>CM061142.1:553765464-554365464 GCA_030789695.1 Scilla litardierei
AGCTTGCCCCTTGGTCGACATCCGCCTTTGGCTCCCGCCGCCCGATCCTCCTCCGATGTGTCCGGTGAGATTTGCCTCCGTGGCCTCCCCCGGCGGCAAGTTTAGCATCTTCACCCCACTAATCACTTGTTAAATAGCCCACCTAAATCCTCTTATCAATATAACCATCGTGCCCTTGGTTCTCCTCAATACAAATTCATTGTACGCGAGTTCCACCGCGCAACACACATAAATAGTCGACTATTATATATATAGTAGTCAAATACTTTATAGTGGAAATGCTTTGTAACCCAAAGTAGTTGACTGCAATAGACAAAATAGTCGACTACAGCTATAAGAATAGTTGACTACTTCTAACATTGTAGTCGACTACTTTGCTCTAGACAACTCAGAAAACACTATTTCGTGATTTTCGCAATGCTATCGATAGAGCCGTTGGAGGGGTGTTTTGGGGATAAATTTACAACATTTTTCCACCCATAGTTAAGCTTTGTTTGCTGAGATTTTTGGTATGAGTTTATGAGCATTAATTGAGTTTTAAAAGCATTTTCTAAGTTCTTCCAAATCTCTCAAAAATTCTCTTTCTTTGGTCTATGCTCTAAAAGTTTTTGATTTATTTAGCCAAAGTTTTTCTTGATCTTCAAATGTTTTAAATTCTTCATCTTTGAAGAACAACACTATATCTAACACATCTACACAAGGTTCAAGCAAGGCTATAGGTAAAAGTGTTATTTTCATTCAAAAGAGTAAGTGGAAAATTCTTAAAGCGTTGAGGTGGTAAGTATTAATTCTTGAGAAGAACTGTTGTAAGCAAGACCTCTTGAGAGGATGCATTTGTACTATTTAGGAATGAATTTGATCCGAGTGGAACTCAGGTGGATGAAGTAGGATACAGTGGCCAAGTGGGACTTGAGTATCCGAACCAGGGTATTTAATCGTGTTTGTGTTTGGTGTTCATTTTCTATAGTGCAATTATCTTTTGCTTGGGTTTATTTCTACTGCACTTTCTTTAGCAAGATAATTGTTGTTGATTAAGTTTAATTTGAGTAACATGAATTGTAAAATTAGGTAGTATTTGTAGAGTGAATTTTTAATATTTCTTTGGACACTAATTGCCCCTCATCTAGTGTGTACTTGCCATCCACTGGATCCCAACAGAAAGATGCAAGCTATGTAGGATAGAGATAGAATCTTTGTAGAAACATAGTATTTATGAGTTGGTCATGCTTTCAAATGGAAAGAAAGCACTGAAAAACAAATGGGTGTTCAAACTCAAGAAAGATGGGAACAAAGATGGTGAAACACAAAGTCCAATTGGTGGTTAAAGGATTTCTTCAGCAAAAGGAATCCACTTTGATGAGATTTTTTCACCTGTTATGAAAATGGCTTCAATCAATGTCATTCTTGTGTTGGTAGCTATGTTAAATCTAGAGCTTGAGCAGATGGATGTTAAGACAGTATTTCTTCATGGTGATTTACATGAAGAAATCTATATGGAGCAGACAAAATATTTCGAGGTTTCAGACAAAGAAAACTGCATATGAAATTTGAAGAAGAGTTTGTACGGCATCAAAGAAATACAATGGGAGTTTTTAGTATGTATATGTTTATTTCTTTGTGAGAAATAGATGTATTTTTTCTCTTTACAATTTTTACTTTCTATATGATCAGTAAATCACAACAGCAAATTAGATAACAACCTTATAAATGAATAGCAAAAAATTTCCAGCATCCTAGCATCATCTTCCTTCTAAGCAAGATAAAGGAAACAATAGAGGTTAGAGAGACACTAGAGTGGTTAAGGTTAAAGGGAAAAATCACATTACTCAAGTTAATTCTTTCTGAGTAAAGGATTATAACGTACACTTTGTTGTGAAGTATTTTCTGGGGGAAACCCCAGACCTTTATTTATAGGGGAATAGGAAGAGTTCATACAATGGTAGGATACAATGTTTGAGTAGGATACAAACTCAACACCTCTACTAGATAATGTATTCATAACTATCTCCATTATCCCACCAAAAGTGTGAACTCTTCTCATGAATAGTTCGAGATTCTGAGCATCATTTGAGTATCACAAGGGGTGGATACTTTGAGATCTTGAGTTAATGTGAATTGCCTCGTTAAAACCTTTGGCTATGAAAAACCATGTGCGAAAAAACCATAGCTAAGGAAAAAGAGTACAATTCTCCTTTAACTTCCCATGATCTGTACAAGCCCTTAGGTCTTCAGATCTCTTAGGCACCTCATACGAATCTTTTGTACAAACTTCCTAAAAGTGGCCGTAAGAAGTGACTTGGTGAACATGTCCGTCAAGTTTTCACTAGATTGTACTTGTTTGAGTCGATCTCGTCATTCTTTGCAAGTCATTGGTTCATAAGAATTTTGAAGAAATGTGCTTTGTCCTGTCGCCTTTGATGTAACCTCCTCGTGATGAGCAATACATGCAGTATTGTCTTCTAACATGGTGTAGGCTCAAGATCACCAGTCTTCAATCCAGTTGTCAACAGGATGTGATGCACAACTGAGCATAGCCATACCCATTCTCTGCTTACTTCATGGTCTACTTGACAGATTTGCTGAATGATTGGATGAGATCGCCATCATGGTCTACTTGACAAATTTCTAGAAGATAGTCGTCCCACAGTAGGTAAAAACGTACCCAGTTTGTGACTTCTCATTATAGGGATCAGACCTATAACCTGCATCCACATCGCCAATAAGTGTGGATGATGATTCTTTCTTATAAAATAAGCCCAAATTTGTTGACCCTTCGAGGTAGTGCAAAATATGCTTTAACTCCGGTCCATTGGTGCTTTGTAGACGCTGCACTGTATCTGCCTAGTAAATTCACTGCAAATTCTATATCGGGATGCGTGCAGTTAGCCAGATAAATAAGTTCTTCAATTGCACTTAGATAAGGGACTTCAGGACTAAGAATATCATCCCCCTCTTCCAGCGGATGGAAGGGGTCCTTATGTACATCCAAATAGAGTACTACCTTAGGTGTACTTAATGGATGGCATTGGTCCATGTGAAATCTTTCTAATAATTTCTTTGTATATGTGGTTCGGTGTAACAGGATTCCATCTTTTAGATGTTCACTCTGTAAGCCAAGACAGAATTTTGTTTTACTAGGTCTTTCATTTCAAATTCTTTTGTCAGGATTGTAGATATCTCAGTGATCTCTTTAGGAGATCCAATGAGATTCAAGTTATCTATGTATGCTGCAATTATTACGAATCATGTTCCCTTTGCTCTTATAAAGATGCAAAGGTAGACTTCATTATTATGGCATCCTTGTTGTACAAGGAATTCACTAAGTCTATTATACCACTTTCTTCCCAATTGTTTAAGACCATATAATGATCTCTGTAGCTTAACAGAATAGACGTCCTGATTCCTATCTTTTAAGGTTTAGGCAGTTGAAAGCCATCAAGAAGTTTCATATAAATCTACTTATTGAGATTTTCATATAGATATGTAGTTACAACATCCATCAGCTGCATATCTAATACTTCATTTGCTGTTAAGCTTATTAAAAATCGAAAAGTGATCGCATACATTACCAATGAGTATGTTTCTTCATAATCAATACCCGGTCTTTAGGAAAATCCCTGAGCTACAAGCCGTGCTTTGTAGAGTGCAATCTCATTATTTTCGTTTCTTTTTCAGACAAATACCCAATAATTGTTGAATATTGGATTCCCCAATGTGGTTTTGATGATAAACAAAACATAATCAATTGTGACTAATCCCCATGTTTTGTAGTTAATGAAAGCATCGTCAATATAGACAAAGTCATATCAAATGAAGACGATGACTTGGATCATTGATGTAAAGAATTCAATCAATGAAGACTGGAAATTAAGGATTGAACGCAAGGATATCAAAGCACTGGATTCAATAAGCTCAATCGGAGTCTTCAAGGAATTCAATAGGAAGTGAATAGGATAAACATTTATATCTTTCTTTCTTTACTTCTTAGTTGAATTAGCATGTTAAGCCTTGAATAGACTCTATAAGAATATCACTCATAACACTCACAACACTCTAGATCATATATATCATTGAGTGTCATAGGTTAGAACTTGCATAAACTTGAAGTACAGTTTTTCAGCCTACCCTGGCGCCTGGTAGTTGTCCAGACGCCTGGTATTCATGCATATTCAGTTCTCCAAATCCCTACCCAGTACAGATGCCTGAAGTTCTTATTCCACAAGTCTGAACAATGTGTTAGGCTCCTGGAAAAAGAACTCCTGACGTCTGATTAATTCTAGCCGAACTTACAGTATCTCAGCCTCTACTAACTGACAGAAATCAGACGTCTGATGTTATGTTTCCAGACATCTTCACTTCATATCCGACACCTGGATGATATACATCAGATGTCTGGTTAATTACGAGCAAAATTTCCAGTATCTTAAACTCTACAGTCAAGTCTTGATTAAGGTGTCTGAAGATGTGTTTCCAAACGTCTATATAGTCGACCATACATCTGGATGATGAACATTATACGTATGGGTTTTTGGACCAATATATTCCAAGAGACTCTGTTTTTCTCTATCTGTATGATCAAACGTCTGTTGCCTTTGAGCCAGATGACTATACAGTGGACCAGTAGTCTGGGAAGTTTTCTTCAGATGTATGCCAAGTATCCGTTAGACTGCATTTATGACCCAGTCAAAATAGTACAGCAGCCGCCTTGTCGATCTACTTCAAGCGACTGGTAACTAGGATTTCTGCACGATAATAGCCGTTTCTAGCATTTAATGCATGGGAATTTTAACAGATTTTGGACAGAATTTGGTGAGCTATTTAAAGGGCTTTGATATCTTAACTTAAGAAGTTAGCCAAACTATTAAGACTTCATTCAGTACACTCTCAAGTGATTTCATTTCATTAATTCTTCACTAAAGTATTCAAGAGCATTCAAAGCCATTCAAGCTCAAGCTCTAAGTTTCAACTTGTTTCCAAATCTTTCAAGATCAAGCTTCTAGCATTCATTGCTAATCATCTTGAGACAAGTAGTAAGTTCTCATTCTCTCATCATTTAGAGCACATCACATACACCTTCTTGCCTCATTATAAAGAGTATTATTCAAGGCATAAGTTATGGAAATTGTTTCACATTTCGGTTCTATTTTTCTCTTTATACTTGAGAAGTTCCTCTCAGGTTGTGAGAGTAGTCCATTCCCAGGTAATGGAAAGTGGAAGAAAGTGTATTGGGTTTTCACTTGTCAGGTTTTGGAAAATGGGTATTAGTGGATCACTAATCACTAGCGGGTTTGCTAGTGGGTTACTGGAGTAGGATTCAAAGGAGTCGGGGAGACTCAGAGTCGAGGAGACTCGGTGAATCCAAACCAGGGTAAATCGTTTGTTTGTGTTTTCTTTTCTGTGTTTGTTGCTCTCTCTTTCTTTTCTGCACTAAGGTTGCATAAGGGATCTTTAATTTGGCGTAATTTCCTTATTATTATTTTAAAGCACTATTCACCCACATATAGTGTTTTCTCCATATAGTTTCAGATCCTACATTTTTATCCTACAGGTTTGACACCATTTGGTGTCTGGACTGTTGGTCCAAATACTTTGTGTTTCTTAAGCGAATCCAACTCTGCTTCTATTGCCTTATTCCACTTTAGCCAATCATTTCTCCATTTGCATTCAGCAACGGTATGTTAATCATTATCATCATTGCTTTCAGCGACATGAATGTCAATATAAAATGCACAGTTATCGTCGACAATTGTGCTTTTTCTATCCAACACTCCCCTGTACGTACATAATTTAATGATATTTCAGTTTCTCCCGGTTTTTCCTTTTTATGGGATTCTGGAAGGGTGAGGGTATGGACATGAGCTCATTTTCCTGCGGTGGTATTATCTTAAGGCCTCCAAGAATTTTTCTTTTTCTTAGATTTTTGTCCTTGGAGCCTGGTGGTATGCATATTTTCAGTTGAGGAACAGCCACTTCTGCTGCTGGTGGATTGCATCCATTCTTGGAGATGTCAATCTTAGCTGGAATATTAGTAGCAATGATATGTGATTTGACAATCTTCTTGTTTTTAGTAAATGAATCAGATAACAGATGAATAGTGGTTTGAATGTGGAGGATCTTCATGATGTCATCTTTACATTGCTTGATTCTCGGATCATAGTGGGTCAATGTTTTTGTATCTCACGATATAATTTGTGAAGCTCCAGACTTACACAGAATCTGGGTCTAATTTGGGGAATGTTGTCTCATCAAATTCACAGTCTTCAAGACGTGCCTTGAAAGCATCTTCCATTTGGGGTTTCAGGTATCTTATAATTGAGGGTGAGTCAAATCCTGCATAGACCCCTAGACGACGTTAAGAACTCATGTTTATCCTCTATGATGGTGCTATAGGGATATAATCTGCACATCCAAAGATTCTAAATAAGAGATGTTTGGTGGTGTTCTGTATGCAAGTTGCATCGGAGTAACTCTGATTTCCAAAGGGTCTGAGTCTTATTAAAGAAGTAGCATGCAATATTGCAAGTCCCCGCGCAGTCACCGACAACTGGGATTTTATTAATAATGGACATGCAATACATTGGAGTGTTTTTATCAATTGATTCTACTAACCCATGTTTGGTATGAATATGCAGTACATAATGTTCAATTTCTACCTCAGTTGATAGTCAGTACTCTTGAAATGACCAGGAAGTAAATTCTCCAGTATTATCCAGACGAAATTGTATAAAAATTGCGCCAGCAATTTTATTATTTGTGTTAGTAACTTTGAAAAAGCAAAATTGCAGGTCGATAGTAGACACACATTAATAGATTCTACTAACCCATGTTTGGTATGAATATGCGGTACATGATGTTCAATTTCTATCCCAGTTGATAGGCAGTACTCTTGAAATGACCAGGAAGTAAATTCTCCAGTATTATCAAGACGAATTTTCTTTATTTAATTGTCTAAAAATTGCTCCAGCAAGTTTATTATTTGTGCTAGTAGCTTTGGAAAATCTAAATTGCGGGTCGATAGTAGACACACATACAAATATTTTGAGGATGTATCAATCAGTACCACGAAGTACTGAAAAAGGCCCACTAGGTGGTGGATTGGTCCACATATATCTCCTTGAATTGTTTCGAGGAAGTTTGGAGATTCATTGTCCACTTTTAATGGAGATGGCTTTGTAATTAATTTTCCATTTTAACAAGGGAGGCAAAGGAATTCACCCTTTTGAAGAATATTCGTGTTCTTCAAATCGTGCCCATAGGATTGTGATATGATGTGATGCATCATTACCGATCCAGGGTGGCCAAATCTATCATGCCAAAGCAGAAACTTGGATGATATCTGGCACTTAAGGTGATCCGTTAAATTTGCTTCCTCTCTTTGAATCTTTGTATGATAGAGGCCTGATGCGAGGCTCTCAAATTGCTTAAGTATGGACTGGACTCCTTTTTCTTGAGACGTCATATACAATTTTTCTTTATTATTTTTTATTGCAGTTTCTAAGTGAAATCCGTTTTGACGGATGTCCTTGAAACTCAATAAATTTCTTTTTGAATTCAGAGAGAATAATGCATCATTTATTTCTATTTGTGTACCATTTGGGAGGAACAAGGTTGCTTTCCGTGATCCTTCAATTATATTTGATGGCCCTGATATGATATTTAACAGGCTACCATATGGTATTATGTTATGAAAATAGCATTTATATTGAAGGATTGTATCTGTTGAGGTACTATCTACTAGGCAGTTATGAAAGCAATCCATATATTCAAAGATGAAGCACATAATAACATTTTAGAAAACATAACTAATTTATTCAATGGAAATTGCACCATACATAGTTTTGAAAAACAGAAAAGCTCTATATTACAATGTTTATTTAACTAAGATAAATGCATCTAATCAACAAGTCATCTTTTTCGAAATCGGCAGCTGTAAATTGCACTGGAGCTTGGGAGTAGTTGGCCACCAGATTTGACTCGGCTTTTCTCTTCAAGCTCTCCTGATACAAATCTTGTAGGTGTCGTGGTGTTCTTGTAGGTGTCGTGGTGTTATGCACACTTTGGACCAGTGGCCGGTCATGCCACAACGATGGCACTGGTTTTTCCAATCCTTATTTGGTGGGATGCTGGATTTTTATTATTATTTTCACTTATCCTCCATGTGAACTTCATATTTCCTGCATTTTTGTTCTGGTGGGCTTGTCCTATGGGCTACTTTTTATTTGGGCCCCCTTCTGAAATTTCTTTTTCTTTTATTCTTCTGTTTGGAAGAAGATGCATTGTGAGCTTCTAGTAAAGGGGCCGTGCCAGAAGGGCGCATCTTAGAGTTGCGAGGAGAAGCTCTCTATTCTATTCAACCATTAATAAGCATGCCAGCAGCTCAAAATACTTGGTGAACTTTCGTTCACGGTATTGCTACATTAAAATTGTATCATTTTCATGAAAAGACGTGTAAGTCTTTTCTAGCATGCGATCTTCTAATACTTCTTCATGACACAATTTCAGGTGTGAGGTGATGCTGAACAAAGCTGAGTTGTACTTAGATATGGACTTAAAGTCATGTAGTCTCAGGTTCTTCCATTCATAACGGGCCCTTGGGAGTATAACATCTTTTTGATATTTATACCTATCCTCAAGGACAGTCCACACCTCAAGTGGATCTTCTACCATAAGGTATTCAGCCTTTAAGGTCTTGTCCATGTGACGACGAATATATATTATTGCCTTCGCTTTTTCTATGTATATCCTAGAGCTATCTTTTGTAATTGTGGCAATTAGGGATTGAGCGCAGATGAAATTTGACATCCAACTGCCAACTGAGGTAGTTCTTCCCAGATGCTTATAGAATTTCAAAATCAACACTTGCGATTTTTTCCATTTATCTAGAAAAGCATAATTTTGCCTGAATTAATAATACTAAAAAATTATATCATGCAGAGGCAATTTAAAATGAATAAACTAATTGTGTGGATTGGCCAGTCACCACAAAAAATAATGTCCAAAGTCCAAAATATACAATCCCATTTTACATAAATGAAAAAGGAAAATACAGCTTTGAAAACCACGTGGGTCCCATAAAATTCTTATTCATCGGGGATGGCCTCCGCATCCAAGGAGATGGATATCGTTCCGGGGTATTACATAATATTACACAGTACAATTTCTCTCAAAAAAGAAAAAAAGTGTTGTAAATAAAAGTGGGACTTAAAAAGGTCGATCCAAAACCACAATGTAGCCATTCATGCAAATTTGTGCTTAGGAATATGTTCATCACATTTAATCACATATCACAGACATCACAGATTCACTGATATATAAATTTAAATATTTTATGCTTAATAATTAATTGGACCTCGGGACGACATCATGCACCGTTAGGTTATGTAACTAACGGTAGAACATTCACATGATCCTCATAATTATTAAATGAATGCACATTGAAAATATCATAAAATTATCAATTCGTGATAGCTGATATGTGATATGAAGTATATTAATATGATCCTAAAATAGGCATCATAAATGAATAATATATTGGAAATAAATTATGAGCATATGGTCTAGTTCCGAAAAATAAAAAAATTTAAAAGCTGAACTATGCCCCTAAATTATTTATAAGAAATTTTCTTATTCACTCTCCCTATTTTTCCTTTTGTTTCCCCTTAATTCCCCTCCACCTTTCCTTTTTTTTTTGGTTTTTAAGGCCGAGGTCCGCAGCAAAAACTACGACTTTGGCCTAACTACCCATTATAGCCCCGTTTTTCTTTTTTTCTTGGGTTGAGACACGCAGCACAACTGCGTGCTTCAGCCCGCTAGACTGGTCGTCCTTTTTTTGGCCCGTGGGCCGAAGCCCGCACGCTGCTGTTGCGGGCTTTGGCCCGAAGCCATATCTTCCTTCTGGTTTTTTTTGAGTTTCTTTCTAGGCATAGGCCCGCAGCAGAGCTGTAGGCTTCTACCTGAAGGGAAATAATATTTTTTGTGTTTTTAATTTTGGGCCAAAGGCCCGTCTGAGCAGGGGGCGGTTGCGGCCACCGCCCTTGGCAGCGGCAGCTCGCCGGGGAGTAGATGGGGTGCCACTGTCGGTGGCAGTGGCGCACCGTCGTTGGGTGGCGGTTGGATGCCGGACGTTAGAAGCCGCCAGTAGGGATCTTATTTGTTTTTTGTTGTTGAAAACAGTAGTTAGGGTTTGTCGCCGCCATTGGCGGTGGCGTGCCGCCGTTATGAGGGCAGCAGCGGGGACCAGGGGGTTGGGGGTGGGTGTATGGGGAATTGCCAGCGGCTAGGGATGATAATGAGCATGCCCAAGGCCCGTTTGGGCTTCCATTTGGGCATGCCCTCTACCATCCCTTCATGGAAGAATGTGTAAGAAAGATGGTTTGCCATCTACCATCCCTTCATGGAAGAATGTGTAAGAGCCCGTTTGGGCTTCCATTTGGGCATGCCCTCTACCATCCCTTCATGGAAGAATGTGTAAGAAAAATGGTATAACCATCCTTCTTACACATTCTTCCATGAAGGGATGGTAAACGGCATGTCCAAATGGAAGCCCAAACGGGCTTTGGGCATGCCCATTATCAGCCCTACCAGCGGAAAAGGTGCCGCCCCTCGACGTACCGTAAAACAGAGGAATTTTTTTCCCTTTTCGGTTACGGACAGTAAGGGCTGGCAGCCGCTAGGCCGCTAGGCCACCGCCCTCTTCCCCCTTGAGGGTGGGTCAGCGGCCGGTGGACACCGCCCTTCCCCTAAAAATTGTTTTTTTTCTTTTTCCATCTAGAGTATAATTATTTGACAGATATCATGATCATGACAAATAATTTTCTGGGTTTTTAGGTATACCCTAAGATCGAAGAAGACGAGTGTGTGGTTTTTGATTCGTCGTCCGCATGCAGGCATTCCATCGTCATCTTTCAGAGCTTTTGCAATGTCTGGGCCATCTCTCTAAGAAGTAGCGTGCTGATAACGTGTTGTGAAATATTTTCTGTGGGGGACTCCAGATCTTTATTTATAAGGAAATAGAAAGAGTTCAAACGATTGTGAGATACAATTTTTGAATAGGATATAAACTCATCATCCTCTACTAGACAATGTATTCATAACAAACTTATAAATATACGCTAGACAATTGAAGCTCAGTCTATATCTGGCTCAGTTGTTTTTTATGCTTACAGACAACAAACCCGACCTTCCTTCATATTTCTTATCTTCTTCGTCTTCGTTTTCTTCTCAGCTAGTCTTAAAGAACACTTCCACTCTTCTCCTCCCCCTTCATTCTTCTCGTTACACTTCAAAACAACAACAAAAATGTCTCTTTTACTCACAACTCCCACACTCTGCTCCCTTCCCCCAAAAACCAACCCATCCCTCCCTTCAACCGCCTCCGAGATTGGCCTCCTCCTCCAATCCTGCACCCTCAATCGAGACATCGGTACCGGCCGCAAGCTCCATTCTCTCATCTCCGCATCCCCTTCTCTCATCTCCAATCCAATCCTCACCACAAAGTTGCTCACAATGTATTCCCAATGCGGCTCCCCACTCGATTCTCGGGCCGTCTTCGACTCCTTGGACGACAAAAACATCTACCAATGGAACGCAATGATCAGCGCCTACTCGAAAAATGAGCACTACATTGATGCACTTGAAGCTTTCTGCGACTTGCTTAGTACCACTGAGCTGGAGCCTGATAACTTCACTCTCCCGTGCGTCCTCAAGTCCTGCGCAGGCCTCTCGCTGGACAGATTGGGGGAAGCCGTACATGGGCTTGGTGTCAAATTGCAGTTGAGCCCGGATGCGTTCGTGGGCAATTCGTTAATTTCGATGTATGGCAAGTGCGGGCGCGTTGAGGATGCATATCACGTGTTTGAGACAATGCCGGAAAGAAACTTGGTTTCTTGGAACACGATGCTGTCAGGGTTGTTTGAGAACGGGCTTGTTGAGGATGGGTTTGGGATGTTGAGAGAGATGATGGGGATCAATGGGATGACGATGGATGACGCGACGATGGTGACCTTGCTGCCTGTGTGTGCATCAGAGGAGCTGGTGGAGATGGGGAGATTGGTTCATGGGTTGTCGGTGAAATTGGGATTGGATCATGAGTTGAGAGTGAACAATGCGTTGATCGATATGTATTCCAAATGTGGTCAGTTGGTGGATGCTAGGCGGGTGTTTGGGGAGGCGGTTGAGAGGAATGTGGTCTCTTGGAACGTGATGATAGGTGGTTGTGCAAGGAATGGAGATTTTGATGGGGCATTCGAAGGTTTGAGAGAAATGTTGATGGGGAAAGGAATAAAGGCTAATGAAGTTACTGTTCTAAATGTGTTGCCTGCGTGCTTGGGTCCATCGGAGCTCCACAAAGTAAACGAACTTCATTCATATGCTGTTAGAAATGGATTTGAATACAATGAATTGGTATGGAATGCTTTTATTGCAGCCTATGCCAAGTGTGGGTCACAAGAGTTGGCAGAGAATGTTTTCACTGGCATGGAAATGAAGACGGTGAACTCATGGAATGCACTGATTGGGGGCTGTGCGCAAAATGGAGATCCTCGAAAGGCTGTTGATGTGTTCTTAGAGATGACATCTTCAGGATTAGAACCTGATTGGTTTAGTATCGGTAGCTTGCTTTTGGCTTGTGCCCATCTGAAATACCTGGGAATTGGCAGGTCGATTCATGGTTTTGCTCAAAGGAATGGATTTGAGATGGATTCATTCATTAGGATTTCGCTGGTCTCACTTTATATCCAATGTGGAAAGCCATCGAAAGCTCGGGTATTGTTCGATGAGATTGTGGAAAGAGATGCCATATCTTGGAATGCTATGATTTCTGGGTATTCCCAGAATGGGCTTCCAGATGAAACCCTCCATCTTTTCCGACATATGCAAATGGATGGATTTGTGCCTACCATGATTGCGACGACAAGTGCCTTCATGGCATGTAGTCAGTTATCAGCTCTTCGCCTAGGGAAAGAAACACATTGCTTTGCATTGAAAGCCAACTTCACTGACGATCCACATGTGGGAAGCTCTGTTATAGATATGTATGCAAAGTGTGGTTCTATAGAGCATTCCTGCAAGTTCTTTGACAAAGTGAAGAACAAAGACCTAGTTTCTTACAATGTGATGATAATGGGCTACGCAATCCATGGGTGTGCGTCCAATGCTGTAGAACTGTTTGATAGGATGCAAGAACAAGAGCTGGAGCCTGATGCTTTTACTTATGCCAGCATTCTAATGGCATGTAGCCATGGTGGATTGGTGAAAGAAGGCCGGCATTACTTTGAGGAGATGAGGAATAAGCATGGTATTGAACCAAAATTAGAGCATTTTTCTTGCGTTGTCGACATGCTGGGGAGGGCTGGACATTTGGCTGACGCGATGAGGGTTGTTGAAGAGATGCCTGAAGAGCCAGACAGCAGAATATGGAGCGCATTGCTCAGTGCATGTAAAATCCACAACAATGTAGATTTTGGTGAGAGAATCATAAATAAACTATTAGAATTGGAGCCTTCTAAGGTAGATCACTATGTTATGGCCTCAAACTTGTTTGCAGCCTCAGGGAGATGGGATGATGTTAGAAGAGTAAGGAAGATGTTGAAGGAGACAGGCCTTCAGAAGGATCCAGGGTGTAGCTGGATAGAGTTAGGGGGCAAAGTATATAACTTCATGGTAGCCGATAACTGCCTACGAGAAGTAGATGAGACTCAAAAGGTGTGGAGTGTTTTGGAGAAGAAGATTCGTATGATCGGATACAGTCCAGATACTGGGTCAGTTTTGCATGAAGTTGATGAAGAAGAGAAAGTGGAGTTGCTTCGGGGCCATAGTGAGAAGCAAGCCCTCGCATTTGGGTTGATAAACACAAGCGAAGGCATCAAGTTGAGAATTTACAAGAATATTAGGATGTGTCGAGACTGTCACAATGCGTTCAAGTTGGTGTCACAGGTGATGAAGAGGGAGATTGTGGTGAGGGACAACAAAAGGTTCCACCATTTCAACAATGGTTCTTGTTCATGTGGCGATTATTGGTAAATGCTTATCCAATATATCTTTCACTTGGAGTTTAAATATTTGCATTACTAGTAGGCTATAACTAGCATAGATATTTCAAGCCCAGGCCTTCCTCATAAATGCACAAAATCCCTCTAAGAACCTCATAGTTATACCTAAACCAAAATTTCATAATTTTCCTCTAACTCAATCATTCAGTTCGAAGCATCAATGGGAATCGTATTGCTTGCATTTATAGCCGATATAGTGTATGAACAGAGAATACAATCTGCACATAGCATAATCCCTTCTATTAGCATCGATCTCCTTGGTGACAAATCTTTTAGAAAATAACATTGAAACATAGTGACAACGACTCCATTTAAGTTTCACTACTTCTCATATTTTGTATTAATTTTCATTTTTTTGTTGTTGTACCTTGGCCATATTATAAGGTTAAGAATTAGTTGCAATGGAAACAATAAAATTCAGAATATAAATTATTTCAACAAAGAATTCACTGGCATGTTCTCTTTTGATTACAACAAAGAACATCATGTTCATTTTCATCATTCCCTCTCTACAACTTAAATTCAGAATATAAATTATTTCAACAAAGAATTCACTGGCATGTTCTCTTTTGATTACAACAAAGAACATTATATTCATTTTCATCATTCCCTCTCTACACCTTAAGATCTTAGAGCGTATGCTTTAAGGCATACAAAATTTATAAACATACTTTACATCCACAAGGAATTCATTAGTTGTTTTATTTTAATTGCAGCATATATAATGATATGTTGTTTCAACATTCATTCTTTATACACTGAAAGGTTGAAGTATACTCTAACCATGTTTAAAGAACTTGTGAATGGAGATGATTGTAGTATTTTAAAATTATTCATAAATTTTCATATGAAATTTGACAAGTTGGAAATCTCTTGCTTAGTCTTACCATGAGTGATATAATGTATTGCTACTATGTAAATTCTGGGTTCAAGTTCCGAACCCCATCCACACACTGTGTTTATCTTAGAAACATGTACTTGTATTGTGGATTATGATAAATGATGATTTGATAAATGAAGGTTTGAATCTCATTGATACATATTTGCATTGAACTGCAAATTAGAAGCTGATGCATCAATATAAATCTATTACTATCTCATATTCAACTTACGCTAACATTTGAAGAAGAACCCTTCCACTGGATGCAGCACACCGTTGGATCAATCAAAATGGTTTTAGTATGATAACCTATATAAGACAGAATATAGAAAATTTCTAAAAATAGGGGGAAACGATTTGAATTTAATGGGCATTATCATACATGTTGTTATTCTGTGTGACTGTTTAGAGTTTAACATATCACATTATTTGCGTTACTTTTTTTTGGATGAAATTGCATGAGCAACTCGTACCCTACTGCACAATTCATGACTCGTGTTTACCGATTAAGCAGATTTTCGTGAGTTAATATTCATCCGATTAGCTCATAACTCTATCCGAGTAATGTCATAAAGAAACTCTAGAAAACGTTGCACACAAGGAAATCATGAGGGGAATGAAATGTTGAACTGTGTGAATGAAGCTTATTGGTATAAGTAATGCATTAGCATTCAAAAATTCAAATCATCTATAGAAGTAATTAACAAGTTCGCTAGTTAGATTCTGATACGGTTATCACCTATGAGAGGAGGCGCAAGAAGACTAAGGAGTAATTGCCAGGCACACCGACGATTTGGGGGAGAATTTCTTTATGCATTATTAGTTTTGTTTTTATTGCTGTACGCACCACGCCTAATCATTATATAAGTGATGGCGTGGACTAGGGTTAGGCTATCGAATTTGTATCCGTCTTTTGACATTCCTAGAGTTGTCCGAGGAGATCTAGAATAGAGTTTAGGCTTTTCCCTTAGCAAAAGCTTGGAGAGGAGCCAACTCTCCCAAAATTGGCTACTTATCCTTTGTAACCATATTTTCCATTCAAATAAAATCCCCAAATCCATTCTACAAAACCTAGTCCGCATCAATTTGGTATCAGAGCGTCGATCCAATGACAGCAACAAGATCAACTACAACGAAATCTCTGGAGGAGAGGTTAGATGCGGAAATCGTCGAGAGGAGGAAAGAAGCGGCGGAGATCATCGAGATGATCGGCACGAGCGCATCTGCACTCAGATCTGAAATAAAGGAGAGCGCATCTGCACTCAGATCTGATATGAAGGAGAATCTGGAGCAAATGAAGGAGATGCGTACCCACTTCATGGCTTAAAACCTCACCGCG
This sequence comes from Scilla litardierei, assembly GCA_030789695.1. Lineage (NCBI taxonomy): Eukaryota > Viridiplantae > Streptophyta > Magnoliopsida > Asparagales > Asparagaceae > Scilla > Scilla litardierei. The sequence continues at coordinate 553,781,732 of CM061142.1, forward strand.
CCTCAGATCTCACGTTTGAAGGAAGGAGCGACCTCAGATCTGAATCACCAATCAGATCTGAGGGGAAAAGGAAAGGCAATGATGATACCGGATCGTGAGAGGGTGATCTTGGGAGGAGTAGATCCAGATCTGGATCTCGACAACAACGGCTGGCAAGATGACCTCTCTGAAACTCTAGGGGAGAGCTCCGAGGAAGAACAACTCACGCGTCGGAGGCGAAAAGCGCGCGCAGCATCTCCCCTGGGGGATGCTGACAGCTGACGACCCCCAGGGGGCTCGCCGAAGGCGGGCGACCCCTTAGGGGGGCCGCCGAGACTGGGCGACCTCGCAGGGGGGTCGCCGGAGGCGGGCGACCCCACCTGGGGGCCGTCGAGGCCTGGCGGGCCCCAGACGGGGCCGTCGAGGCCTGGCGACCCCCAGGCGGGGCCGCCAGAGGCGGGCGACACCCCGGGGGCCGCCGGAGGCGGGCGACACCCCGGGGGCCGCCGGAGGCGGGCGACACCCCGGGGGCTCGCCAAGAGGCCGCGGGCCTGCTAGGGCACGCGCGGGCCCCTGACGGGCCGCATGGATTCCGAGTACCCCCGCTCATCATAGGGGAGATTTCAAGACCCGTGAGAGGCGCGCACGGGGTTTGCGAGATCCGGAGTACTACGAGGACGATGATTGGGCTCCGGAAGGACGATGGAGAGCTGAGGTGCATGAACCGGAGTACGAGGACCACATCCGCCACTATGAGGAGGAGTATGAGGAGGGGATGAGCGGGTCAGGATGGAGGATAGGAGATGGGAGCCGGAGAGGGGCAGATTTGGAGATCACCATCGCCAACAGCGCGTGGATCGTTTTGACGGGAGGGATCCACGGGCGGATGACCACATAAGGAAGCTCCAGATGCCTGTTTTCGAGGGTAGTGATGCCACGGGGTGGATCTACAAGGCAGAGAGATATTTTGAGATGGCCAGGCTGACGGAGGAGGAGAGACTGAGGGCGGTCATGCTCTGTTTGGAGGGAGAAGCCCTGAATTGGTTGAGATAGAAGGAACAGCAGAGACCTCTGAGAACCTGGGACGGGTTCAAGGAGGCACTATTACATCGATTCCGAGGCTCTCAGGCGGAAGGAGCTTATGAGCAGCTGCATGATTTGAGGCAGATGGGGAACGTGCGAGACTATATTAAGCAGTATGAGGAACTCACTAGTAGACTGCGCGAGATGCCTGCAGAGTCCCTAGAAGGGGGTTTTATGGATGGATTGAAACCCAACAGTAGGTCTGAGCTTCGCACTCTCAGACCTCGTGGACTGGAGGAGCAGATGGAGTTAGCACTGAGGTCAAAGACAGGTTGGCAGACGAGCGTCGCGCCAGGGGGGCGTTTGGAGGACAGTTTCCACGTCCACAGGCTGCCCTAGGAGGACAGTCAGGTGTTGCAGGAGGGGCCCCGGCAGGCAGAGGGAGACCCGGGGATGTGAGACCAGGGGGTCGTACAAGAGGATGACAGATGCGGAGATGCGGGATCGTAGAGCAAAGGGGTTGTGCTTCAAGTGCGACGAGATGTTTACCCCTGGGCACAGGTGCCGCAACCAGGCCTTGCAGGTGTACGAGGTGTACGAGGTGTACGGTGAGGACTTGGAGGAGGAGCAGGCAGGAGAGGAAGCGGCAGGGACCGAGGAGGACGTCGGACCTCTACTACTGGAGGCGGCCGAAGTCTCGCTTAGCTCCATTGTGAGGCTTACACGGGTGCACACCATGAAGCTGGCGGGTAGAGTCCGAGACCTGGACGTGGTGATACTGATATATAGTGGGGCCACCCATAATTTTGTATCCCCCAGGGTGATTGAGAGTCAGGGGATACAGCTGACGGAGACGGAGGGCTTTGGATTCATGCTTCGGACCGATGTGGTAGAGCAGAGTAGAGGCATTTGTTGGGACTTGATGGTGTCCATACCGGGAGTGGTGATCACCGGTGATTTCTTGCCCTTGACCTTGGGCAATGTCGACCTAATTTTGGGGATGCAGTGGTTGCAATCGCTGATGGAGACGAAATTCAACTGGAGACTGCTGCAGATGGAGTTTCAGGTGGACGGCAGGAATGTTGTACTTCTGGGTGATCCGAGTTTGTGTTGTTCGTCGGTGTCCTACAAGACTATGGCGAAGACACTCCAGGCTGAAGGAGGTGGGTTCTTGATTGAGCTACAGGGGTTGGTGACGGAAGAGGCCGCAGGGGAGACGGTAGTACCACTGGAGGTGGAGCAGCTATTACAGGGGTTTGAGGGGGTATTCCAGCCACCCAGCGGTCTTCCACCGCCAAGGGATCATGAGCACGCTATTGTGCTTAGAGAGGGGGTGTCGCCTATTAGTGTGCGTCCATACCGATACCCTCAGGTGCAGAAGGATGAGATTGAGAAGCTGGTACAGGAGATGCTGCAAGCGGGGGTCATCCGCCTTAGTGCTAGTCCTTTTTCTAGTCCAGTGCTGGTTAAGAAGAAGGATGTCAGTTGGAGATTTTGTGTCGATTACCAGGCTCTCAACAAGGAAACTGTCCCCGACTAGTTTCCCATCCCAGTGATTGACGAACTACTAGATGAGTTGCATGGAGCGGTGGTTTTCTCGAAGATCGACCTGAAGTCGGGATACCACCAGATTCGCATTAGGCAGGAAGATGTGCAGAAGACCGCTTTCAGAACTCACGAAGGCCACTACGAGTTCCTCGTCATGCCCTTTGGGTTGACGAACGCACCTGCTACCTTCCAGTCGCTGATGAATAAGGTCTTCCGACTCTACTTACGGAGGTTCGTCCTGGTCTTCTTCGATGATATCCTAGTCTACAGTGCATCATTACAGGATCATCTGGGCCATCTGGAGATAGTGCTGCGGGCGCTGGAGGACCATCAGCTACAGGCCAACCGGAAGAAGTGGCTCTTCGGACAGGCGCAGGTGGAGTAACTGGGTCACATTGTTTCGGCGAACGGAGTGGCAGCCGATCGATCGAAGATTTCAGCTATGTTGGATTGGCCGCAGCCAAAGACGTTACGGGCCTTGCAGGGGTTTCTGGGTCTCACGTGGTATTATCGGCGGTTCGTGAAGGGGTACAGCACCTTGACGTGGCCTCTTATGGAACAGTTGAAGAAGGATAGTTTTTGCTAGGGGGAAGATGCAACGAGGGTATTCCAGGCCCATCAAAGAGGCAATGACGACAGTACCAGTGCTAGCACTCACAGATTTTGAGAAGAAGTTTGTGGTGGAGTCAGAGCCGTCGGGCTTCGGGTTGGGGGCCATACTGATGCAGGAGCAGCGGCCGATCGCCTACTTCAGCCAGGTCTTATCTTCCAGGGCCAGGTTGAAGTCTGTCTATGAGCGAGAGTTGATGGCAATCGTGCTGTCAAAACAGAAGTGGAGACCCTACCTACTTGGGAGAGAGTTTGTGGTACGAACAAACCAGCTGAGTCTGAAGTACCTCCTGGAGCAGCGCATGATGGCGGAGGAGCACCACAGGTGGTTGTCCAAGTTGAGCGGGTACAAGTTCGAGATTCACTACAAACCCGGCTCAGACAACAAGGCGGCAGATGCGCTTTCCCAACGAGATGAGGGGGTGCAGATGGTGGCTCTTTCTATTCCGCTGTTGTTGAGGAGCGACGCCCTGCTAGCAGAGATTGAGGCAGATGAGGAGCTGCGGCAAATCCGGGAGGTGATCACGGGGGATCTACAGACTTCCCGGGCTATACATTAGAGGAGCGACTACTACTGTACCGGAGGAGGCTGGTGATTCCACGTCACATTTCTACTCTCTTCCATAAGTTCCACAGCAGCGCCGTGAGGGGCCACTCGGGAGGATACCGGACGTATCAGAGGATGGCTCGGGAGCTCTACTGGCCAGGCATGAGGAAGGATATCGCGAGGCTGGTCTCGGAGTGTGATATATGTCAGCGCCACAAATACCAGGCGACATCTCCAGCAGGTCTCTTACAGCCCTTGGAGTTACCGGAGAGGATATGGGAAGACATCTCGATGGATTTCGTGGAGGGGTTACCACGATCGGAGGGCTTCACTACGATATTTGTTGTGGTTGACCGCCTCAGCAAATACTACCATTTCATCCCACTACGCCATCCATTTACTGCAGCGTCAGTGACAGTTGCTTTTTTGAGGGAGGTGGCCCGGCTGCATGGGTACTCTCGCTCGATTGTGTCAGACAGGGATAAGGTGTTTTGAGCACTTTTTGGAAGGAGATGTTCCGACTGCAGGGTACAGCGCTACGGCGGAGCACGGCTTATCACCCGCAGACGGACGGCCAGACGGAGGTGCTTAATCGCAGTGTGGAGACATACCTACGGTGTTTTGCGTCAGAGACACCTAGAAAATGGGCTGGGTGGTTGATGTGGGCTGAATATTGGTACAACACCTCGTACCACTCAGCGGCGAGGATGACACCGTTTCAGATTGTGTATGGCCGAGATCCGCCACATCTAGTGCATTACAGCAGGGGATCCACCCCGGTGTTGGGATTAGAGCAGCAGTTGGAGGATCGTGACAGGGTGTTAGAGGAATTGAAGCGCCACCTACTGCAAGCCCAGCAAATCGTGAAGAAGGCAGATGCACATCGCAGGGAGGTGGAGTTCGCCGTGGGAGAGCGTGTCTATTTGAAGCTTCGACCCTACAGACATCGTTCTATGGCCCATCGACGCAATGAGAAGCTGGCGGCGAGGTATTATGGGCCTTACGAGGTTGAGGCCCGGATTGGCAATGTGGCGTATCGACTGAGGTTACCCCTACTACCAGGATCCACCTAGTTTTTCACGTCTCGCAGTTACGCCGAGCTATTGGAGATCACGGGGCGTCGTCTACGTTGCCCCCAACTCTCACGGTCGACATGGAGTTACTTTTGGCACCCGAGGAGGTTACAAGCATTCGTGCAGGAGCATCGTGAGCACGGGAAGTTCTGATTCGTTGGTCAGGATTGCCGGAGTGTGAGGCAACGTGGGAGTTTTACGATCATATCCTGCAGCAGTATCCTGATTTCCACCTTGAGGACAAGTTGAAACTCCTGGGGGGGAGTAGTGATACGATTATCACCTATGAGAGGAGGCGCAAGAAGACTAAGGAGTAATTGCTAGGTAAACCGACGATTTGGGGGAGAATTTCTTTATGCATTATTAGTTTTGTTTTTGTTGTTGTACGCACCACGCCTAATCATTATATAAGTAATGGCGTGGGCTAGGGTATCGAATTTGTAGCCGTATTTTGACATTCCTAGAGTTCTCCGAGGAGATCTAGAAGAGAGTTTAGGCTTTTCTCTTAGCAAAAGCTAGGAGAGGGGCCAACTCTCCCAAAATTGGCTACCTATCCTTTGTAACCATATTTTCCATTCAAATAAAATCCCCAAATCCATTCTACAAAACCTAGTCCGCATCAGATTCATGCATATATACATATCTTCTTGTCACTGCCTTTGGAATGTAACACCGCATGCAGAGTAGCAACTTGTTTGCAATATAATTGATAAGCAGAGTATTGGCCCATTGACCTCCTCATTTGGTAGGGTTTTAAAAAAAATGCAATGGAATATTGCATCCAGGGGTGTAAACGTGTTGGATTCCAACCGGATTCATGTAAGATCCAAATCCAACCACATAAGAAATTTGGGTTTGGGTTGGAATCTCTTTGTTCTTATCGGGTTCGGGTCCAATTCGGGTTTGAACTAATCTTGTTCAAGTATTAGTCTAAATATGTTTTTAGCTAATAATTCTATTTGATGATGATGATGATGATGATGATGAATTCTATCTTACTATATGAAAATTGATAAAACTTACAGTGTCTTTTCATCAATATTGTAAGCTTTGCTATTTGTAATTATATCAACTAGATGATGTTGACGCTTATCATAGTGAGCTTCATTTTCATAAAGATAGCAATGTTTTGTGTTTATTATTTGGGTTTTTGGTTTTGGAAAAGTCATACCCAAACCACACCCTATAAGGATTCGGGTTTCAAATTCTAGATCTGAACCCGAAAAATACCGAAATGGTGCTAATTGCACATATAATGATACCTACTGGAGATGTGAGTTTTCATCTAGGCATTTGAGCCCAAAAGTTGAGTAACTATAAAAATGAGGAGTTTTCTGAGGAAGTAGAGATGGGCTGGTCATGCATATGAATAAGGTCATATGCAACAACATTGCATGGTCACTAGCAGATACGCGTGCACACACAGAGGATGCAATAAACTTAATACATCTCCAAAATTTACCATGGATCTCCAAAATTTACAATTCATTCATCCGCAAAATTAAAGCATTCCAAGGGAGTGAGGAAGAAACACAAGAACAAGACTGTGGGGAGGTTACAGACGGAGAGGGTCGGCCACCTTTAACGAGAGGAAACTGTGTCATCATCTTTCTAGTATTAGTGTGCTGCCACTTAGAGAGCTAGAACAGTGGAGGGCATTGAGCTTGTGATCCTAGAGTGACTCCTGATGCTCTGTTGGTTTGTTTTTCTTTTGTTAGTCTGTGTACTTTGGGGCGTGGCTTTAAATACTTTGTATCTAGTGGGTATTCTGGATTTACGGTGTATATCCAGCTTTAGATTTCAGGTATCACACATACATAGGATGTAAACATCTATTTTGTTAACACATAGGGATGAGACACTCACGATTTAGATTACATCTTCTCTCAAAAAATTAAAAGAAAAATCTCTCAGCGTCACACTATAGTTTCATCCTTCGTTCCAATATGTGAGTATATGTCCTATTGTGAACTAAGATGCTACCCAACTTTGCCCATCTTCTCACCAACAAGTGACTTCACCTCTCTCCACAAAAAAATGCTTCACCACTGTAGCACAGTTGCAAGAGCTCTTCATAATGAAATATGGTGAGGGCTTCAAATTCTGCTCGCACAATATTAGACCCTAAATACAGATATCTTGATCAACTATCTTCAATACAAAAAAAGGAATAAAAATAAAAATAAAACAGGTCTCAATACAGCAGGGTATATGACAAGCTGTACAGGTGTATGAATAATGCCATACACAAAAACACTAGATATTTACACAAGAAAGAATGCATAAAATACAAAACCCTAGTATATAAACCATTTGTGAAGAACGCATTGAACTTCACACCTCTACAAAATCAAAAAATAACTTCTTCCAACAAACTATCCAATATCAATCCTTCCAGGTAACATCCCACCCTCTCAACATCCCACTGCAAGTTCATCCATCCATCGTTCTTTCCATAGTCTCGAGCCTCAACATGCTCGATGGTGTGATCCGTATCCTGCTGTGAACAAAGGTGCCAACTTACCTTTGCCCACACCTCCTCGACTAGATGATCTCCCTCTGGCACTGGTCCAACACGGGGATTAAAACGCGAGAGCCCAATGCTATTAGGAATGGTACTTTCGTAAATTTCCAACAAGATCTCGTTGATTAGATCAAAAAGGAGCCGGTGATCGAGGTGAATGTCAGAAGAGTCATCTGTCGTGGTTTCAGGTTCTTCGACAAACAGTAATTGGTCGACTGGGTCGTAGGATGAAGACCATGCTGCAAGGAACTCTTCTGCTCCAGCACTAAATCCAGATTTCTTTAATATGGTTCTCACAAGGTTGAGCTCAGCCTGGTCCTCAGCATGAAAACAGTCGATGACGCCAGTGTCTGCTGTCGTTCGTTCCTCATCAGGGCCTGCCCTGTTAATTTCCACCTGCGTTATTCCAGAGTCATCGTCAACCAACCTGTTCTCTGGATTCACAGCAGAATCCTGCTCCTTAGAATGGATCCAACCAGATTGCAATTCAATACCTGCTAGGGACGGAACAAGAGTTGGATGAAATTAGTATCGGAACAAATAACTACAATACTTGAGATTGCTTTGCTATTAAGCAGAATAATGAAAATACTTTACCTTGCGACTCAGCATACTTTGCTGGTCCGATAGCGTCTAGAACAGAAACTGTGCTTGGTTTTTGAGTCTCGTCACTTGCATCCTTACTGGATTCAGTCTCACCATTGTCCTCAGTAAGAGCACTACTGTCATCAGTGTCTTGATCATCTGAAACCATGCACGCTTTGCTTTGATCATGCTCGTTTGTGAACTCTGGCTGTTCCAAGCTAGAACTGATACCTGCATCATGTTGTACTAGTGTATCGGTTTCCTTGCTCTCCTCTGTTTTCACAAGAATGCCTGCTGAGTTTGGCTCATTGGACGTGCAAGCGTCTACTTCTGCATTATCAGCTACAAAAATTGAATCTATTGAGTTTGGTGATCCAGCCGATGCTTCACCTGGAACATCATTAGACGACCCAGCTTGTGGATTAGAGAATCCACTGTCAATCTGGGACTTCATATCACTTCCCTCTTCTCTGATAGATTTTAATCTTTCAGGCTTTCTTTTAGGTTCCCTGACTGAAAAAGGCTCAAGCAGATTAGGATATCTATCAAAATATCCAGAGAGGGAACGTGTACGCACAACTCTTGTATGTGCACAGCTACCGTCTTGCTCTTGAACTGAACTTGACCTCTGAATAAGCCTTTGGGGTTCTTTAACTGAAATTGATTCAAGCAAATGATACCTATCAAATGAGTCAGAGAGTGAGCGTGACCGGAGAACTCTTCCGTGCGCGAAACTATTGTCCTTCTCCTTGGCTGAATTCGACCTCTGAGAAAGCCTTTTGTGTTCTTTAACTGAAATGGACTCGAGCAAATGATATCTATCAAAGGATTCAGAGAGCGAGCGTGACTTCCGAGCTTTTCCATGTGCAAACTTGTTTTCTTGCTCGCTGACCGAAGTAGACCTCTGGTGCAGTCTTGGGGGTCCTCTAACTGAAATGAACTCAAGCAGATGAGAGTACTTGTCCAAGGATTCAGAAAGAGAGCGCGATCTTAGAAACCTTCTATGTGCTGAGTTGCCGTCTTGCTCCATCACTGAATTCAACCACTGTGGAAGCCTTTGCGGTTCTAAACTGGAATACATCTCCAAGGATTCAGTAAGTGAGCGTGATCGCTGAATGCTTCTACGTGCTAACTTGCTATTAGCAGAAACGAACCCCTCGCTACCAAATTTACTTCTTGGACTGTCTCCTCTACTACTAACCTTCTCTTTCTCCATACCATCATCAGGTAGCTTGTGGCCAAAAGGTATTTTATCCAGCACACCGTCCATTGATATCCGGTGCTCCTCCTTGATTATACTTTCAATCTTCTGCTCGATGTCTGCAAAGCGGTTCAAAACCATCTTGCCATCGTCAAGGTCATGCAAAGATTTCCCGGCAGCATGGGGAACCGAAGGTGATGCCAAAACAGAGTTCTCGGTTCCACTGGCTCCCTCGCTGCTTGCAGAAAGACCCGTCCCATGCGAATCCTGCTCAACAGTGGAAGAACCACTGTCGCAAGTCATCTCATCGCGAAGAACATAATCATCGCATTCCAAATGATGTATGGAAAAGGTGCGGAGCAGCCGCACTGCTGAAGAGGAATCCTTCAACTTCCGATCTTTCTTCTTCATCAGCTTGTTATAGAGCAGCGTTATCAGGTGAGTACCGCCGGAACGTTTCTTTGCTGCAGTTTCGTTTTCCTTCTGAAACAGTTCATAACACCGCAACACAGACCATGAACAATCGACACCAAGCCACTTGACATAACACAGAAGAAATCATATGCATATCTAATAAGCTATTCGATTAAATGAAATTTTTTGTTACGCATACCTGGAAATTTGAAACATCACTTGGCTCCGATGTCAAAATTTTAGTTCCTACAATGAAAAAAAAAACAGGATGATCAAATATTATACTAACAAAAAATTGCTTTGCATATTGTTGAATATCATAGAAAGTACTCACCTCCTCCGTCATCCTCATCGGCATTTCTTTTGTGAGGGAGCATCTTTCTCTTGTGGCGATGCCGATCAAAGTCTAGAAAGTGAAGCAAGCCCCACATGAATCGCGAATGATGACTACCGTAGTATGCAGTAGAACCCTGATGCCCCAAAAGCTCAGCTCCCATATGATCACGCTTTCCTATAGCCAGACAATTCGATCATCAAACTCAAACCCAATTCTATAAACTCAATTTTTCCTGGCAAAATCTCGTTAATTTCGCCAAGATCAAAATCTAAATCAAATTATAGACTGGTTTCAATCAAGTGGGCATCAATCAGTTAAAAGCTAAATCATTCTCAGGAGCTTCAAAGCTGGAGAAAAGAAGGGGGGGAATGATTTAAAAGAGAAGAAATTGAATCGGCACCGTGTGATTGAGGAGAAGAGCTCTGAGACCCGGGGGGGGGGGGGGGGGGGGGGGGGGGGGGGGGGGGGGGGGGGGGGGGGGATGATTTAAAAGAGAAGAAATTGAATCGGCTCTTACCGTGTGATTGAGGAGAAGAGCTCTGAGACCAAGATTAGGGTTTGGCAATCTAGGGTTTCTCTTTTTGGTTGATGGCGAAGTTGAGATTCATCAAACTGAGACCTATTAAACAATACGACTGAAGATTTGTCTGCTATCTATAATTGTCTAATTGTCATGTTCATTTTGATTTTTATGTTAGTTTTGGGTTTCTTGTCAAAATTAATCCGTTATTATTCTATCATAATCATCGTTCCGCTTCTCCCGCCCCCAAATTTTACCGCCACAAAAATGGAACTGATAAAGTCACTCCCCTGTTTTGGTTCCTGCACTCATCAATCTCATCATGCATCTGTTATATTCGGTCTAGTATGTCTGAACTTTATTTATTTGCATGGCAGTATAAGCTGATAATTGCATAAAGGAAACTTTCAAGATTTTGTAATGTTCAAACTAGTATTTTGTATTACTGAACGTATCCCGTTGCCTTGATCTTCGACCGCCTCGGTCATCGGGGTCACTTATGCAAATAAAATTGTTAGATGGCATAATTGCAAAATTGAAGACGTGTAAGGAAAAGGGGAGGGAGGGTACATATCACACCGAAAGAACGCCGCCTTTCGTGCGCGCCGTCTCCGCGTTCCAGATCGACTTCATTAATAATTCGTTCATGCAATATTTTGTTTGCGAGCTGTAAAAGCTGTCTAAAAATGCGGGGCCCAATCTCTTGTTCTAGAAACGCCTTCTGAGTCTCTGACTTGCGTCCACCGGCGGCGACCGGAACGTTTGAGCAACTCGATGTAACGGCTGGTTCTGTTTTGATTTGGTCGTTGGAGGTTAACCTACGATTTGGGGCATTGAGCTTTGACCAAACCATTGCCAATAGAACAGTCAACCCAGGCCAATAGGCCATTTTTCTCATTTCCCAACGGTGACGGCACTTCAGCCCAATGTTCTAGTGTTTGATCAAAGATCGAAGAAAATGAGAGCTTGCAATGAAATAGTTTAGGATGCATGAGTAGGTTGCTATAAATCGCGGGGAATTGTCTAAACTTCATGTGGATCACGTGACTCCACCAAATGCCTTATCCATCCATCATTTGTAAAATAGACATATGAATGCTTTAGGATTCATAGTACTTATGATTATCACAAGGGGTGGATACTTCTGAATCCTGGTTTAGAGACTACAAGTCTGTTTAACTGTCTCTGTTCTGTGGATATCACTAGGTGTTGATACTTTTGGATCCAGAGTTAATGTGCCTCGTTAAAACCTTTGGCCATGGAAAACACAATGGGAAAAACCATAGCTTAAGGGGAAAGAGTACAACTCTACATTTAACTCCCACTGATCTGTACAAGATTCAGTCTTGCAGATTTCCTAGGAAAAAAATCAACTTTGCTGAAATTTTAGACTTTAATTTATTTGTTAAAGCCTCTGGGGTTTTTAGGCTCTAATGATCAGTTCAGAAACTGCAAATATAAAAAGTTTTATGGATACTTCAATATCACTAAAAATAAAGATAAAATCCTCCAATTCTAACATGATGTCAGAGTCCTTGATCCAGCGCATCGTAGTTGCCTCATCGGCTACAAGCTTGCATTGAGTCGTGTTCATATAGCAGCACATCCCTAGTATTAACTTTTGGAGTGGGCCTTGCTTCTGTTACGTTGGAAGGCTGGTTTTGCCGTATTTAGAACGCTGGCCCATCGGCCCAGGGTTCCCCTCTATAGCTTTGTCAACTTGTTGGGCTACCCCTAGAGATTTTGGCCCATAAAAGGTTTCGTCCATTTGTGATGTATTCAACATTGGCTCTTGGGTTTTTCGTAATACTTTGAAGTGGGAAGTTCAGTCGGAGTTCATATCCCAATCATGATCAAATCCGGTTTCAAGTGAAAACAATATTCTCGGTCTATAGGCTCTGGGCCGGGTGTTGGCCCGATGGAGGCCCACTTTCTAACTCGTATTTCTCGGGTTGAGACCGAAAACCTTAAATTTAATATAGTTTGAAATGGGCATCAAAAGTATGGTCAGTGCAAAGCCAGGGAGGAATGACGAATACCACTAAGCCAATTGGCTTGAGACGCTGCCAGTGTAAGTTTGGATAAGAGGTACAGTGTACAAGTAACATCCAGATTTGTATGCACTCTACCGTGTCAATATGACTGGTCGTTACATTAGCGAGACTGATGTGAGAAGGTGAAAGTCTTTGTTATCTACCCGTCAACAACTAAAGAAAGAGAAAGAAAGAGAGTGTACAAGAAGAATATGCAGGTAACTACACACGTACTAGGAAGTACAAATAATGCTCCATCACAGAAAAGACAACACAAGAGAATTGTAGACAATTAAAACATCATTTCTTTTATTACATCATTGCAAGGAGTACATCATACATCATCATCAGTAGCAAGGGTACAAAGGGAACACAGGAGAAAATCCAAAAACCCCACAAAGGACAGAGATGTCCATTTCCAGTACAACTCACTCTCTAGACTACCCCTGAGAATCAATTGTACAAGGTCACACTCTGAGGGTTCCATCTCTGAGTCAACTCGTGGTCAAGTCCAGCTCAGTCTGCCATGTTCCTAAACCTGGAAAAATAAATGGGACACGTCAACGCATGACCCAGTAAGATAATCTAGCCACGCTAGGTAGGGTCAGTCTGAGAACTGTTCTACCTACCTAAAGTCTGGTCTCAATGGTAAATGTGTCAACTATTATAGCATAAGGGAACAAAGTATTCAGACAAGTACTGAGAGGTAGGCAACTGAATTATCATGCATAATGAGAGACAACACCACAGATAGGTCTTGAATAATAACAATTACAGAATTAATATGCATAGAGTAAAAGCAGACAATCACATATATGCACGTAATGCAAATGAAATGATTATAAAGGCAAATGCAACACATAGGGGATCCCAGCTATGCCAGTGTGCCTACATTGTGACTCATGGATTCAAGAGGTGGCTCTTATGGATTCAGGAGGTGGCCCCCGACATTTCCATGGCACGCTAGTCCATGTAGCACGTAGGTCCATGCCGTCTACTATACCACACATAGATTCAAGAGGTGGCCCCATGGATTCAGAAGGTGAACCACGGTAATTCCATGGCACACTAGTCCATGTGACACTTTGGTCTATGTGGTGTTAATTTCCATTCTTTTCATATGCCATAGCATGTGTCATTTGCCACTTTCATATTTCCACATTTGCTGTTACTTTATCTCTTGTATCATAAAGTACTTTTGAAAGAAATTGATGAGATGACATCTTTAACATGAACGTCAACCAAACATGAGTATATTAAGATTTGCATAGAATTTAATGAGATAACAATTAACATCATGAGTTCTCTTTTCTACACACATGGAAACATATAAGCAACATGGGAAACATGGCATACTTCATTAATTATAAACTTTGGATAACTCATGGCATGCTCAATGCCACCAATAACTTAAACATGAAGCACAAGGGTTACTAAATAATTTACAACATTTACATTAACATGAATCACCCACTTGGACAATCCACACGACTATTTAGACAGATCCACACGGCCGTGTGGAACACATTGTTCTGTTTAGCAATCATAACCACACAACCCAATCCACAGTGTCAGTTGGACAAATCCACACGACCGTATGGTAAGAATGACATTCGGGCTTAGCAAGACAAGTCCACACGGTCGTATGGGGCATCCACACGACCGTGTGGAGTACTATAACCAGGACTCAATAGGTACTCATCCACAAGGTCGTTTGATATCTACACATGACCGTGTGGAGAGATACTAAGTTAATGTATAAAGATGTGGCCACATGGTCATTTGGTCAAACCACACGACCGTGTGAATGCACAGACTGACACGGTCATTTTTAGAGCGACATGACTATGTCGTCAAGCCTTCGTCATTCCATAGTTATACAATCGAGTCTAAATCGAATCGCTCGTATTCCTACCCGATATGTGACACGGCCATGTCTAAGTCGACTCGGCCGTATGGAAGTGCTACAGCTGCTTGGTCGGTCTAAACGACCGTGTTGTCGATCGTGTTGATCGACTGTTGCTGATTTACTACGAAATTTACGCATTTTAAATCTGCACAATTCTTGAGAATAATCTTACCTAGTGTAGATAAACCCGCTACCTTATCAAGTCCTTCATTTTAGAGTCTTTGGCCTTCTTCTCCTTGGAGACCACAGATACAAGCTCATTCTTCTAATCCTTCTTCAAGCCTTAAGGAGATGGGTTGTGGTTGTTGTGAGAGGTGGCGGTGGCCGGCATGGTGGAGGAGATGGTGCTTGTGAGATGGTACATAGGTTCGACAAGAGGAGAGGGTGATTGGTGGTTTGTGTGAGAGTAAGAGAGGAGAAGGGGAATTGGGTTCCTGTTGATTCTTGCGTGAGAGGAAGAAGAGGAAGCTGTGTTCTCTCCTTCTCTTCTCTATTTCCTTTTCTTTTCTTTCTAATTTTGTGAATCAATCATCATCATCATCTTTACCGTGGACATGCCACGTGGATCCCCTATGTGTCAAGGTTTGGTGAATAATTAAGGAAATTATGAGACATTAGCTACCAAGGTGTCACCATGGTGATTTTTATAAAAATAATTTTGTAGAAAAATAGAAATACTACATTAATACTATATACCTCACTATATACTATATATTTCATCCAATACATTGTATTTTACAATCAATTAAGAAAAAATTCTTGAAAATACACAACAATAAAATTCGTATTAGTATGATCAAGAATACATATCTAATACTCGAATACGTGAATACTGGGTTTTACATTCTACCCACCTTAAAAACAAAGTCCGTCCTCGGACTTTCTAAAGATAAGGGCTTAATTGGAAATTTAATAGATCTAAGGGGCATCATACCCACAATATACTAATATAAATATTCATATCTATATGTATCACATGTTTATACATTACACACACTTTACACTTAAGGAGATACATATACACTCTAGTATCTATATACCACATTTTCATACACGTACTTCACAGTTATACAAACATATGTATGCATGACACATTCACGCAATACACCCACACATCCAACACAAGCAATATTACTTACAAATTCATATACATCACGATGAATGAACCACAACACATTCATACATACACATGCCTACATTCATATTACTTCATTTATCAAGCCATACCACACTCATACAACAATCATGTATACATATACTACATACATACCACCATACCATCACACCACACTCATAGACATATACACACATTTTTACAAGCACAAATATCAAGACATATAAGTACATAGATATATACTTACACACATACAAATATATAGCTAGAAATATGTATCACCCATATGTATATACTATCATAACAATTGCACATACAACAAGGGACACGCATCTGAACATATACATAGATACATTCACACATATCGATGTACTTTATCTATATATACATATTAACATCCTTATTTAAGTCCATACACATCGAAATGACTATCATATACACCTTACAACTTATACCACGTATAAAACCAAACATGCTAACCCGTGAATACATACCAACTGTACCTATGTATACAGCAGTGTATGCCGCAGTACGTCACTCCAGGTGATAATCTACTCGCTTGAAACCAGGTCCATCCATGGCCTTCTAAAGGCTTGGGCTCCATACTAATGGTGGATCAGTTTAGACTCTAAGGTCACTACCACCTTAGGACACTACTGCCTCTATGAAACATTACATGTACTACCTTACGCACGCCGCAGTATGGTGAGCTGCGTGAGCCACCAAATGTAACGCCCTACTCTCCAGGATATATACCCGAGAAGTATAAATCCATCCCAAGTATTCCCAGAGCAGCGAGTGTTACAAAGAAAGAGAAATAAAGAGAGTGTACAAAAAGAATATCCACGTCACTGCACATGTACTGGGAAGTACAAATAATGCTCCATCACAAAAAAGACAACACAAGAGAATAATAGAAAATTAAAACATCATTTATTTTATTACATTATTACAAGGAGTACATAAAACATCATCATCTGTAGCACGGGTACAAAGAGAATAAGGGAGAAAACCGAGAAAACCCACAAAGGACTGAGATGCACATTCCTAGTACAACTCACTCCCTAGACTAACCCGAGAATCAACTGTACAAGGTCACCCTTGTCAGGATCGCCTTACCCTTGCAATACTAACAACACACACTAGAGGGGGGTGAATAGTGTAATGGAAATAAAATTGTCCAATTAAAATTTAACTTACAAATGCGGAATTATAAATGCAAGAGGAATTAAAAGGCACAATCAATTCAAACGCAAACACAACGTTTTACCATGGTTCCCCAAACTTGGGTACATCAAGCCACACCAAATATCCACTATATTCCCACACAGAGAAGTGAATACAAATCTCACAAGGAGATACCCCACAAAGAGGATTTATGCCCTATACAAGGACCCAATCAATCCTACAGGAGGATCAAGACTCCCACACAGAGAATCACTAACTCCCACTCAGAGAATTAGGGTTAGCACTACACTAGGACACTAAATTCCCACAAAGAGAGTTACTCCCACAAAGAGAGTATTCTAAGTCCCACAAAGAGACAACCCCCCACAAAGAGAAAAAGTTCTAATTCACACAAAGAGAATTAGAGACACAAATTACACCAAGTAAAGTAAATACTCTTACCTATGCCTTAAGATGCATACTCATGAATGGATGCAAGGCATGAAAGAGGATCTCCAAGTGTTGAGATATGCTTGAGAGCACTTGGATGAATTCCCTTGAGCTGGACTTCAATGCATGAAGATGAATGAGAGCTCTTGAGAGGGAATTGAGGGAGTTTGAGAGTTGCTTATAGATCTCTTGAGATATTCAATAGCATCAAGAATTATAAGAGATGGCATCACACTTATATATATAGAAACCATATATCAAACCCCAAAAACCCAAGAAAACAGCCAAAGACTCAATTCTGCAACGGCTAGAAACCGGACGAAAACGACAGGAACATACGACTGATGATCAAAAGACAGTCGACTGATCAACTAGACTATATACTGAGCCAGAATAGTTGACTGATGAAGTCGATACAGTCGACTGTAAACAGGACATGCGCATGTTAATCCTTCAGCAGGCGACTGCTGCAGGGGATGGAATAAAACAGAGAGCTGCACTCTTTCTCCAGTTAAGCACACAGGTGACTGATGTCAATAATACAGGCGACTGTCTATTAGTCAGGCGACTGTAAAACCTTAATCAGTCATCTGCTGTATAAGATGGAGAAACAACAGAGAGATGCAGAGAATGCACTTACGCTATACAGGCGATTGATGACCAATCTACAGGCGACTGTAAATATACAGGCGACAGTAAACTGACCAGTAGTCGACTGTGCGTAAAGCTCAAGTTTGATTCAATTGAAATGTTGACTTGAGCTGTGCATATCAGGCGACTGTAGAAGGATCTACAGGCGACTGGAAATCACCCAGTCGACTGTGTTTCCTTCAGCAGGCGACTGATGGAAAGCCAGAGACTCCAAATGAGTCTTTGGACAGAGTGAACCTATTGGGTTGGATTCTATGATAATCCTAAGGCTCACTAAGATGGTTAGATGCATATGCATGAATGAGTAAACCATCTAATAAGGCATTACATTAATCCTAGACTCAAAAAAGAGAGAAAGCAATAAAGTAAATTACATGGATTACAAAGCTTTCCTTAGAGTCTAAGTCTTCAATCTTGATGCCGTGATTGCTCTCCATCATCTCCAAGCTTTGGCCTCATTAAGTCCAAGATTTGGCTCTTCTCCACTTGATGTCCATCATTGCACCAAGTGATTAGTCTCCAAGAAAGATATTCTTGAAATAAAATTGAGAGACTAAAACATGAGAGTCATTAGCAACAACATACTGTTGTGATCATCATCAAAATAAGATTGGTATGAAACACCAATACTCAACAATCTCTCCCTTTTTGATGATGACACACATTATGTAAAATACAAAGTATTAAAGCACAATGCTAATGAGCTCCCCCTACTTATATGCACCAAATAAACAATGAGCTACATAATAGTAAATACTCATTCTACCAAATAAGATCATGGTGACATATAATAGGCATGGATTACATAAACCAATTGTAAACCAATTGTAAAAGACAATTATCATGCAACCATGCAAGGTTTATCTAATCCCATATATCTCTCCACATAGATATATCTCTCCCCATATGCATATGAATATATCTCCCCATATATATTTACATAATGCATATATCTCTCTCCCTTGACATCGTCAAAAAGGTGGACATCAAAAATATCCCCCTTTGTCATCTTAACCAAGATGTGACAATATGCAAGAAAAGAAAGAGATGTATGATAGCAAATTGAAAATTTTAGTGGGTATCAATTCACTATCCCATGCTCCCCCTTAGATCATAGAAAAGGTCAACTTTTGACTTCTAGGATCTAATACCAATTATACAAATAATGGAGCCATGTGCCGGACATGTATCAAAGCAATAGATAAGGAAAAATCAAGCTTCAAAGATACACAAAGAATATTGCCAAAACAAATATAACATGAAGTAAGTTGGCAATAAACAAGAGGTTTGGTTTGAGATCAAAAACAACCAAATGTGAATAATGATCTCAAATAACCTCCGAAATGAGAGTTAAAATATGTCATAAAATACTTTAAACATATAACATATTCTCCCCCCATTGACATACACATGGATCAAAAATGCATGCATGTCAATAAACCCCAATGTTCTCATTTTTATGAAAAAATAAGTTTGAAAATATTTTCAAAATTATGAAACACACACAAACAATGGGTATGCTTTAAATAAACATTCAAGCACAATACCCATGCAATATGCATATGTGTGAGGAACCTAAACATTAGGCAACCAAACCCAAGAGGAGTGTGATTTCCTAATGTAATCACATGAGATGATCACATCCCTAACTAGAGAGTTGATGTAGCTATCCATCTCTTGTACACTAACCTTAGTGGGAATACATAATCTCAAGGATTTCCTAGGCAAGGGTTTTGTCTTTGCAAGAGGGGTGGATGTGGCATGCTTAGGTGTAGAAACGAATTTCTTGACATGCAAAGAATGAGAATTTTGCTTCTTAGCAAAAAATGAAGATTTTTCATTCTTCCTCATTACCTTGTGATCTACATGCTTCTTGTTGATGTTAATGTTGTACAAGAAATCATGGTGATTCTTCTTAGGTGCTTTAGTAATATTTCTTGTATTTGCACCATAAAAGGAATTAGAGGTGGGTTTGGGTACCACATTTTGAATATAACCCAAACCTCCTCTATGATTTGCCGGATGTTATTTTTCCAACAAATCGTGGAGTGAATCCCTAGAATACACAAAGCTTATGAGCTTACGGGATTCCCCTTCACATTTCAACGTAAGTTGTTGAATGCGAGACTCTAAGCTAATTTTTTGAGCAACAAGTTTTTCATTTGTAAGGCTCAATTCCTTAACTTGAGAGAGAAGTGTGTCTCTCTCACTAGTGTTATAAGCATGCCTTTCATCATGAATTTCGCTAGTAATATCTAGTTCATGTAATCTACTCTTAGCAATCTTATATTTTGCTTTTAATCTATTGTAAGAGTTGATGCACTTACTAGCCTTTTCGAAGACCAAGTTGAAATTATTATTGAGCTCCTCATAAGAACATCTTTTCTTCCTCGATCTCAACCTCATCATCATCCTTTCTAGAGCTTGATGATGACTTCTCATCCATAGTCATGAGGCACGAATCCTCATAGGAGTTGTAGGCGTCGAGCCAAGCGTCCAACTCTTCTTCATTTAAACCGGAGGGGATGGAGTAGGACCATCAATGGCTACAAATCATGCGTGAGCATCTTCCTTTGCATCCTCTTCTTCGTTACTCGAAGTGTCCTTTGCATCCTCTTCTTCCTTTGCATCCTCTTCTTCTTCGTTACTCGAAGTGTCCTCACCCGACAAGTCCCTTCTTGTGATTTTTGGACTTGGACTTTCATTTCCAATGCTTCTTCCCTTTACCCTTGTAAGTTTCTTTGTTGGGTTTGGAAGGGCATTCGGTGGACAAGTGACCTTTTCCACTGCAAGTATAACAAGTAGGAACCTTGTTAGAATTGAAGGCAAACTTTGAAAAAGACTTACCTTGCTTGCATTTGAGGAATGCTTTGAATTGCTCGGCAAGCTTCTCAATTTCTTCTCCACTTGCATCTTCTTGCTCATCTTCTTCACTAGAAACTTCTCGATGGAATTTCCTCCTCCACTTGATTGGCTCCTCCTTGGCATGGAATGCAACCCCCTTTTGCTTCTTCGGCTTCTCAGGCTTCGATGGTTGAATCTCCTTCTTGTGTTGAAGCTTCACTTCATACGTCATAAGATTACCAATGCACTCCTCAACAGTGTATTTGGACGTGTCATATGACTCCAAAATTCCATTGGCCTTTGACTCCCAACGAGATGTGAGAGAGTCAAGGATCTTCTCTACACGATCCTCTTGGAAAATCATCTTCCCGAGTCCCTCCAAAGCGTTCACAATATCAGTGAACCTTGTGAACATCTTTGAAATGCTTTCGCCTTCCTGCATCTTAAACATTTCATATTTAGATCTAAACACAGTTTGTTTAGATTTCTTTACCTTCGTAGTCCCTTCATGACAAATCTCCAAGGTATGCCAAATATCGTTGGCCATTTTGCACATGGAGATGCGATTGAACTCATTTACTGAGAGATCGCAATGTAATGCGTTCATAACCCTCGCATTGAACTTGATCGAGTCCTTCTCCGCCTTTGTCCTAGAAGCCGCAGGAGTAGTGGGCTTCTCAAATGGCACCTCTGTAATGTCCCATAGGTCTTGACCCTCCATGTAGATCATCATTCTGATCTTCCAACTTGGGTAGTTGGTTCCGTTGAAGAGCGGGGGTCGAACGGTTGAATGACCTTCTTCATAAGACGCGGATGAGGCGTTGAATGCCATGGTTGTAGTATGCTATAACCTCGCTCTGATACCAATTGTAAGGATCGCCTTACCCTTACAATACTAACAACACACACTAGAGGGGGATGAATAGTGTAATGGCAATAAAATTGTCCAATTAAAATTTAACTTGCAAATGCAGAATTATAAATGCAAGAAGAATTAAAAGGCACAATCAATTCAAACGCAAACACAAAGTTTTACACTGGTTTTCCAAACTTGGGTATATCCAGCCACACTAAATATCCACTATATTCCCACACAGAGAATTGAATACAAATCTCACAAGGAGATACCCCACAAAGAGGATTTATGTCCTACACAAGGACCCAACCAATCCTACACGAGGATCAAGACTCCCACACAGAGAATCACTAACTTCCACTCAAAGGATTAGGGTTAGCCCTACACTAGGACACTAAACTCCCACAAAGAGAGTTACTCCCACAAAGAGAGTATCCTAAGTCCCACAAAGAGACAACCTCCCACAAAGAGAGAAAGTTCTAATTCCCACAAAGAGAATTAGAGACACATATTACACTCAGTAAAGTAAATACTCTTACATATGCCTTGAGATGCTTACTCATGAATGGATGCAATGCATGAAAGAGGATCTCCAAGTGTTGAGAAATGCTTGATAGCACTTGGATGAATTCCCTTGAGCTGGACTTCAATGCATGAAGATGAATGAGAGCTCTTGAGAGGGAATTGAGGGAGTTTGAGAGTTGCTTATAGATCTATTGGGATATTCAATAGCATCAAGAAGTATAAGAGATGGCAACACACTCATATATATAAGAACCCTATATCAAACCCCAAAACCCAAGAAAACAGCCAAAGAATCAATTCTACAACGGCTAGAAACTGGGCGAAAACGACAGGAACAGTCGACTGATGATCAAAAGACAGTCTACTGATTAACGGCTAGAAAATATCTAACGGTTATATTCTGAGCCAGGACAGTCGACTGATGAAGTCGATACAGTCGACTGTAAACAGGACAGGCGCCTGTTAATCCTTCAGCAGGCGACTGCTGCAGGGGATGGAATAAAACAGAGAGCTGCACTCTTTCTCCAGTTAAGCACACAGGCGACTGATGTCAATAATACAGTCGACTATCTATTAGTCAGGCGACTGATGGAAAGCCAGAGACTCCAAATGAGTCTTTGGACAGAGTGAACCTATTGGGTTGGATTCTATGATAATCCTAAGGCTCACTAAGATGGTTAGATGCATATGCATGAATGAGTAAACCATCTAATAAGGCATTACATTAATCCTAGACTCAAAAAAGAGAGAAAGCAATAAAGTAAATTACATGGATTACAAAGCTTTCCTTAGAGTCTAAGTCTTCAATCTTGATGCCGTGATTGCTCTCCATCATCTCCAAGCTTTGGCCTCATTAAGTCCAAGATTTGGCTCTTCTCCACTTGATGTCCATCATTGCACCAAGTGATTAGTCTCCAAGAAAGATATTCTTGAAATAAAATTGAGAGACTAAAACATGAGAGTCATTAGCAACAACATACTGTTGTGATCATCATCAAAATAAGATTGGTATGAAACACCAATACTCAACAATCTCTCCCTTTTTGATGATGACACACATTATGTAAAATACAAAGTATTAAAGCACAATGCTAATGAGCTCCCCCTACTTATATGCACCAAATAAACAATGAGCTACATAATAGTAAATACTCATTCTACCAAATAAGATCATGGTGACATATAATAGGCATGGATTACATAAACCAATTGTAAACCAATTGTAAAAGACAATTATCATGCAACCATGCAAGGTTTATCTAATCCCATATATCTCTCCACATAGATATATCTCTCCCCATATGCATATGAATATATCTCCCCATATATATTTACATAATGCATATATCTCTCTCCCTTGACATCGTCAAAAAGGTGGACATCAAAAATATCCCCCTTTGTCATCTTAACCAAGATGTGACAATATGCAAGAAAAGAAAGAGATGTATGATAGCAAATTGAAAATTTTAGTGGGGTATCAATTCACTATCCCATGCTCCCCCTTAGATCATAGAAAAGGTCAACTTTTGACTTCTAGGATCTAATACCAATTATACAAATAATGGAGCCATGTGCCGGACATGTATCAAAGCAATAGATAAGGAAAAATCAAGCTTCAAAGATACACAAAGAATATTGCCAAAACAAATATAACATGAAGTAAGTTGGCAATAAACAAGAGGTTTGGTTTGAGATCAAAAACAACCAAATGTGAATAATGATCTCAAATAACCTCCGAAATGAGAGTTAAAATATGTCATAAAATACTTTAAACATATAACATATTCTCCCCCCATTGACATACACATGGATCAAAAATGCATGCATGTCAATAAACCCCAATGTTCTCATTTTTATGAAAAAATAAGTTTGAAAATATTTTCAAAATTATGAAACACACACAAACAATGGGTATGCTTTAAATAAACATTCAAGCACAATACCCATGCAATATGCATATGTGTGAGGAACCTAAACATTAGGCAACCAAACCCAAGAGGAGTGTGATTTCCTAATGTAATCACATGAGATGATCACATCCCTAACTAGAGAGTTGATGTAGCTATCCATCTCTTGTACACTAACCTTAGTGGGAATACATAATCTCAAGGATTTCCTAGGCAAGGGTTTTGTCTTTGCAAGAGGGGTGGATGTGGCATGCTTAGGTGTAGAAACGAATTTCTTGACATGCAAAGAATGAGAATTTTGCTTCTTAGCAAAAAAATGAAGATTTTTCATTCTTCCTCATTACCTTGTGATCTACATGCTTCTTGTTGATGTTAATGTTGTACAAGAAATCATGGTGATTCTTCTTAGGTGCTTTAGTAATATTTCTTGTATTTGCACCATAAAAGGAATTAGAGGTGGGTTTGGGTACCACATTTTGAATATAACCCAAACCTCCTCTATGATTTGCCGGATGTTATTTTTCCAACAAATCGTGGAGTGAATCCCTAGAATACACAAAGCTTATGAGCTTACGGGATTCCCCTTCACATTTCAACGTAAGTTGTTGAATGCGAGACTCTAAGCTAATTTTTTTGAGCAACAAGTTTTTCATTTGTAAGGCTCAATTCCTTAACTTGAGAGAGAAGTGTGTCTCTCTCACTAGTGTTATAAGCATGCCTTTCATCATGAATTTCGCTAGTAATATCTAGTTCATGTAATCTACTCTTAGCAATCTTATATTTTGCTTTTAATCTATTGTAAGAGTTGATGCACTTACTAGCCTTTTCGAAGACCAAGTTGAAATTATTATTGAGCTCCTCATAAGAACATCTTTTCTTCCTCGATCTCAACCTCATCATCATCCTTTCTAGAGCTTGATGATGACTTCTCATCCATAGTCATGAGGCACGAATCCTCATAGGAGTTGTAGGCGTCGAGCCAAGCGTCCAACTCTTCTTCATTTAAACCGGAGGGGGATGGAGTAGGACCATCAATGGCTACAAATCATGCGTGAGCATCTTCCTTTGCATCCTCTTCTTCGTTACTCGAAGTGTCCTTTGCATCCTCTTCTTCCTTTGCATCCTCTTCTTCTTCGTTACTCGAAGTGTCCTCACCCGACAAGTCCCTTCTTGTGATTTTTTGGACTTGGACTTTCATTTCCAATGCTTCTTCCCTTTACCCTTGTAAGTTTCTTTGTTGGGTTTGGAAGGGCATTCGGTGGACAAGTGACCTTTTCCACTGCAAGTATAACAAGTAGGAACCTTGTTAGAATTGAAGGCAAACTTTGAAAAAGACTTACCTTGCTTGCATTTGAGGAATGCTTTGAATTGCTCGGCAAGCTTCTCAATTTCTTCTCCACTTGCATCTTCTTGCTCATCTTCTTCACTAGAAACTTCTCGATGGAATTTCCCTCCTCCACTTGATTGGCTCCTCCTTGGCATGGAATGCAACCCCCTTTTGCTTCTTCGGCTTCTCAGGCTTCGATGGTTGAATCTCCTTCTTGTGTTGAAGCTTCACTTCATACGTCATAAGATTACCAATGCACTCCTCAACAGTGTATTTGGACGTGTCATATGACTCCAAAATTCCATTGGCCTTTGACTCCCAACGAGATGTGAGAGAGTCAAGGATCTTCTCTACACGATCCTCTTGGAAAATCATCTTCCCGAGTCCCTCCAAAGCGTTCACAATATCAGTGAACCTTGTGAACATCTTTGAAATGCTTTCGCCTTCCTGCATCTTAAACATTTCATATTTAGATCTAAACACAGTTTGTTTAGATTTCTTTACCTTCGTAGTCCCCTTCATGACAAATCTCCAAGGTATGCCAAATATCGTTGGCCATTTTGCACATGGAGATGCGATTGAACTCATTTACTGAGAGATCGCAATGTAATGCGTTCATAACCCTCGCATTGAACTTGATCGAGTCCTTCTCCGCCTTTGTCCTAGAAGCCGCAGGAGTAGTGGGCTTCTCAAATGGCACCTCTGTAATGTCCCATAGGTCTTGACCCTCCATGTAGATCATCATTCTGATCTTCCAACTTGGGTAGTTGGTTCCGTTGAAGAGCGGGGGGTCGAACGGTTGAATGACCTTCTTCATAAGACGCGGATGAGGCGTTGAATGCCATGGTTGTAGTATGCTATAACCTCGCTCTGATACCAATTGTAAGGATCGCCTTACCCTTACAATACTAACAACACACACTAGAGGGGGATGAATAGTGTAATGGCAATAAAATTGTCCAATTAAAATTTAACTTGCAAATGCAGAATTATAAATGCAAGAAGAATTAAAAGGCACAATCAATTCAAACGCAAACACAAAGTTTTACACTGGTTTTCCAAACTTGGGTATATCCAGCCACACTAAATATCCACTATATTCCCACACAGAGAATTGAATACAAATCTCACAAGGAGATACCCCACAAAGAGGATTTATGTCCTACACAAGGACCCAACCAATCCTACACGAGGATCAAGACTCCCACACAGAGAATCACTAACTTCCACTCAAAGGATTAGGGGTTAGCCCTACACTAGGACACTAAACTCCCACAAAGAGAGTTACTCCCACAAAGAGAGTATCCTAAGTCCCACAAAGAGACAACCTCCCACAAAGAGAGAAAGTTCTAATTCCCACAAAGAGAATTAGAGACACATATTACACTCAGTAAAGTAAATACTCTTACATATGCCTTGAGATGCTTACTCATGAATGGATGCAATGCATGAAAGAGGATCTCCAAGTGTTGAGAAATGCTTGATAGCACTTGGATGAATTCCCTTGAGCTGGACTTCAATGCATGAAGATGAATGAGAGCTCTTGAGAGGGAATTGAGGGAGTTTGAGAGTTGCTTATAGATCTATTGGGATATTCAATAGCATCAAGAAGTATAAGAGATGGCAACACACTCATATATATAAGAACCCTATATCAAACCCCAAAACCCAAGAAAACAGCCAAAGAATCAATTCTACAACGGCTAGAAACTGGGCGAAAACGACAGGAACAGTCGACTGATGATCAAAAGACAGTCTACTGATTAACGGCTAGAAAATATCTAACGGTTATATTCTGAGCCAGGACAGTCGACTGATGAAGTCGATACAGTCGACTGTAAACAGGACAGGCGCCTGTTAATCCTTCAGCAGGCGACTGCTGCAGGGGATGGAATAAAACAGAGAGCTGCACTCTTTCTCCAGTTAAGCACACAGGCGACTGATGTCAATAATACAGTCGACTATCTATTAGTCAGACGACTGTAAAACCTTAATCAGTCGTCTGCTGTATAAGATGGAGAAACAACAGAGAGACGCAGAGAATGCACTTACGCTATACAGGCGACCGATGACCAATATACATGCGACTGTATACAGGCGACTGTAAACTGACCAGTAGTCGACTGTGTCACTAAGATGGTTAGATGCATATGCATGAATGAGTAAACCATCTAACAAGGCATTACATTAATCCTAGACTCAAAAAAGAGAGAAAGCAATAAAGTAAATTACATGGATTACAAAGCTTTCCTTAGAGTCTAAGTCTTCAATCTTGATGCCTTGATTGCTCTCCATCATCTCCAAGCTTTGGCACTCCTTGAGTCCAAGATTTGGCTCTTCTCCACTTGATGTCCATCCTTGCACCAAGTGATTAGTCTCCAAGAAAGATATTCTTGAAATAAAACTGAGAGACTAAAACATGAGAGTCATTAGCAACAACATAATGTTGTGATCATCATCAAAAAAAGATTGGTATGAAACACCAATACTCAACAACCCTCTGAGGGTTCCTTCTTTGAGTCAACTCCTAGTCAAGTCCAGCTCAGTCTGCCCCTGTTCCTAAACCTGGAAAAATAATTGGAACATGTCATTGCGTGACTCAGTAGGATAATCAAGCCATGCTAGGTAGAGTCAGTCTCAGAACTGTTCTACCTACCTAAAGTCTGGTCTCAATGGTAAATATGTCAACTATTATAGCATAAGGAACAAAGTATTCATACAAGTACTGAGAGGTAGACAGAATTAATATGCATAAAGTAAAAGCAGACAATCACATATATGCAAGTGATGCATATGAAATGATTATGAATGCAAATGCAAGACCTAAAGGATCCCACCTATGTCAGCGTGCCTACAATGTGACTCATGGATTCTAGAGGTGGCTCCCATGGATTCAGGAGGTGGCCCCGACATTTCTGTGGCACGCTGGTCCATGTAGCATGTAGGTCTGTGACGTCTATTATACCACACATAGATTCAAGAGGTGACCCCCATGGATTCAGAAGGTGACCCCTGGTAATTCCATGACACGCTAGTCCATGTGGCACTTTGGTCTATGTGGTGTTAATTTCCATGCTTTTCATATGCCATAGCATGTGTCATTTCCACTTTCATATTTCCACATTTGCATTTACTTTATCTCTTGCATCATAAAGTACTTTTGAAAGAAATTGATGAGATGACATCTTTAACATGAATTTTAACCAAACATAAGTATATTAAGATTTGAATAGAACTAATGAGATAACAATTAACATCATGAGTTCTCTTTTCTACACACATGAACACATATAATCAACATGGGAAACATGGCATACTTCATTAATTTTAAACTTTGGATAACTCATGGCATGCTCAATGTCACCAATAACTTAGACATGAAGAACAACCGTTACTAAATAATTTACAACATTGAAATTAACATGAATCACCCACTAGGACAATCCACACGACCGTTTAGACATATCCACACGGCCGTGTGGAACACATTGTTCAATTCAGCAATCATAACCACACAACCCAATCCACACTATCGTTTGGACAAATCCACACGACTGTGTGGTAAGCATGACATTCAGGCTTAGTAAGACAAGTCCACACAGTCGTATAGGGCCTCCACACGACTGTGTGGAGTAATATAATCAGGACTCAACAGGTACTCATCCACACGGTCGTTTGATATCTCCACACGACCGTGTGGAGCAATACTAAGTTAATGTATAAAGATGTGGCAACACGGTCGTTTGGTCAAACCACACGACCATGAGAACGCATAGATTGACACGGTCGTTCAAGGAGCGACACGACCGTGTCGTCAAGCCTTGGTCATTCTACAGCTATACGATCTAGTCTAAGTCGAATCTCTCATATTCTTACTCGGTCTATGACACGTCCATGTCTAAGTTGACTCGGTCATGTGGAAGTGATGCCGCTGCTTGGTCAGTCTAAACGACCATGCCGTCGGTCATTTCGATCGACTACTGTCGATTTCCTACAAAATTTACGCATCTTAACTCTACGAAATTCTTAAAAATAATTCTACCATTTAAAAATTAAGGAAAATTTTTGAACATACACAATAATAAAATTTGTATCAATACGATCAAGAATACGTATATAATATCCGTATACGTTAATACGGCGTATTATAATCCAGAAGCCCGATGGAATTTAAATGTGGATGAAGCTCCTAATATATAAGTATCAAGGCAATGATGGTTCTTTATGGCCAACAGGAGCTCAAGACAAACCTATCGCTGAAGCTAAACTTCTCCACTACCAATAATAGAGTAGAATATAAGGATGTCTAGTATCATATACCAATGGAGCTGATGCCATTACCATATTCAGTGATTCCTAGCTTGTGGTCAGTTAACTAAGTGGAGAATTTGATGTCTAGGACCCAAGCATGGCTAAGTACAAAGCCTTAGTAAGGAACTTAACTCATAAGTTTAAGAAAGTGAAGATCATACAAATCCCTAGCTAGGGGTGACAATGATGAAGGAGATGCGTAGCCTAAACCTTTTACGAATCCAAAGATGAATGTAGAATGTGATGGTGGACACCATAAATCATCCTAGCACAAATGAATGCCTAAAGGAGATGGAAATCAATGAAGAACAGTATTAGATGGACCACCATCATATCTTACCTTAAGGAATGGAGTCTGCCTAAAGATGAAAAGAACTTTGCAATACACTCTCATTGGAGACACCCTCTACAAACCTTCTTTTACCATTACCAATGGTGGAACCTCGTTAAGATGCATATGACTAGATAAGGGAAGCAATGGGCGTTCCAAGATCCATAAAGAAATATGTGTCAGCTACCCGGCCGGCCAAAACATCACAAAGATGCAATACTATAGAAGTATTGTTCACCCTCTGTCATAATGGATGTAATGATTTATGTGAGATGCAAACATGTTGAAGTGGTTGGTAGTAGAGACGAAACCAATTTCAACCCAGATCCCATTTGCACAATGGGAAGTAAATCAGCTCGGTACTCTCCTACCAGCCTCAAAAGCCAAAGGTACGTATCATAATCATGATAAACTATTTCACCAAATGGTTGGAGTGTGAAGATCTGAACAGAAATAGAGAAAGGAAAATTGAAGACTTTGTACGGAAGAACATTCAAGAAAAGAATATTTAATGAAAAGCAATTTGACAATTAGGCCTTTCCTGAGTTTTGCAAGAACCTGCAAATCTATTTACAATTTTTTAATGAAAAGAATATTTAATGAAAAGCAATTTGACATTCGAGGAAAGGAGACGAGTGCTTAAACCCCACCAACATAAAAACTATTAGACGAAGAGAAATGTAATGAATGTTAAATCCTTGCCAGCCTGATTAGTTTGCCTAAATGGCAGTCATAGGAATAGATAAATAATAGACAAGAAAAGAAAATCAAACAAACAAGTAGAAAACAATACTAGCTTGCCAATACTGCTTCATAGGCTTTTTTTTATTCATAATAAAAGAGCACATGAATGGAACAAATCCATGAACGGTGCTAATACGAAAAACAAAAACGATCTAGAAATATTAAGAAAAGGCATGAAAAAACAAATGACTAATGAATGCTATCAGAACCCTAAGCATGTTTCTTGATATGAATCTTAGTCTTTGTGCACACTTCTGATCTAGAGGCAGTGGAAGGACATGATGCCTTTGAAAGATGGTTTAATCCTATCCTTTTGTTATATATAAGGGGCAGAGGGTTGCATTTTCCGAAGAAGCAAAAATATCTATATACTGGTTAGGGATGAAAATGGGCTGGGTTGGACCGGACCCGGACCCAGGGCCCATGCCCCAATATATATCTGGCCTAAAATCCGGTCTGGCCATGGGCCTTTTAAATAGCAGCACCAACCCTACCCTACGGCCTTTTGGGCCGGCCCTCGGGTTTTAGGGCCGGCCCTGGTTACATTTGGGATGAGGGTTGCATTTTGCTCTTTTTCCGGTCATTGAAATTTGTTAGTTATTTTACATCCAATCCTAAATAAACCCTTCAAATTGACTGCACTGCATGTATATTAGAATTGTATATGTTCAGAGTTTCTTCTTGTTACTTCATAATGTAATTGCCTCCAAAAGTATCGTGCAGGGCTACATTTCTCCAAACCACTCTTCAGTGCAGCCATTTTTTCAGAACAATCATCATGCAAAGCAACATAACATCAAATTGTAACAAAATATATCATGACAAAATTGGTCTGGATTAAATCCAGGTCAAAATTATGTTAGACATAAGTTGCAAACACAAATGTAGAAGGAAATGCTCAGCTCTTACTTAATTGCATCTCCGCACACCCGGATAAGGGGATGAGAGTAGGGTCTATGGTCGTAATGACATAGATGTAATTTCTGGACACAGAAACCAAGCCACAAAGAATGTAATAACCATTTATCATCCTATCTTCAATTTGAGCATCCTGTCCAATGAAAACTAAACCTGATAATGACATACAACATAAACATAGAGAATTAACTAAAAGAGAGAAGAAATCATCAGTTAAACTAAATGGCACAATAAGGTAGTGCTATGGGAATGAAGAATTTAATTGTGTTCTCTCTCTCATGATGTATGCAATAAATTCATCCATCTTTCTGTAGCCATTCAGCAGACCCCAATTCTCCTTCTCTCCTTAAGAACATATATTCTTGTTGTGAAAGTTGGCTTGATTGAGGCGATGTATACGTATGAAGATGTGTAAACAAGCTATCTTGTGTAGAGTTAGCTCGCTTGTGCACTGGATCATGCATATCTAGCTCAAGTCAGATACGAGAATTCTGAGCTAATGGACTTCTACATGCAGGCATGAATTCTCAGGTCGGAGGATTGGCGGCTCATAGCTTGGCAACTCTACAGTCCGAGTTTCGAATAGCTTGGCACGGTACTTCATCAGCTTGGTCTTCAGTAGGGAGTTCGACAGCACGGAGGGGCCGATCATAGGATGTGGTGTCCTATTTGAAGTAGAGTTGTGATTGGATTATAACTCTATTTGAGTCGGAATTCTAGTCAAAAAGGAATCCTTTTTCTATTAGAACACATATTGTGCACTATGCTATATAATTGGTGTTTAGTCGAGGGTTTCATAGAGGAGAAGATCGAGTGAGATCAAGAGAGCTGTGAGCCACTAATGTTGAGAGCTAACTTTGAGAGATTGTATTGTGATCTTTTGAGAGATCTTGAGTGCTTCTTCTTCGT
Organism: Scilla litardierei; assembly: GCA_030789695.1. NCBI lineage: Eukaryota > Viridiplantae > Streptophyta > Magnoliopsida > Asparagales > Asparagaceae > Scilla > Scilla litardierei. Next base: position 553,814,088 of record CM061142.1, read on the forward strand.
TGGTGTAGGGAAGAAGATTTGTACTTATTCTCTCTTTCGTAATAAAGCTTATTGGTGTTTCCAGACCGGTCCTTGGCCTAAAGTTGCAATCTTTCTTTGTGCTTGGTTGTGATCTGCTCGTCTTCTTCCCTCACCGCGATTGTTGACAATCCTAGTGTTGGGAAATGTATGCCCTTGATGCCAATTATTTATAATTGAGACATATTTTTCAAAATGATAGCATGCTATTTGGTAATATTTATTTGAGTATAATCATACTTTTTGTTTGCATTTTATACTTAGATAAAGTTCTGAGACTTAGTGCGAGGTCGGACATGTATCAAGATGAGGATTACGATCATGAAGAATTGTTTCGATCGCTAGTAGCATAAGTCTAAAACTGTTTGTTGTCGTAGATACATCGAGAAAGGACATTGATACATCAGATAGACTATTGTGTGATATGTCTTCACCAAGTGTTGGTGGTGATGACTCATGATCGTTCCATTTAGCGAATCAGAGACGAGTCACAGTGTTCATTGGAGAATGAGTTGACTGAACGACCCAACAAGTGATGCTACATGGATGACGCATACACAACTGTCAATAGCTCTCAAGTGATGATATGAAAGTTGGTCCTTTAACTTGAGGCCATTGTACGAGCCTGTGTATGAACGATGTCACTTAGATCTATGACATGGCTTCGTGGCAAGGACTGCTGAAAGGTCTTAGATTGAATGGCACTTGAAGGGTAAAAGGGGAGTAGTGGACAAGAGAGGATTCATCACTTCCATATGTGGGAAGTTAGTGTCGCAGAATCAGTACGGTCCTTAGTGAAATTCCTTGCCAAGGTGTGTTAGATATGATCTAACAAAGACAAGCTAAAACCGAACGATGCTGATCGATCACGAAGCTATTAGGGGTTGACAGTCAACCATATGATTTGCAGTGACATAGTGTTGACGAAAGGATTAATAATTCAGAATCCAACACTGATATACACAAGTGTAGTCCTGACAATGTTTATGTCAAGGGACACACCACGTAATGAACCAAACTAGGAACGACAACTGCTATTCGTGATCACTATTGTCAGGGACTACGAGTCCCACATGTAGTAGGGTCAGGCTGTAGGGTCTCACACATGCTGAGATTCTCGTCCAAGTAATAAGAGGAACATGCATATGATGCATATGAATTAATATAGTCGCAATCAGTTACGAAGAGGACTTCGGTTATATATGATGTAACACGAATTTGAGTCTTTAAAAACATAGAAAATGCCCAAATCGGGGTCCAGAGTGTCCCGAACCTAGATGTATTAGTCGAGTGCCACTCGGGCTAACCCAAACTCAGCTCAGGCCAAAACCAGAGCCAAGTCAATGGAACCCGGGCGCTGGGGGCACTAGGCTTGAGCCCCGCACTCCTGCTGGGCACTAGCCCAATGGGTCTAGGGGCTGGGTCAGGCACCCACCTGAACCAAGCAAGCACCCGACCCGCCCACCCAAGCTGGCATGTAGCCAAGTGGGCACGCCTGATAGGATGGCGGGGCCGACTGAGGAGCCCCACATGCTGTACATCCGAGACATGTTTCGGGCAGTTTTGGGTTATTTTTGAGGCATCGTTTGATGGGTCAAACGACCTCGAAATTGAGCACTGTTTTTTTCTACGTGATCTCCATTTAATGCTCTTCAAAATGATATATTATTTTGATTCTTAGGCTTAATAGAGAGGAAGAATTAATTACTAAAATTTTAGTCCACGAAAGGGGAAATTTTGAGTCAATTTGAATTCTATTTATTTGTACCACGTCGAATGTGATACTCCTCTAAAGGCTCAGCTCTCCCTATAAATAGGGAGCCGCCCTTCTTCCTAAACTTTCATAAAGCCTAGATCAAGGGAGCTCATCCTAAATTAAAGTGAGCAAACCTAGATCTAAAGACGACCAAATTTTTTCTCTTTTCCCCTTAAGGTTATAGAAAAACTTGAAGGAAGTTTGGATCTGATCAGGAGCTTGAGGTGTGGATTCAGTTCATGTTAAACTTTCTGGAGCAAGTGGTCGCCTTTTGTTGAGGTGTTGGATCGCTTCGGGGCGTTGTCCTAAGGAAAAGTTTTTGCGACTGCAAAAACTTAAGGTATGCATTTATACTTTGTATTTTAATAGCAAAATTAGTTAGATCTATACTTGCGAGATAGGTTTTCCCTTCACCTTAGATAGTAAAAGATCCTGCAAAGGATCTTTCTTTCCATAGGGTGTTTTCATAAAAGAGTTTTACGATTCCTTTTTCTTCTGCCACTGCTTCCACGTCTGCTAAGCCTTGGGTTAGATTATGGAAAAGCCCTATGAAAACTTGCTCAAACCCCAACATTGATATCGGAGCAAGGTTTTAACTAGGATCTTATTTTTTCTTTTATTCATAAACATGCGTGCAGACGATGTTTGTACTTCTGTTGTGGCATGTAAGCTCTCTAGTTTATTTTTTTAATAATGTAATTCATAGTGCCTGCACACACTAATTTTATGTAACTAATTTTTTCTTCTCTTTTTGTATTTATTATTTTTCCAAAGGGGATGCCCTATTGAAGTGTATATTAAATTTAAGAGGCGATGCTACCCGAAGATTGCTAAGGGCATGAGATTCATGGAGTTGAGGTAGACCAAAGAGGCACTTTGCTAGGTGTTGCTAGTTGGTGACCATCCTACTCGGACCATGGAGTTCCCTTAGTTTATTAGGGTACACTAGATATCTTACATGCATTCTGTGATGTTTGTAATTTAATCCTTGTGATGGTTAAATTGCGATGTTTTTCGGATTTCATGGCATGACATAATATTATATTGCAAAGGTCCTACCGTCGTTCTACCATAGTTAGCTAACCTATAGTGGTGACGCGGTCCCGTGGCCTTGTGCAATATGATGCATAAGAATTAATATGGTCGCAATTAGTTGCAAAGAGAACTTCGGTCACATATGATGTGCCGCGAATATTGAGCCTTTAAAAGCATAGAAAATGCCCAAATCGGGGTCTGGAAATGTCCCAGACCCATCTGTATAAGCCGAGTGCCACTTAGGCTAACCCAAACTGAGCTCGGGTTTGTAGTGCCCTGGGAAGCCACTGCACATGTACTAGAGGGGGGGTGAATAGTACTTTTAAATAATAAGGAGTTTTATTCCTAATTATCGTGCAATTAACAAACAACGATGCGGAATAACTACAATCAAGAAATAATGCAAACGCAAACACAATGGTTTAATGGGTTCGGATCCACCAAAGTCTCCCCGACTTGTTCCCGGTGATCCTACGTCCCAACCACCAGGATCCCCTCCGGATACTTGAGTTAGAGACCCTAACTCAAGATTTCCACTATGAACACTTGCGAAAACCTCACAAGTGCAATCGACCTACAATCGATGACCGTGAATCCCACAACCCGGGATCACGCAAAACCTCTCACAACCGAGAGTGTACAATTCAAATATAACTGAAATGAAATGCTTACTAACAAAATACCTATGCCTTGAGATTTCTTACCAAATTAGGGCAAAGAGGATTTTGATGGAGGAAGAGTCACCAAACCCTAGCTTCAAGAAGATGACCAGCAATGGAAACCTAGAGATGAGATGGATGACCTAGAATCAAGCCCTTGGCTTGGAAGGCTCACAACCAATGAATCTCTCTTGAGGAATAAGAGTGAGGGAGAGATTCTTGAGAATGGGAGAGCTTGAAGATGAGAGTTGAAAGCTTCTCTTTTAATCAATAGACCTCTGGAAATAGCAGCATTGGATCCTATGAAATAACCCCTCCAGGTATTTAAAGGATCAAGGGAAAAGAGAGAGAGAAACGTCACTTTCAAATCTCCAACGGCTCTAATCTGAAGCAGACTAGTCGGTCTAAGAAGGATCACTGACCGACTAGTTCATCGACTAGTCGGTCGGTGATTCAACATGGACCGACTAACAGCTCGACAGCCAAAAGAGTGATTTCCAGGCAACCTGAATTAGTCGGTCTAAGAAGACTTGCCAACCGACTAGTTTGCCAACTAGTCGGTCGGTGAGTGTTCTTTGACCGACTAAGAGTGAAATGCACGAAGCTGAATACAAGTTACACTAGTCGGTCTAAGAACAAATGCTGACCGACTAGTTTCACAACTAGTCGGTCGATGAATGTTCTTGGACCGACTAACTGTAAACAGTAACTCAGGCTGTACAGAGGCAAGCTCAACTAGTCGGTCTGAGAAGGATTCCTAACCGACTAGATCGTCATCTAGTCGGTCGGTGAACCTTCTTTGACCGACTAATTGATCGACATGGCTGAGCTGAAATGAGTTAGGACATCTAGTCGGTTCATGAAGAGTTGCCGACCGACTAGATCGTCATCTAGTCGGTTGGTGACTCTACTAGAACCAACTAAGATGCACTAGAAGCCGAGGGAAGAAGCGATAGGCTTCGGGAAAGTTTCTAATGGCTTCTAAGATAATCCTAGCTCTAAGATATGAGTGATATGAAGATGGACAAGTAAGAATTACTCAAGGCTTAACATTCTATAAATCGAAACTAAAAGACTATGAATAAAACCTTAAGGAACGGTCTTCGAAAGCTTCGATCAAATCTTCATGACTTCCAAAAAGGTCCAAAAGCTTCAACAAAGCTTTAGGCATTGAATACGAGCTTTGAGAAGTCTTAAGATGTCGCTTTGAGTGTTCTCGTGAATTTGGCGACGATCTCCATAACTGCACTCACAGAATGTTAGTTCATGATATATTTATGTTTGCTCATCATCCAAAACCAAATCCGGGGAGTCCAATACTCAATATTCTCCCCCTTTTTGGTGATGACAAACCAACATAAATAATAATAAAAAATAATGAACTAAATGAAATATACTTACTCCCCCTGCATTGATGACACATTAGTTCCATATGAAATAATAAGCACATACATCAAGCAGACGAGGAAAGTAAAAATTCAAATCTAATATTTGAGATATTTGAGATTTAGGATTTGTAATCCTTTTTTATATCTTAACTCCCACTGAATCTAACATATCAAATTAGATTCATGGTAAATTATCATTTAGCACATGCCATTATTATATCTCTCCCCCTTTGGCATAAACCAAAAAGAGCGGGAGGAAGCCAATGACAATAAATCATGGCCAAATAATTCATTAAGCATGGGAGGCTAAGAATACGACCATGTTTCATATGACACCAAAATAAAATTCGAGTAAAATCAAAGCGTGTCAATGAGACCATAGTCGAAAATCGAAAACTTAAATCATCAAAATATCAAATGTAAATTCACTTATTGAAGAAATGAATTTACTCTCCAATATCAACATTTATAGCTATTCTAGTGCATGGAAAACAATTCTATGTTTTCATACAACTAAAGCTATTGAATCAAAATAAATCGTCGAGCGACGAAATCAATATCAGAGACACACATAAAATGTGCACAAAGGAATGATCCATCAGAAGAGTGGTGCACATCATAGAATATCAAATGACACAATAACGATCGAAAATGAGAGCATAAAGTAAAAGCACATCAAAACTAAGTGAAGTGTGCGATGAGAAGTGACAAGGTGATAAAAGTAATACGAAAATCATCAAAATAACTTTTAAAACATGTCATGCCAAAAATAGATATGAATTTCAAAGCATTTATGGCATTCACAATTATATCATGCTAGGAGAAACAAAATGATATCAATGTAAAGAAATAGATTCTAACCAAGCATGCATTCAACCCTCATGGATACCAAATGTAATATCATACTTACAACACTAAGCTCCCCCTACATTGGTGCATTACCTAGGCACCATCAACTCCGTTTGAATGAAAGTCTTCGCAAATCGAGGAGTTGGTAGGGTTGGTATCCCACGGTGGATTGAACCTAGAAAACTTCATTTTGGTATCCAAAAACCCTTTTGGATCCAATGGGTTAGACAACAAATTTGAAATACGAAATTAAAATAATTGTAACCCATGAGTTAATGTAATCAAAATTAATTTTATAATCAAATGCCTTGGTACCCATAACATGATCATAAACTCATGGTACCAAGCATTGAAGAGTTAAAGGAACTAACCCTTCGGAAACCAAGTCCAAGAGGAACTTGACTTTCCAACATAATCATCATTCAAAATAACATCATTAATATAGGATTGCACATAAACATTCATATCATGATTGCTAGTGTTCTTGGGACCCCAAATAGTGTAAATTTTGGGAATCCTCTTCCTAGTGGTTGCATGCACAAAAGGTTGATTTCTATGTGGTGCATGTGGCCTAGGAGCATGAGATCTAGCAATAGCATTATGATGAGCATGAGATCTATGATGTGGTGTAGCATACATACGTGGATAAGCATGAGGTGTGTATGCATGAGGATGATTATGAGAGAAGGCATGCACATGTGGATGAGATGTTTGAACATAAGCATTAGGATGTGCATGAGCATGATTACGTGCATGTGGGTGTCTCATATGAGTGTTTGCACGTGCTCGTGGGTGCGGAGCGTAAAAATCATCATTAATATGAACCGGTGGAGTAGGATGTGTGTTCCTACGTTGCATAGCATGTGAGTACAAAAATGCATGACCCCTCCTTGGAGGTCTACCCAAAGTGGGTTTCTTTCCAATCTGGGGTGTGTACGAAGTGGAAGCACTATTGGTAGGAGAACTACCAATGGGATGTTTGCGCCCACTCGTCGAGGCATCGGATGTCGGCCTAACAAAGGTGGTAGGCGATTTGGATGAGTCTCCCATCTTATACCCCAAGCCAATGTGGTGTTTGGCCGGAAGTAAGTCATTTAGGATATTATCCAAATGGCCCATACCTTTATTGAAATCATTGATACGGCCTAACGTGCACTCATACTTCTCTTTGAGAGAAAGCAAAGAAGCATCCAAAGTGGATACTTGCGATGTGAGTACATAAACACGTGATTTGAGATTCTTATTCTCAATACTCAAAGTTGAGTTTTGAGACGTCAAATCCGCTATCACATGTTCATCCGAATCCTCAACAAGAACATGCTCAAGTTGAGATTTGAGGGACTTCACCTCATTTCTCAACAAGCCATTATGAGTAAGCAAACTTGCTTTCTCATTGGCGAGAGTCTCAACAATGGTGTCATTGTTGGTGATGGTAGACTTAGGTGAGGTTTGGAGGCTAACAAGTTCATCTTTGGTCTTATTATATCTATCTACTAATTTAGTAAATTTAGACCAAATTTCTTGGTTTGCTAACCTCATTTCATTAATAGTAGGTTCTCCGCTTCCATCCTCGCTACCATCCTCGCTTTCATCCTCGCTATCATCGAATGAGGACTTTCGAACTTTTGCCTCATTAGCCATGAAGCAAAGTTTTGCTTTCTCCACTCTTCCATCATCCGACTCTCCACTTGAGGAATCCTCTTCGGAGTCGGTGAATGTGCCAACAAGTCCTTTCTTGTACTTTCTCGACTTGTCGTACTTCGATGCTTTCCCTTTCTCCTTGTGTTTGTAGAGAGGACAATCCGGTTTGATGTGTCCTGGCTTGTTGCATTTACAACACACTGGAGTAGAAGCATTAGTCGAACTAACTTTAGATTTATTCAAAGATATACCTTCTCGGAGGAATCGATCGAACTTCCTTGCCATACGGGCAATGGATTCCATGTCCAATTCGTCTTCCGATTCTTCATCATCGGTAGATGGAGCGGCCTTGAAGGCAATCGTCTTTTTCTTCGGCTCATCTTGCTTCAAGTACGCTTTCATCTTTTCCTTCATTCGGATCTTACTATCCTTGCGTACCTCGTAAGACAACAAGGTACCCATTAGTTGTATGACGGTATATTTATTCATGTCGTTACCTTCCTCGATGGCAAAGGTACGCTTTTCCCAATATGATGGAAGACCGTCGATAATCTTCGCGACTTTCTCCTTTTGGGTATAGACCTTCCCAAGAGCTTCCAAGTCGTTTGATATATCCACGAAGCGAGCATAATATTCCTTCATGGTTTCGCCCTGCTCCATATGAAACAACTCAAATTCTTTATTAGCAACGACGAGTTTAGAATCTTTTACCGTACTCGATCCTTCGTGCAATATGAGGAGTTGGTTCCATATTTGATATGCACTCTTACATGTGCATATCTTGTTGAAGTCCTCGGGCTCCAACGCACAATTCAAGGCATTCATTGCCTTGGCATTGGCTACTTCCGCGGCGACCTCCGCGGGAGTCCACTTCGCGAAATCTTCTTCGGAAGGCTCGACATACTCCGTCATGGTGGCTCTCCATAGTGAAGCGCTCCGGAGGAAAATTTGCATCCGGCATTTCCAGTACCCATAGTTGGTACCGTTGAAGTGTGGAGGCCTGACTGAGGATAGTCCTTCCATAACTGAAGAAGCTCCATCGCGGTTCTTGAAGACGTTGTAGTCGTTGTTCGTCACAGCTTTGAACTTTGGCTATGTGTAGCTTTGAACTTGGCTCTGATACCAATTGTAGTGCCCTGGGAAGCCACTGCACATGTACTAGAGGGGGGGTGAATAGTACTTTTAAATAATAAGGAGTTTTATTCCTAATTATCGTGCAATTAACAAACAACGATGCGGAATAACTACAATCAAGAAATAATGCAAACGCAAACACAATGGTTTAATGGGTTCGGATCCACCAAAGTCTCCCCGACTTGTTCCCGGTGATCCTACGTCCCAACCACCAGGATCCCCTCCGGATACTTGAGTTAGAGACCCTAACTCAAGATTTCCACTATGAACACTTGCGAAAACCTCACAAGTGCAATCGACCTACAATCGATGACCGTGAATCCCACAACCCGGGATCACGCAAAACCTCTCACAACCGAGAGTGTACAATTCAAATATAACTGAAATGAAATGCTTACCAACAAAATACCTATGCCTTGAGATTTCTTACCAAATTAGGGCAAAGAGGATTTTGATGGAGGAAGAGTCACCAAACCCTAGCTTCAAGAAGATGACCAGCAATGGAAACCTAGGGATGAGATGGATGACCTAGAATCAAGCCCTTGGCTTGGAAGGCTCACAACCAATGAATCTCTCTTGAGGAATAAGAGTGAGGGAGAGATTCTTGAGAATGGGAGAGCTTGAAGATGAGAGTTGAAAGCTTCTCTTTTAATCAATAGAACTCTGGAAATAGCAGCCTTGGATCCTATGAAATAACCCCTCCAGGTATTTAAAGGATCAAGGGAAAAGAGAGAGAGAAACGTCACTTTCAAATCTCCAACGGCTCTAATCTGAAGCAGACTAGTCGGTCTAAGAAGGATCACTGACCGACTAGTTCATCAACTAGTCGGTCGGTGATTCAACATGGACCGACTAACAGCTCGACAGCCAAAAGAGTGATTTCTAGGCAACCTGAATTAGTCGGTCTAAGAAGACTTGCCAACCGACTAGTTTGCCAACTAGTCGGTCGGTGAGTGTTCTTTGACCGACTAAGAGTGAAATGCACGAAGCTGAATACAAGTTACACTAGTCAGTCTAAGAACAAATGCTGACCGACTAGTTTCACAACTAGTCGGTCGATGAATGTTCTTGGACCGACTAACTGTAAACAGTAACTCAGGCTGTACAGAGGCAAGCTCAACTAGTCGGTCTGAGAAGAATTCCTAACCGACTAGATCGTCATCTAGTTGGTCGGTGAACCTTCTTTGACCGACTAATTGATCGACATGGCTGAGCTGAAATGAGTTAGGACATCTAGTCGGTTCATGAAGAGTTGCCGACCGACTAGATCGTCATCTAGTCGGTTGGTGACTCTACTAGAACCAACTAAGATGCACTAGAAGCCGAGGGAAGAAGCGATAGGCTTCGGGAAAGTTTCTAATGGCTTCTAAGATAATCCTAGCTCTAAGATATGAGTGATATGAAGATGGACAAGTAAGAATTACTCAAGGCTTAACATTCTATAAATCGAAGCTAAATGACTATGAATAAAACCTTAAGGAACGGTCTTCGAAAGCTTCGATCAAATCTTCATGACTTCCAAAAAGGTCCAAAAGCTTCAACAAAGCTTTAGGCATTGAATACGAGCTTTGAGAAGTCTTAAGATGTCGCTTTGAGTGTTCTCGCGAATTTGGCGACGATCTCCATAACTGCACTCACAGAATGTTAGTTCATGATATATTTATGTTTGCTCATCATCCAAAACCAAATCCGGGGAGTCCAATACTCAACAGGGTTAACCCAAATTCGACTCGGTCCAAAAACCCGAGCCAGGTCAAATGGAATCCGGGCGCTGGGCTTGAGCCCAACGGGGTCCCACTGGGCTTAAGCTCAGCGCACTCACTGGGCGCTGACCCAACGGGTCCGGGACTGGGTCGGGTGTTCGCCCGACCCAAGTAGGCGCCCGACCTACCTGCCTAAGCAGGCATGCAGCCAAGCGGGCGTGCCTGTTTTCGATGGCCCAATAAGATGGTGGGGCCAACTGAGGGGCTCCGTGGGATGTGCATCCGAGATAGTTTTTGGGAAGTTTTGGGTGATTTTCGAGGCATCGTTTGATGGGTTAAACGACCTTGGAATTGAGCACCGTTTGTTTTTATGTGATCTCTGTTTAATGCTCTTTAAAATGATATATCATTTTGATTCTTAGGCTTAACAGAGAGGAATAATTAATCACTTAAAGTTTAGTCCTTGAAAGGGAAAAAATTTGAGTCAATTTGAATTCTGTTTATTTGTACCACATAAGATGTGATACTCCTCTAAAGGCTCAGCTCTCCTTATAAATAGGGAGCCCCTCTACTCTTAAACTTACACCAAGCCTCGATCAAGGGCGCTCATACTGAATTAAATTGAGCAAACCTAGATCTAAAAGCGACCAAATATTTCCTCTTTTCTTCTTTGCTTTCTTTTCAGGTTCTAGCAAAACTTAAAGGAAGTTCGGATCTGACCCGGAGCTTGAGGTGGGGATTCAGATAAGGTGAAATTTTCTGGAGCAAGTGGTTACCTCTCGATGAGGTGTTGGATTGCTTCGGGGCGTCGTCCTAAGGAAAAGGTTTTTGCAACTTCAAAACCTTAAGATATGCATTTATGCTTTGTATTTTAACAGAGAATTAGTTAGATCTATCTTTTCAAGATAGGTTCGCGCTTCTCCTTAGATAGTAAAAGATCCTGCAAAGGAGCTTTCTTTCCATATCTGCTAAGTCTTGGGCTAGTTAGTAGGATATAACTTGTTTGTCATCATCAAAATTAAATGTGATCTAATTAGTGGGCTAACTAGGCCAACATGAAGTACACACTATTTACAATAGCAATCAGTAAAAATGTAAACATATAGACTTAAGAGAGCAGCTATAGACTAAATAAAGAGGACATCTGAGCTAAAATATAAGGGTCAGGTTATATGTCTTAAATATGAACAATCGATTTCTAGCGTCTATCTCACAGTTTAAAGAGTGGAGAGAGATCTGAGAAGCCACCTTGTACTATGAGCGGGCTCACCCGAGCCAAAGATCCATGGTCCAAACAAGTTCAGTAGGGGACCAGATAAATATAGTAGTGATCACCAAGTTTAGTCAGGAGCATGGTCTCAGTCGCCTTGTTCATCCTTTAATTACGATCTCCCCAAACCCAATGCATTCAGTAGGTCGGTTCAGTCTCTATCTCAATAGTTTGGGCATACAGTCTGTTTACTATCTAATCTAAGTTATGTAGTTGGGTCATGTGTTAAGTTCGGTGTCCATAGCATTCAGTTCAGTATACCAATAGTTCAGTAGTTCAGTATTAGTCTGCAAAAACCTTTCTACACAACTTAGTCATTATCTTAGCAGTTCGGTCGATTTCTACTTTAAACAGTTCGGTTAATTCTATCATAACATTGATCAACTAATAGTCATGAATTAACTACACCGTTCATTCCAAAAAGATAAACAAATAGTCTCAATCAATGCAGAGCTGAAAAATAATTTATTACAAAAGTAAAGGAAAACATAGCTCGGGATCAAATTCAAGGTCGACACTTAGTTTATCAGACATTACTGTTCTACCAAGCCAATAGACTAACAGCATGTCAATAAGAGCAGCCCTGGAAATAGGTTGGTAGCTCAGGGATAGTTCGAAAATCAATTAATCAGACCAATGATAACAAATCTGGTCGGTGACCATCAATATGTAACAGATCAGACTGGCAGTAGTAGGTTGGGTCAACACCTTAAGTTGGCAGTAACAGTACAGTAAACAGAATCAGTCGACAATCAGGACAAGTTGGAAATAAACTTACTAAACGAGTCGGTAAGCAGAATAAATCAATATTTAGAACAAATCTGTGGATAGAACTACTTAGGTCATCGACACAAAATAGCTCAGTAGATCATATCAGTATATTAACCAGGTCGATAACTATGATAGGGATCAGTAGGTAATCAAGTTAGATTGGTAATAACAAGTCAAAAAGACAAGTAATACAAACCAAGTTAATAATATTAGTTAGGTCAGTGTAGGCAACAAGTTAGGTCAGAACGTACATAATAGTTTGGTAATATTAATAGACCAAATGAATAACAATCAGATCGGACAGATGAACAATAGCAGAACAAGTCAGTAGTCTACAATACAGGTCAACTGAACAACAAAATAGGTCGGTAATAATACAATAGGTCGGTAGATGTAGATTACCAAGCAACAGCTATGGCCAAACTATAGATGGGCTGAAACTAATCATCTAGGTAGCCGACAATGAATCAGATCAAGAAATGTGTATGTAGAGCAATAGCATGGGTCGCCGGAAATCTTAGGGGTGCCGATGAAGGGATCCTCTAAGAGTCATGTCTTTTGAGAGATCTACATAAATCATCATGTCCACACAATGATAACCCAACAATTCTCAATTCCAACCACAGTTCGCTCTATAGCATTTACGAATTAAATTTTATTCTAACAATGCTTATGCATGAAAATGAATAACGGGGAGCTAGAGCAAATAAAATATACTGTTCACCGACGATAGCCAAATCTTCGTATTCTCCTCGCACAAGCCATCCACCAAATCGTCAGTGGTTGCTTAAGGAAGATGATTAAGGTTGAATAGATCGGAACAGATCGAACACCGAAAGATGAATAAGATTGGTGATTGGAACCCAGAAACATTCTCAGAGAATTATTGTGTTTGCATGAAGAATCCTACGAAGAAAGAAGAAGAAAAAATATACACTGTGGAGTGATATTGGAGAAGATCATGGGTGATAATTACGAGAGATTGTGGCCGTAATCCTGTATAACAGTCGAGAGTGGTGGATCCAACGAAAGATAGGGCTAGGGTTAGGGTTTTTGTTCGATGGTGAGATGTGAGAGGCCGTCCGATCGGAGTGGACAACGATGAGGTCAGATCAAATTGAGAGGCTGGGAAGTCCTGCATGCGATTAAGAGAAAGTCGGTCCGTGAGCCGAGTTCTCTGATTTGGGGTAAATATTGCATAATCAAGCCCTCAATTAGTGCCTTTTTGTGCATATATGCTGCATATTTGGCTTCTAATACAAGCGTATTAAGAATATTTTTAATTATTAGAAGAATCTCTTATTCTATGCACAAAATACCATTTTATTGAGAATTTATGTCATTCTCATATTTTCATGTGTAGACCTCGATCTCACAATTCCAACGACTAGTTATTCATATTTTTTCGAGATCTGTGCTAATTTCTATGAATTTGTGAATACAAAATACCAATTAAAAGAAGAAATACGATCGAAATACTGCCAAAATATGGCCCGTATACGGCACCCCGCTTCACGATACACACCGCATCCCAAGATGACACCCTTGTCACCGAGCAAACCACGCGTCGAAGAAGATTTCACCTTGAGTGGATCCTTCTTCAAGACTACGGATCCAATCCGAGCTCCTTTGTAACTTTACTAGAGCCCGATCAGGATCAAGGAAGAGTTTAGGGAGAAAGAGAGAATATTTTATTTAAGCTCAGATCCGGTCTTGCTCATATTTAATGGAGCTACTCAGATCTGGAGCTTGGGACGCGTTTCAAGGAGGGGAGTAGGCCCCTATTTATATAGGCGGCTGATCCCTCCCGTTCACTCCATTTCCGATGTGGGACTAAATTATTGGAGAGTGAAAAATTAAATTAGTTTGCCTTATACTCAAGCTAAACTTCAACTAATTTTTCCTCCCTCAACGTTGAGCTTCGCAAGTGATACAACCTATCAAATCGAAGAGCACTGAACGGAACTCGTAGGAAAAAATGGCACATCATGCCGAGTTCGTTTGACCCCTCAAACGTAGCTCCAAAGTTGCCCAATGCCATGTTATTTCGCAAAAACACAGCCACCAAAAAGACCTAGGGTTTCTCAAACCAGTGGGCCCTACAATGGGGCCCACCGCACATTGTTTCAGCTTGGCAGGGGCCAACCCGCCCTCGCCTAGACGTCTGGGCCCAGCGCCCGGGCACCTGGTCCCAGTGCATGGACGGGCCCAGCACATGGGCTGGGCTCCCAAGTGCCCAGGTCTGGTTGGCTTAAGTCCATCTTGCTATGGGCAATGTACTTTTGGTGTTTTGGCTCTATCTTGTGCGTTTGGCGTCTGTTTTGGACGCCGTTCAAACCTGTGTTTAGACCGAGACGTTTCCGTCATCCAGGTAACATTGTCCTCGTGTTTATTATATTAAATATGGACGTAAACATTTTACGACACATTTAATTCACTTTGCATCATATGCAAAATTCCCACATCTAATACGAAAATCCATTTGCATCAAATACAAATGAACTGAGAGCATGCATCCCTCAATAGGAGGGGTTGTGGGGTTCCGCGGGTCGCCGTGGAAGGCGTCGGAGCAGCGCAGAGGCTGTGATGGTGTTCGGAGGAGACGCCGGCGTTCACGACGTTGCAGCTGCAGCATCAGTGGCATAGAGCAAGGGGAGGCAGCTCAGCATGTGGATTTGGTGCTGCTTGGAGATCCATCGGAGCAACGGTGGGGGCTTCGCTCGAAGGAGGGGGTGGCTGCCTCGGAGACGTAGCTGGTGGCGCCAAGGAGACATAGAGAGGGAGGCTGAGCTCCTCGTTGGAGTTTGGTCAAGCCCGGAGGAGAGGGGAACGAATGGAGATGGAGGGTGATCCGAGTGTTCAGTAACGAGGGGGAGGGGATCTTATAATGTTAAAGTTTATTTTAAAAAAATATTAAATACTTAATACAACCATTAATAAATGGCAGTGGGATATTGGGGGTTGAGATCCGAAAAATTTGGATCTGATCAACCCATGGGAGGCGTGTGATGATGGTAGGTGGGGTTTATCAATAGGGGTTTAATGTAATATGCATGGTAATTAGGGGTATAAAATTACCATTTTGCCCCTAGAACTAAGCGTGTCCGAAAAATTACGAAAACAATACCACAGGATCATATCGTCACAAGGATCATGAAAATGAAGTCCATTTTTAGATTTGAGTTAAGAAAAAAATGGAAAAAAAAATCCATTTACTCATTTTGAAATCGTTTGAAATTATTTTGAATACGGAAAACGTGCAGCACGAAAATAGGTTGTTACACATTCACATCAAGCAAATGTAGAGACATCAAGCACACACGCATATCGTTGGATTGAACATACAAGTCCAAGCACAGTCTCATGCATATCGACGAGCACATCAGATTAGCACAATGGTACATCAACTCTAAAATTTCTAAACTCTATTATTTTTTGTAGATTTTTAACGCTTGTATTTTCTTTTTATTTTGAGCTTTAGTATAGTATATTGATTAGGATTTTTAATTGTATGGTAATAAGTATCAACTAGGGTGCTTGATTGTAGGGTGTAAATCAAAGGGGCAGCACTATTTTAATGATAGATAACATAGGTATGATTGTCCGAGTATACGGTGTATGCGTTGGTAGAACTGTTATCAACAGTAGTTATAGTTTTAGGGACAGAAGTTGTTTATTTAAGCTAAACTTGGGTAAATATCTGTGTTCTGATATGTTTAATTTTATTTCCACCCATATTATATTGCATCTGTATTTGGCAAACGTAATTTGATGAAATACACTATTCACACCATCTAGGGTATATTTTTTAATCCTACAAGCATAAGATCCACTGATAGATCATGTTAGGATGAAGCAGCGGTGGTAATAGTTGTAACTGGATCTCGCAGAGGACTACCAGTGGAAGACATGTCAGTGACTAGTGAAAAGTGTAAAAAGGAGTTGAGATACGCACTCACTTGATACAGGGAGCCAAAGGAATCCACAATAACACACAGTTTCAATCGGCACAGTAAGGAGATAAAGGAGGCGATTTGATCTACTAAGCTGTGATGTTTTGTCTATAACATGACTTATTTAAGCATCAAATGATTTCATATATTTCTAAAGACGGTCTTCTCTGATGCAAATATTTGTCTTTCATTTAACAGTGTTACGCTTACGGAGAACAAGGTCAAGAAAGAAACATAACATTGTAGTTTGCTTTCTACTGGATGGCTTTCGATTAGACATCATGCCTTCCTCCATCTAACTCATTCTGCCCTTTTGTTGATGTTCTAATTTGATTAACAAAAACCCTACAACTTTGAAAATACAGAAGAAAAATGGTAGAGTGTGTAACATGGCTCCCTGTGGCTGGTGACAGGAGGCCTGACTAGGATCCTCTGTAGATAGCAAGATTGTCATGAACAAAATGATGCTGAGGAGACGGTAGAAATGAGGGGTCCGTCGTCAGCATCCTCCACCAGTATCAATTTCAAAAGAAAAAAAATAAAGAGTACCACAGAAATTTGTAAATTCGTCACACCTATAATTTTAACATCAGATGTTCGGATTTGAAGATCCGAACGGCTCTAATACAATACATGTGTAAATCCGAACACAATATATATTTTATTATATTGTTCGACTTTGCAATTCCGAACGGAAGAATAAAAGTATTAGATCCGTTCGGATCTCCAAATCCAAACATCTGATGTTAAAAATATAGATGGGATGAATCAAGTATTATGGCATATTTCTAAATTTCTGTAGTGCGGATAACCACGCTAAAAAATAAGGCGAGACGCGTCACACCAACCACTGGCAAACCGCACCCATAAATGCCTCAGGGCCCCACGCAAAGGGCACCGCCCAGTGGGAGGGAGGATATTTATACTGGCTGATGGACATAAATATATGAAAATAAATAAGAACCAGAGAAGGACAAAAATTCTGAAATTAATTGTGGCTCCTTTTAGACCGGGAGTAATTTGGCATGCAACGGCTGGTTCCAATCGTTTTCACAGGACCAGCTAATTCTGGTGCATGTCAAGGCTTTGATCCACAGAAGAGGTATACATAAAAGGGTAGACTTATAAAATTAAATATAAATATAAATATTGAGAGTTCACGAGCATCATAGTCTGCAATTTTGAGCCAATTAACCACGAAATTGGTTGTTGGTTCTGGTAACCGCCCGCACCTAATTGGTGCACTTTTTTCGGGCGTTCGACTAGTATCCGCGGGTGGGTGCTTTTTTGTAATGATCTGATCAATAGTCATATATGTTTGTGTTTGTTTTATTTTTGGTGTATTTGCTTTTTAGCATGTACTGATCACACCTAAATAATCAAACCTTTTAATAGATCATGAAACCTATGTATATGTGTCCTTAGCAAATGAAATTTTCTATTTTCTACGCTCGCATTGTTTACATGTGTTTTCTCACACATGGTACGGTTGGATGATGGTGGGGTTGGATGAGATGGCGTAGGATGGCGTTGACGGCTTACTGGATGCCGAGCGAGCCAACACCCGATTGAATAGGCCTCTATCCGAGCTACTGGTAGCTGACTATGGACTGAGCGAGCTGGGCCCGGGTTAGATAGACATCCCTCCAAGCTGTTTCAGCCAAATGCGAGCTATTTACGAGCTTCCCTCTGGTTCCTGCAAAATGTGTAACTGCCTGTATTTTAGGCGTTTTTGAGTTCATGTGAGTCTGTATTTTATTTCAGTCGTCCGTGTGTTTTTCGTTCGTACGTTCTTTTTCTACGCGTCGACGCGAGCGCGTCTCTGTTGTTAGAGTTTTTACAATATCGTTATTAATTAACTTTTATCCCTAACTAATTACTCTTAACCCCTAACCCTACACCATTAATCCCACCGAAATAATTCGATGAGATACAACATGCAAGCTTTACTCCTCCCATACAACCAATTCACCCTCATCAACATGCAACCCTTCTTCGCTGTTCTTAAATCAACATCAGACAACAACAATAATGACAACATCTTCTGCAACCTGCAAACTTCACCTCAATCCAACCACTCCATCTCCCTGCAGCTCCTCAATCAAAGAAATCCACACCAAATTCACAAGCCCAAAATAAATTCAGCCACAACCAAATCAAACCCAATTAGAAATCAAATCTGAAATTGATAGAGGAAGAAATAAAAAAATAAGAAATCAAATCTGATTTCAAATCAGAGAACTCAGATCTGAAATCGAACCAATTCCTCTCATTCTCTCTCCTTCAGCCCTCACCCTCCTCTCCGTGCCACCCCACTGCCACCCCATTGCCGCGCTGCAGTGTAGCAGCCGCGCATGCCTGCACCGCTGCCATGCACGCGCCGCCACGCAGTTGCCGCCGTCGCTGCCCATGGCTACGTGCCGCTCCTCCAAGCCATGTGCCGCTGATCGGCCCCCAGATACACACCCGGGAGACAGTCGTAGTCTTATCGCAAGCAAACGGTGTGGTGGCGAGCTGGTATCAAACACGAAGAGGACTAATAACGGTACTCTATCTTTATCACTAAGCTGTTGGTGGAAGGATGGTTTGTAAAGCATTGTTGTCACGGTCGTTCAATCAACAATTCAAATTCAGTATAATAAAGGTGTCTAAGGCTAGGTAATCCCCACTACGGATCGTCATTTATCTCTGTGAATAGCGAATCTCAATGTTGTAAGACTTGAATTCGGGTGAACTAGCCATAACTGAATAGAGAACCGGGCTCACGCTCTCGCGCTATTGCTGGTCTATAACGACCTAGGTTAGGACCCACTCTCGTGCAAACCCTAACCTAAGCCACTAGCTTTAGGATTGACATCATCGTTCAACCGCTCCTCGACCACACTCTCGTACAAACTCGAGTTACAATCTAGGTTGTGATAGTTCGTATTCGTCCAATCTCTTGCAAACGAATATGTGTATAAATTTTTAATAAAAAACCTAGCTTTGGTCCAATCTCTTGCAAACCAAGTCTAGTGAATCTCGATTATAAACCTAAATCGAATATCTAGGCCTTCCCATTGATCGGAATCCAATCTCTTGCAAACTCTAAATTGATAGAAATTCCTAGCTATCCGTAATAAATCAATTACAACCTAAACTTCTATCAATTCTAGCAACAAAATAAATTCGTTCATCACAATTCTAAAATTAGATCCATAGGGTTCATCCACATGCCCTAGAACAGCAGAACTACTCATAATTCATCGAAGTAATGACAAAATAGATGAATAAAAACATGTAGCAATTCAAATTTGAGAGAGAGCAATTCATAAAAATGCAAAATTTCAATTAAAAGAACAAACCAGATCTGAGTTCTTTAATCCCAAAGCTGAAATTACAATTAGAAAATCCTAAAATCTATTTTCTGGTCTCTCTCTAAACTAGGATGAAAACTAGGCTTAAATACAAGCCAAAAAGGCCAAAAAAATCCTGACAGATTTGTCCCTAGCCCAGTCCAGAACCTTTGCTCTCGACACAGGCAGACTGTGCCATTCGGCCGAGTGGAAATCCCACTCGGCCGAGTGACATACCCAAATAAAACACAGAAGTTGGTGGTCCGGTCTTCTTGGCACTCTGCATCACTCGCCTGAGTGGAGTTTGTCACTCGATCGAGTGGACTTCCTCACTCAGCCGAGTGAGTCTTCAGCTGTGCTCCCCAGAATTCCAGAGAATCTGGTGTGATTTCCTTCAGAAAGCTCTGACTCACTCTGGCGACTGGAGTTCTCCACTCGGCCGAGTGAGATAATTCACTCGGTTGAGTGGGTTGTAACTTCGGGCACTTTCATATCAGTTGTACTCGACGGAGTACGTTCCTTCACTCGGCCGAGTGGACTGCGTACTCGGCCGAGTGACCTGTTTCTGGAGTCATATCTTCTCCTCCTTGCTTCCTCGTCGATCCTATCGAACTTCATCCTCTAACGCTGCTAGCTCTTTGATAGGGCCATGGGCGACGCTCCAGTATGCGTGCAAGTCCCTTGATCTCATTTATGCTCCAAATCGCTCCTTATTTCCTGAAATCCGACAAAAACAAGAAATAGTGAAAAGCAACGATATATCGTCGAATAATCGTGAAAAATGTGATATGGGCGATCAAAATGATATACAAACATGCAGAAAAAGGTGTAAAATATGGACCGGTCAAAATCCCCAAAGCTTTCCTCTTACTCTTCCTCGAGGAAGATAAGCAAAACGGCGAACCCGGTGGATAAAAATAAGAAAAGAAGGAAAAGAAAAAGAAAGATTGAAAATAAAACGAAGAGGAAGGTGCTAGATCATTCTCTCATGGCATGGAGTCGCTTACTCAAATGCCAAAGATTTTTACCTCGATATCATATCATATATAGGTGCATTCGATATAGAAACCGAGAACGTCAAAACGATATGAATTATGAATTTAATCTAGAATTAGCATCGTCTAAGGCATTTAAGTGATATACGTAATCATAGATTGCACACTTTTCAATTGATCGCTTTCTACTTGGAGTATAGGAGGTATCACACATTATAAATTGATAAGAATAGAAAGAGATGGTATTGATGAAATGGATGCCAAATATTCAGTTCATAGACTTTGTTATAGTCTAGTAAGTATCAAAAATTACCAAGCTTAGGTCGGCATGCACATATAAGTGTCACTCTCTCACACATCGTTGGATCCCCTTCCCCAAGATTATCTATAAGCGTGGTGGCATCAAATAGAACAACACGATTTTTCCCATTTTTTTGAAGCTCCATAGGAATAAAGAAAAATTAAAAAAAAAGGAAAGAAGTAAGGATTGCATATGTACAAATGAACTCTTTTTTCTTTTTTCTCTCTTTTTTTCCCTTTTTTGTAAATAAATACACACAACGGCAAATCCCGAATCAAAGATAGAAAGATATGCATGTATTTTTTCTTTTGATTTTGGTGTGATGGAGCTTGGACTTTTTAGCATGGGGAAGATGCTAATATAAGATTTGCTAAGGGGATATTCACCAATGATTTTAAGTATAGAGATGATATTCAAGATATGTGGAGAAAGAGAAAATATGTAACGCTCAGTTCACTTTTTTGTATGCGTATGACGACTTTCAGCAGGGCAATGTAATCTACTCAGTTTGATTTCAGAAAGTAAATTATTCCAATTATATCAAAAGGCATGCATTCAATCAACCTGGAAGTTGCGCGTACAATTTCATGCAAATAGAAGTGATAATAGATAACAAAGCAGTACTCCAAGTTTAGGCAATCAATGCGTGAATCTTAGTGTGTTTTCTATGAAAAGTATACGATATAAATATTTAGACTCAGCTAATGCTATAATTACATTCACAATCATATAATAAAGATGAATGTTACTATTCTCAAATGCATGGCGATGTATAGCATATGATATCTGAAATAAAAATGATGGCTTGGCAAGAGAATACACATATAAGAGTAAGCTAACGCCAAGTCATCGTCATCACAGAGAATTCATTTCTAGCAAAAAAGATAAAAGAAATAAGGATAAAGGGAAAATAAGAACTAACTATACAAATGCAGTTCACATAAAAAATAAGAAAACGCGATGCATGAGAAAAAGATATAGAAAAAATGGGTGAAAATAAGTTGAAAATGAAGAAAGGTAGAAAAATAAAAAATGAAAAATGAAGAAAATAAAAATGCGTGAGACACTCACTCCCCCGAACTAAACCGCACAGTATCCTCAATGTGCTAAGTGTGGTACACGGACATAAATGTGTGGTGTGGGTGGGTGCGGATGCATGCATGATAAAAAATGAAAATGAAGGAAAATGGGATGGATATGCATGTGATGAGTGCGGAATGAAAATGATGGATGTGATAAGCACACAGATCAAGGGGGTGCAATATAAGGGCCCAAAAATACCCCCTCGGTCCCAGACAGATATATACAAAGTCCAGCAAAAAGTGATCAAAATATGTGGGTGAGAGGGGTGCAAAATCAGCAGCAAAAATATCAATCAGAGCATTGGCAAAAATATGGGAGGCCTCTGATGTGTGCCTAAGCTAGTTGTGGGGCTCCAGCACCTCCCTGTGGTGGGGGAGGAGGTGGCGGTGGTGGTGGCTAGCTGCTGAGAGATGGGCGTGACTGCGGCTGGTGGAAGCCGTGGCAGGCGCGGAAGAATCTGGTTTAGGGTGACCTGAATACCAGGAAGTAGAGCAACGTGGGCCTGCACAGAGCTAATGGTGGTGACGAGAGCACAAAAATCCGCTCTGAGACCACTCACGGCCCCCTCTACAGCACGGAGGTGCTGGACGAGAGTGTCGGGAGCGGGTGCAGAGGGTCGTGCAGGTGGAGGTCGAGGCTGACGCACACGGCCACCATAGACGAGTGGGACCACTAGTGGGTGAGTGTGAGGGGCGATGCTCGCTAAAAGTCACTCAGCCTCTGTGGGAGGCTGAGACGCAGGAATGCTCTCAGAGGTGTGTGTAGCTGCAGAAGAGGATGATGCGGGCAAAGAGGTGTGGGGATAGATGTTACCGGCAGAGGTAGAGGACGAGACATGCAGAGAGGTCGTAGACACAGATGTGGGGATAGACGTCACAATACTCTCGGTAAACATAATGGCATCATAGACAGAGGGGTCGACGACTGGGGAGGTCATGAAATCAACGGAAAATGACTCCCCGGGGGTCGAGAAATCAGGCGAGGACAGGGTGTCGACTGTCGAAACTAGGGAGGTCTCGCCTCTCTTAAGTGCAGCCGAGGAGGTGCTCCCAAAGCTCACATAATAAATAGGAGCAAAAGTCAATGGCACAGAGGTGGTGATGGTGGTGGTGGATACAACAAAAATGCTCCTGACACTAGCAGAAGGATGGACTGAAGTGACGCGAGCTAGAATCAAATCAGGTGCAGGCTGAGAGATCGGGATCTCTGGGGCTAGAGGGTGAAGGAGGGGCTCCTACTGAGCACCCTCGAGCTCAAGCACATACACAGCTGGGATGAGGAGGTCCATCTCTGGTATCCACTCCCCACCTGCGGGTCCAATGTGGATCTGAGTGGGGCTCGGAAGCACCATATAATCAACAAAAAATGGACCGTGCAGCCAAACCCAGTGGTGCTGACCATGAGAACGCGACATCCTCATATGGGCCATAATATCTATAGAAAGGGAAGTGGGGTCCGGTGGTTGAAGCAAACCAGATGGGAGCTCAACCCCGCACATAGGTGCCAGTAAGGTGATCAGACCACCGCAACAGATCGTCGTCCTGGCAGTGACAGAGACAATAATGCGATCGAGATACCAGCTGGCGATACCAATCTGAGTAGCGGGGACTAAGACGTCCCTGTCGGCCTCAAGTGCTCTCTCTAGTCATCGCGTAAAGCATATAGAGCTCAGGCGTAGACATCGTCCCAGGCTCATACCTTGCAAGGAAAGTGGTCGCCATAAGGCACTGAGCAATACATAGGCATGTATGAACGATAGAGGAGGCCATGACATGGCTAGGGTCAAAAGCGAGTGGGGATCCCGTGATCAGTGTCCAGAATGCATGTGTGTCAAATGAAGGAGGGGTGTGGTGCATGGGTCCAAAAGTGCGGTCAGGGTCCAGGACAGGGGGCCAATGGAAATAGGCTCGGAGCATATCGAGAGTGATCTCGCACTCACGATCCATCAGTCGAAACGTGCAACCCCTGGGAGTCCTAGGAATAGAACTCAAGACCTCGAGGGTCGGTCAGACATAGGTGTCTGTCGACACCGAAAGAAAATCACGCCACACCACATTCTCGTACAACTGGAGTATCCCCTCGAATACCCCTAGGTGCTCAATGTGCACAAATCTAGAGGGGACAATCGATCGATGGGAGATTCTTTCAAATCTGGCGCGGTGTGCGTCATCTCTGAAAGTGATCCCCATCGTGTCGAAAGCCGGGGTGGGCTGTGCTGGTGGGGGTGGAATGGGTGCAATAGGAGACAGAAGTGTGGGTGGTGGTGGGCTAAGAGGCAGGGAGTCTGCTCTAGCGGAAGAAGAAATGGGGTCGCTGGTCTTCTTTCGCTTGGCAGCGGGCTCCCGCGCACGGGACCTAGTGCGTGGAGGCATGCGGATGCCGTGAAATGTGAAAACTACCACGAAGTGCTAATAAAATGAAAAGAGTATATCAAAGCACGACGCAACTCCACGCAAGCAATACGAACAAAGAGGTGCCTCCCCTGAAGCTCCGAATCAGCACTTGATCTCCCCCAAGCTATCCTGAAACACAAAATTGAATAATTAGCAATGAATATCGAAAAATCGAGTGGATAATCAAGAGTAATAGGTATGATTAGGGTTTAATTTTGATTCGGGACGGATTAGTTCTTACAAAATGGGAAATAGGTGAAATATGGGAATTTAGGGCGTACGAGGGCCGATCGATGGCTAGGAGGCAGCGGCGGCGGGCAGTTGGATGGCGGTCAGACAGGGGGGTCGCGCCACTCGGGCGCAGCGGTGGCGACTCGGGCGAGGGCTGGAAGATGCTTGGGTGATTTGGAGGGGAGCTCGGGCTGCTGTTAATCGATTTGGGGATTTGGGATTTGGGGCCGCGAGTGTTTTGTTATATAGGGTAAGTCACTTGGTCGAGTGGCGGTGACCACTAGGCCGAGTGACAGCTGTTTCGTAAGTTTTCAAAAATTTTCTTATATGTTTCGACTTGGCCGATTAGGAACTATCACTCTGCCGAGTAGACAAAGTCACTCGGCCGAGTGGCTAGGCCACTCTAAGCGTTTCAAGTGTTGAAAGTGTCAGATCCACTCGATCGAGTGACAAAGTCACTCGACCGAGTGGCATTTAATTTACAGAGGGGGGGTTTCAGAGACTTCCCTGTGCAGTACCATACTCGGCCGAGTAGGGTCTTCACTCGACCGAGTGAAAATGTCACTCGGCTGAGTGGGCTGCTGTTTTCAGCTCCAACTCTCTGTTTTTGCGACACTTTCTGATTTTCTTTCTCCCATCAGTTTCTTCCTCCTCTTGGCATTTGAGCGCATCCCTGGAGTGCTCCCCATCGCCATGGTCGTCCTTCGTTCATATGGTCTCATATCCTCCTTTTCCTGAAATGCAAACCGGATCCCATTGTCAGGTTTTTCTTAGACCCTTGACTCTATACACTAATAAAGATCTAAAACAAAAATGAAAGGAAAATTCAACTAAAAACAGAGACAGAACCATCAGGTTGCGTTCCGACTAGCGCTCGTTTAAGGTCTTGAGCTCGACCCCTTAAGATTCGTGATTAATGCTCGATGTTTGGCGCATGTGAGATGCGTGTGTCAAACTTGCCGGGAAGGCCACTTGGGTTCAGTTATTGATCTTTGTCGGCGTTCCTCGGCTGCCCCTCATCATGGGTAGTAGTGGGGGATGACGCCCCAAAGCTTGAGCCCTTGACGTCCCTCTTCATGACCGGCGGCGAAGATTTATTTTCCGGTGGCACTTTTTTCACGTGCTTCGCCGTAGAAAGCTTGCATAACTCTCTAATCCTAACGATGTCAACGTCGTCCTTCTCTTCATCCGTAAGAGGATCCGGCGGGTCTCCCATCATTTTGTTATCTTCTGTAATTTAGACCTCTACAAGGTCGTCATCGTGCTTGGCTCCAATGGTGAATGGTATGGCGTCGTCTATGACTTCATCGAGGAGGTCCACATAGTCCACTTCCTCTGGCCAATGCATACGCTTCATCATCTTGGGAATATGGAGCTCAACCGCCACGTCGCCAACGTTGAGGGACAATGTTCCTTCCCTCACATCTACAATCACTCCAGCTGTGGCTAGGAAGGGGCGTCCAAGTATCAGCGATGTATCCCTTTCTTCTCTAATGTCCATCCCTACGAAGTCATATGGCAAGCAAAGTCCACCCAGTACTTGCAGCGGGACATTTTCTGCTGTCCCCACCGGCATAGTGATTCGCCCATCAGCGAGCTGTATTTTCATATCTGTAGCCTTAAGGTCGGTCCCCATATTCAATTTTTTGAAATCGCTAGGGGCATGAGGCTCACATTTGCTCCCAAATATACTAAGGCTTTTTGTAGGGGGACTCCTCCAAGCATGCAAGGAATTCGAAAACTACCGGGATCTTTCAACTTGGTCGGCATCTTCCCCTCATTGGCGAACCATGATCCTTGCTCGGCTAGCATTACCCTTTCCGTTCGTTTCTTGCATGCGATCAAATCCTTGAGGAATTTTGCATAAGACGGGATTTCAACGATTGCATCTAAGAATGGGACGTTCAAGCTCACTCCTCGCAAGTACTCCAGAAATTTAACGAGCCTCTTCTCAATTCTTACCTTCGCCAACCGTTGTGGATATGGTACTAGTGGCATATAAGTTTGCTCATTTCGTGGCTTCTCTACTTCAGATTTTTCACCATTAATCACCGCCCTTTAGCTCTCCTCTTCGTTGACTGGCTCCTTCTCAACCGAAATTTCCTCCATCGGTTCCTTTGCTTGAGTCATGCGGGAGTAGTGTCCTTCCCGCCTCTTGTAGTTACCGTCACTACCGCATTGATGTGGCTGGTGTTGCTCTGTGGGGTTTATTCCAGTTGAGCCGGTAATTGTTGATTATAATTTGTTGAGCAATGTGAGTTGCTCTGCCAACTGTGCCACAACGGTGTTGAGGGAATCTTGTTAAGCCGTCAATCTTGCGTTAGTCTTTTTTTGTTCGGCCATAAATTCTTCAACCCTTGCTTCATGCTCTGACCTTGGCTGTGCTTGTGGGGGGTTGGGTGCCCTCCATTCTTGATTGTATCCCGGGGGTCTATAGGGCCCCGCTTGTTGCCTTGGTGGGTAGTTTTGTTAGTGTGGCAGCCTCTGTTGAACTGTGGTTTTTGCAGAGTCCGGGCTTGTGTTTGTTGCGATGGAGGTTGCTGCTGTGGTGGAGTCAATGCTCCATCATTGTTGGCATACGAACATACGGGGTGACCCCTAGTAGCCGGGTTCACCCAATAATCGCTATTACTGGCAACATATTGAGCTTGCTCTATAGCTCCATCTCCTTGCTCCCCTCCAACGAACATAATCTGACTTTGATCCTGCCAGTCGCTCATGCTTCCTTCCGGTGCAGACGCTTAGAAGCTCCATGTGGCTCGCTAATCAACTTTTCAAGTCTCGCTATGGCTTTGTGAAGAGAATCAAATTTGGTAGAGAGTTCTGCCACTGCTTTGCCTCATAGATGCTAGCCGGCTTTAAAGACGACGAAGAATGTCCCCTCTCATCGGCCCACTGCTGATTTTTCGAAGCCATCTCCTCAAGCAAGGCCGTAGCGGCATCCGGTGTCTTCGCCAAAATGGCTCCATTGGCGGTGGCATCAATAATTTGCTCGGTACTCAGTTGCAATCCGTTGTAGAAGTTATCACTAGCTTTCACGGCTCAATGTTATTGTGGGGACATTGGTGTTGGAGATTCTTGAAGCGCTCCTACGCCTCATATAAAGACTCCTGAGGGCCTTGTCTGAAAGACATCAAGGTGCTTTGTATTTTCACAGTCTTGGATGACGAATAGAACTTGTTGACAAATGCGCTCGCCAGCTCATCCCAAGTGGTGAAGATTCCCTCGGCTTGCGACCTTAGCCAGTACAAGGCCTTATCACGAAGGGTTAATTGGAAAAGACGTAGTTGAATAGCATCTGCCGGCACGCCAGGCATCTGGAAGGTGGCGCACTTCGCCAAGAACATTTGCAAATGGTAGTGTGGGTTCTCTTGAGCATTCCCATGGAATGGGTCTTGTTGCATGAACACTACGAGTCCCATCTTCAACTCAAAGTTCTTGTCGGCCGCCAATTCCGGCATGGCTATCAAAGAGGTAGTAGATGTGGTCTTGGGCCGTAGCCTATCTCGGATGGAGATAATCCTAGTCATTTGTTGTGCCAGCTCCTCTGGTGTTTTCGGCACGTCCATCTGATTTTCCTCTGTAGCAGATCTCCTCTCAGCTCTAAGCCTCCTCGTCCTACGCTCGATCTCAGAGTCAAATAATATGTCTCATTGGGAAGCATTTGATCTCGTGTACATGCACAGAAAAAGAGAGTCTAGATAGAATTGTTAGCACAATAGAGGAATAAAAGAGTGAAACTAAAAAAATAAAATAGAAAATAATTAGCTAGGTAAAGAAAATAAAATACCATCGCCTCCCCAGCAACGGCACCAAAAACTTGATCAGCCCCCGGATACACACCCGGAAGACAGTCGTAGCTTTACTACAAGCACACGGTGTGATGGCGAGCGGGTATCGAACACGAGGAGGACTAATGACGGTACTCAATCTTTATAACTAAGCTATTGGTGGAAGGATGGTTTGTAAAGTGTTGTTGTCACAGTTGTTCAATCAACAATTCAAATTCAATATAATAAAGGCGTCTAGGGCTAGGGAAACCCCACTATGGATCGTCATTTATCTCTTTGAATAGCGAATCTCAACGTTGCAAGACTTGAATTCGGGTGAACTAGTCGTAACTGAATAGAGAACCAGGCTCACGCTCTTGCGCTATTGTTGGTCTATAGCGACCTATGTTAGGGCCCACTCTCGTGCAAACCCTAACCTAAGCCACTAGCTTTAGGATCGACATCATCGTTCAATCGCCCCTCGAGCCCACTCTCGTGCAAACTCAAGTTACAATCTAGGTTGTGATAGTTCGTATTCGTCCAATCTCTTGCGAACAAATATGTGTATAGATTTATAATAAAAATCCTAGCTTTGGTCCAATCTCTTGCAAACCAAGTCTAGTAAATCTCGATTATAAACCTAAATCGAATATCTTGGCCTTCCCATCGATCGGAATCCAATCTCTTGCAAACTCCAAATCGATATAAATTTCTAGCTATCTGTAATAAATCAATCACAACCTAACCTTCTATCAATTCTTGCAACAAATAAATTCATTCATCACAATTCTAAAATTAGATCCATAGGGTTCATTCCTATGCCCTAAAACAGCGAAACTACTCATAATTCATCAAAGTAATGACAAAATAGATGAATAAAAACATGTAGCAATTCAAATTTGAGAGAGAGCAATTCATAAAAATGCAAAATTTCAATTAAAAGAACAAACCAGATCTGAGTTCTTCAATCCCAAAGCTGAAATTACAATTAGAAAATCCTAAAATCTATTTTCTCGTCTCTTTCTAAACTAGGATGAAAACTAGGCTTAAATACAAGCCAAAACGGCCAAAAAATCTTGACAGATTTGCCCCTGGCACAGCCCAGAACCTTAGCTCTCGACACAGGCAGACTGCGCCACTCGGCCGAGTGGAAATCCCACTCGACCGAGTGACAGACGCAAATAAAACAGAGAAGTCGGGGGTCCGGTTTTCTTGGTACTCTGCATCACTCGGTCAAGTGGACTTCCTCACTCGGTCAAGTGGACTTCCTCACTCGGCTGAGTGAGTCTTCTACTGTGCTCCCTAGAATTCCAGAGAGTCTGGCGTGATTTCCTTCAGAAAGCTCTGACTCATTCGGGCAAGTGGAGTTCTCCACTCGGCCGAGTGAGATAATTCACTCGGTCGAGTGGGTTGTGACTCCAGGCACTTTCGTATCAGTTGTACTCGACTGAGTACGTTCCTTCACTCGGTCGAGTGGACTGTGTACTCGGCTGAGTGGCCTATTTCTGGAGTCATATCTTCTCCTCCTTGCTTCCTCGTCGATCCTATTGAACTTCTTCTTCGTCCGCTCATCCTCTAACGCTACTAGCTCTTCGATAAGGCCATGGGCGATGCTCCAGTATCCGTGCAAGTCCCTTGATCTCATTTATGCTCCAAATCGTTCCATATTTCTTGAAATCCGATAAAAACAAGAAATAGTGAAAAGCAACGCGATATTGTCGAATAATCGTGAAAAACGTGATATGAGCGATCAAAATGATATGCAAACATGCAGAAAAAAGGTTTAAAATATGGACTGATCAGTCGCTCCATATACCCTTAGGATGCTATCGAAATCTAACAAAAACTGATACCCTAGTCGAAATCAAAGAAAACCCAGAATAATAACTGAAATCGACAAAGCTTATACCTAGATGATGGTGAACGATCAGAAAACAATCGAAGAACGGACGAAAATTGATTGGACGACAATCAGTTGGCAGAAATCGATAGGAGGGTAGGTCGGCAGTCGGTTAGAATACAGGGTAGATAACTAAGGGATTATGAGATAAGGGGTAAATCGAAGAGATCTAGGTTTAAAACATTCAATCAATGAATCTCAGTCGTTGGATCAACTCGCATTTAAAAATTAAGCACATCAGACATTTAGAGTGGAATGATCTGACGTTTGACGCAGAGATTTCAAAATGAAATCCAAGAGGTGATCAGATGGCTGGAGTACATGTCCCAGACATCTAAAACACTGTTTAGACGTCTGATACTTGTATTTCAGACGGCCGGTCTAGAGAGAAACTAAGGTGAAGAAATCTAAGGCTACCATATGGCTGATGCTAAGCGACCAGACATCAGATCCTGGTTCTATGGTAAAGAATGAATCTAGAGTTCAAAAAAGAAGATTTTCTCAAGATTAAATTTATATAAACACTCAAACTAACTGCTAATGATCATAAACACATATCTAAACATCCAAAGCACATAAATACCAAAATCAAATCGAAATAATCCAAAACTACAAACGTATCATACATAACTCATAAAATACTCAATAACATGGAAACTAAGATATATGAATCTAACAATATGCAATATGCAAGAAACATGATATAACCTATGAAAATGACATGCTAAAGTTCCAATTCACCCATAATTCCTAATTCTCTCCGTAAGCTCACAAAAGAGTCTTTGTTTAGAGATTTGGTGAAAATATCAGCAATTTGTTATTGGGTGTCAACGTACTCTAGAATAACATCCCTCTTGAGGACATAATCATTTATGAAATTGTTGATGCATGTGTATGGCCCATGAAGCAGAGGCGATTATTGAAGCCTAGTGGGAAGACTAATACTCGGCCCATTAACCCGAAGCCCATCAGCGTGGGCGAGTTAATAGCTAGTCAATGAGACAGCGCGATCGGCCGTTGGGGCTTCGCTGATTTCAGGGAAGTAGTTAATGGAGACTGAGTAAATGGGCAGTCATTGTCTACAATCCCGGAGGAAATCTCTTCGCAATCAATGAAGAACCCTTACTCACTATCAGCAAACATTCTCAACTATAAATAGTTGAAAATACAACATAAGAAGGGTTGAGACTCCCAAGGTATGAAAGTGCTGATACTCTAAAACTCTGCTCTTCCACATTTTATATTTCTTCCTCCTAATAGCTTGCGACGACTGATTCAAGGCGAATCTCCGTGATTCAATCATATCAGCCCCTGTATTTACCTTAAGTTCCCGTTATAACTTAAGCATCGGAGGAGATTTGGGTCGGAACCCAGATCCGACCCCCTGACGTTCTTCTGTGGTGTATGAGACCAAAGCACGACCTAGCAGGAAGGTCAAACGACCACTCTCACTGCTCATCATTCAACGTTCGAGTCACCCAGAAGGTCATACGACCATCATACATTCTTCTCAAATGTCAACGACTCAAGGTTCTTCCAACCGAGGTTCTCCCTCAACCGACTAACAAGAATCCACTTCATTAATAGGAATCTGAATTAGCCCAAATACTGTTGCTACCAATTTTGGTCATAACAGTTGACGCCGTCTGTGGAAAATATGAGTCAACATTCCCATCAATCATCTACTTTGATAATGTCGACTCACCTACTACATATGAAGATTACAACATAGAATTTCCTAGTACCAGAGTCCTTGACATGATACTCGGAGGTACACCTAACCCAAAAGTATCAACCTCCCTCCAAAGTTCTTATGTTGGGAGATTGATGACTATCGCAGTAGGGAAGAAGCATCAAAGAAACTCTACACCACCAATATCCTTCTCTGATGAGGATTTGGAGGTTGTGGAATTGCTGCACGACGATGACGTTGTCATCAATGTCGTCATTGACACAGTGGCGGTGAAGAGATTACTCATCGACACTGACTGGCCCAAAAATGTGCTTCTCTCAAGCGAAAGAGTCCGTACAAGTAATATAATCTGGGAGTCTAGATGTCGAATCCTCGGGAGAAAATATGTTGCAACAACAAAGATTAAATCAAATAGAAAGTCAACGTAGAGAAGCTAACCACTTTTGATGATGGCGGTGTGAATGGAGTTTGATCGTGGGTTTGAATTCGTGAACAATACGAGCAAAAGAAACTTTCGTTTATAAAAATATCTATGAAAAGTATGCACGTGGTATGGGTTCATTAGGATCCATGATTCGTATTCACTTGGTTGATTAAATAGAACTCAATGAATTCTGTTTTTGAGAGCAATTCATCGGAGGATACCCTTGTGGGGATTAAAGCAAAATATCGAATACGATCGTTGCTAAAGTTATAATCTTTTAAATATAGGTATGAAACTCCATTTTGGAGAGATCAAAACTCACACTTGTGGGGTGATCATCAACTTAATCACGTTCTTTTGGAAGATGAAAAGATGATTTTAAATCAAAGAATACAACTTTATCAACGTTAACGATTTAGCATAACGACTCAACCAAATAAATACGCATCATATCCCCTAACTACACCATACCATGCACAATGAAAATTTAGCTACTCATACTGAAAGTAAACAAGAATTTTATCAATTTAAGCATGGTTCTAATCAATACAATCAAATAGAGTTCAAAATACGCAAAAGAGTTCAAGAATATCACAAAATACGCTATCTATTTGCCTAAGAAACCCATCTTCTTCCTCCTAAAAGCCTCTGAAAATTAGCCCAAGTTGCTCTCTGTATTCTCAGGAAAATTCTGCAAAAATCGGCTCCAAAATCACCCAAATACGCCAAGAATACGGCCAAAATCCTAGAAATACATTATATACTAATCATTGCGGGTTTATTGTGTTAACGGGTTCAAAAACCTGCTCCAAATTGCCTAAAACCCGCACCCACAGCTGGATCCAATCTCCGCCGTCCATCAAAAGGCAGGATGGCTTCCTGTGCCGCCACGTGTCCAGTCAACCGGATCCGCGCCCGCTTGCATTTGCAAATCCGAGCCAAACTCGCATTGATTCACGCCCGTCCGATCTACATCGTACGCACGGGATTAATCCACATCGCTCCGCAAATTCAGAGGCTTCAGCTTGCTTTTGGACCGTTGGATTGGGCAGTCTGTGGCTATGATCACGCCACGTAGCCCGCTTAATCTCGATCGGATCTGTTCGCTGAGTCGCCTCTACGCTCGATCTTGGCCGTTGGATGTCAATCCAACGGCGGTTAGCATGCCGCGTCGTTGCACTTTCGTGTGCCGCTCGATTGAGTGGGGATGTGCGGATGGCCACCGCGTGGCACTTCCGATGGATGACGCGTCATGCGCCAAGATTCGTGCGCTGAATTTCTTTGTATTTATTCAATTTATAGGTATTCTGCATTCAAAAATTCATAGTAATTAGCACAGATCTCAGAAAAATACAAATAAATAGTCGTTGGAATCATGAGATCGAGACCAAGCCGAAAAATATAAAAAGGCAGAAATACTCACTAAAATTTATAATTTGTGCACAAAACAATGGTTTGCTCTAATAAATAATGATATACAAAATACGAACGTATTAGAGACCAATTAAGTATCATATGAGCACACAATAGGGATAAATGGGGGGGGGGGGGTTAAATATGCAAATATCACTCCGAATCATACCCCCCAACTAGCGATTTGCTAGTCTCTAGCAAAAAGAGCGATGAATACGGATGATTAATAAAACAATAAGTTCTTTCGATCGCTTATGGCATGGCTCAATAATACGCTTTCCAACATGATCTTGACCATCAATATACACAATCCATGACTAAGATCAATCACACGATATTTTCTCTAATTTAATTTGAATAAATAACATGCAAGCATCGTTTTGCGCAAGTGAAAGTATAACACGTCGTTATATTCTAGTCTTCTCAGTTCCAAGGAATTGGCCTATCAAAACAATCATTCAAATCATGGGTATCTTTAGTTGCTTAGATTATTCACCACTTCTTTTCTTTTATTAATTCCGCGTAACGTGCATAAAGCAACATTTGCGGAAAAATGTATAACTTGGATCGCTCCATCAAATGAGTGAGTTTCCGGTCAATGGCTCCCAAATCAGACGATAATAGGGCATTAGGCCAAAAAGGACCCCTCGGACTGTACTACTCGAGCCAACCAAGTTATTTTTTTAGTGACATACTTATTCGTTTCATTTTGTTTTGCATTTTTCTCATTTTTTTTGTTTTTTTTCGTAAGCAACTCAACACCCATTCTTCGAACATAAACATTAATAACAATGGCCAAATTCCTCTTCAACTTGAAGACTATTCTAATAAATGGTGTATACTTAAGCTTTTTCATCACCGTAGCATGCATGAAATAAATTCAAACTATTTCGAGATATTAATCATGGCAATTGAAAATTTTCTTGAATAGCATATTAACGGTAATTCCATGAAGGAAAAATAATTAACTCAAACCACAAACAATTTTTAGAACTCAATCAATGTATAATCATCCGTATTTGGAGTGTGAAGGAGTTTTAAATGATGATATTTGGTGATTAAATCTTCTCTTAGAAAAAAAATCCTAAGGTCTCATACACACACCCCAACTAAAGATGGACATTGTCCTTAATGTCGAAAGGGGTACGAGTTTATTCAAAGCAAGCAACCTAGAAAGCATATAAAAACTACACTAATGGAAAGAACACACCGTGGTCAAATGGCGGATCCTGAATCTTTAATTGTGGAGGAAGTTGTTCAATTTGCTCCTTACGCTCCTCAGCAAGTAATCTTCATCCAACGACTAAACTGGATCCCAGCAACGTAACTCCCAGCATCTCTATAAGATGTTCACATGTATCCTGCAAGAGATGAGGCCCGTCAATCCATTTTAGTCTAAGATTCTTCTTAATAAAAATATTCCAAATGTAGTCATCAAAATAGTTGAAATAAATTAAAGCAAGTTGACGACTACTCCTTGAAAGATATGCACTACTCTCGGTATGATGCTCAGTCATTGGGGAGAGGGGTAAATGATTTTGGGAAAAAACTGGATGAGGGAATGGTTCTGGCTCCATGGTGATAATCTCAAAACTCTTGTCCCTAGTTGTGTCCTCCTCCTGTTCATCCAAAATTGCTAGCTCGTCCTCTCTTTTGCACACACTTCCTGCCATGTAAATATTTTTATTCGTGTCCTCAACGTGACATGGTTCGCTCGATATACCTGCAATAGAAGATAACTCGTATTAGATTCTTGAAATTGAGTTTTAAAAGCATTACTTTCTTCTAGGCAAGTAGTAATCAGAGTAAGATTTTCAAAGGATTTATGAATCTGCCGATTCTGAGCAAGGAAATTCTCTTGGAATTGATGGGATGTGGCCTCCTGTGTCTGAATAATCAAGTAAACTTCCTCTTTCAAAGAATGCAAAGGTACGTCTACGCTTTGCTCCCCTTGATCGAAACTTGAAGGCTCTGTTGAATCGCACTCTGAAGTCTCTTTCATGATTTCTTCATTCTCTTGTAAAGACTCCATGTATTTCCACGCCTCTGTCGGCGTCATGACTCCCAAGAATTCCTGCAGCTGTGGTCGTAGTCCATCTAGGAAGGACTCCATAAGCTCGTTCTTTGTGTACCCAAGCTGCAGATAGCTCGATATTATGCCTGTGAACCTCCTCCAGGCCTGAAAAAAGGTTTCACAATCAGTCTGATTAAAATTAACGATCATGAGCTTCTCCATCCTATGTTTGTGTGCATTAGCGTACTCTGCATCATGCCAATTGTTTGTGCAATAGAAATTCATATACTCCATTTTTTTAAAAAAAATAAAAATAAAAAAACAAAAGTTTATGTACAGTAAAGTGGAAAGATCTCACCGAAGGTCCTCTGAATGAAATAAACTGTGGTAACAAACCATTCTCCCCGGTAACGGCGCCAAAAACTTGACTGGTCCAAAAATGTGCTTCTCTCAAGCGAAAGAGTCCGTACAAGTAATATAATCTGGGAGTCCAGATGTCGAATCCTCAGGAGAAAATCTGTTGCAACCACAAAGATTAAATCAAATAGAAAGTCAACGTAGAGAAACTAACCACTTTTGATGATGGTGGTGTGAATGGAGTTTGATCGTGGGTTTTAATTCATGAACAATACGAGCAAAAGAAACTTTCGTTTATAAAAATATCTATGAAAAGTATGCACATGGTATGGGTTCATTAGGATCCATGATTCATATTCACTTGGTTGATTAAATATAACTCAATGAATTCTCTTTTTGATAGCAATTCATCGGAGGATACCCTTGTGGGGATTAAAGCGAAATATCGAATACGATCGTTGCTAAAGTTATAATCTTTTAAATATAGGTATGAAAATCCCTTTTGGAGAGATCAAAACTCACCCTTGTGGGGTGATCATCAACTTAATCACGTTCTTTTGGAAGATGAAAAGATGATTTTAAATCAAAGAATACAACTTTATCAACGTTAACGATTTAGCACAACGACTCAACCAAATAAATACGCATCATATCCCCTAACTACACCATACCATGCACAATGAAAATTTAGCTACTCATACTGAAAGTAAACAAGAATTTTATCAATATAAGCATGGTTCTAATCAATACAATCAAATAGAGTCCAAAATACGCCAAAGAGTTCAAGAATATCACCAAATACGCTATCTATTTGCCTAAGAAACCCTTCTTCTTCCTCCTAAAAGCCTTTGAAAATTAGCCCAAGTTGCTCTCTGTATTCTCAAGAAAATTCTGCAAAAATCAGCTCTAAAATCGCCCAAATACGCCAAGAATACGGCCAAAACCCTAGAAATACGTTATATACTAATCATTGCGGGTTTATTGTGTTAACGGGTTCAAAAACCTGCTCCAACTCGCCTAAAACCCGCACCCACAGCCGGATCCAATCTCCGACGTCCATCAAAAGGCGGGATGGCTTCCTGTGCCGCCACGTGTCCAGTCAACCGAATCCGTGCCCGCTTGCATTTACAAATCCGAGCCAAACTCGCATTGATTCACGCCTGTCCGATCTACATCGTACGCACGGGATTAATCCACATCGCTCCGTAAATTCAGAGGCTTCAGCTTGCTTTTGGACCGTTGGATTGGGCGGTCTGTGGCTATGATCACGCCACGTAGCCCGCTTAATCTCGCTCGGATCTGTTCGCTGAGTCGCCTCTACGCTCGATCTTGGCCGTTGGATGTCAATCCAACGGCGGTTAGCAGGCAGCGTCGTCGCACTTTCGTGTGCTGCTCGATTGAGCGGGGATGTGCAGATGGCCGTCGTGTGGCACTTCCGATGGATGACGCGTCATGCGCCAAGATTCGTGCACTGAATTTCTTTGTATTTCTTCAATTTATAGGTATTCTGCATTCAAAAATTCATAGTAATTAGCAAAGATCTCAGAAAAATACAAAGAAATAGTCGTTGGAATCGTGAGATCAAGACGAAGCCATGAAAAATATAAAAAGGCAGAAATACTCACTAAAATTCATAATTTGTGCACAAAACAATGGTTTGCTCTAATAAATAATGATATACAAAATACGAACGTATTAGAGACCAATTAAGTATCATATGAGCACAAAATAGGGATAAATGGGGGGGGGGGGGTTAAATATGCAAATATCACTCCGAATCAGACACCGGAAGCTCATGTGACGTACTCTTCTTCACCACACTGGAGAAGATGAAATTGGCCTCGTCCGAGTTGAGAGATTGTCCTGGACCACTTGTAGGTTTGACTGGACATTCAACTTCGGTAGCTGTCATCATCACGCTACCGGTGACCCTTTGAATGCCCCCACGACAGATCACCTGCCTGACCAATTTCATCATGGTGAAGATCAATTCCACTTATAACGGGATTATCGGCAGTCCATTTCTCAACGTAGTTGAGGCGGTGGTCACAACTTTCCACCAGATGATTATGTTCCAAACTCCTAAGGGAGTTAAGATAACGAAAGGGAACGAGATGCAAGCCCGATCGTGTTACCTTCTTTCTACCTCGTTGATAAGGGTAGAGCAAGCAGATCCAGATGACCTCAACAACAAGGAAACACGACGAGTGACGACCCTTAGCAGTCGAAGAAACGGAGAACATTCAGATCCTTGAAGGAGAAGAAACTGTTGAATATTGGACTCCCCAGATTTGGTTTTGGATGATGAGCAAACATAAATAATTCATGAACTAACAATTTGTGAGCGCAGTATTGGAGATCGTCACCAATTTCACGAGAATATTCAAAGCGACATCTCAACACTTCCAAAAGCTCGTATTCAAGCCTAAAGCTTCGTTGAAGCTCCTGCAACGCTTTGGAAGTTATGAAGATTCAATCGAAGCTCTCAAAGACCGTTTATTAAGGTTGTATTTATAGTCTTTTAGTTTCGATTGATAGAATGTTAAGCCTTGAGTATATCTTACGTTTCTACCTTCATTACGCTCATTTCGTAGCTCTAGGATCCTTGCACAAGTTCATTCTAACTTCCTCGAAGCGTCGCGCTTCGATTCGGACTTTGTTGTGCATGTTAGTTGGTACAAGAACAAGTATTGACCGACTAGATGGTGATCTAGTCGGTCGGCAACTGTTCTTGGACCGACTAGTTTGATTCCTTAATTTCTTGGACTTTACTGTTTACAGTTAGTCGGTCTACGTTGACTCACCGACCGACTAGTTTGTGAACTAGTCGGTCAGTGATGCTTCTTTGACCGACTAGTTGAGACTTACTGTTCACTCTAAAATTCTCCTAAGCTACTGTTTACCGTTAGTCGGTCTAAGAACGTTTGATGACCGACTAGTTGACAATCTAGTCGGTCAACTTTTGTTCTTGGACCGACTAAGTCAACTTGTCTTCAGACTATGTTGTTTTGCCTCTTAGTCGGTCTACGTTCATTGACTGACCGACTAGTTGTGAAACTAGTCGGTCAGAAAGTGTTCTTGAACCGACTAGTTTTCTAGGTCTGAAATTCTATCTCTTCTCAGATCTGCTCTTAGTCGGTCCATGCTTTGTGACTGACCGACTAGTTGATGAACTAGTCGGTCAGTGAGTGTTCTTTGACCGACTAATTCTCACAGATTTCTTTCCGTTGGAGATTGACCTAACTTGTTTTTATGGGACCCTATAAATACGAACCTAGGTCATTTCTATCTAAGAGAGAGCTGCCATTAAGAGATTCATTGAGTTCTAAAGAGATAGCTATTCTCCCTCAAATCTAAAGCTCTCTTCCTCACAAGAAACCCATTCTCTCTCATTTCTAGATCTAGAGAGAAGCTTGTTCTTGGTGAGCTCTTCAAGCTATTGCTTGATCCAAGTCTCCAACTCTTCCCTAGGCACCCATTGCTGCTCATTTCCTTGGTGCTAGGGCTTGGTGACTTCATCTTCCTAAAATCCTTCATTCCACCTATTGGGTAAGAAAAACTCAAGGTATAGGATTTTGTGGTAAGAGTATTTATTTCATTTAAACTCTTTTATATTGCTTATTGGGTCTCTCGGTTGTGAGAGAAGTTTGTGATCCCGGGTTGTGGGATTCACTTTGCCATTGCTTGTATGATTTGATCTTGTGAAGGTTTTTCACAAGATATTCATAGTGGAAATCTTGAGTTAGGGTTTCTAACTCAAGTATCCGGAGGGGATCCGGGTGGTTGGGACGTAGGATCACCGGGAACAAGTCGGGGAGACTTGGGTGGATCCGAACCCATTAACTTCGTTTGTTAGCATTGTTAATTTCATTGTTGTCATTCAATTTAAGCTTCCGCAAATTGATTTGGTAGTTGTGTGCAATTTAATTTGGAATTATACGTCTTATTATTTTAAAGTACTATTCACCCCCCCTCTAGTACTTGTGCAGTAGCTGGTAGGGCATTACATTTGGTATCAGAGCCAGATACTAAGCTATGTCTGCCAACGACAACAAGACCGTGCGTCCACCTTCCAACTATGACACCTTCAGGAACCGTGAAGGAGCATCTTCCGTGATGGAAGGACATTCCTCTACGAGGCCTCCATTCTTCAACGGTACCAACTACGGGTACTAGAAGTGTCGAATAGAAACCTTCCTCCGAAGTGCATCTTTATGGAGAACTACAATGAAGGAGTATATTGAACCCGAAGAAGAAGATTTTGAGAAATGGACTACCGCGGAGGTCACCACGGAGGTAAGCAATGCCAAGGCAATGAACGCCTTGCAATGTGCATTGGAGCCCGAGGATTTCAATAAGATATGCACATGTAAGAGTGCATATCAAATTTGGAACTCCCTCCTCATTCTACATGAAGGGACGAGTAGGGTAAGAGACTCTAAACTCGTAGTCGTAACCAAAGATTACGAAATGTTTCATATGCAACAGGGCGAGAAGATGAAAGAATATTACGCTCGTTTCGTTGACATAATAAACGAGTTAGAGGCCCTCGGCAAGATCTACACTCAAAAGGAGAAGTGCTTAAAGCTTATTGAAGGACTTCCCTCTTCTTGGGAAAAACGTACCTTCGCCATTGAGGAAGGTAATGACATGGACAAATATACCGTAGTTCAACTAATGGGTACCTTGATGTCATACGAGGTACGCAAAGATAGCAAGGTGAAGCTACAAGAAAAGATGAAGTCATATTTGAACCTAGATGCGCCTAAGAAAAAGGCGATTGCATTCAAGGCGGCTTCATCCACCTCTACCGATGATGAAGAATCGGAAAACGAGTTGGACTTGGAGTCCATGGCACTCATGGCCAAGAAGTTCAACCGTTTCTTCCGAAAGGGTAACTTCAAACAAAAATCTAAGTTTACTTCTACTAACGCCTCTCCACCTTTGTGCTTTAAATGCAATAAGCCAGGACACATCAAAGCGGATTGTCCTCAAAACAAGCAAAAGGAGAAGTGGAAGGCGCCAAAGTATGACAAGTCCAAGAAGTACACGAAAGGAAACAAGAAGGGACTTGTCGGAGCTACCTTCACCGACTCCGAGGATTCCTCAAGCGGAGAGTCGGACGATGAGCACGTGGAGCAAGCGCACATGTGTTTCATGGCAAGAGAGGAGCACGATCAAGGATCCTCCTCTTCCGATGATAGTGATGAAGAAAGCGATGAGGTAACGATGGATGATCTTAGGGATGCTAACACTCAACTTTGGTCAAAATATACTAAGTTAGTAAATAGATATACTAAGGTAAAAGATGACCTAGCTAGCATTCAAACATCGCCTAAGACTATCATCACCAACAACGACACCGTTGTTGAAGAGTTAAGAAATGAGATTGTGAATCTCAAATCTAAACTTGAACATGCTAGCATTGAGGATGCGGAAGAACATGAGATAGCGGATTTAACTTCTCAAAACTCGACTTTGAGTATTGAGAACGAGAATCTTAAATCTCGTGTTTATGTGCTCACTTCGCAAATATCCACTTTGGATACTTCTTTGCGTTCTCTCAAAGAGAAATATGAGAACACATTGGGCCGAATCAACGAATTCAACAAAGGTAAGGGCCATTTGGATAATATCCTAAAAGACTTACTTCCGGCCAAACACCACATTGGCTTGGGGTATATGATGGGAAATTCATCCAAGTCGGTCACCACTTTTGTTAGGCCAACTTCCGAAGCCTCAACGAGTGGGAGCAAACACTCTATTGGAAGTTCATCTTCCAATGGTGCTTCCACCTCGTCCACACCCTCTTTCGGAAAGAAACCCACTTTGGGTGGACCTCCAAAGAAGGGGCATGCTTACATGTACACTAATACCATGCCACATAGGAACACACGTCCTACTCCACCGTCTCACACATATGATGATTTTTATGCAATACATTCTCGGGAGCGTGCACACCAAGTGAGACACCCTCACGCACATGTTCCCACACATGCATATGTACACCCACCTCATCATATGAATAATTCTCGTCGTGCACCATTCCATCATGTCCCGTATGCCTATCCACAACATGCATCACGTAGAAATCAACGTCGCATGCATACACCCAATAGGATGATGGCTCCCAAAATTTTCACTATTTGGAGCCCAAAGGACACAAGCATGGACGAAAAACAAATATATATGAATGCTTATTTTTCGGATGTTGTGCATAGTAAGAATTATGTGGGGAAGTCTAAGTCCACTTGGACTTGGCTTCCAAAGGTCTAATCCCTTGGACCCAATGACCTTGGGTACCATGATATGAACTTATCTATCTTTAGGTACTCAAGGAAAAGAAAAAGAAAAGGAGCAACGAATTTAAATTTAGCTCCAAAGGGAATTGGATACTCGATAGCGGGTGTTCCAAACACATGACGGGTGACGCTCGTTTGCTCTCCGGAGTGGTTCCCATTGCGAATGGAAACCGCGTCGTATTTGGAGGCAACGAGAGCGGAACCATCATTGGTGTTGGTATAGTCGGTAACCCTTCTAAACCATTAATTAGTGATGTTTATCTTGTTAGTGGTTTAAATCATAATCTTATTTCAATAAGCCAACTTTGTGACAAAGGTTACAAAGTTAGCTTTGCGAAAGGATTGTGTCATATTTTAAGAAAGGATAATGAAAAATTATTATTTTCCGGAACTCGTCGTAAAGACATTTATATTTTGGATCTTCCTAAGTCATATGAACAATGTCTCGTTGCCAACACAAGTGAACAACACTTATGGCATCGACGCTTTGGACATGTGAACTTTGGAACACTATATAAGCTTTCAAAATTGAATTCTATTAAAGGTTTTCCGAAGCTTGTTTTCGAAAAGAAAAGTTTTTGTGATTGTTGTCAACGCGGCAAGCTTCCTAAATCTTCATTTAAACCTAAGAAAAGCATCTCTACTAAACGGCCACTAGAAC
This sequence comes from Scilla litardierei, assembly GCA_030789695.1. Lineage (NCBI taxonomy): Eukaryota > Viridiplantae > Streptophyta > Magnoliopsida > Asparagales > Asparagaceae > Scilla > Scilla litardierei. The sequence continues at coordinate 553,857,137 of CM061142.1, forward strand.
TATTACATCTAGATTTATTTGGGCCAACTAGAGTAGCTTCCTTAGGAAATGCAAGGTATGGACTTGTCATCGTAGATGACTATTCAAGATTTACTTGGGTATTTTCATTGTGTAATAAAAATGAAGCTTTTGAAAACTTCACAATTTTTGTTAAGAAAGTACAAAATCTCTTAGGAACCACCATTGTCACTATTCGTAGTGATCATGGAGGTGAATTTGAGAATGAGTCTTTTGAGACATTTTGTGATGAAGTTGGTATTACTCACACATTCTCTTTCCCTCGTGCACCTCCTCAAAATGGTGTAGTTGAGAGAAAGAATAGGACGCTAGTGGAGTGTGCTCGCACTATGCTTGATGATAGCCAACTTGGCCATCAATTTTGGGCGGAAGCGGTACACACCGCTTGCTATGTGTTTAATAGAATACTTTTGAGGCCCGGCACTAAACAAACTTGTTATGAATTATTGTTTGGTAGGTTGCCTCAAGTTGAACATTTTCTAGTTTTTGGTTCGAAATGTTTTATTAAGAACACATATGGTTGTTTGGACAAATTCGATCCGAGATCCGATGAGGGGATTTTTGTCGGATATTCTTCGCGTAGCAAAGCCTACCGGATATTCAACAAACGAACCTCAACGATCGAGGAGTCGCTTCATGTCTCATTTAATGAAGGATTTGTTCCTACTAGAATTTCAAATGATAATGAATCTTTGGATGTTATATGTGATTCATTTGATAATTCTAAGTCTAATGATTCTATTGATTCTATTGAGACTAACCCAACTAATGAAGTTGTTGAGAATGTTCCTAGTGATCAAGGTATTCCCAAACGGCTTCATACCGTTCGTGACCATCCCCATGAGCAAGTCATTGGCAATATTCAAGATAGTGTCAAGACGAGATCACAAGTCCATCACTTCGCAAATTGTGCCTTTGCCTCATCGATAGAGCCAAAGAATATTAATGAAGCATGCGAAGATAGCGCTTGGATCTTAGCCATGGAGGAGGAGCTCATTCAATTCGAGAGGAATGAAGTTTGGGAGCTTGTTCCATTGCCATCGAAGAACCACACCGTCATAGGGACAAAGTGGATCTTCAAGAACAAAACCGACGAAAACCAAGTCGTCATCCGGAACAAAGCTCGGTTAGTAGCTCAAGGCTATCGTCAAGAGGAAGGTATCGATTTCGAAGAATCTTTCGCTCCGGTAGCTAGATTAGAATCAATTAGATTATTATTGTCTTTTGCATGCCATAAGAATTTTAAATTATTTCAAATGGATGTTAAAAGTGCATTTTTAAACGGAGATGTCGTTGAGGAAGTTTACGTTTCTCAACCTCCGGGCTTCATTAATGAAAAATTTCCAAATCACGTTTTTAAACTAAAGAAAGCTCTTTATGGTTTGAGACAAGCTCCTCGAGCTTGGTATGATCGCCTAAAGAACTTTCTTTTGGATTTGAATTTTAAAATGGGTGAAGCCGATTCAACACTTTTTATTAAGCATGCGAATAATGATATATTATTAGTTCAAATTTATGTTGATGATATCATTTTCGGTGCTACTAACTTCGCTCTTTGCGAAGAGTTTTCTAATGTTATGAAGGAACAATTTGAGATGAGCCACATGGGCGAACTCAAATATTTCTTAGGACTCCAAATTCGCCAACTGAACGATGCAATCTTCATCCACCAAACGAAGTACACGGTGGAGTTGCTAAAGCGATTTGGAATGGAGAATGCCTCCGGGAAAAAGACTCCAATGAGCACGACTACGCATCTTGATAAAGATACGGGCGGAAAAGATGTAGACATTCGTCTATATCGAGGTATGATAGGTAGTTTACTTTATCTTACCGCTAGTAGGCCCGATATTATGTTTGCCGTATGTATATGTGCTCGTTATCAGTCTCAACCTAAGGATTCTCACTTAGTAGCGGTTAAACGTATTTTTCGCTATCTAAGTTACACTTTAGATTTTGGATTACTTTATCCGAGATCTAGCACATATGAGTTAGTCTCATATAGTGACGCTGATTATGCGGGATGCAAATCCGACAGGAAAAGTACTAGTGGCACTTGCCATTTTCTAGGAAATTCTCTTGTCTCTTGGTTTTCCAAGAAGCAAAATTCGGTATCACTTTCAACCACCGAGGCGGAATACATTGCCGCCGGTGCCGCTTGTGCCCAGGTTCTTTGGATGAGACACACATTGAAGGATTTTGGTATTCATTGTGATACTTGCCCTATCATGGTGGATAACCAAAGTGCTATTTGTCTTTCAAAGAATCCGGTGCACCATTCCCGATCAAAACACATAGATGTCCGACACCATTTCTTAGATGATCATGTTGCTAAAAAGGACATCATTTTAGTGTACGTTGAAACCCAAAAGCAAATCGCCGATATTTTCACGAAACCCCTAAAGGAGGACTCCTTTGTGCGGTTGCGTCGAGAATTGGGGATTATGGGTGAATCCGAGATATAGGACTCATATTTAAGTTCAATCATCTTGCATGCTACTATATTTCGCGATATTTCATTCATGCTAGATTAATTGAATTTTTGGGAATTTTTATGTGATTTATTTGAATTTATGATCGAATTCGTATTTCAATGTCATATTTTAGTTTTCGACGTTTTATGGGGTAATTTAGATGACTAATGAGTGAGTTAGGATGTTTCATCCAAGTGGTTTGTGAAGAGAAATCATATTTCAATTTTTGGACTCTTCTAGTCGGTTTCAGTTCACTTGTCAACCAACTAGATGCTCATCTAGTCGGTCAACAAATGAACTCAGACCGACTAGATCAAGCAAATATCCATCTCCTATCATTTTCTTTCGTTAGTCGGTCTTAGTACACTTTTCGACCGACTAGATTGAAAAATAGTCGGTCAGTAAGTATACTGCGACCGACTAAATCTAGCCCTAAAAATCACTCTGTGCCTCTGTTTCGACTTAGTCGGTTCAAGCTCATTGACCGACCGACTAGATCGTAATCTAGTCGGTCAGTTCTTGAACTGTGACCGACTAAGTGTGTTAGGGCAGTTGAGTCTTTTCGCTTCCCGACCGACTTAAACTCGATCTCGTCCGACTAAATTTTCATTTAGTCGGTCTTCTCTTTTGCTCCAGCCCGAAAACCCCCAAACCCCCTTCGAGCCCCATCGCATTCCGTCGTCTCCGGCCGTTTCTCCGGCCATCGCCGCCGTCCCCCGCCGTCGACTCAAGCCCCTAGGTATACTCCTCCCTCTCCTAGGTCGATTTCTTGCCCTCGGGTTCGATTTCTCCTCCTAGATATTCTAGGGTTTCGGATTCTTGTTTTAACCTAGGGTTTGTGATTTTCGAAGTTCTTGATTTCTAGGGGTGTTAGCTTGTGATCTTTAGGTTGTTAGTGACCTAATCTTCGATTGCTTGTGCTCGTAGAACTATGGCTAAGACTCGCATTCCGATCACTTCTTCCGGGGCCTCTCCAATGACCGTAGAACAACCTACCGCTAGGAATCCCCCGAAACCTAAGCATCATGCCAAGTCTACCCAAGCCTCTCCATCGTCGCCCCCTCTTAAGAAGCCTAGGACTGCATCCGTAAAGCCCCGCAAATCCAAGACCAAAAAGCCTATTCTTCACACCCCGACTACTCCTCCCGATTCCGATGCTGATTTTATCCCTGAGGATGAGCCTACTAGGGAACCTACCCCACCTCCAAAGACCCGTAAGGCCAAGGGTAAAGCTCCTATGCCAGTTGGCGGTGTAGAAATATCGTTGTGCCGCGATGACCCTCAGTGTCTCGCCGCGTACAACCGTATAGAGCACTGTCCACTGTTGTTAGAGCATTACGTTCAGTTCTCTGATTTCCTCGGCCTTGCTGATCTTCTGTCTTATAGTGGCCTTCTAGATTATCTCCGCTACGACCCCAAGGCCAATCCCAAACCATACCCTCGCATCGTGAAATTGTTCTATGCCAACCGTATTTGAGGCCAGTACGACGCCAGCCACTCCATTGAGACGACTGTCTTGGGAACTCCTATAGTTCTCACGGCAGAAATCTTGGGGGAGATCCTTGGTTGTGCGTCGTGTGGTCTCCTCCCCTCGGACATTTCTGTAGACGACATTTCTTCCTTGGATCAGTCTATTCTTGTAGATATCTTCCAGGTTATCCCCTCCGCATTCATTGGTGTTCCATCGAAATCTTTTAAGCCGAATGCGTGGGTTCTTAACCTGATTTTGAAATCATGTCTTCTCCCGAAATATGGATCTTCTTCACTTCCCTCTCAGCCATTCTTGAAGCTCATATACGCTCTTTTCTTGGGGTGCGAGATAAATTGGGCTCGCGTGATACTCGATAAGATGGATTCTTTCGAGTGTATACGCAAGACAAATAAGTCTGCGCACATTCCATACCCCTGCTTGTTGACTCTCGTATTCCGTCATTTTCGAGTTCCTCTCCCTCCTGACGATGAGCGTCCTTTGGGTACGCCTCTGAACGCGACGGCCGTGAAGAAATCTTTAGCGGCTCTTCGTCACGTGCAGAGGTCTACCGCATCTGCTTCTCAGTCTACTCCGTCAGCTGCTGCAGCCTCCTCTTCCCCTGCTACTTTGGACGATGTCGTACGTCTACTTCGTCAGCACGACTCCCGTTTGGCTCGTACTGAGGAGGTCGTATGTCGTATGGCTCGTATGATGGGGATTGAGCTTCCTCCTTCGGTGTCTGAGGCCGAGGAGATGGACGATGAGGAGCTTGACGAGCTTGCTACTTCTTTTGCCCGTGGCGCTGAGGCCACTACTGCTGCTGCTGCTGGTGTTTCCACTTCTGCTCCTGGAGTTGGCACCTCTAACGGTGCTCCAGAGCCTTCTGCTTCAGCACTTCAGTCTTCTGAGCCTGCTGTAGACCCTGTTGCTGAGCCTGCTGATATTCCAGTTGACACTTCTGCTGTCGAGACCCTTGCTGCTGTAGAGCCTGTTCCTGAGATCTCGACTCCTGCCCCGACGATTCCATCTGTTGAGACGCCTCTACTCCCTGCAGATCCTGAGTCCACTCCGTCGACTGGACCCACGGACGCTGCAGATCCTGCCTCCTCCTCGTGATCGTTGTTCCGAGGACTCTCCATATACGCTTTGGATGATATATCTTAGCGAGAGTATTTTGGGTTAGGATAGGGTATGAGGGTTATTATGTTTTGATGTATTTTGGATGACGTCGCTGCTGTTGTATTTATTTTGATGAGAATGATGATGATGATGATGTATTTCCTTTTGATGGGTATATTGTATCGATGATGTTGATGTATTTCTTTTTGATGATATGTAGCGCTTGATATGATGTATCTCATATATTCGATGTGATATCTTTTTGGATATACTCATGTTGTCTCTGCATATATATATGTTCATCGTCATTCACTTTGTCTTTTATTCGTCGTGCAAATTTTAATATTCGTTGAATATATTTGAAATGTGATTTCGTCGCTCGACGCATAAAACCTTGGTTAAATGGATTTAAATTCTGTAATTTTATAGAATTGTTTTCCATGCACATAATTAACCAAGAATGTTGAATATTGGAGAGTATGTTTCTTTATTCAAGAAATGAATAATGATTTGGTGATTTTGATGATTTTGATTTTTCTTTTGATAATGAAAAATTTGGCACACCTTGTTTTGATTTCCACAATTTTTTCCCTTGGTGTCAAGTTGGTCCATTGCCTTTGTCTACGACTCTCGATGTTGGATTTACATTTCCTAATTATTGTCGTTGTATGCCCCCCATTTTTGGGATAATGCCAAAGGGGGAGAGATAATGATAATAAATAGCGCAAATGAAAAATTTAACTCAATTTCCAAGAATCTACTTTGATATGTTAGATTCAGGGGGAGTTAAGATACATATAAGGATTTTCAAAATCCGATATTTCAAAACCCAATTCACTTTATTTATCTTACTCGTCTGCTTGATGCAATTCATTTATATTCATTTTGGATTTAACGTGTCATCAATGCAGGGGGAGTAAGTATTTTACATTTGAATTATTATCTTTGATTATTATTTATGTTGGTTTGTCATCACCAAAAAGGGGGAGAATGTTGAATATTGGACTCCCCGGATTTGGTTTTGGATGATGAGCAAACATAAATAATTCATGAACTAACAATTTGTGAGCGCAGTATTGGAGATCGTCGCCAATTTCACGAGAATATTCAAAGCGACATCTCAACACTTCCAAAAGCTCGTATTCAAGCCTAAAGCTTCGTTGAAGCTCCTGCAACGCTTTGGAAGTTATGAAGATTCAATCGAAGCTCTCAAAGACCGTTTATTAAGGTTGTATTTATAGTCTTTTAGTTTCGATTGATAGAATGTTAAGCCTTGAGTATATCTTACGTTTCTACCTTCATTACGCTCATTTCGTAGCTCTAGGATCCTTGCACAAGTTCATTCTAACTTCCTCGAAGCGTCGCGCTTCGATTCGGACTTTGTTGTGCATGTTAGTTGGTACAAGAACAAGTACTGACCGACTAGATGGTGATCTAGTCGGTCGGCAACTGTTCTTGGACCGACTAGTTTGATTCCTTAATTTCTTGGACTTTACTGTTTACAGTTAGTCGGTCTACGTTGACTCACCGACCGACTAGTTTGTGAACTAGTCGGTCAGTGATGCTTCTTTGACCGACTAGTTGAGACTTACTGTTCACTCTAAAATTCTCCTAAGCTACTGTTTACCGTTAGTCGGTCTAAGAACGTTTGATGACCGACTAGTTGACAATCTAGTCGGTCAACTTTTGTTCTTGGACCGACTAAGTCAACTTGCCTTCAGACTATGTTGTTTTGCCTCTTAGTCGGTCTACGTTCATTGACTGACCGACTAGTTGTGAAACTAGTCGGTCAGAAAGTGTTCTTGAACCGACTAGTTTTCTAGGTCTGAAATTCTATCTCTTCTCAGATCTGCTCTTAGTCGGTCCATGCTTTGTGACTGACCGACTAGTTGATGAACTAGTCGGTCAGTGAGTGTTCTTTGACCGACTAATTCTCACAGATTTCTTTCCGTTGGAGATTGACCTAACTTGTTTTTATGGGACCCTATAAATACGAACCTAGGTCATTTCTATCTAAGAGAGAGCTGCCATTAAGAGATTCATTGAGTTCTAAAGAGATAGCTATTCTCCCTCAAATCTAAAGCTCTCTTCCTCACAAGAAACCCATTCTCTCTCATTTCTAGATCTAGAGAGAAGCTTGTTCTTGGTGAGCTCTTCAAGCTATTGCTTGATCCAAGTCTCCAACTCTTCCCTAGGCACCCATTGCTGCTCATTTCCTTGGTGCTAGGGCTTGGTGACTTCATCTTCCTAAAATCCTTCATTCCACCTATTGGGTAAGAAAAACTCAAGGTATAGGATTTTGTGGTAAGAGTATTTATTTCATTTAAACTCTTTTATATTGCTTATTGGGTCTCTCGGTTGTGAGAGAAGTTTGTGATCCCGGGTTGTGGGATTCACTTTGCCATTGCTTGTATGATTTGATCTTGTGAAGGTTTTTCACAAGATATTCATAGTGGAAATCTTGAGTTAGGGTTTCTAACTCAAGTATCCGGAGGGGATCCGGGTGGTTGGGACGTAGGATCACCGGGAACAAGTCGGGGAGACTTGGGTGGATCCGAACCCATTAACTTCGTTTGTTAGCATTGTTAATTTCATTGTTGTCATTCAATTTAAGCTTCCGCAAATTGATTTGGTAGTTGTGTGCAATTTAATTTGGAATTATACGCCTTATTATTTTAAAGTACTATTCACCCCCCCTCTAGTACTTGTGCAGTAGCTGGTAGGGCATTACAGAAACGACTGTCTCCATTGGGTCGATGCTTCCTTTCGACCTAAGGGAACAGTTAATCACTCTCCTAAGAGAGAATGCTGATGTGTTCACCTGGTCACCTGAGGATATGCCTGGCACTGATCCTTGAGTGGTCTCCTACATGCTAAAGGTCGACTCGACTTACAGGCCTATGAAGCAGAAAAAGAGGAATATCGGGGGGGGGGGGGGGGGGGGGGGGGGGGGGCAACATGAAAGCCATTGTCGAGGAGGTGGAACGACTCCTATTAGTAGGATTCATTCGGGATGTCCAATATTCCAAATGGCTCTCCAATATTGTGATGGTGAAGAAGGCGAATGGCAAAATGAGGATGTGGATTGACTTCACCAATATCAATAAAGCTTGCCCAAAGGATAGTTACCCTCTGGCTCAGATCGACATCTTGTCGACAGTGCCTCTGGGTATGAGCTTTTGAGCTTCATGGATGCTTTATCAGGCTACAACCAGATCCAAATAGTGCCTGAAGACGAAGAAAAGACATCCTTCATCATCGATCGATGTATTTTTTGTTATAAAAAGATGCCATTTGGTTTGAAAAATGTAGGAGCGACGTATCAACGTATGATAGACAATGTCTTAAGGGCTCAAATTGGGCAAAACTTGGAGGTCTATGTCGATGTTATGCTTGTCAAATCGAGGAAACCGACAGATCATGTTGCAGGTCTACTAGAGACATTTGCACATATTCGTCGCTACAACCTTCGATTGAACCCTGCAAAATGTACATTCAGGGTTTGATCAGGAAAGTTTCTCAGATTCATGCTGACGAATCGAGGAATTGAGGCTAATCCTGATAAAGTTGCATTGGTCGTAGTAATGAAGGAGCCCACTACCATCAAAGAGCTTCAGAGGCTGAATGCAAGGATAGCGGTTCTGGGTCGATTTCTTTCAAAATCAACTGAGAGATCTTTACCCTTCTTCAAAGTGCTGATGAAGCCAGTAACATCCACCACACACGACAAGTAGGTCATCAAGTGGGATGCAGATTGCAAGATGGCCTTCTTAGAGTTGAAGGAGTATCTCCACAGTTCGCCACTCTTGACTAAGCCAAATAAGGACGACCAGCTGATCATCTATCTAGCCACCACGAAGGAGGCTATAAGCTTAGCCCTCATCAAGGAAGACTCAGGTATACAACGACCCATCTGTTATGTCTGTCAGGTCCTCCGTGGAGCTAAAGTCAACTATTCAAGGATAGAGATGCTGTCATTTGCTTTTTTCAGTCTGCAAGGAGGCTATGACCCTACTTTTAGGCACATAACATTCAAGTCCTCACCGATACCCCTTTGGAGAAAACTCTAAAGAGGCTTGATCGATCAAGGAGGATGAAAAAGTGGGGAGTCGAATTGAGCGAGTTTGACATTCAATATAAGCCAAGGACTGTCATCAAAGGACAAGCCCTAGCTACCTTCATCGTCGACCTCACCTGTGACGACGACCCACCAAAAGAGGTACATGCTGCTAACAGACAAATCGATATTCCCTCATCTTCTTCGGCATACCTCAATTCTCCAGCCGACTCAAGTGGAGATGAAGGGACATAGATCGTGCAAGTTAATGGTTCAGCAACTCGAACTAAAAGCAGAGCAAGTATAATTGTCCAAACACCAAAGGGAAATATACTTGAATACGATCATCGATTCAACTTCCAAACCACAAACAATGGGCAAGAGTATGAAGCTGTCATCTGTTGGATCTGGATCTAAGCCTAGAGGGGGGTGAATAGGCTTATAAAAATATTCGTGCAACCCACACGAAGTCTCAGGCAGTTATAACACAATCAATCAGACGCAGAGTATAGTAAAGCATTCACAGCATGCACATGCGATATACGCTAGTTCGGTCGTCCCAAGGACCTACATCCAGCCCCAAAAGTAATACTAGATTATTAAATTTAATTGGTACAACCTGTAGCTAGAGCATGAACTCTACACTCACCTGGCTCTCAGTATCTGCACTCACCAAAGTGCCCAAACAATAAAGCTTTCTCTTGGATAGTCCCAACTAGCCAAGTCCCCAAAAAGATATTAAAATAGTTTTACAAAGATCACAACACCAAATCACAAATAAAATAAAGTTTAGAGTTTAGAATTGCTTAGTTGTGACGGTGTTGTTGTCTTCTTCGTTCAGCACGTGGTTAGAAGTAATCTGACAAATAGTAGTCCCTTGATATCTCGGCATGGGAGCTTGGATCCCTCTCTGAAGTTGTGGCAGCAAGATGGACGTCTGAATTGCAAAGAGGATTGCGGCCTACTCTTGGGTGTTTGATCCTCCAAACAAAATTACGGCTCTCTCTTGCGGCTGCTTGTGGGATTTTGCAAAGAACAAAACGTGCGGCCTCAGCTTTTGGGAATTGAGAGAGGGGGTTCTTTTGAGATTGGCTGTTAACAAGAAATATTGCGGCTCCCTCAAGGAATTTTTGTGGCTGTCAACCAATCCTCAAGGTCAAAGAAAACGACATGTTATGGGATTTGCAAAAGAAAGAAGAACATGCGGCCCTGTGCGTTGGGAATTTCAAAGAGAAGAACAAAAAATTGAGTCGGTCTGTGCTCCTTTTGGTTTTTAAAGGGAAGTGAATTTATTTGGAATGTGCTCTTGTATTAAACAATGGAGAGAAATGCGACATGCTCTTAGGAATTGCAAAAGGGAATTTGTGCGGCTCTTGGGGAATTTTTCTATTTGAAAGATGCGGCTGCCCCTTGGTTCTTTTTCAATGAAGATAGAATTCGGCTATGCCCTCTTGAGTACCTCTCTCATTCTTCTTTTTTTGCTAGGGCTTTTTATTGTTGGTATATTTTTTTGGCCACAAGTTTAAGGGATTGAGGAAATAGAAGATTGTGGCAAGATTCTCTTTGATCCCAATTTTAATATTTCGGCCTCCTTCATCTTTACTCCTCTTGATGGCTTCCTTATATATGGTAGGGTATAGGGTTTTGTGCGGCAAGGGAAGATCAATGGCTATGATTAATTAGACTATAGGGAATCCTAGTGATAGGGTGATTAGCAATGGGAATGAAGTGTGGACTTGATACGGAATATGATTAGGGTTTGACTCCAATAGATATGAGTCAACTCAAGCTAGGTTCTCCCATTTCTCCATTGCACATTAACGAAGTCTCTCCGTGAATTAATCACAAGTTCGCCATTCCTGAAACACTTAACACACACACGTTATAACGTTCACATACGTTTGTTATCATCAAACAAGAAGTTCATAGATCGTTGCTACCAACACCATCAACGGACTCAGGTTAGCTCGAGCACTAGGAGTAAATGTGGTTCATCTTCTCAGCGATTCCAACCTGATAGTCCATCAGTTGAGTGGAGGCTACTTATGGCCTACATGCAGATTGCCAAAGCGTAGCTAGCCAATTTCAAACGTGTAGAGATCCATTATATACCACGATCGTGGAATCATCAAACCAATGCCATATCAAAGCTCACCTCATCCTCACCAGCATGACTTGGTCGGACTGTGTACGTGCAACACCTACTACACCCAAGTGTACCAGAGCAGGAGCTACTGAGTATCGACCAAGGAATCACCTGGATGGATCCCATAATCGAGTATCTTAATACATGGAGAAGCCAGCTGACCCTGTGGAGGCACGAAAGCTGGAGCAAAGGGCATACCAATTCGTTTTGCTCGAATGTTCATTGTACAAATGATAATGGACCAGGTATGATGCATTTCCTTACTTCAAATGCTAAACCCTTCAAAAAATCTCTCTATGCGATCCAGGAAATCCATGAAGGAGAATTCGGGAACCATTATAGAGGAAAGGCTTTAGCATTGAAAGCCCTGAGGCAAGGCTACTTCTGGCCGACCATGTTTAAGGAGGCGATGGAGTATGTGCGAAAGGGCCAAACTTGCCAGAAATTTGCAAAGCACAGCTCAGCCCCTCCAACAGATCTGATCCCCATCATCAGTCCCATTCAATTTGCAAAATGGGGATTATATATCCTTGGTCCGTTCACGCCAGCGAGTGGACAACGGAAGTTTCTGATCATGGCCATCGACTACTTCACTAAGTGGATCAAAGCAGAGCCCATTACCTGAATCACTTGGAAGGAAGTCAGGAGCTTCGTGTGGAAATCCAATTTCTGTCGATTTGGCATCCCTCGATCCATCATAACTAACAATGGGACATAATTCGATGGTGCCAGCTTCAAAAATTTCTGTTCCTAATTGAAGATCAAGATGCATTTCACTTCTGTCGCCCATCTCTAATCCAATGTTCTGGCAGAGGTAGCTAACAAGTGCATCCTCGAGCCCCTACAGAAGAGGATAGAAGGACTCAAGCGAACTTGACTCAAGAGAACTTGTCCAGAGGAAGTCTTTGGATTCCTATGGTCGTGCAGGACGACTTATAAAGCCTTAACAGGAGAAACACCATTCATGCTTCCCTATGGTTGTGAAGCTATCGTCCCAGTAAAAGTGAACGAGAAGCCTCTCCGTCTCCTATACTTCAATGAAGAGAGAAATTCGGAAGGGCTCGAGCTCAACTTGCAGTTGCTCGACGAGGTTTGTGAATGCGCTCTTAAGACCCTCATCGAAAAAAGGGATGTATGGCCCGCTACTTTGAGCGTTCAAGAGCGTAGCTTCCGTGTAGGTAATCTTGTGTTGCGAAAGGCAATCTTATCCCCCAAGATTATCAAACAAGGAAATCTTGCCACAAAGTGGAAGGGTCCCTACAAGGTGATTGATATCATCGGCCAGCCACCTATCGACTCTCCATAATGGAGGACATTGAGCTTCCTAATCATTGGAACGTTGGGCATTTGCGGAAGTACTACCAATGCTATCAAATCATATTGATCTTTATTTACCCTTGTACTTTTGAGTTAAAGAATGCGTCACAAATACACAGTTGATCATCTTTTGTTTTAAACGATCCATACTAGTCGTTGTCCATAAGCCGAATGGGACAGCCCCCTTGCAACCGATTGACCCACCCTCGTTATCAGCAATAATCCAAAGGGTCAATCTCTTGCCACTAAATGACTCTTGAGGCTTGTCAACCGTAAGTCGAAGGGGACAATCCCCTCAACCGATTGATCCATGATGTTCATCAGCCATAAGACAAAGGGGGCCACCCCTTTGCTACTGAACGATGCATCCTCGTCGTTAACAGTAAGTCAAGGGGCCAACCCCCTTGCCACTAAACGACTCTCAAGGCTCGTCGATCGCAAGTCAAAGAGGTCAATCCACTCACAACCGAATGTTCCTCGACACTCCTCAGCCATAATACGAAGGGGGACACCCCTTCGTTGCTGAACGACACACCCTCGTCGTCAGCAGTAAGCCAATGGGCCAACCCCCTTACAACTGAATGACTCTTGAGACTCATCGGTCGTAAGTCGAAGAGGTCAATCCCCTTGCAACTGAATGATCCTCGAGGTTCGTCTGTCGTAAGATGAAGGGGGCCACCCCTTCGCCACTAAACCACTCATCCCGTCATCAGCAGTAAGACATGTCACATACCCCCTTGCCACTGAACGACTATCGACGTTTGTCGGCCCTAAGACGATGGAGGCCACCCCTTCACCACTGAACGACCCACCCTCATCTCAACAGTAAGCCAAGGGGCTAACCCCTTGCCACTGAACAAATCTCGAGGCTCATCAGCCATAAGTCGAAGAGATCAATCCCCTCGCAATCGAACGATCATCGACACTTGTCAGCCGTAAGACGAAGGGTCCACCCCTTCACCACTGAACGACCCACCCTCGTCATCAGTAGTAAACCAATAGTCTGACCCCTTTACCACTGAACGGCTCTCGAGGCTCGTCAGCCGTAAGTCAAAGAGGTCAATCCCCTCACAACCGAACGATCCTCGATGTTCGTCGGTCGAAAGAAGAAGGGCCACCTCTTTGCTACCGAACGACCCACACCATCAGATGTTCCACGACCTTAAGGGCAACTTTGCCAAGCGAAAATCCCTGATACTCCAACGACCCAAATTCAATCGATTTTTAATTGAATTGAACTTTGAGTCGTTGAGGGGCCATATAAGTGCACGAGGGGACGCAAAAATACAACAATCAAAAGATTTTTTCTTTTATTTCATTAGTCAAAAAGAAGTTACATGTTGTCTGCGCTAAAGCAGTTTTACAAAAATGGAACAAAAAGACTAAGGATTTAGGAGGAAGGGGCATCCTTCGGTGCAAAAATGTTTTCCACCGCGATTTTAAGCTAAGCCGATATCTCAACCTTGACGGATTTCTCCAAGTCAGCAACCTTGATCTAAGGCTCGATGTACTCCTTCTTCGAGACTTTTTGGTCAGCCTAGAGTAAGGATTTGGCCTTGAGCGCTCTCCTCAAGTCCTCCTCCAGTTTCCTTTTCTAGCCCTTAAGCTCAGAAACTATATGGCAAGTAGCATCAGCCCTTTGACGCTCATTGACCATGTCGATGACGTGGCACCGCAGGCCTGTGCCAAAGATTTCCACATGTGGCAGTCTTCGATTAGATGAGTCGATGGCTTAAATTGAGGGTAAAAGTGCAAAAAGATAACCTAATAGTCGCAACCTACAAAAAAGTTGGCCATCCTCTCGACATCCATCACCCAAAGGAACTTTCGATCGTAGGGAAGAATGGAATTCTACACCAACCTAGCAGTCATCCCAAATCCAAGACGGTCAACTCTTCACTCCATACGACAAACTCAGGCTGGTAAGGTTCACCGTGGACATTACCCAAAGAGACGGTCGAGAGTTGATTCAACATCAAAGCTCGCTCGAACTTTGAAGGGATCTGACCAGCCATAGGAGTCGGAGGGTCAATAGAACCCTAAGGCCACATGTCCTTGGGTTGACTCGAAGGTGGCTCGACCATCCCCTGAGGCTTGGGAGAAGCCACCACCTGATCCTTGAGGGTTAGAGGCGAAGAACTGCTACCTTGCCCCTGAGGAGAGGGGGCGGAGTTGGCACCACGACCATCCTTTTCACCTCAGGGTCTTCCCTTTATTGTGAAGGAAGACTCCTCTTCTTGGCGAGGACTCAGTGGGCCCTGAGGTCATGACAGAATTGTCAACACTCATCGTGACAATGGCAATGCCCGTGGCTGTAGCCGAGAGCGGGACTGTACTGGTGACAGCCTGGGTCAATGTCTCCCTCGACCAAGCCCAAGAGGAAGGCCCAATTGTCCCCCTACGTTGCCTCCTTCTTCGAAGGGGCTCAAGCTAGTAGAGCGAGGAGAATGAGAGGGAGACCCCTCAGTCTTTTTCTTAATTCACGGTCTATCACGAATCCGAGCTAATTCAGGAGCCAACTCTCCGTGTGCCATCTCAGCTATATCTACGAATGAGGAATATAATTACTGTGAGTGGTTGTGATAGAGGCACAGAAGTAGTATCCATTACCCGGCCTCCATAAAACAATCTTCAACCGATGGTTGTCCAGAAAAAATAAGGTTGATCTCTCCATCAAAGGCCAACTCAAAAGAAGTTTGGCCGCTTCGGTCTCACTAGGCGATAACACGTACTCTTTGAAAACATCAGGGTTAGTGAGATTCCAACTAGTGAGGATCGATCATAAGCTTGGAAGGGAGATAATGTAAAAGTATCCTCCCAATGAGGATTGGGGATAGTAAGGTCCCAGATAAGCATCCTTTCTAGGCAAGCCACTATTTGGTATCATACCTTACGAAGGTTAGCCATCACTCGGAAGAAATATCTAAACAATCGAATAGATGGTCGAACCTCACAAAGCTCACAAAGCATGGTAAAGCAAACCATGAGGGAAAATGGGCTGGGGCACAAGCCGACAAAATGAAAGCTCCAGATAGTTCAAAATATCTACTATGAAGGGATGGATAGGGAAGCAAAGGACAAAAAGGAAAGATTTCAGGTACACTGCTACTTTGTTTTTCCGAGGGAAACAAATTCTCTCGTTAAACTCCGGAAATCCGATCCCAAAAAGGGGGAAAGAAACAATCCGACCAAATTTTGGCAGTCAAATCAAAAAAGAGCTCTGGCACCTTGCCAAGTATCTCAGAAAGAGCTGTTGACGTCAGATCCTATCGAAGAATAGGAAGACAGGGTTCCATGCAAAGCCCTTTTCCTTTTCCAGGAACCACGGAAATTTGAGAGGGCCAAAGACACTGCTTAATCTCTTCATAAGTAGGCTCCTTAATCACCAAGGGTGGCCATACTTCCATGAGAGCTATAAGAAGCCTAAAAATGCAGAAAGGAACTACCTTGATAATTTTGAATGGTCGCCAGAGGAAGCAAGAGCAGAAGCATACTTTCAAAAATCCGAAGACAAGACGAATAAGTCTCTCTTGATTTTTTCCTTTCCCCATTTATTTTGAAGGAGATTACGCCAGACCAAAGGACAACCATTCGGTAGACGGCATGTGTCCAAGCTTACTAGGTCACGGTGAGGATCAAATCTAAAGACGAAAATTTTGGTAGCAAAAATCAAATTTTCCCGCTTTGACTGCCATGCACAATTAATGAGGTTTCACATCATTCGGCCTCAATCAAATTCCTTTTGAGAATGAATGATGGGGACCATTTGTTGATGCATGTGTACATCCCACGAAGCAGGGAGAGATTATTGAAGCCCATTGGTAAGACTAAGCCTCGACCCATTGACCCAAAGCCCGTCAGCGTGGGCGAGTTAATACCCAGTCAATGCGACAGCACGACCGACCATTGGGGCTCCACTGATTTCAGGGAAGCAGTTAGTGGAGACTGAGTAAATGGGCAGCCGTTGTCTACAATCCCAGAGGAGTTCTCGTCGTAATCAATGAAGGACCGTTACTCACTATCAGCAGACATTCTCAGCTTTATATAGATGAAAAGACAACGTAAGAAGGGTTGAGACTCCTGAGATACGAAAGTGCTGATACGTTGAAACTCTGCTCTTCCACATTTTATATTCTTCTTCCTAATAGCTTGTGGTGACTGATTCAAGGTGAATCTATGTGATTCAATCTTGGCAGCCCATGTAGCTCATCTCAAATTCATCTTGCATCGACTTTGCAAACTCTTGACATAATCGATTTTTAGATGATCCAAAAATGATATCATCTACATAAACTTGAATAATTAGGATGTCATATTCAAAATATTTTGTAAATAAAGTTGAATTAACCTTCCCCATTTTAAATCCTAAATTCAAAAGAAAGGTCTTTAGATGGTCTTACCAAGCTCTTGGTACTTGTCTCAAGCCATAAAGTGCCTTCTTTAGTTTAAATATGTGATTTGGAAATTATTTGTGTATAAACCGGGTGGTTATGAAATATTATTTTTTTCATTCACATAGTCATTTAAAATGCACTTTTAACATCCATTTGAAATAACTTAAATTTTTTATATGATGCAAATGATAACAATAATCTAATAACCTCTAATCTAATAAACGGGTAAAACGATTTTTTCGAAATATATATCTTCCTCCTGTCGATAGCCTTAAGCAACTAACCTTAATTTGTTCTGTGGGACGACTTCATTCTCATCCATTTTTTTCTTGAGGAGCCACTTCGTATGTATGACTTGGTAGGCTTCCAGAGGAGGAACAAGTTCCCACACTTCGTTCCTTTTGAATTGAATAAGTTCCACTTCCATCTCCATGATCCACGAGATATCTTTACATGCATTATTGATGTTGTTTGGCTTAAAAGTTGAGACAAAAGTGCAATGTGTGAGGTGCTACACATGTGACCTTGTACAGACATCATCTCCAATATTACCTATCACGTGGTCATGTGGATGATGCAGAACCGTAACAAATGTCTTGGGTAAACCTGGATCACTAAGAACAAGCTCAACATTCTCATTAGTAGGGTTAGTCTC
Organism: Scilla litardierei; assembly: GCA_030789695.1. Taxonomy (NCBI): domain Eukaryota; kingdom Viridiplantae; phylum Streptophyta; class Magnoliopsida; order Asparagales; family Asparagaceae; genus Scilla; species Scilla litardierei. Next base: position 553,874,788 of record CM061142.1, read on the forward strand.
AATAGAATCATCTGTAATGCCCTACAAGCTACTTCACAAGTACTAGAGGGGGGGTGAATAGTACTTTAAAATAATAAGGAGTATAATTCCAAATTAAATTGCAAACAACTACCAAATCAATTTGCGGAAGCTTAAATTGAATGACAACACAAAATTAACAATGCTAACAAACGATGTTAATGGGTTCGGATCCACCCAAGTCTCCCCGACTTGTTCCCGGTGATCCTACGTCCCAACCACCCGGATCCCCTCCGGATACTTGAGTTAGAAACCCTAACTCAAGATTTCCATTATGAATATCTTGTGAAAAACCTTCACAAGATCAAATCATACATGCAATGGCAAAGTGAATCCCACAACCCGGGATCACAACCTTCTCTCACAACCGAGAGAATCACAAAGCAATATTAAAGAGTTTAAATGAAATAAACAATCTTACCACAAAATCATATACCTTGAGTTTTTCTTACCCAATAGGTGGAATGAAGGATTTGAGGAAGATGAAGTCACCAAAACCTAGCACCAAGGAAATGACCAGCAATCGGTGCCTAGGAATGATTTGGAGACAAGGATCAAGCAATAGCTTGAAGAGCTCACCAAGAACAAGCTTCTCTCTAGATCTAGAAATGAGAGAGAATGGGTTTCTTGTGAGGAAGAGATCTTTTGATTTGAGTGAGAATGGCTATCTCTTTTGATCTCAATGAATCTCTGAATGGAAGCTCTAACCTAGATAGAAATGACCTAGGTTCGTATTTATAGGAACCCAAAAACACAAGTTAGGTCATTCACCAACGGATAGAAATCTGTGAGAATTAGTCGGTCAAAGAACAATCACTGACCGACTAGTTCATCAACTAGTCGGTCAGCCAAACAACATGGACCGACTAAGTGAAGATCTGAGAAGAAAGAGAATTTCAGACCTAGAAATCTAGTCGGTCCAAGAAGACTTTCTGACCGACTAGTTTCACAACTAGTCGGTCAGTCAGTGAACGTAGACCGACTAAGAGGCAAAATGAAATAGTCTGAATGCAAGTTGACTTAGTCGGTCCAAGAACAAAAGTTGACCGACTAGAATGTCAACTAGTCGGTCACCAAACGTTCTTAGACCGACTAACGATAAACAGTAGCTTAGGAGAAATTTAGTATGAACAGTAAGTCACAACTAGTCGGTCAAAGAAGCATCACTGACCGACTAGTTCACAAACTAGTCGGTCGGTGAGTCAACATAGACCGACTAACTGTAAACAGTAAAGTCCAAGAAATTAAGGAATCAAACTAGTCGGTCCAAGAACAGTTGCCGACCGACTAGATCACCATCTAGTCGGTCAGTACTTGTTCTTATACCAACTAACATGCACAATAAAGTCCGAATTGAAGCGCGATGCTTCGAGGAAGTTAGAATGAACTTGTGCAAGGATCCTAGAGCTACGAAATGAGCGTAATGAAGATAGAAACGTAAGATATGCTCAAGGCTTAACATTCTATATATCGAAGCTAAAAGACTATAAATAAAACCTTAATAAACGGTCTTCGAGAGCTTCGATTTAATCTTCATAACTTCCAAAGCGGCGCAAGAGCTTCAACGAAGCTTTAGGCATGAATACGAGCTTTGGGAAGTGTTGAGATGTCGCTTTGATTGTTTACGTGAATTTGGCGACGATCTCCAATACTGCGCTCACAAATTGTTAGTTCATGAATTATTTATGTTTGCTCATCATCCAAAACCAAATCCGGGGAGTCCAATATTCAACATTCTCCCCCTTTTTGGTGATGACAAACCAACATAAATAATAATCAAAAATAATGATTCAAATGTAAAATACTTACTCCCCCTGCATTGATGACACGTTAATTCCAAAATGAGTATATATGAATTGCATCAAGCAGACGAGTAAGATAAATAAAGAGAATCGATTTTCGAAATATCGGATTTTGAAAAATCCTTATATATATCTTAACTCCCCCTGAATCTAACATATCAAACTAGATTCTTGAAAATTGAGTTAAATTTTCATTTGCGCTATTTATTATCATTATCTCTCCCCCTTTGGCATTATCCCAAAAATGGGGGGCATACAACGACAACAACTAGGAAATTGAAAATCCAACATCGGGAGTCGTAGACAATGACGATGTAACTAATTGACACCAAGGGAAAAGTGTGGAAATCAAAACAAGGTGTGCCAAATAGTCCATTATCAAAAAAAATTCAAAATCATCAAAAATACCAAATAATTATTCATTTCTTGAATAAAGAAACATACTCTCCAATATTCAATATTCTTGGTTAAATTTATGCATGGAAAACAATTCTATACAATTATAGAATTTAAATCTATTTAACCAAGTTTTCATGCGTCGAGCGACGAATTCACACATCAAATGCATTGAACGAATATTAAATGTGCACGACGAATTAAGACAAAGAGAGCGACGATGTATATATATAAATGATAACATCAAGAGTACATCCAAAAAGATATCAATACATCAAATGCAACATACCCATCAAAAAGAAATACAACATCATCATCCTCATCAAAATAAATACAACATCATCAACAACATCCAAAATACATCAAAATATCATAACCCTCATACTCTATCCTAACCCAAAATACCCTCGCTAAGATATATCATCCAAAGCGTAGTGGAGAGTCCTCGGAACAACGATCACGAGGAAGTGGCTGGATCTGCAGTGTCCGTGGGTCCAGTCGACGGAGTGGACTCAGGCTCTGCAGGGAGTAGAGGTGTCTCAACAGATGGAATCGTCGGAGCAGGAGTCGAGACGTCAACGACGGGCTCGACGGCAGATGTGTCAACAGGAATATCAGCAGGCTTGGCAACAGGGTCAGCAGCAGGCTCAGAAGTCTGAAGTGCTGAAGCAGAAGGCTCTGGAACATCGGAAGTGGTGCCAACTCCAGGAGCAGAAGTGGAAGTACCAGCAGCAGCAGCAGTGGCCTCATCGCCACGGGCAAAAGAAGTGACAAGCTCGTCAAGCTCCTCATCGTCCATCTCCTCGGCCTCAGACACCGAAGGAGGAAGCTCAATCCCCATCATACGAGCCATACGGCAGACTACCTCCTCAGTACGAGCCAAACGGGAGTCGTGCTGACGAAGTAGGCGTACGACATCGTCCAATGTAGCAGGGGAAGAGGAGGCTGCAGCAGCTGACGGAGTAGACTGGGATGCAGATGCGGTAGACCTCTGCACGTGACGAAGTGCCGCTAGAGATTTCTTCACGGCCGTCGCGTTCAGAGGAGTACCCAAAGGACGCTCATCATCAGGAGGGAGGGGGACTCGGAAATGTCGGAACACAAGAGTCAACAGGCAAGGGTATGGAATGTGCGCAGACTTATTGGTCTTGTGTATACACTCGAAAGAATCCATCTTATCGAGTATCACGCGAGCCCAATTAATCTCGCACCCCAAGAAAAGAGCGTATATGAGCTTCAAAAATGGCTGGGAGGGAAGTGAAGAGGATCCATATTTGGGGAGAAGACATGACTTCAAAATCAGGTTAAGAATCCACGCATTCAGCTTAAAAGATTTCGATGGAACACCAATAAATGCGGAGGGGATAACCTGGAAAATCTCAGAAAGAACAGACTGATCCAAGGAGGAGATATCGTCGACGGAAATGTCCGAAGGGAGGAGACCACACGACGAACAACCAAGAATCTCCCCCAAGATTTCTGCCGTGAGAACTATAGGAGTTCCCAAGACAGTCGTCTCAATGGAGTGGCTGGCATCGTACTGGCCTCGAACACGGTTGGCATAGAACAATTTCACGAGGCGAGGATATGGTTTGGGGTAATTAAGCCAAGGAAATACGATACGATATGTCAACACCCCCCGCTGGCATTGGGCCCTTTCCCTTTGGCTGGCGAGTCCTAGAACGGAGTGGAGGAGTGGGTTCCCTAGTGATAGGCTCATCCTCAGGCACAAATTCAGTGTCGGAATCGGGAGGAGTAGCCGGAGAGTGGAGAATGGGCTTTTTGGATTTAGATTTGCGGGGCTTGACGGTCGCCGTCCTCTGCTTCTTCAGAGGAGGCGAAGACGGGGAAGCTTGAGTAGACTTGGCACGACGTTTAGGCTTCGGGGGATTCCTAGGGTCGGAAGGCCCTACGGTCATAGGTGAAGCCCCGGAAGAGGCGATAGGAATTCTTGTCTTAGCCATGGCACGGCGAGCACAAGCAATCAATGATAAGATCGAAAACAACCTAGCACAAACCCTAGAAGAGAGAATCCGAAACACAAGCCCTAGGTTAAAACTAGAAACCCTAGGAGCTAGAACATGAAATCAAGGAGAGCAAACCCTAGAATAGGAAATCGACACCTAGGAGAGGGGGTTTTACCTAGGAGAAGGAGTCGACGGCGGCGGACGGCGGCGATCGACGGAGAGATGGCCGAAAGTCGAAGGGTTTCGAGTGGGGGTTAGGGAGTTATCGGGCTGGAGATGAGCTGAAGACCGACTAAATGAAAATTTAGTCGAATGAATAAGAGTATAAGTCGGTCTGGAAGTGAAAATACACAAATGCCCTAACACACTTAGTCGGTCACAGTTCAAGCACTGACCGACTAGATTACGATCTAGTCGGTCGGTCAATGAGCTTGAACCGACTAAGTCGAAACAGAGGCACAGAGGGATTTTTAGGGCAGGATTTAGTCGGTCGCAGTATATTCACTGACCGACTAGTTTTCAATCTAGTCGGTCGGTAAGTGTACTGTGACTGACTAAAGAAAGAAAATGATAGGAGTTAGATATAGGCTTGATCTAGTCGGTCTGAGTTCATTTGCTGACTGACTAGATGAGCATCTAGTCGGTTGACAAGTGAACTAAAACCGACTAGAAGAGTCCAAAAATTGATAATTGATTTCTCTTCACAAACCACTTGGATGAAACATCTTAACTCTCTCATTAGTCATCTAAATTACCCCATAAAACGTCGAAATCTTAAATACGACATTGAAATACGAATTCGAGCAATAAATTCGAACAAATCACATAAAATTCCCAAAAATTCAATAAATCTATCATGAATGAAATATCGCGAAATATAATAGCATGCAAGATATTTGAATTAAAATATGAATCCTATATCTCGGATTCACCCATAATCCCCAATTCTCGACGCAACCGCACAAAGGAGTCCTCCTTTAGGGGTTTCGTGAAAATATCGGAGATTTGCTTTTGGGTTTCAACGTACACTAATATGATGTCCTTTTTAGCAACATGATCATCTAAGAAATGGTGTCGGACATCTATGTGTTTCGATCGGGAATGGTGCACCGGATTCTTTGAAAGACAAATAGCACTTTGGTTATCCACCATGATAGGGCTAGTATCACAATGAATACCAAAATCCTTCAATGTGTGTCTCATCCAAAGAACCTGGGCACAAGCGGCACCGGCGGCAATGTATTCCGCCTCGGTGGTTGAAAGTGATACCGAATTTTGCTTCTTGGAAAACCAAGAGACAAGAGAATTTCCTAGAAAATGGCAAGTGCCACTAGTACTTTTCCTGTCGGATTTGCATCCCGCATAATGAGCGTCACTATATGAGACTAACTCATATGTGCTAGATTTCGGATAAAGTAATCCAAAATCTAAAGTGTAACTTAGATAGCGAAAAATACGTTTAACCGCTACTAAGTGAGAATCCTTAGGTTGAGACTGATAACGAGCACATATACATACGGCAAACATAATATCGGGCCTACTCGCGGTAAGATAAAGTAAGCTACCTATCATACCTCGATATAGACGAATGTCTACATCTTTTCCGCCCATATCTTTATCAAGATGCGTAGTCGTGCTCATTGGAGTCTTTTTCCCGGAGGCATTCTCCATTCCAAATCGCTTTAGCAACTCCACAGTGTACTTCGTTTGGTGGATGAAGATTGCATCGTTCAATTGGCGAATTTGGAGACCTAAGAAATATTTGAGTTCGCCCATGTGGCTCATCTCAAATTGTTCCTTCATAACATTAGAAAACTCTTCGCAAAGAGCGAAGTTAGTAGCACCGAAAATGATATCATCAACATAAATTTGAACTAATAATATATCATTATTCGCATGCTTAATAAAAAGTGTTGAATCGGCTTCACCCATTTTAAAATTCAAATCCAAAAGAAAATTCTTTAGGCGATCATACCAAGCTCGAGGAGCTTGTCTCAAACCATAAAGAGCTTTCTTTAGTTTAAAAACGTGATTTGGAAATTTTTCATTTATGAAGCCCGGAGGTTGAGAAACGTAAACTTCCTCAACAACATCTCCGTTTAAAAATGCACTTTTAACATCCATTTGAAATAATTTAAAATTCTTATGGCATGCAAAAGACAAAAGTAATCTAATTGATTCTAATCTAGCTACCGGAGCGAAGGATTCTTCGAAATCGATACCTTCCTCTTGTCGATAGCCTTGAGCTACTAACCGAGCTTTGTTCCGGACGACGACTTGGTTTTCGTCGGTTTTGTTCTTGAAGATCCACTTTGTCCCTATGACGGTGTGGTTCTTCGGTGGCAAAGGAACAAGCTCCCAAACTTCATTTCTCTCGAATTGAATGAGCTCCTCCTCCATGGCTAAGATCCAAGCGCTATCTTCGCATGCTTCATTAATATTATTTGGCTCTATCGAGGAGGCAAAGGCACAATGAGCGAAGTAGTTCACTTGTGATCTCGTCTTGACACTATCATAGATATTGCCAATGACTTGCTCATGAGGATGGTCACGAACGGTATGAAGCCGTTTGGGAATACCTTGATCACTAGGAACATTCTCAACAACTTCATTAGTTGGGTTAGTCTCAATAGAATCAATAGAATCATTAGACTTAGAATTATCAAACGAATCACATAAAACATCCATAGAATCATTATCATTTGAAATTCTAGTTGGAACAAATCCTTCATTAAATGAGACATGAAGCGACTCCTCGATCGTTGAGGTTCGTTTGTTGAATATTCAGTAGGCTTTGCTACGCGAAGAATATCCGACAAAAATCCCCTCATCGGATCTTGGATCGAATTTGTCCAAACTACCATAAGTGTTCTTAATAAAACATTTCGAACCAAAAACACGAAAATGTTTAACTTGAGGCAACCTACCAAACAACAATTCATAACAAGTTTGTTTAGTGCCGGGCCTCAAAAGTATTCTATTAAACACATAGCAAGCGGTGTGTACCGCTTCCGCCCAAAATTGATGGCCAAGTTGGCTATCATCAAGCATAGTGCGAGCACACTCCACTAGCGTCCTATTCTTTCTCTCAACTACACCATTTTGAGGAGGTGCACGAGGGAAAGAGAAGGTGTGAGTAATACCAACTTCATCACAAAATGTCTCAAAAGACTCATTCTCAAATTCACCTCCATGATCACTACGAATAGTGACAATGGTGGTTCCTAAGAGATTTTGTACTTTCTTAACAAAAATTGTGAAGTTTTCAAAAGCTTCATTTTTATTACATAAGAAGAATACCCATGTAAATCTTGAATAGTCATCTACGATGACAAGTCCATACCTTGCATTTCCTAAGGAAGCAACTCTAGTTGGCCCAAATAAGTCTAGATGTAATAGCTCTAGTGGCCGTTTAGTAGAAATGCTTTTCTTAGGTTTAAATGAAGATTTAGGAAGCTTGCCGCGTTGACAACAATCACAAAAGCTTTTCTTTTCAAAAACAAGCTTCGGAAAACCTTTAATAGAATTCAATTTTGAAAGCTTATATATTGTTCCAAAGTTCACATGTCCAAAGCGTCGATGCCATAAGTGTTGTTCACTTGTGTTGGCAACGAGACATTGTTCATATGACTTAGGAAGATCCAAAATATAAATGTCTTTACGACGAGTTCCGGAAAATAATAATTTTTCATTATCCTTTCTTAAAATATGACACAATCCTTTCGCAAAGCTAACTTTGTAACCTTTGTCACAAAGTTGGCTTATTGAAATAAGATTATGATTTAAACCACTAACAAGATAAACATCACTAATTAATGGTTTAGAAGGGTTACCGACTTTACCAACACCTATGATGGTTCCGCTCTCATTGCCTCCAAATACAACGCGGTTTCCATTCGCAATAGGAACCACTCCGGAGAGCAATCGAGCGTCACCCGTCATGTGTTTGGAGCACCCGCTATCGAGTATCCAATTCCCTTTGGAGCTAAATTTAAATTTGTTGCTCCTTTTCTTTTTCTTTTCCTTGAGTACCTAAAGATAGAAAATTTCATATCATGGTACCCAAGGTCATTGGGTCCTCAAAGGTTAGACCTTTGGAAGCCAAGTCCAAGTGGACTTAGACTTCCCCACATAATTCTTACTATGCACAACATCCGAAAAATAAGCATTCATATACATTTGTTTTTCGTCCATGCTTGTGTCCTTTGGGCTCCAAATAGTGAAAATTTTGGGAGCCATCATCCTATTGGGTGCATGCATACGACGTTGATTTCTACGTGATGCATGTTGTGGATAGGCATATGGGACATGATGGAATGGTGCACGATGAGAATTATTCATATGATGAGGTGGGTGTACATATGCATGTGTGGGAACACGTGCGTGAGGGTGTCTCACATGGTGTGCACGTGCCCGAGAATGTGTTGCATAAAAATCATCATATGTGTGAGCCGGTGGAGTAGGACGTGTGTTCCTACGTGGCATGGTATTAGTGTACATGTAGGCATGCCCCTTCTTTGGAGGTCCACCCAAAGTGGGTTTCTTTCCGAAAGAGGGTGTGGACGAGGTGGAAGCACCATTGGAAGATGAACTCCCAGTAGAGTGTTTGCTCCCACTCGTTGAGTCTTCGGAAGTTGGCCTAACAAAAGTAGTGACCGACTTGGATGAATTTCCCATCATATACCCCAAGCCAATGTGGTGTTTGGCCGGAAGTAAATCTTTTAGGATATTATCCAAATGGCCCTTACCCTTGTTGAATTCGTTGATTCGGCCCAATGTGTTCTCATATTTCTCTTTGAGAGAATGCAAAGAAGTATCCAAAGTGGATATTTGCGATGTGAGCACATAAACACGAGATTTAAGATTTTCGTTCTCAATACTCAAAGTCGAATTTTGAGAAGTTAAATCCGCTATCTCATGTTCTTCCGCATCCTCAATGCTAGCATGTTCAAGTTTAGATTTGAGATTCACAATCTCATTTCTTAACTCTTCAACAACGGTGTCGTTGTTGGTGATGATAGCCTTAGGCGATGTTTGAATGCTAGCTAGGTCATCTTTTATTTTAGTATATCTATTTACTAATTTAGTGTATTTAGACCATAGTTGAGTGTTAGCATCCCTAAGATCATCCATTGTTACCTCATCGCTTTCGTCATTACTATCATCGGAAGAGGAGGATCCTTGATCATTCTCCTCTCTTGCCATGAAGCACATGTGCGCTTGCTCCACTTGCTCATCGTCCGACTCTCCGCTTGAGGAATCCTCGGAGTCGGTGAATGTTGCTCCGACAAGTCCCTTTTTGTACCCCTTTTTGTACTTCTTCGACTTGTCGAACTTTGGCGCTTTCCACTTCTCCTTTTGCTTGTTGAGAGGACACTCCGCTTTCATGTGTCCTGGCTTATTGCACTTGAAACACAAAGGAGAGGAAGAGGCGTTAGTAGAACCAAATTTAGCTTTGTTCTTATAGTTACCTTTTCGGAAGAAACGGTTAAACTTCTTAGCCATGAGTGCCATGGATTCCAAGTCCAACTCGTTTTCCGATTCTTCATCATCGGTTGATGTGGATGTGGATGGAGCGGCTTTGAAAGCAATAGCCTTCTTCTTTGGCTCGTCTTGCTTTAGGTAAGACTTCATCTTTTCTTGCAATTTGAGCTTGCTATCCTTGCGTACCTCGTACGACATTAAAGTACCCATTAGTTGAACTACGGTGTACTTATTCATGTCATTACCTTCCTCGATGGCGAAGGTACGTTTCTCCCAAGAAGAAGGAAGTCCTTCGATAAGCTTTGAGCACTTCTCCTTTTGAGTGTAGGACTTGTCGAGGGCCTCTAACTCGTTTATTATGTCAACGAAGCGAGCGTAATATTCCTTCATCTTCTCGCCCTGTTGTATATGAAACATTTCGTAATCTTTGTTTACGACTACGAGTTTAGAGTCTCTTACCCTACTCGTCCCTTCATGTAGTATGAGGAGAGAGTTCCAAATTTGATATGCACTCTTACATGTGCATATCTTATTGAAGTCCTCGGGCTCCAATGCGCATTGCAAGGCGTTCATTGCCTTGGCATTGCTTACCTCCGCGGCGACCTCCGTGGTAGTCCATTTCTTAAAATCTTCTTCTTCGGGTTCAATGTATTCCTTCATTGTGGTCCTCCATAAGGATGCACTCCGGAGGAAGGTTTCCATCCGGCATTTCCAGTACCCGTAGTTGGTGCCGTTGAAGAATGGAGGCCTCGTAGAGGAATGTCCCTCCATCACCGAAGATGCTCCTTCACGGTTCCAGAAGGTGTCATAGTTGGAAGGTGGACGCACGGTCTTGTTGTCGTTGGCAGACATAGCTAAGTATCTGGCTCTGATACCAAATGTAATGCCCTACAAGCTACTGCACAAGTACTAGAGGGGGGGGGGGTGAATAGTACTTTAAAATAATAAGGAGTATAATTCCAAATTAAATTGCAAACAACTACCAAATCAATTTGCGGAAGCTTAAATTGAATGACAACAAAAAATTAACAATGTTAACAAACGATGTTAATGGGTTCGGATCCACCCAAGTCTCCCCGACTTGTTCCTGGTGATCCTACGTCCCAACCACCCGGATCCCCTCCGGATACTTGAGTTAGAAACCCTAACTCAAGATTTCCACTATGAATATCTTGTGAAAAACCTTCACAAGATCAAATCATACATGCAATGGCAAAGTGAATCCCACAACCCGGGATCACAACCTTCTCTCACAACCGAGAGAATCACAAAGCAATATTAAAGAGTTTAAATGAAATAAACAATCTTACCACAAAATCCTATACCTTGAGTTTTTCTTACCCAATAGGTGGAATGAAGGATTTGAGGAAGATGAAGTCACCAAAACCTAGCACCAAGGAAATGACCAGCAATCGGTGCCTAGGAATGATTTGGAGACAAGGATCAAGCATAGCTTGAAGAGCTCACCAAGAACAAGCTTCTCTCTAGATCTAGAAATGAGAGAGAATGGGTTTCTTGTGAGGAAGAGATCTTTTGATTTGAGTGAGAATGGCTATCTCTTTTGATCTCAATGAATCTCTGAATGGAAGCTCTAACCTAGATAGAAATGACCTAGGTTCGTATTTATAGGAACCCAAAAACACAAGTTAGGTCATTCACCAACGGATAGAAATCTGTGAGAATTAGTCGGTCAAAGAACAATCACTGACCGACTAGTTCATCAACTAGTCGGTCAGCCAAACAACATGGACCGACTAAGTGAAGATCTGAGAAGAAAGAGAATTTCAGACCTAGAAATCTAGTCGGTCCAAGAAGATTTTCTGACCGACTAGTTTCACAACTAGTCGGTCAGTCAGTGAACGTAGACCGACTAAGAGGCAAAATGAAATAGTCTGAATGCAAGTTGACTTAGTCGGTCCAAGAACAAAAGTTGACCGACTAGAATGTCAACTAGTCGGTCACCAAACGTTCTTAGACCGACTAACGGTAAACAGTAGCTTAGGAGAAATTTAGTATGAACAGTAAGTCACAACTAGTCGGTCAAAGAAGCATCACTGACCGACTAGTTCACAAACTAGTCGGTCGGTGAGTCAACATATACCGACTAACTGTAAACAGTAAAGTCCAAGAAATTAAGGAATCAAACTAGTCGGTCCAAGGACAGTTGCCGACCGACTAGATCACCATCTAGTCGGTCAGTACTTGTTCTTGTACCAACTAACATGCACAATAAAGTCTGAATCGAAGCGCGATGCTTCGAGGAAGTTAGAATGAACTTGTGCAAGGATCCTAGAGCTACGAAATGAGCGTAATGAAGATAGAAACGTAAGATATGCTCAAGGCTTAACATTCTATATATCGAAGCTAAAAGACTATAAATAAAACCTTAATAAACGGTCTTCGAGAGCTTCGATTTATTCTTCATAACTTCCAAAGCGGCGCAAGAGCTTCAACGAAGCTTTAGGCATGAATACGAGCTTTAGGAAGTGTTGAGATGTCGCTTTGAATGTTCTCGTGAAATTGGCGACGATCTCCAATACTGCGCTCACAAATTGTTAGTTCATGGATTATTTATGTTTGCTCATCATCAAAACCAAATCCGGGGAGTCCAATATTCAACATCATCGATCTTAAAATTATGCATGGAAGCTACAAGAAATTCTATATCATTATCATAATGAGAAATGGGAGCATCAAAATCCTCATAAAACAAAACGTGCAGTGATTCCTGAAACGTTGAAATCCTCTTGTTGTATATCTGGCAGGCTTTGTTATGTATGGAATATCCAACAAAGATTCCTTCATCGGATCTTGGATCAAATTAATCCAAATTTTTGTGTGTGTTTTTAATAAAACATTTTGCACCAAAAACACAGAAATGATTAACTTGAGGCATTTTATCCAACAATAATTCTTAATAAGTTTTGTTTGTATGGAGTCTCACTAGAATCCTATTTAGTACATAGCATGCGGTATGGATGGCTTCCGTCCAAAATTGAGATCCAATCCGGCTATCACTGAGCATGGTGCGTGCACACTCAATAAGGGTTCTATTCTTCCTTCACACAACACCATTTTGTGGTGGGGCACGAGGAAAAGAGAATTTGTGAGTTATCACATTCTCATCACAAAACTTATAAAAAAGTTCATTATCAAATTATCCTCCATGATATTTAGGAATAGTGACAAAGGCGGTTTCTTGAATATTTTGAACTTTCTTAGAAAATATGATGAAATTTTCAAAAGCCTCATTTTTAATATTTAAAAATTTCACCCAAGTATATCTAAAGAAGTCATCAGCCATAACAAATCAATAATATTCATTTTCTAAAGATGCAACTCTAGTATGGCCAAATAAATATAAATGTAATAGCTCTAGAGGCCAAGTCATTACGTCTATAAGTTTAAATTAAGACATGGAGTTTGCCATATTGGCATGAATCACAAAAACTTTTCTTATTAAAGGAAAGTTTAGGAAAACCTCTTACTAGATCATGCTTGGATTTACACAAGTGTTTAAAGTGCACATGACCATAGCGTCATTGCCATAGAAGTTGTTCATTCATGTGGGCAACCAAACATTGGTCTTGTGGATGTGTGACGTCCCCCGCGCTTTGCGCGTCAGATGTATGCAATGTATAATTGGGGGCGTGAGATTTAAATATTTGTAACCGCAAGCGCACGGTGTTGTAGTGTGGCTTGGGGGTCGAACTCAGGGAGGCGTGGTTGTGCTTATGTCAAGTAGGACCAAATTCACCCCATGAGCGAGCTAGCCCGGATCGGTTGATGGGTTGTCACGAAAAATAGAATGCGAGGGATAAACAATATAAAGGGAAAACCCGGGACTTCGGTTTCCACCCTATCGTGCGATTCTCCCCGATACGGCCTACAGGTAGGATAGCGATCGGAATTAGGGTCTAATGGTGAGACGTTGCCTCTAAGAGTGATACCAGTGTCCCATGGGCCCGATATTCTGGTCGATGCCCAGGATGATACGCCAGACTTCCCGGGTTCGGTCAGTGGGCATTCCCATGTCCATTAACACTGACCGACTCCGGGAGCACTAAGCTCGCAACGATAACTCCCAACGTCTCATCATGTCGCTCCCGCGCGCTAGGATTCGACGTTTACGCTAAGGGCGTGAGCTATGGCTAGTGAGTCAACCACCAAGTTTATTCCCCCTTGCCAACAGTCAAAAGCGGTCTTTTTCCCGCCGATGACAATAAAACACCCCCGCGTAAGCGTTAGATTCCTAATCCCTATCGATTTCCTAGTCCTATGGACGCATCGGGAAGAACCCACGAAGGGGTTTCCACCAAAATCCCAGATTTGGGAACTACTCACACATATTTACTAAAAAGCGATCTAAATAGAAATCGACCGTTAGAAACATGATCAGGCGATTGAAAAGCAGTAAGATCAATGCTAATAACACTATATTAAAGTTTAACAAAGATCGAAAAACTTACTAATATCTGAAAAATTACAGCCGTCAAGAGAGAGAAAAAACATCAAAAAATAACAACTCCCGTTTCTAGAAAACCTAGGGGTCATATATATAGAATACGATATCACCCGATCGGTTGAAAAGTCAACCGATCGGGTGACCTACTTCGTTTCTTCGGCAGTTCAGCGCGGGACTTCACCCGGTCACATGGCATGGTCGGTTGAGGGTTGAAGCTGATCGGTTGGATCTTCATGCCGTCGGGTGAACCGGTCGGTTGAGCTGTCCGTGTCTCGTCTTCGGAGAATCGGCTACAGGTGAACCGATCGGGTGAAGGTCACCCGATCGGTTGGCATTCAGCATTAAAAATCCAGAGAGCTGGGGCGTTTGAACCGGCCTCTGAACCGACCGAGTGACTTCTTGACCGCTTCAGCTTGTGTCCGGGTGGTGCATGCGTGCATCACCCGATCGGTTGGAAATGACCAACCGGTTGGGTGTGGGGCTGAAAGATGCTATCTTCGTCGTTTGACCCTCTGGATCACGCGTGATTCCTCCTGTTGTTTCGGGAACTCATGATATCATCGTTATATGTCCCCTACGCCGGTAATCTCCTGCAAAATACAAAAAACACGGAAAAGTGAAAGAAAACAAGAAAACACAAGAAAACGAATACAAGACGGCGGGAAACAGCGGAAAAACACAAAAGAAAACGTGCGTGAATGTATGAAATATAAACGCATGTCAAAATCCCCCAAGCTGAACCCTTCCTCGTCCTCGAGGAAGACGAGTGAGAGTAGGAGCTCGGAGGGAGAAAATAAAGAGGAAGATAGGAAAGGAGAAAACAGAAAATCCTAAATCGCCCGTCAGAGCCAGCAAAATCAAAAACACACACCAAGCTAACAAACGCCAAATCACACCACTAAACCGAGGAATACGAGTCCAGACAAGTGCCGTGGGCCTACGCCGTGAAGCGCGAGTGAGTGTGGTCGTGTGCTAGCAATCGGTGTCACTATCTACATTATGCTATAAGCTCCATATACACAAATCCAAGAAATGACCCAAATATCGATTCGATTTAGAAATAGCGGTGAATATATGGCTCAAGCATGCAAGAGAATAGTATGAGAATAGAAATGCATCATGCGTCATGGACTCCACATCTAGGGGCTCGGACATCACCACACTATCACCTAGCTAATAACTGGAATTCCCTATTCCAAGTGTTTTTGAAAGCGATGGGGGTTGAGATGATGTGGAGTAGAACGCTCGGTGCAAATTCTCGCCTTCCCTTTATTCTCGGTAAGTAGGAAAATATTCACACTCATATATTTTTTTGGGTTTTGGATATATGTATTTTTTTGGCTTTTTGGCTATACAATTTTCTCTTTTCTTTTCTTTTTTGGGTTTTTCTTTTTTTTTTGAATTTTTGGGATTTTGGCTATACACATGTGTACTCTCCTAAGTGGGATTTTGGCCAGACAAGTGCCGTGGGCCCACGCCGTGAAGCGCGAGTGAGTGTGGTCGTGTGCTAGCAATCGGTGTCACTATCTACATTGTGCAATAAGTTCCATATACACAAATCCAAGAAATGACCCAAATATCGATTCGATTTAGAAATAGCGGTGAATATATGGCTCAAGCATGCAAGAGAACAGTATGAGAATAGAAATGCATCATGCGTCATGGACTCCACAGCTAGGGGCTCGGACATCACCACACTATCACCTAGATACTAGCTAGAATTCCCTATTCCAAGTGTTTTCGAAAGCGATGGGGGTTGAGATGATGTGGAGTAGAACACTCGGTGCAAATTCTCGCCTTCCCTTTATTCTCGGTAAGTAGGAAAATATTCACACTCATATAAATATTTTTTGGGTTTTGGATATATGTATTTTTTTGGCTTTTTGGCTATACAATTTTCTCTTTTCTTTTCTTTTTTTGGGTTTTTCTCTTTTCCTTTTTTTTGAATTTTTGGGATTTTGGCTATACACATGTGTACTCTCCTAAGTGGGAGAAAGGTACACGACGAGGGGATTTGCACCAAGTAAAACAAAAAAGAAATCAGATTCTAGACACTTGGGTAAGGAAAATACTTCACTAATCAGAGCGTAGGCTAAATGGGTTATCCTGGTCCTAACTGTGGAATCCCGACACATGCGAAATGAAGCATACGATATATATATATTCATGCATATAGAAGCAGATAGGAGAAGTAAATACCGCATATTCAAATCGAAACATGATAATCTAGAGGTCATTCCTGGACAGGTATATAAAATAAAATCACAAAGTAGAAGCACACCAAACAGCTAGGCACGACACACGACTCATAAAATAGCTAAGTGGACCCACGATGCATGAAATGCAAAAGGACTCGGCTTCCTAGGGCTAGTGAATGTGATTATCGATGCCATGCTAGGCGTGTGTGATTTTGTGGCAATTCATCACAGGGTTCATCTCTAGGAGGAGGAGATGAAAAAGAAGAAAAGAAAAATAATAAACACGATGAAAAAGACTCAAAAACGAAAAAGAAAGACTCAAATGACGCACAAAGTGCGACTCCCCCAAGCTGAAGTTTGCATTGCCCTCAATGCAATAAAAGTGAATACGGGAGGGCAAAGAAAATGTGGGGGGGGGGGGAATACACATCGACACAAAAAGACGCGAAAGGCAAGAAAAACACACAAACGAAACTGAAAATAAGAATAAAAATAAAAATCACACCACATGGCATAAAAACAGAAAATAAAATAAAATAAAAAAGAGAAAATCACACTGCACAACAAATAAACAAACACACAAAGAAAAACGACACACGACAGCACATAGAAAATAGCACACGACGACACACAGAAAAAATTGACTTCCCCCAAGCTAGACATGACAATGCTAGCAAGATGATATGATCGTGAAAATGCAGAGATATGCAAGGGGGGTCAGAAAACAAAATGAAATCAAAAAGCAAGATATGGGGAGTCCTCGTCCTCCTCGAAAGAGGGTGTGGATGGGTGGTCGGGGGAGGCAGGGGGTGTGCAGAGAAGTGGGAAAAGAGGTGGAGGAATATGTGCAGTGGGGGTGTGAATGATGGGTGGAGTGTCGGTGGAGGTGGGTGGTGGTGGAAGTATGGCGATCAAGGCGGTGGTAGAAGGGATAGAAATGGGGGGGGGAAGACGTGATGGTGACGGTAGTGGGTGGCGGTGGGAGAGATCGAGAGCGCACCGGCAATTTCTTGCGACGCACATATGCAGTGACGGTGGAGGAGGAAGGAGGTGGTGTGGGGGCGACAGAAGTGGTCATGAGAGGAGAATTGGATACGGGGATGGGAATAGAAGTGGGTGGGGGAGATGATCGCCTAGGTGGGGGTGAAGGAGGTGGGGATGGGTGGGATGGTGGAGGAGAAGAATGTGATGGGGGAGGTGACGATCGTCGAGGTGGTGAAGGTGGTGGTGAGGGGTGTGGTGTGGGTGGTGGTGGTCCGTGGACGTGAGTGAGAAGACGGAGGATGGCGGCCACGTTCCTCTCAAGAGCGAGGAAACGTGGGTGAGTGAGAAAGGTGGACAGTGATGGGTCCGAGGGGACAGAGGATGTGGCAAGAGCACGGAGTCTAGCGATCTCGGCCTCGAGACCAAGACGAGCTGATGTTTGGCTGCAACCAAAAGAAGTGAACTAACATGAAGCGAAAGTGGTGCCGGGGCCAGTGGTCATGCCGGCACAGGACATAAGGCCAGAGAGGGCCTCAGAAAGATCCTCAGCAGTGATATGGCCAGGAGCACTTGTGGTATGACTCGGGCCAGCCCCAGTATCTCCCCGAGACGCAGGGATATCCTGCTCGCCTAAGCGGGCGGCAGGGGAAGGTGGCCTGCGTGCGTCCGGGGGAAGGAAAGGAAGGCGCAACCCCGCTAGAAACTCGGGATCGGGCGGAAAAGTCCAATCTCACACTACAGCAATAGTCATGCGAGCGGGATTGGGGAGAATGGTGTAGGGGCGAGGGGGGTGGCCGTAGTTGAAATCAAAACGACGATCAGTACGTGGCTTAATCATATGAATATGCCGCAGGACATCAAGGTCTAGATGTGAGGGTCCTGCGGCGACAAGAAGACCTCGGGGGATGTGGATATTAAATTGGGGACAAGAAGTAATGACAGTGATTATTCCCCCACAACAAATCTTGCCCTTGCCGGCCCGACTAATCTCTAGGAGCTTATAAATAAGCCAGTCGCCGGCATGGACGGGGACAGTGGGGGCCCTAAAGCTAATCCCGTCATCGTCTCGAACGAAAGGGAAAGTCATGGCCCATAGAATGAAAAGATTAGGGATGGTCACGGTGCCTGACTCATCCCTGGGGAAAAATGCGGAGGATATGATCCGATGGGCCAGACGGAATATAGGATGGATGATTGAGGAGGCCTTGGCCTTACCTCGAGGATAGCGAGGGAGTATGGTGAGGCGGAACCAAAAGTTATCGACGTCGAATTCGGGTGGGTATCCGTAGTGTCGGATAGCGTCGTCCCCAAGGATGGGGAAACCAAATATATTGTTGATCGTGTTCAGGTTGGTGCAGATGGTTCTGTTACGCACCCAGAAAATGACGGTCGACCCCGACTCACAAACGAGTGAGGAAAGAAATTCTAGTGTGAGGGACGGGTAAGACACGTCATGAGTGTTTAGGAAGGCCACCCAACCTAAGTTTGCGAAGAGGGTCTCGACCTCAGTGAATACACTGAGATCGATAAGTGATTGGGTGTGGGCAAACTTGGTCGATAGAAGCCCCCAAGCATCAAGTCTATGGTAGAAGTCTTTGTGCTCTTGGTTCCTAAATTGATACCCATGCGGGCCCATCATTGGGTCCTCAGAGGGGATAACAGGTGGGGGAGGGGCTAGTGATAGTGCACGTGGTGTATTGGGAGGAGGACATATTTGTTTGCGTCTCTTTCGAGACTGTTCCTCCTCCCACATGATACCCTTTCCCTTATCATGATCCCGGGCCATAGTGGGTGCGTGAGTGTGATGCAAATGAGTGTAGAACACGATAAAATCACGCACACACAAACAATCAAGAGAGTAGAAATTCTAGGGTAAAAAGTAAAATTGAGCAGTGGAGCGAAGTTACCCAGCAGCGGTTGTAGTTCCTTGCTTGAAATCGACCCCAGTACCGTGCAATCGGACGGAGTGTGGAGCCGCGACACTTCTCTTCAGCGAAAAATCCGAAAATGGGGGATTAGGGCTTGAGAAAGCGAAATAGGAGAGAGAGAGAGAGAGATGAAACGATGGAGAGATGGAAGGGGTAGGTGGAGAGAGAGGCTAGAGGTGGAGTGGAGGTAGTGGGAGAAGTTTTCTGGCTGTTGGGGGAGAGGGGGAGATGAAATGACGATGAAATTTGTGAGATCGGGCGAGAAAATGAACGATCGGGGCGGGGGTTTATTTATAGGGTTTTAGTTCAACCGATCGGGTGAGTTGTCACCCGATCGGTTGACTATTAGGTCGAGATTTTCACCTGAAGAGACGCTACAGGTGAACCGGTCGGTTGAAAACTCACCCGATCAGTTGGCCGCTCCACAAATTTTCCCGAAAGTTTAGTACAGCTCACCCGGTCTTCCACCCGGTCACGCATAGCTTCACCCGATCGATTGATCATTTCCCAAAAATTCCCGAGACTTCATCCCCATTCACCCGGTCTGCCAACCGGTCTCGCATATCTTCACCAGATCGGTTCTTTGAGCGACTGATACGGCCAGCAGCTGATACATCCCAACCGATCGGGTGAGTTATCAACCGATCGGTTGGGGCCTTGTTTTCTGCAAAAGTCCACAAATGGCCTAAGTCCCTCAACGGAAGTTATTGCGGCTGGATTTATTTATTAAAATAGATGAAATAAAGTTAAAAAAATCCTAAAAATTGGACACAAAGGTTTAGAGCATGGGTTGCCTCCCATGAAGCGCTTTTGTTTAATGTCGTTAGCTCGACGCCCGTAGATGATGTTCAAGGTGGGCGATACGGGTGATGCCCAAAGTCTGGCATCGCTTCAACTTCACAGCTGGTAGGTTTTGGTGTAGTCGGTGGCGACAAGAAAACTTGTTCGACGACTCTCCCTTTGTTGACGGGGTCCGGGGGCTTCTCCCTCATATTGGCGTCCACCGCCACTCGTTTAAGGATCCGGACCTCATCCCCGGTGAGCCCCATGGGTTCTTTGCCTTTTCTCCTCGTAGGAGGAGCCTTTGGGAATCTGAGAGGGATCGTGTGTGCCGCATCCATTATCCCAGCAACATCATTCTTCTTCGGGCCGACTGGTTCTTCGGAGTCCCCCAAGCTATCGGGGGGATTTCTTGAAAGAATTTCCCAGGAGCTTTCCTTCACAGCTCTCTCTGTCTCTAACTCTAGCACATTGCATCTTGGATCATCTGGGGGATCGGGGTGCTTCATCGACAACCCCAAGTCAAACTCGACTTTCTCGGTGCCGACGTTTAGGGAAAGTTTCCCATTCTTCACATCGATTAATACGCCGACAGTGGCCATGAAAGGCCATCCAAGAATGATAGGGGTGTGTGCATCCTCAGGCATGTCCATGACAACGAAGTCCACAGACACATGCACCCCTCTAACATTGACAGGAAGGTCATCAACAACACCCATCGGATACTTTACCGAACGGTCTGCAAGCTATAGGGTCATTCCGATGGGCTCCAAGTCACCCATTCCTATCTCTTATACAGCGACAAGGGCATCAAACTGACGCTCGCTCCAAGATCGATGAGCGCACGATGTATCTTTACCTCCCCGATCGCACAAGGGATAGAGAAGCTCCCCGGGTCCTTAAGCTTAGGAGGATTTGCTCACTGGATAAGAGCACTACATTCTGCCGTCAGAACGACTTTCTCCTTTCTAGAACCCTTTGTCACCAAATCCTTGAGGAATTTCGCGTATGAGGGTTGTTGGATATGGAAGATGTTTGTACACCCTTGTGGGGGATGTACGAGGGAATACGGACCTCGAACGTCGCGTACACGAAGTCGTGTACAAAGGGAATCTGTTCCCTTGCGGAGAGGATCTCTGGATGAGTGGGAAAGTCGCATTACATATGCATAAGTGCATGCGACATATGGCTAATAAAGGGGGAATATCTTAAGCTTATGTTGTACCATGCATATGGTACAACTTAAGCTTATAATGTGCCATGTATCATGGTACACCTTAATTAAGTTGTTCCAAAGGAACAACTTACCCTAAAATAACTACCTTGGGGGCTATAAATAAGACCCAAGGGTAAGCCATTTTTTACACCTTTTGCATGGCATTCATGCATGCAACATCATTCTAGCGAAGCTCTGCAGAAATCCTTTCTCTTCCTCTATCCAAGTTCTTAATCTAAAATAGAGATTTAGATTGTGGATTAGTAGCCTTACTCCGTTTGTGAGAAGACTCGATCCGTCGTGGCGAATCCGAAGGCAAAGTTCTGAGACTACCGTTCCGCATACGCAAGCGTAAGTCTCAACTTTAATTATCGATCCTAACTCTGTTTTGGACAGGATCCTTCATTGGTATCAAAGCCATATGGGTTCGCCCCGGTCAAACCGCCACCCCGTCGAAACTATGAACGAGTCGTTGTCTTTTTCATGAATGGGTCTCCTACTATTACGGATATAGTAGGAACGCTTCGTGACGGAGAGAACGCAGCGGTTGTTCTTTTCACGTTAGGGTCTCCTATCATTACGGATATGGTAGGAACTCTCTGTGACGGGAAGAACCGACCGTTCACATAGTAAGTTATTCATTTTTGGCACACGGCCATTAGGAAATAACTAATTTCTCGACGAACGGGTGCTTCATCGACGAACGGGTGCTTCATCGAGGAAGAAGGTGGTGGTTACTTCCATCGGGGAAGATGAATTTGGTGCATGTGCACCATGGCCAAATGGGCTATGAAGGCCATGCATCCCCCCTCCCCAAGCGGAGGGGGTTGGCTACGGCCAATAACCACCGGCGACCACCCCATCAAGGGGGAGGAATGTGTGCGGCAACCCCATTTAAAGGGGGTGGCCGGCCATGGCCAAAGGGGCCATGGCCGGCCAATGCCAAATGGCCTTGGCCATGACCGGCCATGGCCAAGCCATGGCCGGCCAAGGCCAGGCCGGCAGTGGCCGGCCAAGGCCAGGCCGGCAATGGCCGGCCTTGGCCAAGGCCTGCCGGCCCTGGCAGTGGCCAGGGCCGGCGCCCTGGCCACTGCCAGGGCCAGGCCGGCCCTGGCAGAGGCCAGGGCCGGTGCCCTGGCCACTGCCAGGGCCTGGCCGGCCCTGGCAGAGGCCAGGGCCAATGCCCTGGCCTCGGCCAGGGCCTGGCCAGCCTTGGCCGGCCTCGGCCAGGGCAGAGGCCCTGGCCGAGGGGGCCAGGGCCCCTGGCCGGCCAGGACAGAGGCCCTGGCCGACCCTTGGCCAAGCCCCGGCCAGGGCTAGGCCCTGGCCGGGAAGAAGTTGCAGTCTAAAATTGGTTGACCAATTTGGTGTTTTTGGTCGACCAATCTGGCAGAAGGTCTGGATCGACTGCAAACTTGTCAACTAACCCATACGGGGTGACAAAAGGCATTGGCCAAACTCGAATGTGCCGATTAGCCCATACGGGGCTAACCACAGTGCCGACTAGTTCATACGGGACTAACGTTTTAATGAAGTTTTTTCATTGGGCTCTACTCTTTGAAGATTAGCCATAGTGCTCTACTTCATGCGAGATTAGCCATGTCATTGTGCTCTACTCTACGGAGATTAGCCAATGTACTTGTGATGTTGTGCTCTACTCTACGGAGATTAGCCAACGTGCTTTCAAATTTTTTTTTTGAAAAAGATGTGTTTCAAATAGGTTATGTCCCGTCCTTAATCGGGATAGCGCAATTTAGAATTCCAAGTCCTACCACGATTCGGCCATGGTTATCTAACCCATGGGTGTGTAGAACAGGTCTCGTGGCTTGGCAATTGTTGCGCTAAAATTCTTTGCGCTAATTCTCACCTATTCCATTTTGAAAGATATGTTTTTCAAAGTATTTTTCCGCTGCTAATACCATACGGGTATTATTTCTGATTTCTTTTTACTTGAGATAAGTAAGAGGGATACTTTGAAAGTTACTTCTAGATGGTAGTTGGGAACGTAGTGAACTTCTCGATTCTAGAGTAACATTTCAACGCATCCAAGGAACTTATCAAGTGTTTAAAGAATCGAAACTTTATGCATAGAATTTTGATCGTGTTTTTCATTTTCTTTGCAGTTTTTTGAATCGAATATGTCTACCGCTTCTAAGAACATTGTCGCAGAGCTTAACAAAGGTGAAAAGCTCAACGGCGACAATTATAAACTTTGGTCAATAAAAATCCAATATGTTTTGGAGGAGCAAGATGTGCTCGAAACACTCCAAAACATAATGGAAGAACCTGAGTTGGGCAATACGGCCCAACACAAGAGGGACCGGGAAGCTTATGATACTTGGACTCGAAAGAACAAAATAGCACGTATTACGTTACTGTCCGCCATGGACAATGACATAATGCGTCTATTTCGGGAATTCGACCTAGCCAAAGACATATGGTCTGAGCTAGAGATAAAGTTTGGTGGAACTTCGGTTACCAAACTCCGCTCCTTAAATATTCAATTTGATTCGTACAAGATGCGGCGAGATCATTCTATGAAAAAGCATCTCCGTCACATGGCGAATCTCATATCTGAATTGAAGGATGCGGGTGTTACGCTGTCTGATGAACATCAAATCCAAGCAGCCATTCGTTCACTCCCAGATAGCTGGGATAACATGAAAATGCACCTCACTCATAATGAGTGCATTAAAACTTTAAGCGATGTATCGAAACACCTCGAACTCGAGGAAGAGCGGATTCAAGCCGTAAAACCAAGTGCAGAAGTGCACGTGGCCGCTAGTTCCTCACATGGAGGAAATAAGCGGAAGAATAAACGCTTAAGGTTTGTGAACGAACGAAAGCAAGAACCGGAAACCTCAAAGAAGACTAAGAACAAAAAGTGGCAAAAGAATGTGCACTCAAAGAAGAAAAACTTGAAGAAGATCAAGTGCTTTAAGTGCAACAAGTACGGTCATTTCGCCCGTAAGTGTACGGATGGAAGTGATAAGGTAACTTGTAGGGCTAGTTACATATGTGTTTCTAGTTCCATGTTTCTTGCTGAATCTAACTATTTTTTTTTTGATTGATTCAGGGGCCACAGACCACGTAGCGAAGGACAGAAGGTTCTTCGTAGAGTATCGAAGGATAACTCAAGGAACAAAGTGGATATACGTCGGCAACAACACTCGTGTTGAAGTCAAAGGCGTCAGAACATGCAAGCTAGTTCTCGACAATGGCCGGACTTTATTATTGCACGACGTCCTCTTTGCTCCAGATATTAGAAGAAATATCGTATCCGTGGTCATGTTAATGTCTTTAGATTATGAGTGGAGGTTCTATAAACAATATGTTGACCTTGTTTGTAATAATTCTTTGATTGGTTCTGGTAATGTTTGTAATGGATTAATTGTTTTAAACACAATGTATGATGATTCTTCTTCCATTAATGAAAGTTTTCATTTGACAAATGCTTCTAACTCTGAATCTGAGATCATTTGTTGGCATGCAAGACTTGGTCATATTAGACCAACTAGAATGGATAGACTTGCCAAAAGTGGCTTGCTATCTAATGTTTCAAAAGTTGAAATGTCAACTTGCGAACATTGTCTTGTAGGGAAAACTTGTCGCAAGCCGTTTGGAACTGGCACAAGGGCCGAAGTTCCATTACAGCTGATCCATTCGGACATTTGCGGTCCAATGAATGTTAAGACAAGACGCGGGAAATCCTATTTCATCACCTTCATTGATTATTTCACTCGTTTCGGTCACATCTATTTGATTTCCCACAGACATGAAGCTTTAACTTGCTTCAAAAACTATATGAGTTTAGTGGAAAATCAACTAGATCGCAAGATAAAGGTCTTGCGAACCGATCGGGGTGGAGAATATCAATCAACGAGTTTTAAGGAACTCTGTGATGAAAAAGGCATAGTTCATCAAATAACTATGCCTTATACTCCACAACAAAATGGTGTTGCGGAAAGAAGAAATAGGACATTGATGGAAATGGTCCGATCAATGATGTCACAGGCAAATTTGCCTATCACCTTTTGGGGTGATGCATTATTGACGGCAGCGTTCATCTTAAACCGTGTACCCTCGAAGTCGGTAAGTTCTACTCCTTATGAGTTGTGGAACAATAGAACTCCAGACTTAAGCATTCTAAACCCTTGGGGTTGTGCCTCTTATGCACATTTATCCTCTCACAAATATGGCAAACTTGGGCCGCGTGGGAGGAAGTGTATCTTCATCCAATACGCTGAAAACTCCAAGGGATATGCTTTCGTCGGTCAAGAGGACAATGGGGGTCTTATAGAATTCGAATCGAGGGATGTTGTCTTCTTGGAAAATGAGTTTCCAAGACAGGGTGAGATAAGTCAAGACTTATCCTTGTTTGAGACTTGGGATCAAGAAGGATCGGAACGTTCGAGTGGGAGAATTCTTGGTGAAGAAGAAAATACGTTTCAAACTTCACCAATGGATGATACGAACGATACCAATCATATTCCGAGTGGGAGTGATATTATTCCAAGTGGGAGTAATGTCATTCCAAGTGGGAGTGATCAAACTCAAGCAAGACGTAGTAATCGAACGAGGCTAACACCTCTGAGATTTGAGGATGAGTTTCCTCAAACATTCATGACATTACTACAAGATGATGACGAACCTGCAAATTTCAAACAGGCCGTCACATGCCCTGTTAAAGTTAAATGGATAGCGGCAATGGAAGAAGAACTTCAATCCATGAAAACAAATCAAGTCTGGGACTTGGTTGATTTACCTAAGGGACGTAGAGCCATTGGGAACAAGTGGGTTCTCAAAATCAAGCATAAGGCTGATGGCTCCATCGAGAAATATAAAGCTCGCCTTGTTGCGAAAGGTTTCACGCAACAGGAAGGAATAGACTACGAAGAGACTTTCTCTCCTGTCGTGCGTTTTACCTCCATTCGCTTAATTCTGGCAATGGTGGCTTGTTTGGACCTCGAGTTACATCAGATGGATGTAAAGACTGCTTTTCTTAACGAAGAACTAGATGAGGAGATCTACATGGAACAACCAAACGGGTTTGTACAAGAAGAAAACAAACATAAGGTTTGTAAACTTCGTAAATCCATATATGGTCTTAAACAATCCTCAAGGCAGTGGTATATGCGCTTTCAAGAAGTCGTTTTGTCGTATGGTTTCTCCATGCTCGACGAAGACAACTGCGTATATATTAAGAGGATTAAAAACAAGTTTGTAATTATGTCTCTTTATGTAGATGACATACTTATAGCCGGAAATGATAAGCATCTTATCATGGATATCAAAGCTTGGCTCTCATCCGTCTTTGAGATGAAAGACATGGGTGAAGCTGCATATATCCTTGGGGTTAAGATCTCAATGAATCGTTCCAAGAAACTTCTTTCTCTCTCTCAAGAGACATATATAAAGAAAGTTTTAGAACGGTTTAATATGCAGGACTGCAAGCCAATTGATACTCCAATAAGCAAAGGCGAGGGTCTATGTTAGGAAATGTGTCCCAAAGATCCAAAAGAAAAGAAAGCTATGGAAAAAGTTCCATACTCCAGTGCTGTCGGGAGTCTGATGTATGCCATGATGTGTACCAGACCGGACATTTGCTATGCTGTTGGTATGGTAAGCCGTTACCAATCCAACCCAGGACAAGCACACTGGAAAGCGGTTAAGAGGATATTAAGATACCTCAAAGGGACTGCGGACTATGCGTTATGCTATCAAGGCAATACCTTGAGACTCGAAGGCTATACCGATGCTGATTGGGCGGGTGATCTCGACGAGCGAAGATCTACCTCAGGCTTTGTTTACTTGCTCGGGAATGGTGCAATATCCTGGAGCAGCAAGAAGCAAACCTGCATCGCCTTATCAACCATGGAAGCCGAATTCGTAGCATTCAGCATGGCGGTCCAAGAAGCTGTTTGGCTTAGGAAATTCTTAGACAGGCTGACGAATGCTTCTGACTCGAGCACTGTTCCCATATACAGTGATAGTCAAGCTTCGATTGCTTACGTCAAAGATCCTAAATTTCATTGTAAGACCAAACACATTGACATTCGATTCAAGTTTGCGAAGGACTATGACAAACGGAAGGAAGTAGACATAGGATACATATCCATGCATGAGATGATAGCGGATCCCCTGACTAAGGCGATCCCCAGAGATGTGTTTTTTAAACACTTATCATCTATGGGAATGCGTAGGTGCTGAGCTGTATCATGTAATATTTCCCATGTCTATAGAAGATCAAAGTTTAATTTTGCATACAAGTTTCTTACAAATGATTTTATGTAAATTTGTGTTTAAGTCTCAGCTATTTTATTGTGTGTATGTCGGACAGATTAAGGTTGGCTTTCTCACATAAGCAACCGCCTTATCTTATCAGATGGATAAGATAGAGATGAGAATAGTTTAAAGTCAAAATCATTAAATGATTTAGAGTCATGACTTAAACAAGATAGTCGAATGAAAGATCTGCATCATATGGATGCTTACAAAAGATCTGAGATCTGTATCACAAGGATATTTGAAAGAGATCTCGTAGGATTTTAAATCCTATCTGTCTTATGCAGGATGAGAGTCCGTGAATATTTCACGAGTAGTAAAGGGGACTCAAAAAGATAGGCACTGTGGTGTCTGATCTTTTTCATCCGTACAACATCATTAAGACATACTCTCCCTGGGAAAGGAGTGATGTTGTAATACGTGTTCATACCACGTATGCATTTCGACCACTGAGTTAGTAGCAATAGTGTTTGCTATTATGTGAGACTCAAGGGCCATACGGGTCTTAACTCTTACCCTCAAGGACTCCAATTGGTTCCTTTAGATTTGACGAGATGATCGCTATCTTAGCGTGTTGCTAATGGGCTATGATAATTCGGCTCGGCGGGGCACGTTAGAAAAGCGAATCAAGTCAAGATCAGAAGGTTCGCAAGAAGAGGAAGATTGATTTCTTATTCGCATTTGGACTTTAATAATTCAAAGCTGGCCAGCCAATTGTAATCCAGATGGGATTCAATTGTTGAATATAAAGTACAAGAAATGTGAAGAAATAATCTAGGGTAAAGCATGCGTTGAACTACTCAACTTTGCATCTTCGAGGTCGTTGTGTATCTCTAACAAGTGCACAACAACAGACTCTATGCGCATGACGGTCGCACGGTCTATTTCTCGGTATGATAGATGAAAGAACTAAGTGAAAGACGTTCTCTTACAATCCCCTCAAGTGTGAGTGGGAGATGTTGGATATGGAAGACGTTTGTACACCCTTGTGGGGGATGTACGAGGGAATACGGACCTCGAACGTCGCGTACACGAAGCCGTGTACAAAGGGAATCTGTTCCCTTGCGGAGAGGATCTCTGGATGAGTGGGAAAGTCGCATTACATATGCATAAGTGCATGCGACATATGGCTAATAAAGGGGGAATATCTTAAGCTTATGTTGTACCATGCATATGGTACAACTTAAGCTTATAATGTTCCATGTATCATGGTACACCTTAATTAAGTTGTTCCAAAGGAACAACTTACCCTAAAATAACTACCTTGGGGGCTATAAATAAGACCCAAGGGTAAGCCATTTTTTACACCTTTTGCATGGCATTCATGCATGTAACATCATTCTAGCGAAGCTCTGCAGAAATCCTTTCTCTTCCTCTATCCAAGTTCTTAATCTAAAATAGAGATTTAGATTGTGGATTAGTAGCCTTACTCCGTTTGTGAGAAGACTCGATCCGTCGTGGCGATTCCGAAGGCAAAGTTCCGAGACTACCGTTCCGCATACGCAAGCGTAAGTCTCAACTTTAATTATCGATCCTAACTCTGTTTTGGACAGGATCCTTCAAGGGTATCATCTCTATAGCTTCAAGGAAGGAGATTTGCAAGATTAGATCTTTGACCATGGCAAAGAATTTGCCATACTTCTCGTCTATTTTGGCTTGGGCTAAGCGTTGCAGAAAGGGCACAACGGGCTTGAATACCCTGAGGCTCCCTTCCTTATCCTTTTTCTTCTCCTCATTAGGAACTCCCTCTGGAGTTGTTCGCTTTGGCGATGAAGCACATGCGTCATTCAATTTTTCAATCGGTCGCTCCACGACCAATGGTTATTCCGGTTCCTTTGGGGGCACTCTAGTGGGGATTTGTGTTCCGCTCCTCAAGACGATAGTGGACACATTCGCATGCTCGTGTGTGAGTGCCAAGATTTGATTTGCTCCCCTCGGGTTCACCTCTGGTTGTGGTAGCAATAAGTTTTGCGACCTTGAAAGGATCGCCACTTGTAACCCCAGCTGGGTTATTTGGTCCGTGAGAGCCCGGTGTCCCATTTCCAGCTTCAGATTTATCTTCTCCTGGTTGGATATATATTGAGTCAATAGGGACTCAACCGGAGAGATGGCCCTCTGTTGGCCATATTGCTGCTGTTGCTGAACTGGTTGCTGATTCCTGGGAGCATATTGCTGATATTGTTGTGAAGGTTGCTGCTGCTGAAATTGCTGCTGCTGAAACCGCTGCTGCTGAGGCCTAGCCGGCTGATATATCTGTTGTTGCTGCTGCTGAGGCGGCGGCGGCTGATACGGTGCCCGGTAACTAAGGTTGGGATGATTCCGGTTGTTTGGAGAGTAGGCCGGGTTGGAGTTGGTTCATGGTGGAAAAGGCGCATTCCCCGTAGGATTGTAAAATAATGCGCTCGCCTGGTCTAACGATGGTGAGATGTCACCACCGTCGAATTCTCCAAAGACTTCAGATTCCACCGCAGCAATCTATTGCGCTCCGGCGTCACCGGCGCCTACCATCAAAGCGGAGATCTGGGTCGACAGCAAGTCAAACTTGCTGGATAATTTGTCGACGTCCTCGACCCTGTGGATACCCCCAGATCTAGGTGTGGCTCTCTCGTCACACCACCGCTCATTGTTTGATGCCATATTCTCCAGAATCTGTCCGGCATCTTCTTCGCTTCTTAACATAAAGACCCTCCAGCCGCGGCATCCATGGAAGATTTCAAATCGTCCCTCAACCCATTATAGAACAGATTTATGATCTGCCACTTGGGGAGCTCATGGTGGGGACATCTTCGCTGCATTTCCTTATATCTCGTCCAAGCTTCATGTAAGGACTCGTGGCTGGCCTGGGAGAAGGAGGAGATCTCACTCCTAAGCTTCATGGTCTTCCCCGAAGGAAAGAACTTTGTCAGGAAAGCATTTGAGAGCTTCTCCCAGGTGTTGAACGTATTTGGGTCCTTCCCCCTAAGCCACAGCTTGGCCTTATCTCACAGAGAGAAGGGGAATAGCTTCAGACGGATCGCCTCAGTTGTGACACCATTTATCCGGAAGGTGTCACATTTCTCCAAGAAGGAGTCCAAATGTTCAATGTGGCTCTCCATGGGTGCCCCCGAGAATTGATCCTGCTGGATCCACTTCACCAAGGATGGCTTAAGCTCGAAGCTTTACGCCGTAATTGCAGGAGGACGGATGGCGGAGGTGGACTCGAGGGATGGCATCGAGTACTACAGCAGGGACTTGTGAGGTGGGGTGTTCTCCCCCATGGTTTCAGGATCCTCTCTTCTTCGCTTCTCTGCGGCAAGACACCTTAGGGTGGCGTTTATCTCCGGTTCAACGGGAATCAAGTCGTCAAGACTTCTTGAACTCCTGCGCATTAAAAACAACAAACACCCGTGAAGCGAAAAGTGGGAAAGAAACAGATAAAAATAAAAATAAAAATAAAAATTAAAGAATAAAATGGAAATATAAAAATAAGAATGCGAAAATTATCGCGAGGTAGGGATGTGAGCTAGACTCAAGGGTTCATGAAATCCTAAAATAACAAGCACGTTGCCTCCCCGGCAACGGCGCCATAAAGCTTGACGCCCTCCGGGCTTTTGCGCGTCAGATGTGTGCAATGTATAATTGGGGGCGTGAGATTTAAATATTTGTACCCGTAAGCGCACGGTGTTGTAGTGTGGCTTTGGGGTCGAACTCAGGGAGGCGTGGTTGTGCTTGTGTCAAGAAGGATCGGATTCACCCCATGGGTGAGCTAGCCCGAATCAGTTGATGGGTTGTCACGAAAAATAGAATGCGAGGGATAAACAATATAAAGGGAAAAACCCGGGACTTCGGTTTCCACCCTATCGTGCGATTCTCGTCGATACGGCCTACGGGTATGATAACGATCAGAATTAGGGTCTAATGGTGAGACGTTGCCTCTAAGAGTGATACCAGCGTCCCATGGGCCCGATATTCCGGTCCGTGCCTAGGATGATACGTCGGACTTCCCAGGTTCGGTCAGTGGGCATTCCCATGTTCATTAACACTGACCGACTCCGAGAGCACTAAGCTCACAATGATAACTCCCAACGTCTCATCCTATCGCTCCTGCGTGCTAGGGTTCGACGTCTACGCTAAGGGCGTGAGCTATTGCTAGGGAGTCAACCGCCAAGTTTATTTCCCCTTGGTCCAATGGTCAAAGGCGGTCTTTTTCCTGTCGATGACAATAAAACACCCCGTGTAACCGTTAGATTCCTAATCCCTATCGATTTCCTAGTCATATGTACGCATCAGGAAGAACCCACGAAGGGGTTTTCACCAAAATCCCAGATTTGGGAACTACTCACACATATTTACTAAAAAGCAATCTAAATAGAAATCGACCATTAGAAACATGATCAGACGATTGAAAAGCAGTAAGAGCAATGCTAATAACACTATATTAAAGTTTAACAAAGATCGGAAAACTTACAAATATCTGAAAAATTACAGCCGTCAAGAGAGAGAAAAAACAGCAAAAAATAATAACTCCCGTTTCTGGAAAACCTAGGGGGTCCTATATATAGAATACGATATCACCCGATCGGTTGAAAAGTCAACCGATCGGGTGACCTGCTTCGTTTCTTCAGCAGTTCAGCACGGGACTTCACCCGGTCTTGTGGCACGGTCGGTTGAGGGTTGAGGCTGATCGGTTGGATCATCGTGCCGTCGGGTGAACCGGTCGGTTGAGCTGTCCGTGTCTCGGCTTCGGAGAATCAACTACAGGTGAACCGATTGGGTGAAGGTCACCCGATCGGTTGGCATTCAGCATCAAAAATCCAAGGAGTTGGGGCGTTTGAACCGGCCTCTGAATCGACCGGGTGACTTCTTGACCGCTCCAGCTTGTGTCCGGGTGGTGCACGCATGCATCACCCGATCGGTTGGAAGTGACCAACCGGTCGGGTGAGGGGCTGAAAGATGCTACCTTCGTCGTTTGACCCCCTGGATCATGCGTGACTCCTCCCGTTGCTCCGGAGACTCATGATATCATCGTTATATGTCCCCTACGTCGGTAAACTCCTGCAAAATACAAAAAACATGGAAAAGTGAAAGAAAACAAGAAAACACAAGAGAACGAATACAAGACGGCGGAAAACAACGGAAAAACATAAAAGAAAATGTGCGTGAATATATGAAATATAAATGCACGTCAGGAGGTTGCCTTGATTGTTATTAGCTTAATTTTAGATTAGGTAGTCTACGTGTATATAAAACATAAAAATAATAAAGAAAATTTTTCTCCCATCACCTCATTCATATTTGCTATTCTCTTGTACTATTGACGTCTCTCTCCTTGTTTTTCTTATTTGTTTTGCAAGCGCACTTGGAGCATTATGTGGATGCCTAATGGATTTTATGCTGGAAATTGTAATGCCTCAATGCAAGACAGTGCTCAGATGGGAGTTAACAATGATTTTCTACAGGTTGAGATGTTTTGCGAAATATGTGGGATACAGGGACATATGGCCATCCATCGCCAATCTTTTACCTACCCTTACAACCCACCATCATATACCCATAAACTATCCTATAAACCCTCCCATCCATACCCTGAGACTTACATACCTCCATTTCCACCACTAAAGTCTATCCTTGAACTTCTCTTAGAGAATTACCACTCATACCAAGGCCAAATGATTTCCCCCTCTCCCACCACATCGATCGACACATACCTTCAAAAGATTTCCCAAAACATGAACCAAATCTCCCAATCACAAAGGCAATCAGAGCAGAATTCTTGGGGTCATATCTCTGAGGCTACATCACCAGGGGAGAGCATTATGGTGGAGGGGCCATACCTTCAATGGGATCAGGTGAGGCAGCACCAGACACCTAGGGATCAAATCACCAGCTTCACCCAACTTGACAAAGAGACTTTTGGGCAAGCTTGGGGAGATTCAACAAATTAGTGAATGGATTGCCACAGCATGGGGTTAGCACATTTTGGCTCCTTTGCTTCTTCAGTGGAGGACTGCAGTTACATTTGTAGGAGTACATGGTAAGAATGAATGGAGGCCAATTGTTTGACATGTCACCTGAAGCAACTTGGAAATACATGGAGGCTGTAGCTATTACTGATGCATCATCGGCCACCTACACCATGGTAGGTAACTCATATGAACAACCTTTTAAAAAATTTGATAAGAGTCCCACATCTCCTACAGATACCACTTTTGAGACACAGGTTGTCGATGACCACATCCATTGATACACACCAGATGATGAGATGGATGATGGGTGATCACTCCGTATTTTACACCTTTTTCCCGCATGTTTACATGCCATTTAGATCACTCAAATCATGTTTTTCACGATTTATCGACAATATTGTGATACTTTTCACGATTTGTTGTTTTTGTCGTATTTCAGGAGATTTGGAGCGATTTGGAGTGATTCCGAGATACACCCACTCCGGAGTGTCACCGACGACTTCCCTGAGGGGTATTTTGAGATTGGAGAGGAGCGGAAGAAGAAAGAACGTCGTAGGAGCGACGAGGAGGAGAAAATACGCAATTTGGGCATCTTCAGTGTCTCACTCGGCCGAGTGAAGGAGTCACTCGGCCGACCAACGAGACCCCGCTCGGTCGGCCAAATCGGACACGCTCCAAACAGCATATCAGTGTGCACTCGTCCGAGCATCAGAAGACGACTCGGCCGAGTGACAAAATCTCGTCCGCCCGAGTGGCACTCAGACGACGCCCATCAAAAAGTCCCGACATACTGTTTTTCGTCAGTCTGAGCATCAGAAGCCCGACTCGGCCGAGTGGCAATTGCCGTCCGCCCGAGTGCAGATAAGCCCATCGGCCGAGTGACGACAACTCACTCGACTGAGTGACCCCCGAAGTGAAGACCCCCAAGACCCTAGACTTACTGGAAATCATCAGGGTCTATCACTCGGCCGAGCGACTTTTGTCACTCGGTCGAGTGAGCAGCGCTGCCTGTAGCGGAAATCACGATTTTGGAGCTACGTAGGGGCAGTTTGGTCACGAATTTTTGGGCAGTTTTGGGGGGTATTTAACCCCAGATTCTAACCTAGTTTAGAGAGCTTTTCTATTGCTTTTGGCAGCCTTTTTAGATTAGATTTTTAGAGTTTAATTCTTGTGATTGGAGAGGAGAGAAAAGTGCTATTTTGTTGGATTCTTGGAAAGCTACATTGGTTTGTCTCTCTCTCTATATTAAAAATCCTATTTTTATTGCTATTTTGAATATTGCTATGAATTCTATTGCTGTTTCTATTGATTATTCTTCCATTAGCAATATGATTTATGAGTAGTCTTAACGTCTTAGGGCGTGGGGATGATCCCTACGAGCCCAATTTCCGATTTGTGACGATTTGGTAGAACTATTGCTAGAATTGACTAGGGTTAGTTTGGGATTGATATAATATGGATAGCTAGGTGTTCATATCGATTGGGATTTGCAAGAGATTGGATCCCAATTCGATAGGAAACCCTAGAAATCCGAATTGGGTTGAAATTGAGTTTCCGTAGTATCGGTTTGCAAGAGATTGGACCGATACTAGGGTTCTCGGTTGCAATTCTATACCGATACCCGTTTGCAAGAGAGTGGACGAGTAGGAACTATTCCAACCTAGGTCGTAGCCCGAGTTTGCACGAGAGTGGGCTCGGGATGCGATTGAACGATGACGTTGATCCTAATGCTAGCTTGCCTAGGCTAGGGTTTGCAAGAGATTGGACCCGAGCCTAGGTCTGCTATAGACCGGCAACAGCGCAAGAGCGTGAGCTAGGTTTTACATTCAGTTGCAACTAGTTCACCTGACATTCTACCCTAGCAATTGTGAAACCGATGAATCACAATGACGAAATACGGTGAGTAGCGGGGATTCCCTATTCCCTAGGCGTCTTTATTTGATTTTATATCTCTTTACATTGTTTGACGATTGTGACAACATCGCCAAAAGGCAATTCCCTACTTTTCTGTCCCTATAGCCAGGTTGTTCGAAGAAGGCACTATCATACGTCCTCCCTGTGTTCAATACCCGCTTGCCGCTACACCGTGCGCTTGCGGAAAAACTACACGGTCGCTCTTTAGGGTGTACGCCCGGGCGCGATCAAGTTTTTGGCGCCGTTGCCGGGGAGGCGATTGTGTTTGATCCTACCACCCTAGCTATTTCTTTCTTTTTGTTTTATTTCTTTATTTTTTATCTAACCCTTCCATTGTGCTAATCACTTCTTTGAAACTTTGTTTTCCCGTGCATGTACACGAGATCCACTGCGGACCCCGTAGATATATTGTTTGATCCTGAGATCGAGCGTACATTGCGGAGAATCAGAGCGGAGAGGAGACCCGATACGGAAGGGAGGTTTATGAACGTTCGGGAGACGCCTGAAGAGTTAGCGGCAAGAATGGCGAGGATTATTTCCATTCGAGATAGGCTCCGGCCTAAGACTTCCTCCACGACCTCGTCCATAGCCATGCCGGAGTTGGCGGCCGACAAGAATTTTGAGTTGAAGACCGGACTTGTGGTTCTGATGCAGCAGGATCCATTTCATGGGAACACCCATGAAAATCCCCACTACCACATCCAGCTCTTCATATCAAAGTGCGCCACCTTCCAGATGCCGGGCGTCACCCTAGATGCCATCAGACTGCGCCTCTTCCCCTTCACACTAAAGGATAAAGCTCTTTATTGGTTGAGGACGCAAGCTGAAGGAGTCTTCACCACATGGGACGAGTTGGCGAGCACATTTATCGAAAAGTTCTATCCACCCTACAAGACGGTAAAGATTAGGAGTGCTCTCATGTCCTTCAAGCAAGGACCTCAAGAGACACTCTACGAGGCATGGAAGCGCTTCAAAGACCTGCAGCATCAGTGCCCCCACCATAGCATTGAAGATTGGGAGCTAGTCCATAGCTTTTACAATGGTCTCCAACTGGGGACCAAGCAGATTATTGATGCCGCGGCAAATGGGACCATCCTATCGAAGACTCCCGACGAAGCTACGACGTTAATTGAGGAGATGGCCTCAAACAATCAACAATGGGGCGAAGAGCGAGGACACTCTTCGTCCTCCTTGAAGCCATCTAGCATCTATGAGGCCAAGGCCGTGGTGGAGCTGACCAACAAGTTCGACTCTCTCCACAAGGTGGTGGAGAGACTGGAGAAATATATCACGGAGCCCCAAGGAGCCCCTTCCACATCCACACCAACAAGTCAAATGTGTGATTGGCAAGACCAATCCCAAGCTACGTATTTGGGAGGAGAACAAGGAGAGGGGTCTTTGGAGCAAGTCCAATACGTCGCGGGGAACCAAGGATATTGGGCCAATCCGGCCGCTAGAAACCATCCCGGTTTCTCCTATGCAAATAATGATGGAGCATTGAACCCCCCGCAACAACCACCTCACCAAGCTCGACCACAACAACAACAACAACAACATTATCCACCGAGGGGGCCTCCGCAACAAAACTTCCCACCAAGGCAACAAGTGGGACCCTATAGGCCGCCCGGATACAATCAAGGGTGGAGAAATCCAAACCCTCCACAAGCTCAACAACGTTCCGATTTTGAAGCTAGAGTGGAGGAGTTTATGGTCGAGCAGAAGAAGACTAATGCTTCCTTGAAGGTGAGCCAAGATTCCCTTGCAACCATTGTAGGCCAAATCTCGGAGCAACTTGCGTTGCTCAATCGAAATAGTCAACAGTTACCAGCTCAACCCGAGCAAAATCCACGGGGCACCACCGGACATATCAACGACATGGTTGCAGTTACTACGAGAGGCGGGAAGGATACCACCCCCGTCATGATTCCAACCAAGGAGCCCGTGGTGGAGAGAGTAGAGCCAAGTGAGCCGGTCATTGAAGTTGAGAGAGAGAGAAAGAGCCGCAAGGGAAAGAAAAGTCCAGAGCGGAGCAGCTGATTGAAGAGAGGCGTTTTATGCCACCGATCCCATTCCCTCAGAGGCTTGCTAGAGCAAAGATGGAGAAACGGCTAGCCAAGTTTCTCGAATATTTGAGAGGGGTAAGCCTCAATATTCCTTTCCTCGACGCTATCGTGGAGATCCCGACGTACGCCAAGTTCTTAAAGGATTTGATTACGGGAAGAAAGAGGAAGGAGAAAATAATGCTCGCTGAGGAGGGGACTTGGTTCACCAAGAGAGAGAGGGAGCCCGCTAAATTCAAAGACCCGGGGAGTTTCCGAATTCCTTGCACCTTAGGCGGCGTCCCTCTACAAAAGGCGTTAGTAGACTTAGGGGCTAGTGTTAGCCTCATGCCTCTCTCTATGTTCCGAAGACTAAACACCGGCACAGAATTGAAGCCTACCGACATGCGGATACAACTAGCAGATGGTCGGATTACAAGGCCGGTAGGGATCGCAGAGGACATCCCGCTACAAGTCCCAGGAGGCATATGTTTGCCATGCGACTTTGTGATCATGGATGTCAAGGAGGAGGGCGATACGTCGCTAATACTTGGACGCCCGTTCATCGCCACCGCCGGTGTCATTGTCGATGTACGTGAAGGGACTCTAACATTGAACGTCAGCAACATCGAGGTGGAGCTTCATATACCCAAGGCAATGAAACACATGCCCTATCATAAGGAGCTGGACTATATGGACCTCCTTGACGAGGTCATTGAGGAGGCGATCCCCCATTCCATCGGCGCACTATTCAAGGATGATTTTGAGGAAGGGCCGGACTTAGGCCAAGAAGAAAAGATGGAGCACCCCCCGATCTCTCCATGGAAATTGATGAAGGTGACGCTGATGTCGCAAGAATACGAGAGCTCTGCAAGCTCTCGAAATTGAAGTCTCCAAAGAAAGCCCCACCGATACGAATATCGGTGTCACCGGTGAAGCCAAGGCCCGGAGCAAGCACTAGCTTGGGGGAGCCACCCCCCAACACTACCCGAGACGAAGGAGCACTAAGGAAGAACACGCCGCCACAAAATCCAAATCCGAGCGTTCTTCCTGATAAATTCGACGGGTACATCTCATATGCACCCAATATCCGGCAATGAATTGAAAATCCAAGGGGGTCGAGCTCAAGACCTTAAACGAGCGCTTGTCAGGAGGCAACCCGACGGTTATCGCTTTATTTTTACTTTGTTTTTTATTTTTGTTTTAGAAATTATTAGTGTTTTGAGTCGTTTGCCTGAAAAATTCATGATAACGGGTCCTATTTTTCTTTGACAGGAGAGGAGAAAGGGATATCTATCATTAGGAGGGTGAACAAGGCGACAAAGAGCACCCCAGGAATGCGCTCGATGCTTAGGAGGAGGAAGAAATCAACTGGAGGAAGAAAAACAGGGATTAGAGCCCAAACGGAGCCAAACAGCAGAAAACAAGGGTCACCCGGCCGAGTAGAATATCCACTCGGGCGAGTACATAAGTTCGTCCGCCCGAGCGGCGCACAAACGAGGGAAGTTTGCTGTATCCAACTCTCTGTTTATTTTCTTGATTTCAGTATAATTGCCACTCGGCCGAGTATATATATTCACTCGACCGAGTGAAACTGATACGCTCCTAGGGCAAGTATTGCCGAGTATCTTGTGTCACTCGGCCGAATGGACTTTTTCCACTCGGCCGAGGGTGGCGAAGCCACTCGATCGAGTCGTAAGCGGGGAGGAATTTCAAAAATATTTTCCGTTACGTTCACTCGGCCGAGTGACATAGTCACTCGGCCGAGTCGTAACCATTCCTATTTAAGTCACAGTGGGTCGGCGTGTTTTTCGAAACGCCCAAAAACTCATCGCCCGATCCCGCTGCGACTCTTCGTGTTCCTTGGCCGCTTCACCTCGCAACTCGCCCGAATCAGCCTTGCCCGCTGCCATGCTCGACTGACCACCGCCGGCCGACGCCGCCGCCCCTCCGCCCCAGTCGCCGCCGGAGATCTCACCGCCGGTCGAGCTCCGATAGCCCCTTTTCGCCCATTTTCTCCTTTTTCTTGTATTTTTTGACGATCCGTGCACTAATCAAGCCCCTAATTCAAATTAACTTCATTATCTATCCATTATACCCCTAACCCCCCATACATTTTGAATATTACTCGCTGATATCTTCGTTTGATGTGCAGGCTATATTGGGGAGCTTAGGGGAGCCTAGGGGAGCTTCCGGGGAGCGTTTTTGGCTTCGTGGAGGCGGCGTCTTCGCACGCATCCACTATTTTGCTCTCACGGTGTGTTACGGTATACTCGTTCCACTTACTTTCGCACGCCGCGTTTTTTCTATTTTTGGTGAGCACCCGGGGCCCACATGCCGCCCCGGACACGGCCACGTACCAGGAGAGCTTCCGCCAAGCGGAAGCGACCGGATGAGCCCGGCCACTCCCACGAGATGGAGGACTCTCCTCCGCCTACACCACCTCACCCCGCACAGCCACAGCCTGCAGAGCCCGTTCACCCCGCACAGCCACAGCCTGCAGTCCCCGTTCACCCCACACAGCCACTCCCTGCCGACCCACTGCCACCACCGGCTCCACTTGTCGGGCCGCTGGGGATTACGTTTCGAGACGACGCACACTGCGTCGTTTTTAGCGCATTTCCCAGCGCTCGATTATACCCTCCAGGTTCGCACACCTTGCAGACCTAGGACGCCTGGGGGTACTTGAGGGGATGCTCACGTTGTATGACAACGTGGGTTGGCGAGATTTTTTCCAAGTGTCGGCGGACACCTTCGTCCGTCCGACACTTAAGGTGCTGAGTTCTATAGCCCAGACCGACGAGGGATGCTCGTTTAGGGTTATGGACCGAGAGTGCCAGGTCACTCTCGGTATGATGAGAGCATTTTTCTCGTGGCCCGATATCCCTGGGGCCGACCGTGGTTACGCCCCCACTCACATCCCCCCACCTTCCTTCGATTCCCATGCTTTCTGGGCCCGGATCACGGGTTTACCAGCTGCCTTTGACCCTAGTAGGGCCAAGGCCTCCGCCATCGTCCACCCCTGCCTCCGCATAGCTCAGCACCTTATGGCGACTACTTTTTTGGTGAGGTATGAGCCTAGGACGATGTCCATGCCGGAGCTTTATATGCTCTATGCGATGACGTGCCCCAAAGTTCTAGCTAAGGGGAGTGACGAGTTGGTCCCCGCCGTCGTGATTGATATCGCGAGCTGGTTTTTGGACCGCATCATTGTATCGGTGGGTGCTCGCTCACCAATATGTTACGGCAGTCTGATCACCCTACTCGCCCTGATGATCGGCGAGGACCTACCGGCTGATTTGCGTCGTTCTCCAGGCCCCACTTCACTATCTATAGACGTCATGGCCCGGATGAAGATGCTTAGTCCGCACGGCCAGCGACACTGGGTTTGGTTGCACGGTCCCTACGGTGCTGACTACATGATCCTTCTGAGCCCAGCTCGGACACAGATAGCACCAGCACAGGTGGACTGGCTTCCGGCGATGGATCTCCTGATCCCCGCCGCCTACGTGCTTGAGGCCGAGGAGGCTGAGCAGGCTGAGCAGGCCCATGCTGCACACGCTGCACCCGTTGACCCCGTGGCCCCTCAGCCTGTGCCTGCTATTTTTGTTGCTCCCGACACCACTGTCCACACTTCTGTCGGTGTCGGGAGTACACTTGCTGAGCCCACCACCACTCCCACCACAGCTGTCCCTCTGTCCGTTGAGCCCCTTTGCTCCACACTACCCGAGCGCCCACCTACTTTTGTTGAGAGCGGAGAGCCTTCTTTTGCTGCCGTCGTGGAGACCATGGCCAGTATGATCTCCGTTGGGATTTCACCTTTTGGAACCCACACTGCCTCCCCGCGGTTGTCACTTCTGTCTCCACCGTAGCCGTACTTTCTGAGAGTGTCGTGACGTCTGTTCCTACGTCTGTGTCACTGACCTCTCTTACCGCCTCGTCACCACTTTTATCTTCCACTTCTGCTGCTGCTGCTTCCACCTCACACCTGCCTGCGCCCCAGCCTCGCACTGAGGCTAGGCCCCCACTTGTGAGCACAGCACCATTCCTCCACATGCCTGCTGAGCCCATGCACTACACCACCCGAGTCCCGCCAGCCCCGTCCTGCACAGCACAGACACGTGCGTCCCTCTGCACCACCTCCCCCCGACATTGTACTTCAGAGCATTCGTGCTCTTGAGGGGGCGGAGAGTGGCCTCAGATGTGACCTCAGGACCATGTTTGCCACCGTCACCGCTATGGCCAGCCGCTTCGACCTACTTCCGGGCATTCACTATTGCCTCACTCAGATTCTCGATCGGCTTCCTCGCGTACCGACCTCACCCACACCTACCCAGCAGGTACCCACACCCACTCCTACACCCCCACCCACCCAACGGACTGTTCCCCAGCCACCACCACCACCACCTCCACCTCCGCCTCAGGACGGAGACGACGCAGCACCACCCTCTTAGGCACCCTTGATGCCATTGATCTTTGTTGCCATCATGATGCCCGTCTCTGCTTGGTCCTGATGATTTTTGCACACCCCCCTCCCCTCAATGTTTTGGGTCCACATTTTGATCATATCTTTCTATATCATTTTTGGGAGAGAGGGAGAGTCTTTTTGGTGTGACACTCTTATATCTGATTCACTCTTATATCTGCATGCATCATGTCTACATCATATTTTCATTTTGTTATTTTTATTTCTTTTTCATCATGCATGCATCCTCACCTACCCATACCATTACACGTCTCTCGGTGTGCCACACTTTGTACAATGAGGACACTGTGCACTTTAGCTTGGGGGAGTGCGTTCTCACGCTTTTTCGATTTACCACCTTTATTTTTAGTTTTTTCACGCCATTTTCCGCATTTGCACTCATTTTCATCACTTTTTCTTTTTTTACCATGCATCACGTTTTTCTTATTTTCTTTGTGTGCCGCATTGTAAATAGTTTTATTTTCCCTTTTTATCTTTATTTCTTTCATCTCATGCTAGAGATGACTTTTCTGTGATGATGATGACGTGGAGTTAGCTTTCTCTATACGCATGCTATATTTGTCATGTCTTAGCTCTTATTTCTGATATCATATGCTATGATCTGCCTTGCATTTAGAGATAGTAACCCACATTTTTTTTCCGTATGAAAATGGATGAAATTCTATTATTAGCTGAGTTTGAATATTCATATGTATGCTATCGTAGAAAACACACCAAGATTCACGCATTGAATGCTTATATCTGGAGTATTGTTTTCTTTTCCTATATCACTTCTATTTGCATGACTTGTACACTTCACTTCAGGATGATTGAATGATGTTAGCTATGATAAATCTGGATTAGTTTGCTTTTTTGTGATCGAAACCGAGTAGATTAAATTACCCTGCTGAAGTTGTCATGCGCGTCTTATAGAGTGAACTGAGAGATACATTTATTTCTTTCTCCACATATCTTGAACATTAATTCTCTATTTTAAAATCATTGGTGAATCTCCCCTTAGCGATTCTAATATTTGGCATTTCCCCCCTTATTAAATTCCTAGCTCCAAATTTCCCAAAACCAAAAAGAAAAAGAAAAATTCTTGTATATCCTTCTCTCTCTTTTGATTTGGGATCATTTGTGTATATATGCTAAAAAAAGAGAAAAAGAAAATAAAGAGGAAAGAGAAAAAGAAAAGAAAAGAGAAAGAA
The DNA here is from genome assembly GCA_030789695.1 of Scilla litardierei. Lineage (NCBI taxonomy): Eukaryota > Viridiplantae > Streptophyta > Magnoliopsida > Asparagales > Asparagaceae > Scilla > Scilla litardierei. The sequence continues at coordinate 553,917,885 of CM061142.1, forward strand.
TCTCAATAAACGATCCCATCTCATATACTCTCTCTTTCTTCCCTCTTTTTGTTTTTATTTTTATTTTCTTTTACATTTGGAGCTTCAAAAGAAATGGGGAATGTAAGTATAGTTTTGTATATGCCACCACGCTTATAGATAAGCTTGGGGGAGAGAATCCAATGGTGTGTGAGAGAGTGACTATCTGACGGTGCATGACAACCTAGGCTAAGTAATATTCTATACTCGGTGAGATTGTTTTAGCTTCACGAAATCCAGAAATCTACGCCTAGCACTCATTTTATGAAATCCACGCTTTTCTATTCTTTCTATTCTATTGCGTGATATTCTTATACTCCTCATAGAAAGCATTCAATTGAAAAGTGTGTGATCTACGATATTGTATACCGCTTTAAATGATTCAGACGATGTTAATCTTAGAATTATTCCATTTTTCATGCTATATCAATATTCTTGGGTTTTCTATCTCTATTTGCATTATTATACTATGATATCGAAATAAAAATCTTTGACATGTGTTTTACATTCGATGCATGCTATATGAGTAAGCAAAACCCACGTCCTGAGAAAAATGATCTAGCAGCTTCCCTCTTCGCTTTCTTCTTTCTTTTTCGTTTTTCATTTTCTGTTTTTTCCATCGTTTTCATCTTTTGAATCCACCGGGTTCGCCTTTTACTTATCTTCCTCGAGGACGAGTAAGAGGTAAGCTTGGGGGATTTTGATCACTCCGTATTTTACACCTTTTTCCCGCATGTTTGCATGCCATTTAAATCGCTCAAATCATGTTTTTCACGATTTATCGACAATATTGCGATACTTTTCACGATTTGTTGTTTTTGTCGTATTTCAGGAGATTTGGAGCGATTTGGAGTGATTCCGAGATACACCCATTCCGGAGTGTCACCGACGACTTCCCTGAGGGGTATTTTGAGATTGGAGAGGGGCGGAAGAAGAAAGAATGTCGTAGGAGCGACGAGGAGGCAAAAATACGCAATTTGGGCATCTTCAGTGTCTCACTCGGCCGAGTGAAGGAGTCACTCGGCCGACCAACGAGACCCCGCTCGGCCGGCCAGATCGGACACGCTCCAAGCAGCATATCAGCGTGCACTCGGCCGAGCATCAGAAGACGACTCGGTCGAGTGACGAAATCCCATCCGCCCGAGTGGCACTCAGACGACGCCCATCAAAAAGTCTCGACTTACTGTTTTTCGTCAGTCTGAGCATCAGAACCCCGACTCGGCCAAGTGGCAATTGCCGTCCGCCCGAGTGCAGATAAGCCCATCGGCCGAGTGACGACAACTCACTCGGCCGAGTGACCCCCGAAGTGAAGACCCCCAAGACCCCAGACTTACTGGAAATCATCAGGGTCTATCACTCGGCCGAGCGACTTTTGTCACTCGGCCGAGTGAGCAGCGCTGCCTGTAGCGGAAATCACGATTTTGGAGCTACGCAGGGGCAGTTTGGTCACGAATTTTTGGGCAGTTTTGGGGGGTATTTAACCCCATATTCTAACCTAGTTTAGAGAGCTTTTCTATTGCTTTTGGCAGCCTTTTTAGATTAGATTTTTTAGAGTTTAATTCTTGTGATTGGAGAGGAGAGAAAAGTGCTATTTTGTTGGATTCTTGGAAAGCTACATTGGTTTGTCTCTCTCTCTTTATTAAAAATCCTATTTTTATTGCTATTTTGAATATTTCTATGAATTCTATTGCTGTTTCTATTGATTATTCTTCCATTAGCAATATGATTTGTGAGTAGTCTTAACGTCTTAGGGCGTGGGGATGAACCCTACGAGCCCAATTTCCGATTTGTGATGATTTGGTAGAACTATTGCTAGAATTGACTAGGGTTAGTTTGGGATTGATATAATACGGATAGCTAGGTGTTCATATCGATTGGGATTTGCAAGAGATTGGATCCCAATTCGATAGGAAACCCTAGAAATCCGAATTGGGTTGAAATTGAGTTTCCGTAGTATCGGTTTGCAAGAAATTGGACCGATACTAGGGTTCTCGGTTGCAATTCTATACCGATACCCGTTTGCAAGAGATTGGGCGGGTAGGAACTATTCCAACCTAGGTCGTAGCCCGAGTTTGCATGAGAGTGGGCTCGTGATGCGATTGAACGATGACGTTGATCCTAATGCTAGCTTGCCTAGGCTAGGGTTTGTAAGAGATTGGACCCGAGCCTAGGTCTACTATAGACCGGCAACAGCGCGAGAGCGTGAGCTAGTTTTTACATTCAGTTGCAACTAGTTCACCTGACATTCTACCCTAGCAATTGTGAAACCGATGAATCACAATGACGAGATACGGTGAGTAGCGGGGATTCCCTATTCTCTAGGCGTCTTTATTTGATTTTATATCTCTTTACATTGTTTGACGATTGTGACAACATCGCCGAAAGGCAATCCCTACTTTTCTGTCCCTATATCCAGGTTGTTCGGAGAAGGCACTATCATATGTCTTCCCTGTGTTCGATACCCGCTCGCCGCTACACCGTGCACTTGCGGTAAAACTACACGGTCGCTCTTTAGGGTGTACGCCTGGGCGCGATCAATGGGGCATGCATTAGACAGTCAGACAGTGGAGTGAAACCATACTCCTCAGCAGTGATGATTGCACACATGAAGCAAGAAAGGGCACCCCCACAACTTCCATATTTTATGAGCATGAGCCCATTTTTCCCACTGATTGGTTTTTTTGACGGCTCGTATCCGTGAGTATGCGTATTTTCGTATTTTATTATTATAATAATTTCCAATGATTCCAAACACGTTTAATAAAAATCCGTGAGTACACGTATTTTCCAATGATTTTAAAATACGGACTTAATATAAAAAAATGACTTCCGAAAATTGTGGAGCAAAACCCCTCGATGATCCTGGTGGCGCTATTGGCCATGGCTTCTCCAAGGCAGATATGCGTCTGATGGTTTCAAATTCAAGCCTTCCATTGACAAGGGAAAGGGAGTGCTTTTGGATTCGTCCTCGGCAGATGCGGGCTGGAGAATTATGGACCACAGGAAGAAGAGGGTGGCCTACCATTCTAGGGATTCATTCGGATGGGGGAGACGAGGTTGGATTCGTCCTGCTTCGGGCCCTGCTCGACTGAACCGGCTAGTTCAGCATCTTCCTAGTGTAATCCAACATCCTGTTCAGCAGCGTCCTGAGCAGTAGCCTCTCGATCAAGCATCGAATTATCCTGCTACCCAGCAGGTGTTTGTAAAAAAGCATGTGCGACCTGATGCACAAATTCGTATTACTCCTGTAGCAGGCAAGAGATCGTGGGTCGACATATGCTCCTCTCGACGTAAATATGCTGACCCACTTGTGATGACTCTCATTCCTCCTGAGGTTAATGAGGATGGTTTAGCCGCGGCAAGGGTTTCGAATTCACTGTTGGAGTCTGGGGCAGCTAGGTGGAGGAATTCGCTGGTGGGATATGTGCTGGAGGGACATACCTTACTATGGTCAGATTAAGGCTTGGACAGAACGTCTCTGGAAACTAAAGGGAGCGCTACAGATCTTTAGCAAATAAAATGGCTTCTTTTAATTTTGCTTTGAAAAATGTGAAGATTGTGAAGCAATTCTACATGGTGATCTTGGTTGTTCTACAATGTTGGAACCCAACTGTAAAACATGAACGTGATTTCCTAACCGTCATTACGGTATGGATCCAACTTCACAATTTACCTCTCTCTATATGGACATTTGATATCTTGAATAGAGTTGCTAGTGTCGTCGGTTCACCATTATGTCTTGACCGTGCTACTGCAAAGTTGGATCGAATTATATATGCCAGATGTCTAGTGGAGGTTGATGCTAAGAGTCCCTTGTCTAGAACTGTGTTGGTAAAAATGGAGGATGGCACTTCTCTATCGGTGGATGTTAAGTACGAGGGGGAACCCCCAAGATGCAACTTGCTCCAGTTTTGGACACATTGACGTTCAGTGTTCAATCAAGAAGGATACTACTAAGCTCTCTTTAATCCAAATTGGGGTTAAGGATTCTACAGACAAATATTCAGGGTTTTCTGATGCTAATGACAGTGGAAAATTAATGGGGAGTGTGGGCCTTAATTGTGTTGAGGATATTGTATCTGCGTTTACTGAAGAAGGTCAAATCATAGAGGAGATTGAGGTTGAAACAATGGGTGCCCTTGTGGATGATATGAATGCCGACTCAAATGTCCTGAGGAAGAGAGTGAACCTGCTTGCTCCTGAGGTTGGGAAAATTGATCTCCCATCTTCGTATTGTATGAATGAATCTACAGCGTCAGGGGAAATGGGAGAGGTAATCACATTTTGTTCAATAAAATTGGCGGTACAAAGGGGGACTGCAGCAATATTGTTAAAGAAAATGGGTCTACAATGAAATATGGTGGTGATGGTCCTATAGGCGACAATTTAGGGGTTGGCAATAACCCTGTTGGCATCAGAATTGCACTGAACAAGGACAGTACTGAGCCATCCCTCTTGCTTGATTTTGATGACACAGAAAAGCCAGATGTGATTACACTTCCAAATCCAGCATGGAGTAAGGACCTATCGCATCTGAAGACTTCGACACCCCCAGCAAGGTGAAGAACCATAATGGAAAACAAGGTTCCCCTTCTGCTACCCGTAGGAGCTCACGGATAGTTGGTAGCATCGGAGCTCCCCCATGCGTTAATGTCTGTGTTCATGTAGAACACAAGGGGCCTCAATAATTCTGTGAGTCATGGTGATCTTAAGCAGAGAGTTTGGAAGTTTCGACATTCGGTCGTGTGTTTACTTGAAACTAAAGTGGAAGAGCAGCATGCGGGGAGGATAGCAAAATGCTTCCCAAAAACCTGGAAGGGGAATTCACATAAAAATACCCTAACGTTTGGGGGCGCTTTCATATTAATACCCTGAACTTTTAAGTAGTACAAATCTATATCTTTCCGTCTGTTTTGGCTAACGGCGTTAAATTATTCCCGTTTTGCCCTTACACCAAAACAAAAAAAATACCATAACGTTTTGGGATAGTTTCAAACAAGTACCCTCCACCGACTGAGGGGGACGACAGTGGGGGGGAGGGGGGCGGCGTCCGCGACTGAGGCGGAGGGGGAGGGGGGGCGCCGCCCCCCTCCCCCAAATACAGGGGGGGTAGTGGCGGGGAGGGGGGCGAGGGGGGCGTCGCCCCCTCCCCCTACGCGACTGAGGCGGAGGGGGAGGGGGCGCCGCCCCCTCCCCCGAATACAGGGGGGGGCAGTGGCGGGGAGGGGGGCGGCGCCCCCCTCCCCCTCTGCGACTGTCGCGAGGGGGAGGGGGGCGCCGCCCCTCCCCCGAATACAAGGGGGGCAGTGGCGGTGGGGGGGGGGGGGGGGGGGGGGGGGGGGGGGGGGGGGGGGGGCGCCCCCTCCCCCTCCGCGACTGAGGCAGAGGGGGAGGGGGCGCCGCCCCCTCCCCCAAATACAGGGGGGCAGTTTCGGGGGCAGTGGCGGGGAGGGGGGGCGGCGCCCCCTCCCCCTCCGCGACTGTCGCGGAGGGGGAGGGGGCGCCGCCCCTCCCCCCGAATACAGGGGGGGCAGTGGCAGGGAGGGGGGCGGCGCCCCCTCCCCCCCAATACAAGAGGGGCAGTGGCGGGGAGGGGGGCGGTGCCCCCTCCCCCTCTGCGACTGTCGCGGAGGGAGAGGGGGCGTCGCCCCCCTCCCACGAATACAGGGGGGCAGTGGCGGGGAGGGGGGCGGCGCCCCCTCCCCGTCCGCGACTGAGGCAGAGGGGGAGGGGGCGCCGCCGCCCTCCCCCGAATACAGGGGGCAGTTTCGGGGGCAGTGGCGGGGAGGGGGGCGGCGCCCCCTCCCCCTCCGCGACTGTCGCGGAGGGGGAGGGGGCGCCGCCCTCCTCCCCCGAAAACGGGGGCGGCAGTGGCGGGGAGGGGGCGCCGCCCCAGTCGCGGAGGGGGAGGGGGCGCCGCCCCCCTCCCCCGAAAACGGGGGCGGCCAGTGGCGGGGAGGGGGCGCCGCCCCCCGCCCCCTTCTCCACCGAAAACAGGGTATTAACATGAAATGTACAATAAACGTTAGGGTATTTACTGAAGACTAATGTTGAGGGGTATAATCGTCCAAATTTCAGTAATTTGACCGGAAAATTAAAAAAAGGTATCAAGTTAAAACCGGCGTATAACGTTTGGGTATAAATTTGTACAACTTAAAAGTTCAGGGTATTAACATGAAAACGCCCCCAAACGTTAGGGTATTTTTATGTGAATTCCCCAACCTGGAAATCTCTTGACAACAGGACACATCAAGTAGGTGGTCGTATAGTTCTGTTCGTGGATGACAAAATTTGGAGTTTCAGCCTCATTTCATTATCGGTTCAGCACATGTCCTTGATCCTCACCAATAATGTTGGGTTAGTGGTGGCATTGTCCATGGTTTATGCTCATAATTTGCCTTCTCAACGCCATCCCCTCTGGAAAGATCTTATCTATGACGCTTCTAAACTTAGTCATTTGTCGTGGCTTATAGGGGTGATTTTAATGTTGTGAAGTATTCAAACGAGAAGGTGGGTGGCCGGGCTTTGGACTCTAAAGTTGTTGATGATTTTAACAACTGTCTCTGTAGCTGTCATATGATGGACGTTAAAAGTATTGGGGATTGTTATAGTTGGTGCAATAGACGTATTGGCCGGGGGCACATTTCAGCTAGGCTAGACCGTACTCTATGCAACCTCCAATGGATTTGCCTTCTACCTAATTCCTTCTTCAAGTATTCATACTCAGGGACTAACGACCATTCCACAATGATAGTATTGCTCCACCCCAAGGTACAATCTTACCCAAAACCTTTCAAATTTTTCAATACTTGGTGTTTATATGCTGGATACCAGGATTTAGTTTAGAAAACATGGCCTGAGCGTAACCTGGATGAGGTTACTCCTTATTTGCTGAATCTGGGTCTGCAGCCCATGAAGTCCCTTATTGATAAATTAAAATTACTTAAAGGGGAACTCAAATCCTTCACGAGAGCCTACAGGGATAGTGTTATTTTCGAAAATTGCAAGAAGAAGCTTAAATTTATTCAGGAGAGCAATGAGATTGCTTATAGCACTAATCTGCAGAGACAAGAGATTGCTACTGTCCTCATCTTGGCCACTCGCTTGATGTTGAGGAATCTGATTTAAGGCAGAAGAGTAGACATGACTGGCTCCATCTGGGTGATAGGAATTCAAAATTTTTCTACAACGCAAGGAAGGCAAGAAACAGTTACAATAGCCTCCGTCATCTAGTAAATGCGGATGGTTCCAGAAATCTAAACATTGATCAATATAAGAAGCTCTACACTCAGGATCACTATTGGACCATTTTCCCTAATGTTATCCCGAAACGTAAGCTTGGTAATGATGCTGCTGGGTGGATTGAAAGGAATGTTACGACTACTGAAATTAAGGAGGCTGTTTTTCAGATTGGCAAATATAAGGCTCCTAGGCCAGATGGTTTTAATGCCTATTTTTATCTGCAAGATTGGGATATTATTGGTAAGGATGATAGTAAGGCAGTCTCTTCCTTTTTTAGATCTGGGAATATGCTTCGTCAAATTAATCATACCTTCCTAACTTTGGTTCCCAAGAATTCCAAAGCCTCTGATTTGGGAGATTATAGGCCCATTACCTGCTGCAACGTCATTTATAAGATAATCAGCAAAATTCTATGCAACAGACAGAAGCATGTTATTAACAAGTTGATTTCAGATAATCAGGCTGCTTTTCTTAAAGGTCATCTCCTTGCAGACTGTTCTCTCCTGGCGCATGAGCAGATTCGCGACTTCAGTAACCCCATGGGATCCCGTGCATGTCTTAAGTTAGATTTACGCAAAGCTTTTGATAGTGTTAATATGGAATTTGTTCTATTCATTCTTCATCAAATGGGGTTTCACAGTAAATTTATTAATTGGATTACGGAATGCATATCTATGCCATCTTTCTCAGTTTTGGTGGAAGGATCTCCAGCAGTGTTTTTTACATCTAATAGAGGATTGAGGCAAGGTGACCCGCTATCTCCGTATCTCTTCATTCTTATCATGGAAACTTTTACCCTGCTTATGGGAGAGTTGAGGCATCTGGCTCCATTCAACCTATGAGAAGATCGGAAACTATCTCGCACCTACTATTTGCAGATGATCTTCTAGTTTTCCTCTGCGCTAATCAGCGCTCCTTTGTGGGCCTCAATGATTTACTGAACACATTTAGCCTTCTCACTGGGCTTCATGTGAATTGGGATAAAAGCTCAGCCATTTTCAGTAAAGGAACCTGAGACCCATGCTCTCTTGCATCCACCCTTGGTGTTACAAAAGGTAACATCTCTCTCTGTCTACCTTGGTCTGCCATTATCTTCTACTTACCCCAGGGCATCCATATATGCATGATTGGTTGACAAGTGCAAGAAAAGACTTTAGGTGTGGTCATCTTCTCTTCTATCTATTGCTGGGAGGATAGAGTTGGTGTGCACGATTATTTATGGCATGGTGGCTTTTTGGATGTATGCTTTCCGGATTCCACCTTCAGTCTTGCGCACTAACACCTTTGCTTGTAGGAGGTTCATCTGGGGGAACCATTACATCTAGGTGTGGAGAGATTTATGTAAACCGAAGGAAGAGGGGAGAGTAGGTCTGAGTTTGCTTTCTGAGCTAAATGTGGCCTCAGGAGTTCGGCTAACTTGGATACTTTTATCTTCTGATGGGCCTTAGGAACAGTATATGAGACTGTGTTACATTGCTTTTCCTGATGGTGTATACAATGCCAAATCAAAGCCTTCAGATTCTGGCACTTGGAAATTCATGCTCCATAATCACTGCACTTCTCAGAGGCTTATTAAATGTGTTATTAGAGACGATACCACTACTTCATTCTGTTATGATAGGTGGTTTCCATGTGGCCCGCTAGCCCATCATCATTCTGTCCCCCCTGGAGCTGAAAAGTGTTTGGTTAGTCATTATTGGTCGTCAGATGTTTGGAATGATGACCCCCATATTCATCAGCTTCTCCCTATGATTCAGTCATTCCGCATTACTCCAGGATCTGACACGTGGGAATGGATTCCTGGAGCTATTTTCACCTTTAGAGATGCGTGTGAAGGTTCCCGCACCAGAGGTACTCCCTTCGCTTATTACAATGTCGTCTGGTATAATAAGCATATCCCTAAATGGACACTCACCCTTCTGTGAGCCTTCCATGGTAAACTCTTAACCAGGGACATGCAACACAAGTGGGGCGTCGCCCCAAATCAGAGCTACGTCTTATGTGATGATGGTTCTATAAAGAGAATTAATCACCTGTTCTTTGAATGCAGCTACAGTCGTTATATTCTTTGCATGAGCCTTCTTAGGCTGAACATCTCAGACCGTGTGCCAACCTCTCTTGCTTGTGTAAGGGATCTCTTCCTATCTGTTTTTAACAAAAAGGAGTGCATGGGAATTCTGGCAAAAACAGCTCTTGCATCCATGGTGTGGCATATTTGGAAGCAACGGAACAACATGATCTTCGAAGGGAAGGGAGTGGGTAAAACCGCTCTATTTGAGGCTATATCTTCTGATGTTCTCATTGCTTTATGTGATATAGACCGGGACATTCCATCAGTGGCTATTCCATTTGCAAATTGGGGTTTCAAGGATGTTTGATACATTGTATTTTTGATATAAATATCAGACCAAAGGGTCCGGCTGGGTCGTTGCTAGTTAGTATTTGGTGACGGCGCTTGTGCCTTATCCCCTCTGTTACTAACCTCTACCTAAACCCCCTTGTGGATGTATTTTCTTGTTTTATCTTTAATAAAGTTACACTCTTACTCGTCAAAAAAATACGTTTAAAGGATTTATGCGTATATGAGTTTTGGTTAATATTATTTAAAAATGGTTTCATTAACCATTATATAAAATATTTTTGTATCATCAAAATATTTATAACTCATTTTCATAATTTTAAGACTCATCAAATATTTATAAATACTTTTTATAATATTTTTCTATACAAATACAACTGAAATAGCCTTATTAATTATTTTGCTATTTAAACGTTATCAAAATGGTTTCAAACTTTTATAATATAATCCTATGGTCATTTAGTATTCCAATAATTTTTACGCAATCAAATCTACTTAGAACCCGCAAACCCACAACCTAAACGTTTTGGCCCAAAACTTATATTTTATAGCTCAAACTATGAAACTGACATCGTTTTCATAATTCTCGTGGCGATACGAACCCGTGGCATTTTTTCTAGAATTTTTTGGAGTCATATGTGAAAAGGATGTTTTAATATTAAAATAATGATATTATATTTGTTTCACTAATTACCCTTACTAATTACAGTTTTACTTTTACTAATCACTTAACTTAATTACACTAATTACCTAACCCCTACCGCATCACTCATGTGATGAATGAACCTAATTGGTTAAAGCTAATCCCCCATCTACCCCATTTTAATGACAATAATATTATATTATAATATTAAATTATTATCTTAACACTACAAATAAACCTCTAATCTCCTTCACCCTCATCTTGCAGCCAAGCTTCAAACACATAAAATGGAGCTTAGTAACTTGACCGTTGCCCTATGGGGTCGGTAAGTAGTGTCACGGGTAGCTCCCGTGACGGGGTACATTTTAGTCACATTTTGTACTCTTGGACATGGACTTGGCACTAGAACGGGTAGTTATCAAGTATTATGTTAACATCTTATACAGTCTTTTCCTCATAGGTTGCAAATTGCTATTAAATGTGTTAACTACTATAGCTCTTGCAAATTATACTTGTCAGCTCTTACTATGACAAACTCATACCCTCACATCAAGTTCATCTACTCGGTCGAGCGGAATTTATTTCAAAGCAGCACTTTGAGCCTAAAGAAGCAACCCTCAGTAACTCGACCGAGCACGACGATCACTCGACCGATCTGCTCTCGCACCAAGCTGAGCCAAGAAAGGAGAAGCAGTTGACCGGGTCACCACTCGACCGAGCGACGCCGCTACTCGACCGAGTAGGGTGATGCAGCCCAACTTAAAGGGGGACCAAGAAGCCCTTACTCAAGATTTTTGTCGGGTCCATCCCCATTGTATTTAAGCATATTTTTTACCTAGTATAAGGGAGGCTTTTCAGATTTTATTTCTTAGAAGTTCTTAGTTTTACTTAGAGAGTTCTTGAGCCGTTGCTATTATTTGAAAACAAAGTTGATATTTTTACTATTGTAATTGGCATGGAATCTCTTGATCTTAGTTCTCTGCGAATAATTGTTCGTCTTCAGCGCTTTGGTAACGATCTCTCATCTCTCTATGCCTATTTCGATATCTTTTATTGCGATCATGCTTCCTATTGTTATTCTAAATGCTTTTGTTGATATCACCATGAATTGTGAGTAGTCGTCTCTAGGGCTAATGAATTAGCCCTAGGATCTTAGAATTTAGATGCAAAGTTAGGATTTTACGTTGTTTTGGTTTAAAAGGGATGTGTTTTGGTTGATCTAGCCAAGTTTGTAGGAGATCTCATATAGGGTTTGTGATCCACGGAAGTGGCATGCACCTTGGACAGGTATCTTATAAACTTACACGTTAGTGAATTCAATTAGAGTTCGTGATCCACGGGAGTGGCACACACTTTGATGGTTTCCACCAACGTCCTATATTACTGATTGATGACCTACGGGAGTGGCATCAATGAGAGCCATCAAAACACAGATCGAAGCTCTAACCCACGGTGGTGGCATGAGTAAAGATTAAGAATAGTTGGCGTTCGTAATGCACGGATCGCGTGTGAAGCCATCCACTGTGGTGGAGCTAAGCACAAGATACGTTAGATGAGTAGCAGAATGGTGGCTGGCCATGAGTTCTATGTTTTAGATGCGGCTATCTCACCCTAATAAAGCCAATTCAACATAGAAATTATAGCCTAACATTGATATCCGACGATCCTAGTGGTGACTCCTATTGCCCTAGTTTTTATCCTATTATTAATCGAGATAGTAATCATTCGTGACAATCTTTCTGAGTACGCTAACTAGCATTGTTCTGAGCTTTGAATAGATCCAAGACTATAAAAGCATCTGCCTCACTGTGGGTTCGACATTTTTCTATATTATGAAGCATTGACACCGTGCACTTGCGGTAAGTTTTCGGAGTTAAATTCGGAGCGCATCAAGCTTTTGACGCCGTTGTCGGGGAGACAAATGGTTTTTACTTGGGTTATTTTCTTTGTTGAAGAACTTGTTAGTTACTATTACCATCTCTTATCTATCCATATTTTTATTCTTTTTTCCTTTGCTACTGATGTCTTCTCTGAGTTTGTTTCTTGTGCATGAGCACTCACCTTGGGGGATCCGATGATTTATTATTTGACCCCAAGATTGAAAGTACAGTGAGGCAACTCAGAGCAGAAAGGAGGAATCAAACTTTACATGATCAAATGGCAGGGCCTCCTCCCCATTCTCCTCCACGTACTTGTAATGTTGAAGATTACATGAAGCCTAATCTTTCCAACATGTCTTCTATCTTGAGACCGTAACTGGCGAGGGGAAACTTTAAACTAAAGATGGGCTTGATTAACTTAATGCACCAGGACCCCTTCCATGGGTATCCTCACGAGAACCCCAACCATCATATATATCTTTTCTATGCAAAGTGTGACACTTTCCAAGTTAAAGATGTGAGTAAAGATGCCATAAAACTACGTCTATTTCCAGTTACTCTGAGGGACAAAGCGGCTTACTAGTTGAGGGCACACCCCCATGAATACTTTCAAAACATGGGAGCAGTTGGCATTGCCTTCATCAACAAGTACTATCCACCGTCCAAAACGATGAGGATTAGGGGGGCGATCACAAACTTCAAGCAACTCCCGCAAGAGTCACTTTATGAAGCTTGGGAACGCTTCAAGGATTTGCAGCTTTAATGCCCACATCATGGCATTCCAAATTGGGATCTCATTCAGAGCTTTTATAATGGCCTCAAGACCGACACAAAAATGGTCATCGACGCCTCTGCAAATGACGCATTATTGGCTACTACCTGAGGAAGCCACGTCACTTTTGGAGCAAATGGCCTCCAATAATCAACAATGGATCAATGATCGCTCAACATTTAGAGGCACTGATTCGGGCCATTCTGAGATAAAGGTAACTACACATCTTGACGGACAGCTTGAGACTATCTGTAAGTAAGTTACAAGAATTGAGCAAAGGTTTGACGCTGTTCTAACTACTTCCAAGGCTCCGGTATATTGTACTTGTGAAGATTACGTCGAGCAAGGGTACACTCCAATAGAAGGGCCCTGTAAAGGAACGGGCGTACCGGCAGAGCAAGTCAATTATATAACGGGTGAGGGGAGCAATCCTAGACCTCAGTGGTCAAATCCGACATGGAAATCACATCCTGGATTATACTATAGCAACCCCAATAAGCCCTACAACCACCACCCAGCCAATGCCACCTCAGCTGCCTCAATAACAAGCACCACCTCCGCAACACCAGCAGTACGGATTCAGGCCATCTAGACCCTATAGACCGTCGAGATATTTTAATCGTCAACCATATCAGCAATATCAACAATAATATCAACAACCGACGGCACAAAAACCTGACGTGGAGGTGACATTAGACGCTTTTATGAGCACCCAAACGAAGATCAATTCAAAATTATCAGCCGCACAAAGGTAACTTTCAGCCTTCATCGACAACTTGTCAGCACAAATGACTAAATTCATGAAGGCTCAAGGGAGGTTGCCATCTTAACCCGAGCCAAATCCAAGGGGGCAAGTTAATGCAGTCGTGACAGTTATGACTAGAGGAGAAAAGAGTACCTATGATGTGATGGTACCTGCCTCTAAGAAGGTGGATCAACAATCATCAACGCCCATACAAAAGGAAGATACCATTATTTCTGAACCCATCATCGTAGAGAACGAGGAGAAAGCTATTGACGAGTCATCTGCTACTAAAAGGAAGGACACTTCACCTACTGAACTATCTATTCATATCACTATGGCACCGACGAACGTCCCATTTTCCGAGAAATCAGCGCCAAAGGATGCCGACAAAGACAAGGGAAGCCGCCCTCCACCTCCTTATCCGCAAAGATTAGCAATGGCAAAGCTCGAGAAGGAATATGCCAAATTTATAGAGCTTATCAAGGGTGTTCACTTGAACATCCCTTTCATGGACACCCTTATAGAGCTCCCAACATATGCAAAGTTATTGAATGATTTGATAGCATGGAGAAGAAAACAAGCGGTGAAATTTGCAGATAGTTGCACTTCGGTCCTCAAGAACACCCTACCAAAGAAACTGCCTGATCCCAGAAGCTTCACGGTGCCATGCTCCATAGGCAGCATCCCCATCGATAGAGTGCTAATTGACTTGGGGCAAGAATTAGCTTGATACCACTCTTCATCTTCAAGAGGTTGAATACAGTGATGGAGCTAGAGCCTACTGGCATGAGCATATAGTTGGTGGACTAGTCCGTCACCTACCCGGTTGGCAATGCAATAGACGTCATCCTACAAATACCGGGAGAAATTAGTGTGCCGGGTGGACTTCATTATTATGGACATGCCTGAGAAGGGGAGTTCTCAGATCATCTTGGGACGTCCTTTCATGGTCACAGCAGGAGTTTTGATCGACGTCCGTCAAAGGATGTTATCTATGAACATTGGAAATATAGAGATCGAATTCCATCTACAAAAGCCGATGAAGGAGCCTTCTCGCGCGAAGATGCTAGCTATCGTGAGCTATTGGAGGATGAAGCTATCGAAGAATATGCCATGGAGGAGATTGAAAGAGATCATATAAGGAAGGACATAGACGATGATGGCGACGCCATACATGATAAGGCACCGACCGCTTACTTGAAGGTCTTAGACGAGGAGCTGACCGGCGCCCGCGAGAGTCACGTCGGCGCGGTGTCGTCTACCGCAAGTTTCACGGTTAGTGAAGTGGTGCGGGAATATCGAACTCAGGGAGGCGAGGTTGTGCTTGGGTCAGGTAGGACCTAAATCACCCCGAGGGGCGAGCTAGCCCGAATCTGTGGATGGTTGTCACGAAAGGAAATAAAAGCGTATGAACAAAAGAAAGTAAATCCGGGACTTTGGTTTCCAACCCGACGAGAGACTCTAGCCGCTACGGCCTACGGGTATGGATAGCGATCGGGATTAGGGTCTAATGGTGAGACGTTGCCTCTGAAAGTGGTACCGACGTCCCATGGGCCCGATATTTCGGTCGGTGCCCAGGATGATACACCGGACTTCCCGGATTCGATCAGTGGGCACTCCCGTGTCCATAAACACTGATCGATCCCGGGAGCACTAAGTCCGCAACGATATCTCCCAACGTCTCATCCTGCCGCTCCCGCGTGCTAGGATTCGGCGTCTACGCTAAAGGCGTGAGCTTTGGCTAGGGAGTCAACCGCCAAGTTTATTCCCCCTTGGCCCGACGGTCAAAGGCGGTCTTTTTTCCGCCGATGACAATGAAACGCCCCGCGTAACCGTTAGATTCCTACTCCCTATCGATTTCCTAACCCTATGGACGCATCGGGAAGAGCCCCCGAAGGGGTTTCCACCAAAATCCCAGATTTGGGAACTACTCACAAAAATTCATGAAAAAGCAATCTAAATGAAATTTAACCGTTAGAATCATAATCAGAAAATTGCAATGCGGAAGTAAAGGAGTAATAAATACAATACTAAAAAATTAGAAAGATCTGAAAACTTACTTAAGAGTAACAATTACAGCCGTCACAAGGAAATAAAACAGTAAAAAAATACAACTCTCCCGTTTCTGGAACCCTAGGGGTCCTATATATAGATTTTCGGATCAACCGATCGGGTGACAAGTCAACCGATCGGTTGATCTGTTATAGATAAACTACAGAAAACGGCGAGTTTTCACCCGATCTCATGAATCGATCGGGTGAGTTCTTGAGCGACCGGTTGGATCTTGGAGCAGTCGGGCGAACCGGTCGGTTCGACGCCCGTGTCTTCAGCTCTTTTTCTCAGCTACAGATGAACCGATCGGGTGAGAGTCACCCGATCGGTTGGAATTCTGCTCGAAGAAACAGAGAACAGCCGCCCGCAGAACCGGTCTGTGAACCGGTCGGGTGACTTCTTTGTGAGCTGCGGTAGAGACCGGGTGGTGCACGCGTGCATCGCCCGATCGGTTGAAGATGATCAACCGACCGGGTGAGGGGCTGAAAGATGAATTCTTCGACGTTTGAACCCCTGGATCATGCGTGACTTCTCCCGTTGCTTCGGGGACTTGGGATATCATCGTAAAACGTCCCCCTACGTGGTCGAACTCCTGCAATCATGGACAAACAAAGAAAAGTGAAAGAAAACAGGAAAATATACGAAAACGAGTAAGAGACGGCGGAAAACACGGAGAAACACAAAAGAAAACGTGCGTGAATATATGAAATATAAGCGCACGTCAAAATCCCCCAAGCTGAACTCTTCCTCGTCCTCGAGGAAGACGAGTGAGAGTAGGAGCTCGGAAGGAAGAAAAAGAAAACTCTAAACCCTAGATCGTCCATCAGAGCCACCAAAATCAGAAACGCCACACAAAGCAAGCAAACGCCAAATCACACCACTAAACCTAGAAAAACGAGTCCAAATAAGTGTCGTGGGTCCACGCAGTGAAGCGCGAGTGAGCGTCGTCGTGTGCTAGCAAACGGTGATGCTTTCTACGATGTGCTGTGATGCTCGATATACACAAATCCAAGATATGACCCAAAATGTCGATCCGAATTGAAATAAGCGGTGAATATAAGTTCAAGCATGCATGAGGAGAATTAGAATAGAAGCGTATCATGCATCGGGGACTCCACAACTAGGGTTAAGGAAATCACGCCACTATAGCCTAGATACTAGCTAAAAAGTTCCTAAGCCAAGTGTTTTCGATAACGACGGGGGTTGAGATGATGTGGAGAAGAACACTTGGTGCAAATTCTCGCCTTCCCTTTATTCTTGGCAAGTATGAAAAAATAATCACACGGAAATTTTTTTGGGTTTTGGGTATTTGTATTTTTTTTGGATTTTGGGCTATACAAGATTTTTTCTTTTCTTTTCTTTTTGGGTTTTTCTT
Organism: Scilla litardierei; assembly: GCA_030789695.1. NCBI lineage: Eukaryota > Viridiplantae > Streptophyta > Magnoliopsida > Asparagales > Asparagaceae > Scilla > Scilla litardierei. Next base: position 553,934,971 of record CM061142.1, read on the forward strand.
TTCTTTTCTCTTTTTTTTGGATTTTTTGGATATTGGGGTATATACATGTGTACTCTCCCAAGTGGGAGAACGGTACACGACGAGGGGATTTGCACCAAGTAAAACAAAAAAGAAGTCGAAATCTAAACACTTGGGCAAAGGAAACTATTCTCGCTAAATAGAGCGTAGGCTAAATGGGCTATCCTAGTCCTTAGTTGTGGAATCCCGACGCATGTGAATTGAAGTATACGATATAAATATATAGCATGCAAGCAGTGGAGACATATACCGCATATTCAAATCGGAGCATGACAATCTAGGGGTCATTCCTGGACAGGTATATAAAGTAAAATCACAAAGCAGAAGCACACCAAATGCTAGTCATGACACACGACTCACAAAAAGCTAAGTGGACCTGCGACGCGTGAAATGCAAGAGGACTCGAAATCCTAGGGTTAGTGAGTGTGATCAGCGATGTAATGCTAGGTGTGTGTGATTTTGTGGCGATTCATCATAGGATTCATTTCTAGGAGAAAGAGCTAAAGAAAGAAAAAACAAGAAAAAATAAAAACACGATGAAAACGACACAAAAAATACGGAAAAAGGACTCAAATGACGCACGAAGTGCGACTCCCCCAAGCTGAAGTTTGCATTGCCCTCAATGCAATATGAGTGAGCACGGGAGGGCAATGGAAATGGGGGGGGTACGCACTGACACAAGAAGAAATGAAAACGAGGAAAACACAGAGAAAAAACTGAAAAAGAAAGGAAAATGAAAATCAAAATCAAACAATACGAAAAATAAAAATAAAAATAAAATAACACGACACGACACTCAAAAAATTAAAAACAAGCACACACACAAAAATGAGAAAAACAAATAAAACACGACAGCACACCAAAATAGACTTCCCCCAAGCTAGACCAGAAAGTGCTAGCGAAATGATGTGATCAATGAAATTCAGAGATGTGCAAGGGGGAGTCAAAAACAAAAAAGGTAAATCAGAAAGCAGGAGGAGCTCAGTCCTCGTCCTCCTCGGAAGAGGGAGTGGATGGGTGGTCGGGGGAGGCTGGGGGTGTGCTGAGAAGTGGGGGAAGAGGCGAAGGAGTGGGGGCAGTGGTGGTGTGAACAATGGAAGGAGTGTCGGTGGTGGTGGGTGGTGGTGGTAGGGAGGCGATCAAGGCGGTGGTGAGAGGAATAGAAGTGGAGGAAGTAGATGCGGTGGTGATGGTAGTGGGGTGTGGTGGGAGGGATTTGGAGCGCACCGGCAATTTCCGCCGGCGCACGTATGGAGTGACGGAGGAGGAGGGATGTAGCGTGGGTGCGGGGGAAGTGGTCGGGAGGGATGAAGTGGATGCCGGGGTGGGGTGTGAAGAGGAAGGATGAGAATGTGGTGAGGGGGGCGATGGATGTGGAGAAGTGTGGGTGGGTGGAGGAGAAGATCGCCTGGGTGGTGAAGGTGGAGGTGGTGAAGGTGGAGGTGGTCCGTGGATATGAGTAAGAAGGCGGAGAATGGTGGCCACGTTCCTCTCAAGTGCGAGGAAACGTGGGTGAGTAAGAAAGGAGGATGGAGATGGGTCCGAGGAAACAGAGGACATGGCGAGCTCACGAAGGGCAGCGACCTCCCTCTCGAGCCCCAGACGGGCAGATACCTGATGGCGACCAAAAGATGTGGACTGACGCGAGGCAGAGGTGGTGCTGCCAGGTAAGGTCGAAGAGGTGCCGGCGGCAGTGGTCATGCCGGCACAGGAGACAAGGCCAGAAATGGCCGCAAGGAGGTGCTCAGACGTGATCGGTCCCGGAGCAGAAACAGGATGACTCGGGCCAGCCCTTAAATCTCCCACAGACGCAGGGATATCCTGCTCGCCTAAGTGGGTGGCAGGGGACGGTGATCTGCGTGCGCCTGCGGGGAGAAAAGGAAGATTCAACCCCGCAAAGAAGTCGGGATCAGGTGGGAAAGTCCAATCTCCCACGAGAGGAACGGCCATGCGGGCGGGGTTGGGTAGAATGGTGTAAGGGGCTGGGGGGTGGCCATAGTTGAAGATGTAGCGTCCAGCTGAGTAGGGTCTAATCATGTGAATGTGCCACAGGACGTCAATATCAAGACGTGATGGTCCTACGGCAACAGGAAGATTGTTGGGGAGGGGGATATTGAATTGGGGGTAAGAGCATATGATAGTGATGATGCCCCCACAACAAAACTTTCCCTTACCGGCCCGGATAATCTCGAGTAGCTTGTAAACAAGCCAATCGCCGCCATGAATGGGGACGGTAGGGGCCCTGAAGCTAACTCCATCATCATCCCGGACATAAGGAAAAGTCATGGCCCAAAGGATAAAAAGATCGGGAATAGTCACAGTGCCTGACTCGTCCCTAGGAAAGAATGTAGATGAAATGATCCTATGGGCTAGACGAAACACGGGATGAATGATGGAGGAGGCCTTGGCTCGACCTCGGGGGTAGTCACGGATCAATGTGAGGCGGAACCAGAATTGATCGACATTAAATTCGGGCGTGTACCCGTGGTGTCGGATAGAATCATCCCCGAGATTGGGGAAACCAAATATATCATTAATCGTGTTCAGGGTTGTGGTGACACTACGGTTACGCACCCCGAACCTAACGATCGACCCGGACTCTAGAACAAGTGTGGAGAGGAATTCGAGTGTGAGTGCCGGGTAGGAAGTGGCAGATGCATTAAGGAAGGCTAACCATCCTAAGTTGCCGAAAAGATATTCGATCTCGGTGAAGACACCGAGATCGAGAAGTGTTTGTGCATGCGGGAACTTAGTAGAAAGATGCCCTCGAGCATCAAGCCTACGGTAAAAATCTTTGTGCTCCTGGTCCCGAAAGATATACCCATGCGGGCCCAACATTGGGTCCACAGGGGGGATAATAGGTGGAGGAGGGCCAAGTGTAAGTGCTCGTGTACGGGAAGGATGGCGCGTTTGTTTTCGCCTCTTTCGAGGCGGCTCCTCTTCCCTCATAATTCCTTTTCCCTTATCCTTATCTTTAGCCATGTGTGTGTGTACGAGCAAGAATTAGTGCAAAAATCGTGGATGCACACTAACACAAGCCAACGAGCAAGCACAATAAACAGGGCAAATATATAAAATAAGAATAGGAGCGAGTTTACCCAAGCGGAGTGGTGGAGCTTGCTCGTTGGTGCCCCACACTGTTCAGCGAGAGTAGCGTGGAGCCGCGGCGAACTCCTTCGGCAAAAATTTTCGAAATGGAGGTGGTTTGGGGGAAAACTAGGTCAAAAATTTGGAATGGGAGGAGAGAGAGAGTGTAGATGATGGAGGGGTTGATGAAGGAGGTGGAGAGTGGGAGTAATGGAGGAGTAGAGGGCGTGGGGGAGTGAAGATCGGTTGTTGGCGAAGAGGGGAAGGCGAAACGACGACGGGTTTGGGGATTTTTGGCGATCGGGCGAGATGGAAACGAGCGGGTGTCGGGGGGGGGGGGGGGGTTTATATAGGGTTTTAAGTCGAACTGATCGGGTGACTTCTCACCCGATCGGTTGACTGTTAGGTCGAAAATTTTGCCGAAGAAATGCTACAGGTGAAACCGATCGGTTGACTTGTCAACCGATCGGTTGGCCGCTCCAGTCAATTTCCCGAGAACTTAGGGCTTCTCACCCGGTCAGGTCAACCGATCGCGCTCGAACTCAACCGATCGGTTGATATTCCCCAGAATTTTTCCGAGAGTTCTCCCCAGCTCACCCGGTCTGCCACCCGGTCTCTTCATTACTCAACCGATCGGGTCATATGGGGACAGATCTCGGCATGTATCTGATACGTCCCAACCAATCGGGTGAGTTGTCACCCGATCGGTTGAGGCTTGTTTCCTGCAAAAACCAAGAGAATTGATTAAGTCCCCGAACGGATGTTCTCGCGGCCGATTTTATTTATAAAAATAGATAAAATAAAGTAAAAAATAATGCTAAAAATTTGAGAAAAAGTTTAGGACATGGGTTGCCTCCCATGAAGCGCACTTGTTTAACGTCGTTGGCTCGACGCCCGCAAGAGATGCTCATGGTGGCTTATACGGGTGATGCCCAAATTTCGGCATCTCTTCTTCGCTGGAGCTGAAGGCGCTTGGTGTAGTCAGCGGCTGGAAAAATACTTGCTTGACTACCCCCCCTTTGTTCTTGGGGTCCGGGGGCTTTTCCTTGGTGTTGGCGCTTCCCGCCATCTTTTTCAGGATCCGGACCTCGTCTTTAGTGAGGTCCGTGTGCTCTTTCCACGTTCTCCTCACAGGAGGAGCTTTGGGGAGCCCGGGAGGGGTCGTTCTCGCTGCACTTGGTTTTCCAGCAGCTTCTTTGTCTTTGTGGCCTTCTTCATCTTCTAAATCCCCCAAGTCATCGGGGGGGTTTCTCAGGAGAATCTCCCAGGAGTTCTCCTCTACAGCTTTTTCTTCTTCTATCTCAAGCAAATTGCATCCAGGGTCATCAGGTGGGTCGGGGTGCTTCATAGATAATCCCAGGTCAAACTCCACTTTCTCTCCGCTGACGTTCAAAGAGAGTTTTCCGTTCTTCACATCTATTTGAACGCCAGCAGTGGCCATGAAAGGCCGTCCCAGGATAATGGGGGTGTGTGCATCTTCGGGCATGTCCATGACTACAAAGTCCACGGGCACATGCACCCCTCTCACATTCACGGGTAGGTCATCCACAACTCCTACCGGATATTTCACCGACCGGTCAGCTAGTTGTAGGGACATCCCGGTGGGTTCCAAATCACCCATCCCTATCCTTCTGTACATCGACAAGGGCATCAAACTAACACTCGCTCCGAGATCGACGAGTGCACGATGAATCTTCACTGCCCCGATCGTGCAAGGAATGGAAAAGCTCCCCGGGTCTTTAAGTTTCGGCGGATTTGCCCTCTGGATAAGAGCGCTACACTCCACCGTCAGCACTACTTTCTCTTTTCTAGACCCTCTAGTCACCAAGTCTTTCAAGAATTTTGCATAGGAGGGGATTGTTTCGATTGCTTCCAGGAAGGGGATTTGCAGACTCAGGTCCTTGACCATGGCGAAGAACTTGCCATATTTCTCATCAATTTTTGCCTGAGCCAACCGTTGTGGAAATGGCACAACGGGTTTATATGCTTTCGGGCTCTCTTCCTCCTTCTTCTCCTTCTCTTCTTCAGAGACTCCCTCCGGAGTCATAGGATTTGATGACGAAGCACCGGCGTCGTTAGATTTTTCGATCGGTTTCTCAATGATCGACGGTGGTTCCGGGTTGCTAGGTGGCACTCTAGTAGGAATTTGTGTCCCGCTTCTCAGAACGATAGCGGACACATTTGCGTGCTCGTGCACGAGTGCCGATGCCTGGGTTGCTCCCCTCGGGTTCACCTCCGGTTGTGACGGTAATTGGTTTTGTGACCTTGCAAGGTTCGCCACTTGTAACCCCAGCTGGGTTACTTGGTCCGTGAGGGTCCGCTGACCCATTTCCAGCTTCTGGTTGATCCTCTCCTGGTTGGTAATATATTGAGTCAAGAGAGACTCAACCGGAGAGACGGCCCTTTGTTGGCCATACTGCTGCTGCTGCTGGAACGGCTGCTGATTCCTGGGGGCGTAAGATTGTTGCTGAGATGGTTGCTGCTGATATTGTTGCTGCTGAAACTGACCTTGCTGTGGCCTAGCCGGCTGATATGCTTGTTGCTGCGGTTGCTGAGGCGGCGAGGGCTGAAATGGTGGCCGGTAACTGAAGTTCGGGTTGTTCCGGTTGTTTGGAGAGTAGGCCGGGTTGGAATTTGTCCTTGGCGGGTACGGCACATTTCCCGTAGGGTTGTAAAATAGTGCGCTCGCCTGATCCAACGGTGGTGAGATGTCACCACCGTCGAATTCCCCGAAGAATCTGGACTCTACTGCAGAAATCTGCTGTGTATCGGCCCCACCGGCTCCCACCATTAGTGCAGAGATCTGGGTCGAAAGCAAGTCAAACTTGCTTGAAAGTTTGTCGACGTCCTCGACTCTGTGTACACCCCCAGATCTTGGTGTGGCTCTCTCGTCACACCACCGCTCATTGTTCGATGCCATGTTTTCTAGAATATGTCCGGCATCTTCCTCGCTTCTAGACATGAAGGAACCCCCAGCCGCGGCGTCCATAGAAGATTTCAGGTCATCCCTCAACCCATTGTAGAACAGATTAATAATCTGCCACTTCGGAAGCTCATGGTGAGGGCATCTTCTTTGCATCTCTTTATATCTCGTCCAAGCTTCATGCAAGGACTCGTGGCTGGCCTGGGAGAAGGAGGAGATCTCACTCCTCAACTTCATGGTCTTCCCCGGAGGAAAGAACTTTGTCAGAAAAGCGTTGGAGAGCTTCTCCCAGGTGTTGAAAGTGTTGGGGTCCTTCCCCCTTAGCCATTGCTTTGCTTTGTCTCGCAAAGAGAAGGGGAACAGCTTCAGACGGATAGCCTCTGTCGTGACACCATTAATCCTAAAGGTGTCACACTTCTCCAAGAAGGAGTCCAGGTGCTCGATCGGGCTCTCCATGGGTGCACCCGCAAACTGGTCCTGCTGGATCCATGTCACTAGAGACGGCTTCAGCTCAAAGCTTTGGGCCGCAATAGCTGGAGATCTGATGGCAGAAGTCGACTCGATGGATGGCATCGAGTATTCCAACAGAGACTTGTGAGGCGGGGTGTTCTCCTCCATGGATTCGGGATCTTCCCTTCTCCGCTTCTCGGCGGCCAAGCGCCTAAGGGTGGCGTTAATCTCTGGATCGAGGGGGATCAAGTCGTCAAGACTCCTTGAGCTCCTGCGCATGAAAAACAACAAACACCCGTGAAGCGACAAGTGGGAAAGAAACAGATAAAATAAGAAATAAAAATAAGAAAAATAAAAAGGAAAAAGGAGAATGCGAAAATTATCGCGAGGTAGGGATATGAGCTAGACACGAGGGTTCTCAAGATCCTAAAATATCAAGCACGTTGCCTCCCCGGCAACGGCGCCATAAACTTGACCGGCGCCCGCGAGAGTCGCGTCAGCGCGGTGTCGTCTACCGCAAGTTTCACGGTTAGTGAAGTGGTGCGGGAATATCGAACTCAGGGAGGCGAGGTTGTGCTTGGGTCAGGTAGGACCTAAATCACCCCGAGGGGCGAGCTAGCCTGAATCGGTGGATGGTTGTCACGAAAGGAAATAAAAGTGTATGAACAAAAGAAAGTAAACCCGGGACTTTGGTTTCCAACCCGACGAGCGACTCTAGCCGCTACGGCCTACGGGTATGGATAGCGATCGGGATTAGGGTCTAATGGTGAGACGTTGCCTCTGAAAGTGGTACCGGCGTCCCATGGGCCCGATATTCCGGTCGGTGCCCAGGATGATACACCGGACTTCCCGGATTCGATCAATGGGCACTCCCGTGTCCATAAACACTGATCGATCCCGGGAGCACTAAGTCCGCAATGATATCTCCCAACGTCTCATCCTGCCGCTCCCGCGTGCTAGGATTCGGCGTCTACGCTAAAGGCGTGAGCTTTGGCTAGGGAGTCAACCGCCAAGTTTATTCCCCCTTGGCCCGACGGTCAAAGGCGGTCTTTTTCCCGCCGATGACAATGAAACGCCCCGCGTAACCGTTAGATTCCTACTCCCTATCGATTTCCTAACCCTATGGACGCATCGGGAAGAGCCCCCGAAGGGGTTTCCACCAAAATCCCAGATTTGGGAACTACTCACAAAAATTCATGAAAAAGCAATCTAAATGAAATTTAACCGTTAGAATCATAATCAGACAATTGCAATGCGGAAGTAAAGGAGTAATAAAGACAATACTAAAAAATTAGAAAGATCTGAAAACTTACTTAAGAGTAACAATTACAGCCGTCACAAGGAAATAAAACAGTAAAAAATACAACTCTCCCGTTTTTGGAACCCTAGGGGTCATATATATAGATTTTCGGATCAACCGATCGGGTGACAAGTCAACCGATCAGTTGATCCGTTACAGATAAACTACAGAAAACGGCGAGTTTTCACCCGATCTCATGAACCGATCGGGTGAGTTCTTGAGCGACCGGTTGGATCTTGGAGCAGTCGGGCGAACCGGACGGTTCGACGCCCGTGTCTTCAGCTCTTTTTCTCAGCTACAGATGAACCGATCGGGTGAGAGTCACCCGATCGGTTGGAATTCTGCTCGAAGAAACAGAGAACAGCCGCCCGCAGAACCGGTCTGTGAACCGGTCGGGTGACTTCTTTGTGAGCTGCGGTAGAGACCGGGTGGTGCACGCGTGCATCACCCGATCGGTTGAAGATGATCAACCGACCGGGTGAGGGGCTGAAAGATGAATTCTTCGACGTTTGACCCCCTGGATCACGCGTGACTTCTCCCGTTGCTCCGGGGACTTGGGATATCATCGTAAAACGTCCCCTACGTGGTCGAACTCCTGCAATCATGGACAAACAAAGAAAAGTGAAAGAAAACGGGAAAATATACGAAAACGAATAAGAGACGGGGGAAAACACGGAGAAATACAAAAGAAAACGTGCGTGAATATATGAAATATAAGCGCACATCAGGAGCCGCCCGGTATACCACTTCATCATCAACAACCGGAGGCCGTGATCTCTACAATTTCTGAAGACCGACGAAGCAAAGAGAACCAACTCCCACAACATGGCCTCATAGGAAAACATAATGAGTGCATCTCATATGCACCCAATATCAAAGATCATCATTGAAGATCAAGAGAGTCGAGCTTACGACTTTAAACAAGCGCTTATCAGGAGGCAACCTGAATTTTTCTTTATTTTTTTGTTTTAGTTCTTTAGTCTATCTAAAAAAATATTTTTAATTCATTGAAAAACTTTAAAATAAAAATTATAAAAATCTCTGACACATACTTTCATGTGCAGGTGAACAATAAAGGGAGCACTAAAAATGAGGAAGAAGCGAAGAAGAACCCAAAAGGAGATGAGGAAAGGAGTTGCGCTTTCAACGAAGTTAAAGGGAGAGCCACTCGATCGAGCAGACATGTTGCTTGGTCGAGCTCATGGCAACTCCAGAAGGAAGCAAAAACAGCACTCTGGAAAAAATTCAACTCGACCGAGTAGCTACACTACTCGGTCGAGCTCAGGAGCAGTCACAGGTTGGATCTGAAATCGTCGCTCTGGAATCAATTCGACTTGACCGAGTAGCCTTTGTGCTCGGTCAAGCTCAGAGCAGCAGCGGACGAGAGCAAAACAAGAGTTCTAAAAATACTCAGCTCGATCGAGCTGAGTAAGCAGCTCAGTTGAGTACCAGGGTCAGACTGGGGGCTTGATTTCCACTTTTTCACTTGACCGAGCAATGTGCGTTGCTCGACCGAGCAGCAACTTAAGTTGGGGGGCCACCCCTTTTAAATCACAGTAGAAGCGACTGAGCAGCCCAAGCTCGATCAGCCTCGTATATAGCTGCCCGATCCCACCCCTAATTAACCCCCAATTCAAATCACAAAACACAGCCCGATCGAGCTCCCCTCTAACAAGCCCTAATCCGCTGACCCCTCACTTGATCGACCGCTGACACGCACACCACCCAAGCACCACTGCACCACGCTCAGTCCGACCCTTCCTCACACTCCATTCCATCCCTCCCCCTCCCCTCTCTCTCCCCACATCTCTCTCTCTCTCTCTCTCTCTCTCTCTCTCTCATCCCTAATCTGAACCCTAAAATCGATTAATTCCTAATTTTGAACCCTAAATTCTATTAATTTATTTACTCTACTATTAATACTTCCCCTACCATCGAATGCAGGTACATTTAGAGTGTTAGGAAGCAGCTCTTGGGTTTGGACCGTGTTCGCTGCTTGGGATAATCTTGGGGGAAGATTCGCTCAGAGACTCTGCATTCACATTGCTGCTAGCGACCATCACGCTTCCCAGGATTTGGTGCACTTGTTCCTCTCTATACTTTATATCACCATATCAAGTGTTTGCATCCAGTCGCACATTACAGTCAAGATGCCGCCTAGGACACATGGTAATAGGAAGCCGACGGCGAAGTAGAGGAAAGCCGATGACTCCTGCACTTCTTCTTCTCGTCGAGCACGACATCGACCATCTCCACCACCCTCACCCTCCCCATCAGCTACACCATCGCACTAGAGGACCTTCATGCTAGTACCGCCATTCATGTTCCCACATCCTCTCCACCACCCCCACCTCAACCACCCTAGGGGACCTTGAAGGCATACGACATTGTATTCAGGAACGATGTGCACCGCGAGAGATTCGTGATCATTTCCCGTCGCCACATCGTCCCCACCAGATTCACTGAATCCCAGCCCTCCAGAGTCTAGGGTTGATTGAGGGTGTCCAGTGCCTTTACCAGGCCATAGGTTGGGATCACTTCTTGCATATGACCACGACCACCTATGTTTGCCTCACCTACGAGGTGATGAGGTCCATAGTCTAGGCAGACCAGTGCATTAGGTTCAGACTCTTGGACAGTGACATTATCGTCACCTACGCCATGATCCAAACCTTCTTCAGCTTCCCACTGATCCCAGATTCATCTCAGGCCTTTGCACTTGACACAGAGCTCACATCCTTTAGTGTCGAGAGTTTTTGGAGTCAGATAGCCGGTCTCAAACACTTCAGCCATAGCAGGGCGAAGTCCTCATCCATCATTCACCCCTGTCGGTGCTTTGCTCAGTGCCACCTCGCCACGACTATCTTCTCTAAGTCTGAGCTTGGCACCATCTCGCACCCTGAGTTAGTCCACCTTAATGGGATGATCAGACCCATCGTTTCCTGAGCAACCGCTTGATTTCCACTTCCACCTCCGCCACGGAGATTTGTTGTGGTTGTTTCTTCACTTTCTTTGCCCTCATGCCTTGCCTTAACCTTCCTACATATCTTCTGGCTGCCACCGGGCCCACCACACTTACCATCGATGTGCTTGCACCTATGCACATCTTCAGGCCCCACGGTGAGCACCATTGGACCCCCAGCATGAGTATCACATGGTCCTATCATGCCCCGACCTTACACGCACTGAGCCTGTCCACTTAGGCTGGCTTCTACCCGGCATGCTCCATATCCTACTCATTCAAGTCCTAGAGCCCGTAGGACCACCCGTTAAGTAGGGTGATGATGATTGGGAGCTTAGCTTCGAGGAGGACCATGAGAGAGCACCCCATCCTACCAATTTCGTACCTTTAGCAAGAAGCTCTATCCCCACTTCTGTCAATGCTCCCACCACAACCACACCTTCCACCACTCTAGCTGAGAGTTCCAGGCAAGTCCACGCATCTACCCCCGGTACCACTGCACCATCATCACTGCCCGTATCTGAGAGCACTTCTATATCTGTCGCTCTTGAGCCTAAACTTGAGACCATCCATATTGAGCATGTCCCCACTGAGCCCGCTGACACTACTGTCCCTACCCCTACTGTCTCTACATCTGTGGACTCCACCCCCGATCACTCCTACAATACCTAGGTCCACAGTCCCACTGTCCACACCAACTTCTGGCAGCACTTTTGTCTCCACCGTTGCCATTTTTTCTGAGAGCGTCATGGTATCTGTCACCACGTCTGTCGCCACAATGACTCTACCTGGTGATACACACATTTCGACCCCTACACCTGATCTCACATCCGTCCAATCCCATCTTCTGCCGAGATCCCCGCTAGGCCACCCTCTCCTGATTTCGCAGTCAGGCCTCGTGCACCACATGCACGAGTCCAGGTAGAGAGAGGTGCCCCTAGTGGTGCACATCAGCCATCGAGCTCCTGCCACACTGTTGCACGCTTGACAGCGGTAGAGTCCGAGATTGATGGGTTGAGGCGAGACTTTGTCGCCTTTAGCCAAACAGTCACTACCCATCTCTAGTCACAGTGGCAAGACACTCGAGAGATTTTAGATATTCTGAGGGCACGGGGTGCACCACCTGCTACACTTACTCATGCACCACCTGTCGACCCTCCATCTTCTGATCTACAGCAGCAGGACCCATCACCACCTTCAGAGGGTGGTACCGCTACTTGACTAGCATTTTTTCCCAAGTTCTCAACTCTCACTATTTCTTGTGCCCATCTATCCACACAGGGCCTAGCACTGCATAGCTTGGGGGAGAACCCATTTTCATCCATTTGCATATACATCATCACATCATTTGCATGCTTGTTCATATTTTCGGTTTTAGCACCATGCATTTGAATTCATTCATTTTTCATTTTTTCCCCTTTTCCTTTTAGTTTTCTTATTTTTATGATTTCTCCTTACCCACCCACCCCACCCTAGCATCATTCACTATCTTTCACGAGTGTTCTCAACAGTGAGGACACTACTGTGTTTAGCTTGGGGGATGACCTCTATCGCTTTTATTTATTTTTCTTTCACTTTGCATCATTTTTGCTTTATTTTTCCACCCATTTTCACCACATTTTTTCTCTTTAGCATCATAATTCTCGTCTTTTGGTTTGTGTGCATGCTTGTTTTATTTTATTCCACTTTTTCTTTTCTTTCTTTTGCTAGATGAGTTCCTTATAATGACAACTCTTATTGCTTTTGTAGCCATCACGATGCTTATATTCGATGCCATGCTACGGAGAGTTATTTCATAATCTTGCTATTCATAAGTACTTGCAAAATATTCTTTTGATGATCTCTCTTGTGTGAATGCATGAGACTTATTGAAACTGAATGTGTAGAGTAGTGTTTAGCATGCTCTCATTGGAAATACACCAAGATTTATGCATCATTTGCATATCTGAAGCATTGTTTTTACATTCTTATTCGCATTCTTGTTGCATGCATGATATGATTGAAAACCTCATTGCCTGACTTCACTACTCATTGAAATGATTAAGAATATCCATGCTTACATATGAATCTAGTTGATGTATTATCTTACTAAACCGTTTGTGCACACTTTTGAATGAACCGAGTGTTATATTAATTCCTTCTCCACATATATCTTTTATTCTCTACATGTCACTTGAGTTCATCTCCCAAAGCTACTTACATCGCATCTGTTCCCAACAATCCCACACAAAAGAAAAGCTAGCTCAAAAAGTACAAAAAGCCAAAAAAAAAGGAGCAAAAAATCAAAAAAAATACAAATCATATTGCTCCTACAAAATTCCGAAAAGAAAAAAAGAGAAACAAAGTTTCAAATTTTCAAAAATAAAAGAGAGAAAAATTCTCAGTTTCATTACTTGGAGCCACAAATATACCAAGACAGAATTCCACAATCCTTTTCGTTGGATGCGACACCTCAAGTTAAGCTTGGAGGGATGAGTTCTTTTGACCAAATGGGTGAGCATGACATTCGACTGGAGTTGTGCACGAATGAGGTAGTTTGATAATACTGAAACTTAACGAAATAACTTAGCCATGGAGATTTCTTATGATTTGATATGAATATATGAATGTCTTAACTCTTATTCCATTCTCCATTGCATGCTTGGTATGAATTCTCTATGCTTCGGTTATAGCTTTCGATTGAAAAGTGCATCGCCAATGTTTTGTATATTCAACACTATGAAATGCTTGACGCAGATGTAAGTTGATTTTATGAACTTTAGAAAGGTCCATTTTGTTAATCTATCTGCAAGTACTATATTCATTTAAGATATGAAATCTCTTACTAGCATGTGATTCATTTCCTGAGTTGTCGTGATGTGTGGCGAATGACATGAGATCTGAGAGAATAATCTAGCGACCCTCTCCTCTTTGTATTCTTTTCCATTTTCATATGTTTACCTCCCGATGAGCTTCGTATTCGTCTTCCTCGAGGACGAGTAAAAGGTAAGCTAGGGGGAATTTGATGTGTCTATATTTTACATGTTTTTATCGCATGTTTTCATATCTTTTTCATCATCCAAAGTTCACTTTTATAAATATTATCGTGCTTTTCATGATATATTCAATTTTCTTATAGAATTATGGATTTTCGGGAACTTTGGAGCGATTTGGAGCAATTTTAGCACATGGACACATCCGAGTTATCTGGAGCACCTATGGCCAGGTTCGATAGGTGTTCGATGAGGTGGAGAAGAAGATTGGAGGAGGAGAAGAGAAGAAGAGAAGAGAAATAGAGAAAGAAGCTCAAAGAAGGAGCTTATGTGAGGTTTTCCCAGACCACTCGGTTGAGTGGATCAGCACTCAACCGAGCTGACCTTCAACGCAAAAGGGCTCCTTCAGTAGATGTGCACAAGTCACTCGACCGAGTAGAAATGTCACTCGGTCAGATCAACTGTGACCAATTCCAATTCCTATTCGAAGTAGGAGAGCATAGCAGTGACTCGACTGAGTAATTCAGCTGATCGGTCGAGCTGAAGCCCGATTAGAACAGAGATTTTCACACGCATCCTCAACTTACTGAAGCTCGACCGAGTAGACCAGCGCTCGACCGAGTACTTCATCAACTCGACCGAGTGGAATTTATTTCAGAGCACCACTTTGAGCCTAAAGAAGCAGCCCTCAGTGACTCGACCAAGCACGGTGATAACTTGACCGAGCTGCTCTCGCATCAAGCTAAACCAAGAAAGGAGAATCAGTTGACCGTGTCACCACCCGACCGAGCGACGCCGCTACTCGACCGAGTATGGTGCCGCAGCCCAACTGAAAGGGGGACCAAGAAGCCCTTTCTCCAGATTTTGTGGGGTCCATCCCTAAGCATAGTTTTTATCCTAGTTTAAGGGATGCTATTCAGATTGTATTTCTTAGAAATTCTTCGTTTTTCTTAGAGAGTTCTTGAGCCGTCGCTATTGTTTGAAGACAAATTTGATATTTTTTATTATTGTAATTTGCCGGAAACTCGTAATCTTAATTCTCTGCCAATAATTGTTCGTCTTCAGTGCTTTGGTAACAATATCTCATCACTCTATGCCTATTTCGATGTCTATTATTGTGATCACGCTTTCTATTGTTATTTTAAACGCTTTAGTTGATATCTCCATGAATTGTGAGTAGTCGTCTCAAGGGCTAATGGATTAGCCCTAGGATCTTAGGATTTAGATGCAAAGTTAGAATTTTTACGTTGTTTTGGTGTAAAAGGGATGTGTTTTGGGTAATCTAGCGAAGTTTGTAGGAGATCTCGTATAAGGGTTGTGATCCACGAAAGTGGCATGCACCTTGGACGGGGTATCCTCTAAACTTAATTAGGCACGTTAGTGAATTCAATTAGAGTTCGTGATCCACAGGAGTGGCACACACTTTGATGGTTTCCATCGACGTCCTATATTACTGATTGATGACCTACAGGAGTGGCATCAATAAGAGCCATCAAAACACCGATCAAATCTCTAACCCACTGTGGTGGCATGAGTAGAGATTGAGAATAGTTGTCATTCGTAATGCACAGATCACGTGTAAATCCATCCACGGTGGTGGAGCTAAGCACGGGATATGTTAGACGAGCAGCACAACGATGCTTGGCCATGAGTTCTACATTTTAGATGTGGCAATCTCGCCCTAATAAAGCCAATTCAACGTAGAAATTGTAGCCTAGCATTGATATCCGACGATTCTAGCGGTGACTCCTATAGCCCTAGTTTTTTTCTTATTGCTAATCGAGATAGTAATCATTCGTCATAATATTTTTGAGTATGCCAACTAGCATTGTTCTGAGACTCTAAATAGATCCAAGACTATAAAATCATCTGCCTCTCTGTGGGTTCGACATTTCATTATATTACAAAGCATTGATATCGTGCACTTGCGGTAAGTTTTCGGAGTTAAATTCGGAGCACATCAATACCCGAGCCAGTGTTTAGGATCGTTTGACGTCAAGTCTGGATCACCATAGTAGGGCTCGCCCTAGCTAGTGATCGTGGTCCTTCTTGGCCAAAACTGACTGGACGTGTTCGTCTGGATCAAACTAGAATTCCAATTATCATCGATGCAAACATTGATTATATTTACCTTGAAATGATCTTTGTTAGATGCTTAATTGAGTTACTTAACCTTTTTTATTATGGATAATACTTGTCGAGTAACCCTTGCTGACAGGCATTTCATTTTGTTTTATATTATGAAATGTTTGTCAGGTCTTGATAGTGAATTCGCTGAAGATACTGCTGCAGAAGTCGAGCCAGTGCTCGAGCATTACAGGAAGTACCTGCCTACAGAGGACTAGACTTTTACCTTTGCGATTGCAATTTAATTTGAATAATGTAATTTGTGTGAGATGTTAGTTTGGCCATACTAGGCCTATGTTGTACTATATTTTCAGACACTTTGGTTTGTAATAATGTCATTTAAACTATTTCTTATAAGCATGCAAGATCCTGTAAGATGCATTCACGGACGCTTAGTGTATTTAAACCAAGGAGGAAGGAAGAAAAATGAAAATAAAAATATTTCTTCTTGTCTTAAGCACATCGCAAACCCGTTCGCGTTCTCGCTTCCGGTAGAATGGAAAGCCGGTCGTGACAGTTTTCCACCTACGAGATCATCGAGAGAAGTGAGGAGACTGTGGAGGATATACATATTGACGATGGGAAAATGCCAGCGTGTATAGACACAATGATCCCTTTCAGTGAGCCCGAAGCATTCTCGCCTCTACATCAGCCTTCGTAGCCATTCTCCTTTTGCTCTGAGGCCCCGCATCACCAGAGCATAAGGTCCATAGTAAGAGACATTTTCTAGCCACATGCTCCTCCTTTGAATCTTATATTCCATCTCCTAATAATTTAGATTCAGATGTTGTTGACACGACTTATCTCTTGCCAGATACAAGTTTAGTTGCACTTGTGATATGTTTAGTCGTGCCACCACCTGGAGATCTATTTATTGATGCGACGGGAGAGGAGCTGATGAATTCTTGCTCTGGGAGAAGCACATAGCTTCCAAGGAGTAGTCGTCACCATCCTTTCGCTTTTTCAAATTATTTTAACGATTATATCTAGAACACTTATATTACCGGGAGAAATTTTTCACATCAGCTTTAGGCCCCTCGTCACTTGCAGGTTATAGGTGGATGTCTACGAGGGATACTCGGAAGAGTGTTGCTGGGACCTAATGGAGTTCGTGGCACCAAGATACTGGATGAGCTAAGGAGCAGATAGAGCTGCTGCATGCTCCGCTTCAGATTTTGGACGCACCTTTTTCACAGGTGAACCCAAACCCAGTAGTGTAGATCTTTCATATGTTTTCTAGGATAGTAGAATGAACAAACTCGTCTCCTCTCGATAGAGGGGGAGTATATTAGGGTTTTCTGCTTTTCTTTAGTTTAAAAATAAATGAATAAATCACACCTCCATGCAGCGCACCCACGTTATCATGCCCAAAACCCATCATATGCTTTAATGCCCATCCTTCACCTTTGTTTTACATTATATGGCTCCAACACCCATACGCCCCCACCACATACACCCTAGCTTTCATTCTATTTTTCTTACTAGGGTATGCTTTGTAATACCCTGATAGCTACTGCACAAGTACTAGAGGGGGGTGAATAGTACTTTAAAATAATCAAGAGTAATTATTCCTAATTATCGTGCAAACTCAACCAACAATGCGGAATGAAAATATTGACAACAAAGAAAGACAATCGCAAACAAACGATTTAACGGGTTCGGATCCACCCAAGTCTCCCTAACTTGTACCCGGTGATCCTACATCCCAAACACCCGGATCCCCTCCGGCTACTTGAGTTAGAATCCTCTAACTCAAATTTGCACTATGAAATTCTTGTAGAAAACCTCTACAAGATCAAATCATACACAAATAAAAATGTTACTCCTACAAACCGGGATCACAAACTTCTCTTACAACCGAGAGATAAACTTAATATCAAAGTAACTGAAATATGAAATGCTTACCAACAAAATCCTATGCCTTGAGTAAACTTACGATTTTAGGGCAAGGAGGATTTTGAAGAAGAAGAAGTCATCAAACCCTAGCTCCACCAAGATGATCAGCAATAGGTGGCTAGGAGATGTTGGAGACTTGGAATCAAGCTCCTAGCTTGAGTGGCTCACAATCAATGAGAATCTCTCTTGAGGAATAAGAGTGAGCGAGAGATTCTTGTGAGAAATGAATGATCTTGGAATGAGAAATAAATGCTCTTCTCTTTGATCTCTAAAACTCAATAATGGCAGCCTTGAATGCTATGAAGAAGCATCTCAAGATTATATAGGATATAGAGGAGAGAGAGAGAGGAAAAATTCGTGCAATTAATGCTCCAACGGATCTATTTCTGAAGCAGTCTAATCGGTCTAAGAAGGATCACTGACCGATTAGTTTCTCAACTAGTCGGTCCGTGATTCCTCTTGGACCTACTAACTAGTTCACAACCAATAAAGTGAATTCAAGGAGTTAGAACTAGTCGGTCTAAGAAGACTTGCCAACCGACTAATTTGACAACTAGTCGGTCGGTGAGTGTTCTTTGACCGACTAAGAGTTGAAATAGTATAGGCTGAATTCAAAGAGAGCTAGTCGGTCTAAGAACAAATTCCAACCGACTAGTTTCACAACTAGTCGGTCGATGAATGTTCTTGGACCGACTAACTGTAAACAGTAGCTCAGGCTGAAAAATGAAGTTATAACTAGTCGGTTTAAGAAGGATTCCTAACCGACTAGTTTGACAACTAGTCGATTGGTGAACCTTCTTGGACCGAGTAATTGGTCAACAGTGAAGAGGCTGAATTGAGCAAGGAGAACTAGTCGGTTCAAGAAGGATTATTGACCGACTAGATGACAATCTAGTCGGTTGGTTCTTCTTCTTGAACCAACTAAGATGCACAAGAAGCCACAAAATGAAGCGTGAAGCTTCGGGAAAGTTTCTATGGGCTTCTAAGATAATCCTAGCTCTAAGATATGAACGTTATGAAGATTATCAAGTAAGACCTACTTAAGGCTTAACATTCTATAAAAAGAAGCTAGAAGACTATAAATAAAACTTGACGAACCGTCTTCAAAGCTTCAATCCGAATCTCTTGACTTCAATAATGCTCCTAAAGCTTCAACGAAGCTTCAGGCACACGATCACACGCTTTGAGAAGTCTTGAGACGTCGCTTTAGATGTACATAGAATTTTGGCGACGATCTCCATAACTGCGCTCATAAAGAGTTAGTACTCGAGATTTATGTTTGTTCATCATCAAAACCAAATCCAGGGAATCAATACTCAACATTCTCCCCCTTTTTGGTGATGACAATCCAACATAAATAATAATAAATAATAATGATTCAAAAGAAATTTACTTACTCCCCCTGCATTGATGACACGTTAATTCCAAATTAAATAATAATCATACGCATCAAGCAGACGAGGAAAGTATAAAATATGAAACCAATTATTGAAATTTAGGATCTAAATCCATGTTTATATCTTAACTCCCCCTGAATCTAACATATCAAATTAGATTCATGGTAAATTGTTTAAATTATCATTTAGCACATCGTCATTATTAATTCTCTCCCCCTTTGGCATTAGCAAAAAGAGCACAAGGAGATCAACGACAACAACAATGGCTAAAAAATAAAAGCACGAGAGTCGTAGAATACGACGACGGTCCAAATGACACCAAGGGAAAATCACGAAGAAAATCAAAGTGTGCCAACGAGACCATAGTCGATAATCGAAAGAAAAAAAAATGAAATCATCAAGACTCAAATCAATTTCACACATTGAGTTATGGAACATACTCTCCAATATCAACATTCTTAGTGAATTTAGTGCATGGAAAACAATTCTATGTGTTCATAGAAATAATTTCTATTTAATCCATATAATCGTCGAGCGACGAAATCAACATCAGAGACAAAAATATAATGTGCACACTGAAGTAAATGGCAACACGATGTATATATATATATATATAACATGATACAACAAAATGTATACATCCGCCAACAAAAATGTAAATGATCATCAGATCGGAGCACATCATACTACATATGTCACAGCCTACATCGAAGTATCACAAAACATGTATACATCAAAATGTATCATCAAAACATCAAAATACATCAAAATGACATCACCACCCAACTATCCTACCCCACTCTCTCACAAAAAATATATCATCCAAATGCACAGGGGAGAGTCCTCTAACGCAAGCTCAGGAGGCGGAGGGAGGATCAGCAGCAGCAACAGGCTCTGCAGAAGGAGTGGTGGTCTCAGGAACGACCGGAGTGTCAACTGAAGGGAGAGTGGCAACATGAGTGGTCTCGGGAGCACCAGCAGAAGTATCCACCGAAGGAATGGTGGCAACAGGTGTGCTCTCGGGAGCACCAGCAGAAGTAGCAGCAGCAGACGTACCCTCTGGGGCACGAACAGGAGATCCAACAAGCTCCTCGAGATCAGCCTCATCCATTTCCTCCTCGTCAGAAACTGAAGGAGGAACCTCAATGCCGAAGAGAGAACAGATGCGAGCTAGCATCTCCTCAGAACGAGAAACACAAGACTCCACACGTCGCAGGGAAACTGCAAACTCAGCAAGTGACGGAGTAGGAGGAGGAGCAGCAGAAGAGGCACCCTCGGTGGCAGAAGGGGTAGTCCTCTGAACGTGACGTAATGCCGCAGGAGACTTCTTGACGGCCGTCGCATTCAGGGGAGGACCCAGAGGACGCTGATCATCGGGAGGGAGAGGGACGCCGAAGTGACGAAATACAAGGGTCAGCAGACAAGGATATGGGATATGAGCAGATTTGGTGGACTTTCTGATGCATTCAAAGGATTCCATCTTATCTAGGATAATACGAGCCTAATTGATCTCGCTCCCCATGAAAAGAGCGTAGATAAGCTTGAGAAAAGGCTGGGATGGCAAGCTAGAGGAGCCGTACTTCAGAAGGAGGCACGACTTATCCTGAGGACCCAAGTGTTAGGCTTAAATGATTTTGAGGGGACGCCAATCATGGCGGGAGGGATGACATGGAACATCTCAGAAAGCATCGCCTGGTCAAGATCGTCAATATTATCCACGGAGATATCAGCAGGGAGCAGGCCAGAGGATGAGGCACTGATCAACTGCTCTAAGATTTCTACAGTGAGGACAATAGGTGTCCCCAAGACAGTCGTCTCAATGCAGTGGGTGTCGTCATACTCACCCCGTACTCGATTGGCATAGAATAATTTAACGAGTCGGGGGTACGGGTGAGGATTCGCCTTGGGGTCATGGCGAAGATAGTCTAAAAGGCCGCTATAGGAAAGAAGATCGGCGAGATATGGAAAGTCTGAGAACTGAACGAAGTGCTCCAATATCAATGGACAGTGCTCGATACGGTTGTAAGCCGCGAGACACAACGGGTCATCGCGACACAATGAGACATCGACACTACCCAAAGGCATGGGAGCCTTCCCCTTAGACGGATGAGAGCTAGATCGAGGAGGTGGAGTAGGAGCCCTAGCGGTAGGCTCAGATTCAGGAATATACTCTTCGTCAAAGTCACCGGGAGGAGTGGGAGCACGGAATGAGCTAGGCTTGGGTTGTGAAGATCGGGCTCTAGGCTTAGCAGTCGATGTCCTCTTCTTCTTAAGAGGAGGCGAAGAGGAGGATGGACGAGTCGATTTGGCGCGATGTTTGGATTGAGGAGGGTCCGTAGGAGGAGACTCGACGGTCATGGGAGACGGAGAGGAGGGACGGATAGGGATACGTGTCTTCGCCATGATCGAGACGAGACAACACAAACCAACACAATCGACACGAAATCGAAAACTGAAAAACGAAACCCTAATACAAACCCTAAGGCAACCGAACGGAAACTAGAGGAAATCGAACGGAAATGAACCTAAAAGCTGAGAGAGAGAGAGAGAGAGAGAGAGAGAGAGAGAGAGAGAGAGAGAGAGAGAGAGAGAGAGAGAGAGAGAACCCTAGGTCGGAAGTGAACGGCGACGACGTACGACGGCCGAAAGTGGCGGCGCACGGTGGAGGAAGGAGAGGAGACGAGGGGGTTTATGGCAGAGGGGAGTTACGCACCGATTAGAATGAATTCTAATCGGTGCGGGCGAATTATAAGTCGAATCAGAATGCCAAAAGACACAGCTGCCCCTGACGCATTTAGTCGGTCTAAGTACAAGTGCTGACCGACTAGAATGCAATCTAGTCGGTCAGTCAATGTGCTTGGACCGACTAAGTGCAAACAGCAAGCAAAGTCAAAAATAGGGCATGAGTTAGTCGGTCTGAGTTCAATAGCTGACCGACTAGAACTCAAACTAGTCGGTCGGCCAATGAACTGGGACCGACTAAATGTGTCCAAAAATTTGAAATGTCGAAATTTTGAGTTCTCTCCTAAGCGCACTTGGATGATACAATGAAATACTCTCATACATCATTAATCTACCCCATAAAACATCGAAAAATATAAATACGACGTTCATGAACAATTTTAGCATAAAGTCCGAAAATCCAACCATAAATCCAGAAAATCCCAACACATCTAGCATGAGCATATATAACGAAAATTTATTATCATGCAAGATTATTGAAAGTATGAATCCTAAATCTCGGATTCACCCATAATCCCCAATTCTCGACGTAACCGCACAAAGGAGTCTTCCTTGAGTGGTTTCGTGAAAATATCGGCGATTTGCTTCTGGGTTACAACGTACACTAAAATGATGTCCTTTTTAGCAACATGATCATCAAGGAAATGGTGACAGACATCTATGTGTTTAGAACGAGAATGGTGTACCGGATTCTTAAAGAGACATATTGCACTTTGGTTGTCCACCATGATAGGGCAAGTATCACAGTTTATACCAAAGTCTTTAAGAGTGTGTCTCATCCAAAGAACCTGAGCACACACAGCACCGGCGGCAATATATTCCGCCTCGGTGGTAGAAAGTGATACGGAATTCTGCTTCTTGGAAAACCAAGAGACAAGAGAATTTCCTATAAAATGGCAAGTGCCACTAGTACTTTTCCTGTCGGATTTGCATCCCGCATAATCTGCGTCACTATATGAGATTAACTCATATGTGCTAGACTTTGGATAATATAATCAGTAGTCGAGTGTGTAACTTAAATAACGGAAAATACGTTTTGCCGCTACTAAGTGAGATTCCTTAGGTTGAGATTGATAACGAGCACATACACATACATCAAACATAATATTAGGCCGACTGGCAGTAAGATATAATAAACTACCTATCATACCTCGATATAGACGAATGTCTACATCTTTGCCGCCCGTATCTTTATCAAGATGTGTAGTAGTGCTCATTGGAGTCTTCTTGCCAGAAGCATTCTCCATTCCAAATCGCTTTAGCAACTCCACCGTGTACTTGGTTTGGTGGATGAAGATTCCATCGTTCATTTGGCGAATTTGGAGACCTAAGAAATATTTGAGCTCACCCATGTGGCTCATCTCAAATTGGGCCTTCATAACATAAAAAAACTCTTCGCAAAGAGTGAAGTTAGTAGCACCGAAAATGATATCATCAACATAAATTTGAACTAAAATAATATCATGATTCGAGTACTTAACAAATAGTGTAGAATCAACTTCACCCATTTTAAAACCCAAATCCAAAAGAAAGTTCTTTAGGCGGTCATACCAAGCTCGAGGAGCTTGTCTCAACCCGTAAAGTGCTTTCTTAAGTTTGAAAACGTGATTTGGAAATTTTTCATTTATAAAACCCGGAGGTTGAGAAACATAAACTTCCTCAACCACATCTCCGTTTAAAAACGCACTTTTTACATCCATTTGAAAGAGTTTAAAATCTTTATGGCATGCAAAAGATAACAACAACCTAATAGATTCTAATCTAGCTACCGGAGCAAAGGATTCTTCGAAATCTATACCTTCCTCTTGCCGGTAGCCTTGAGCTACTAACCGAGCTTTGTTCTGGACGACGATTTGGTCCTCGTCGGTCTTGTTCTTGAAAATCCACTTTGTTCCTATAACGGTGTGGTTCTTCGAAGGCAATGGAACAAGCTCCCAAACCTCATTCCTCTCAAATTGAATGAGTTCCTCCTCCATGGCTAGGATCCAAGCACTATCTTCGCACGCTTCATTAATATTCTTTGGCTCTATTGAGGAGGCAAAGGCACAATGAGCGAAGTAGTTGACTTGAGATCTCGTCTTGACAATATCAAGTATGTTGCCAATGACTTGCTCATGGTGATGGTCACGAACTGTATGAAGCCGTTTGGGAACTCCCTGAACACTAGGAACATTCTCAAAAGATTCATCAGTAGGGTTAGTAACATTAGAATCAATAGAATTAGAATTACCAATAGAATCACATAAAACATCCATGGAATCATTATCATTGGTAATTCTAGAAGGGACAAAATTTTCATTGAATGAAACATGAAGTGATTCCTCGATCGTTGAGGTTCTTTTGTTGTATATCCGATAGGCTTTGCTACGTGAGGAATATCCAACAAATATCCCCTCATTGGAT
This sequence comes from Scilla litardierei, assembly GCA_030789695.1. Classification (NCBI taxonomy): domain Eukaryota; kingdom Viridiplantae; phylum Streptophyta; class Magnoliopsida; order Asparagales; family Asparagaceae; genus Scilla; species Scilla litardierei. The sequence continues at coordinate 553,959,248 of CM061142.1, forward strand.
CTTGGATCAAATTTGTCCAAACTTCCATACATGTTTTTAATAAAACATTTTGCACCGAAAACTCGAAAATGTTTAACTTGAGGCAATCTACCAAACAACTATTCATAACAAGTTTGTTTGGTGTCGAGCCTCAAGAGTATCCTATTAAACACATAGCAAGCGGTATGTACCGCTTCTGCTCAAAATTGATGGCCAAGTTGGCTATCATCAAGCATAGTGCGAGCACATTCCACTAGCGTCCTATTCTTTCTCTCAACAACACCATTTTGAGGAGGTGCGCGAGGGAAAGAAAAGGTGTGTGTAATACCAACTTCATCACAAAATTTTGAGAAAGACTCATTCTCAAATTCCCCTCCATGATCACTTCGCATAGTGACAATGGTGGTTCCAATGAGATTTTGTACTTTCTTAACAAATATTGTGAAGTTGTCAAAGGCATCATTTTTATTACTTAAAGAAAATACCCAAGTAAATCTAGAAAAGTCATCAACGATGACAAGTCCATATCGAGCATTCCCTAATGAAGCAACTCTAGTTGGCCCAAAAAGATCTAGATGTAAAAGCTCTAGAGGCCGCTTAGATGAAATGCTTTTCTTAGGTTTAAATGACGATTTTGGAAGTTTGCCTCGTTGACACGAGTCACAAAAGCTTTTCTTTTGAAAGACAAGCTTAGGAAATCCTTTAATAGAATTTAACTTGGATAGCTTAAAAAGTGTTCCAAAGTTCACATGACCAAAACGTCGATGCCATAACTGTTGTTCACTTGTGTTGGCAATGAGACATTGTTCATGTGATTTGGGGATATCTAGGATATATATATCCTTATGTCCTGTGCCAGAAAATTACAAATTATTATTATCTTTACTAAAAATATGGCACATTCCTTTCGCAAAGCTAACTTTGTAACCTTTGTCCCAAAGTTGGCTTATTGAAATAAGATTGTGATTTAATCCTTTAACAGGTAAACATCACTTATTAGAGGTTTAGATGGGTTACCAACTTTACCAACACCAATGATGGTTCCGCTCTCGTTGCCTCCAAAGACTACTCGGTTCCCATTTGTAATGGGCACCACTCCGGAGAGCAATTGAGCTTCACCCGTCATGTGTTTTGAACACCCGCTATCGAGTATCCACCCATCCTTGGAGCTAAATTTGGATTTGTTGCTCCGTTTCTTTTTCTTGAGTACCTAAAGATAGAAATATCATTCCATGGTACCCAAGGTCATTGGGTCCTAAAAGATTAGACCTTTGGAAGCCAAGTCCAATTGGACTTAGACTTCCCAATGTAATCATCATTATGCACGACATTCATAAAATAGGAATTCATGTAAGCTTGTTTTTCATGCATGTTAGTGTCCTTCGGGCCCCAAATAATGAATATTTTGGGAGCCCTATTCCTATTGGGAGCATGCATACGTTGTTGATTTCTACGTGATGCATGTCGTGGATAAGCATATGGCACATGATGAAATGGTGCATGATGGTAATTGTTCATATGATATTGATGTGGATGAACATATGCATGTGGCGAAACACGTGCGTGAGGGTGTCTCACATGGTGTGCACGTGCTCGTGGATGTGGTGCATAGAAATCATCATACGTGTGAACATATGGAGTAGGATGTGTGTTCCTACGTGGCATGGTATTGGTGTGCATAATAGCATGACCCTTCTTTGGAGGTCCACCCAAAGTGGGTTTCTTTCCAAATGAGGGTGTGTACGAAGTGGAAGCACCATTGGTAGATGAACTACTAATGGGGTGTTTGCTCCCACTCGTTAAGGCTACGGAAGATGGCCTAACAAAGGTGGTGGACGATTTGGATGAATTTCCCATCTTATACCCCAAGCCAATGCGATGATTGGCCAGAAGTAAGTCATTTAGGATATTATCCAAATGGTCCTTACCTTTATTGAATTTATTAATTCGGCCTAATGTGGACTCATACTTCTCTGTGAGAGAAAGTATAGAAGCATCCAAAGTGGACACTTGAGTTGTGAGTACACAAAAATGAGACTTGAGATTCTCATTCTCAATACTCAAAGTTGAGTTTCGAGAAATCAAATCCTCTATCTCATGTTCATCCGATTCCTCAATATGAACATGCTCAAGTTGAGATTTGAGATTTACAATCTCATTTCTCAAACCTTCAACAACGGTGTCGTTGTTGATGATGATAGGCTTAGGTGAGGTTTGGAGACTAGTTAACTCATCTTTAGTCTTAGTATATATATTTACTAATTTAGAATATTTAGACCAAATTTGCTCGTTAGCTAATCTAAGGTCATCCATAGTTACCTCATCGCCTTCATCCTCGCTTTCATCGGAGGAGGACTCTTGATCATGTTCCTCTCTAGCCATGAAGAACATGTGTGCTTGCTCCAATTGTTCATCATCCGACTCTCCACTTGAGGATTCATCGTCGGAGTCGGTGAATGTGCTGACAAGTCCTTTCTTATAACCTTTCGTGTACTTTCGAGACTTGTCGTACTTTGGCGCCTTCCACTTCTCCTTTTGCTTGTTTTGAGGACAATCCGCTTTCATGAGTCCTGGCTTGTTGCATTTAAAACACAAAGGAGCAGAGGCGTTAGAAGAACTAAATTTAGATTTTTTCTTGAAATTACCTTTCCGAAAGAATTGGTTGAACTTCTTTGAAATGAGGGCAATGTATTCTAAGTCCAACTCTTCTTCCGATCATCATCGGTAGATGTAGATGGAGCGGCCTTGAACGCAATCGCCTTTTTCGTTGGCTCGTCTTGCTTCAAGTACGACTTCATCTTGTCTTGCATATTTATCTTACTATCCTTGCATACCTCATAAGACATCAAGGTACCCATTAGTTGAGCGACAGTATATTTATTCATATTGTTACCTTCCTCGATGGCGAAGGTACGCTTTTTCCAACAAGAAGGAAGTCCGTCAATGATCTTTGAGACTTTCTCCTTTTGGGTGTAGGTCTTTCCAAGAGCCTCCAACTCGTTGCTGATGTCAACGAAGCGAGCATAGTACTCCTTCATCTTCTCACCCTGTTGCATATGAAATAATTCGTAATCTTTATTTACAACAGTGAGTTTGGAGTCTCTTACCCTACTCGTTCTTCATGCAAGATGAGGAGTGAGTTCCAGATTTGATATGCACTCTTACATCTGCATATCTTGTTGAAGTCTTCGGGCTCCAACGCACATTGCAAGGCGTTCATTGCCTTGGCATTGTTTACCTCTGCGGTGACCTCCGTGGTAGTCCACTTCGCGATGTCTGGTTTGGTGGGCTCGACATACTCCGTCAACGTGGCTCTCCATAGTGAAGTGCTCTGGAGGAACGTTTCCATCCGGCATTTTCAGTGCCCATAATTGGTACTGTTGAAGAAGGGAGGCCTAGTTGAGGAGTGTCCTTCCATCACCGAAGAAGCTCCTTCATGGTTCCTGAAGGTGCTGTAGTCTGAAGGTGGACGAACGGTCCTGTTGTCGTTGGTAGACATAGCTATGAACTTGGCTCTGATACCAAATGTAATACCCTGATAGCTACTGCACAAGTACTAGAGGGGGGTGAATAGTACTTTAAAATAATCAAGAGTAATTATTCCTAATTATCGTGCAAACTCAACCAACAATGCGGAATGAAAATATTGACAATAAAGAAAGACAATCGCAAACAAACGATTTAACGGGTTCGGATCCACCCACGTCTCCCCGACTTGTTCCCGATGATCCTACGTCCCAAACACCCGGATCCCCTCCGGCTACTTGAGTTAGAAACCTCTAACTCAAATTTGCACTATGAAATTCTTGTAGAAGACCTCTACAAGATCAAATCATACACAAATGAAAATGTGACTCCCACAAACCGGGATCACAAACTTCTCTCACAACCGAGAGATAAACTTAATATCAAAGTAAATGAAATATGAAATGCTTACTAACAAAATCCTATGCCTTGAGTAAACTTGCGATTTTAGGGCAAGGAGGATTTTGAAGAAGAAGTCATCAAACCCTAGCTCCACCAAGATGATCAGCAATAGGTAGCTAGGGAGATGTTGGAGACTTGGAATCAAGCTCCTAGCTTGAGTGTCTCACAATCAATGAGAATCTCTCTTAAGGAATAAGAGTGAGGGAGAGATTCTTGTGAGAAATGAATGATCTTGGAATGAGAAATAAATGCTCTTCTCTTTGATCTCTAAAACTCAATAATGGCAGCCTTGAATGCTATGAAGAAGCATCTCAAGATTATATAAGATAGAGTGGAGAGAGGGAAAATTCGTGCAATTAATGCTCCAACGGATCTATTTCTGAAGCAGTCTAATCGGTCTAAGGAGCACTGACCGATTAGTTTCTCAACTAGTCGGTCGGTGATTCCTCTTGGACCTACTAACTAGTTCACAGCCAATAAAGTGAATTCAAGGAGTTAGAACTAGTCGGTCTAAGAAGACTTAGTTTGACAACTAGTCAGTCGGGGAGTGTTCTTTGACCGACTAAGAGTTGAAATAGTATAGGCTGAATTCAAAGAGAGCTAGTCGGTCTAAGAACAAATTCCAACCGACTAGTTTCACAACTAGTCGGTCGATGAATGTTCTTGGACCGACTAACTGTAAACAGTAGCTCAGGCTGAAAATTGAAGTTATAACTAGTCGGTCTAAGAAGGATTTCTAACCGACTAGTTTGACAACTAGTCGGTCGATGAACCTTCTTGGACCGACTAATTGGTCAACAGTGAAGAGGCTGAATTGAAGGAGAACTAGTCGGTTCAAGAAGGATTACTTACCGACTAGATAACAATCTAGTCGGTTGGTTCTTCTTCTTTAACCAACTAAGATGCACAAGAAGCCGTGAAATGAAGTGTGAAGCTTCGAGAAAGTTTCTATGGGCTTCTAAGATAATACTAGCTCTAAGATATGAATGTTACGAAGATTATCAAGTAAGACCTACTCAAGGCTTAACATTCTACGAAAAGAAGCTAGAAGACTATAAATAAAATTTGACGAACCGTCTTCAAAGCTTCAATCCGAATCTCTTGACTTCAATAATGCTCCTAGAGCTTCAACGAAGCTTCAGGCACACGATCACGCGCTTTGAGAAGTCTTGAGACGTCGCTTTATATGTACATAGAATTTTGGCGACGATCTCCATAACTGTGCTCATAAAGAGTTAGTACTCGATATTTATGTCTGTTCATCATCAAAACCAATTCTGGGGAATCAATACTCAACATGCTTTATGCTACTTTGGGGAGTCTCCTCTATGCATGCATCATTCACTTCCCCTATTTTTTTTTCTTTTTATCATTTAGGACAATGATTGATCTAAGCTTGAGGGAGGTGCACTTTATGCACCATTTATGCATTTATCGTATGAAGAATTCCACCACTCCAAGTTTTTATAAGCATAGACATTTTAGTATAAATTTTTCAGATTTACACCTTTCATTGTTCAATTTCTTATCATTTATCGTGATTTATGCTTATGGAATGTCTTTATTGTTAAATTTCAATACAATACGCTTATTATGCTTGTGCTTATAATCCCTAGAATAAAATTACTCGAAACAAGCCTATGTTATGTTTTTCTTGGGAACCTATCTTATGCGTGCATCTTGGTGGTTTTAGTTGAGTATAATGGTTAGCAATCTGATAGGATTTGGATAACCACATTCCTATCTAGAACTAAGGCGTGATGTTGCTTAGCTTGTCATGTTTAAAAAAAGGAAAAGAAAAGAAAAATAAAAAAAATAGAAGAAGAAAAGAGAAATAAAAAAGAAGTGTCATGCCGCACTCTTTCAAGTACGGAAGACGCGTAGCTGACTAGGCCGTCGTAGTATTCGAACACTGGGCTTCGAGCCCCTAACGTCCAAATACTACTAGGCATTAATTGTGATTTAAATACTATTATACATGCATGCCACTACGATACACTGGAATAGTATAGAAAGTAAAACACAGAGCTCCAACAAAATTTGAAATCCACAAATACTGAAAAGAAACACTGAACTGAACATTTTTATATACAAGATGTACATCATATATTTTCTGAACTACATAAGGGTACAAAAGTACTAAAGTGGGGTAAATTCGAAAAACCCTAACCCTCAAAAAGGAAACCAAAGGGTCCACACACGTACAACACACTCCCTAGTCTATCCCAGAGAAGTCTAGGCGAACAAAATCTCCGTCGGTCTCCATCTGTACCTCTGAGGATGGAGTGATATGTTGAACTCGAGTCTGGTCTGGAATCTCTAACTCTAAACCTGAAAACATGTAAATAGGACACGTCAACGCGTGACCCAGTAGGATACCTAACTAAACTAGGTAGGACCCAGTTTTTGAACCAAACTATCGATCCGAGAAGGTGGCCTGCAAAAGTAAAGGGGTCTACAAAGCATGCATAAGTAATCATGTCATAACATGCAAGTACTAAAAGCAAATAGAGTACCATAACAAAATGAGATAACAACATTTATGAATTGATGACAATTACATTAAAGCTGTCAATTTAGATGTTTGGGAACCCATGTAAATTGTAAGACACATAAGGAGTTGGACTTCACCCAGAGTATGTGAAAAGTGGTACCACAAACCGTGACCCGAGCACTGTAGGGGCTTCTCATAACTCCTTCTGTCGGGAGTGAGAATTCTTGGTTTTTAGGGTCAAATGGAGCAAACCTTCAATTACCACGTCAGTGCATCATGAGTACACCACTGGTCTCTATAACCCTTTCTACTCCCCCTGCTGGTTGCCGTGAGCATAGGTGAGAATCAATATTTGTGTCCACTCCTTAAGGTCTACTTTTACAAGTGCCCCCCCCAAAAAAACACATGTCTAAAGTCTCACCCACTTCTGAATAGATCGATAACTTTAGACTCTTACTCTCATCTCACTTTTAATTTCATCATTTCATGATGCTTCTCATTTTGGCGGGCTCATTACCACTTCTATGTTCATTTCCATTCTTTTCATCAACCATGGGAATATCTCTTCATGTTCATTAATCATTTTCAGTCACATACATCTTCTTGAACATTTCTCAACATATTAACAATTTCAATGAAGTTCTTTCTTGTAAAAATGACAAAGTAATCACATCATGGTGTTATCTTTCATAACTTCCAAGCAACTAATTCAAGCATTTAAACTGAAATTTCATAGTAAGATTCCTTCATGGTGCACATCACTAACATGAGAATTTTAATCATAAACGAACATGATTCTACAAAGTATGATAAAAATCAGTAAAAGCAGACATTTAAACCCAACAGATAGTTTTTAGGGGTCTACCAGATGTCTAGAGTTCATGGTACATGCATCTGGTGTACTATTCACTCAACAGATAAAGTTTGGTGGTTGACCAGACATCTGGAGTTCATTGACCAGACGTCTGGACCACTGTTCAGCCGACTGGCTAGACGTTATCAGCGTCTGGCAGAATTTGTCCAGACTGACACACGCTCACTAAAATGGGCATAACTCTCTCAATTCAACTCCGATTAAGATTATTGAAGATGTGTTGGAAAAATAACAAAATATCCTAATTAATGGACTTGGAATGGACAATAAATTCCAACAACAGAGAAATCTATAGTAGATTGAATATAGACTGATTGCGGAAGATAATTTTCTGAAAACAAAGAACACTTGAATTGTGGCTTCATTGACCAGACCTCTGGAGTTCATCGACCAGATGTCTGGACCACTATTCCAGACACCTAATGATTGAACTCTAGACATCTGGAGTTCATGGGATTGGCCATCTTTAAAAACGACAGTTTGAGTTCGTATTGCTGTAAATTGTATGACAATTAAGTGAAGCATGACAGTTATCACCAATTCCTTTATGAATTTGGGAAAACTTACTAAATAAAAGTTATAGAGAATGCAGTCTTATACTCTCATACCAAATATCATAAATTTATAGTTAACGAGCTAATTAATATGGGCTAAACTCCACATGATACCGATTCTATTTTTAAACAGAATTGTTAAGCATTAAAGATCTGTTGTTTCTAATAATTTACAATTTGATTCTCAGTAAGAGCAAAACACGAAAATTGTAGATATTGAAGTTAGTTTTTCAAATTGACTAAAATCATAATAGTTGGATTACTACAGTGGGAGTTCTACTCTTTTTAGTGGAAGGGTGCAGATTTTGGAAGAATCGATCACTACGGCATAGATCATGGGTGCAGCCACGGTATAAATAGAATGAGATCATGGTTTCTAAAGAAAAATTGTAAAAAATTTCTTAAGATTTCCATATTATACTTTTCCATGATTTTTGACACACATTAAAGAGAAATTTGCATGGTTGAACTTGCAGCAGAAACCATTTCCCAGAAACAGCCTACAAAACTAACTCCTATCGACTCTAAAACGAAATGCTATCTAATTTATTTAGATTCCTACCTTTTGTGTCCTTCAATCAATCTGAGGTCCTTTTTAATCCTTCAAAACCCTCTGATGCTAGTCCTTCTTCAATTGTTGGTTCAAGGGCTTGGAGAACTAAAGTTATGGTGTTGTTTTTCTTTTGGGGTTTGGTGGAGGAAAAAAGTGTCTAGGGAGGCTTTGCATGGGCTCAACGTGAGTTGAGAGAAGAGGGAACGATGCTCCTTCTTCTTCGTATCTTTTTCTTTTGATTTTCTTCAAATTTCTCTTCTTTTTAATCCCTCTAAGATCTTAGGCATTCCCCTAATTCCCTCTTAACTAGCCATATGGCTTTTGAGTTGGTGGGGATTGAGGGGCGCATGACACTTATAAGAGGAGGAGTCCAATTTAGGGATTTTTGAGATTTTTTAATTAAATAAGAATACATGTTGTAATACATAATACCCTCCAATATACAAGTATTCTCTCATATACTTCATATTTTTAAAACCATTTGATGTTTAAAAATTATTGAAAATAATTTTATCCTCATAAATGTCGAGGAAAATCATAGAAATGCCCAAGAATTTTATATATACTTATGCGTCCCAAGAATACATACTAATACGCGTATATTAATAACATGGCTATTACATCTTATCCCCCCTAAAAAAATTCCGTTCTCGGAATTTCAAAATATGTGGAGGAACCATTCTATACATCATCTTACAACAAGATTACATCATTATACAAACAAGTGGGGGTACTTCTCTCTCATCTCATTCTCGAATTCCCAGGTAGACTCTCCTGGAGACTTGCGGTGCCACATGACCTTCACTGGGTTGATAGATTTCTTCATCAGCATCTTTTGTCTTCGATCCAAGATAGCTACTGGCTGCTAATTATAAGTCAGTCCGGTCGTACTTCAATCTCGAAGAAGTCGACGACATGATTAGGATCTCCAACACATCTCTTGAGTTGGGATATATGAAACACGTTATGCACCCCTTCAAGTGATGATGGTAATGCGAGCCTATAAGCCACTTTACTAACATGAGCCATGACTTCAAATGTTCCAATATACATCGGCCTCAATTTCCCATACCTACCAAAACGAATCAATCCTCACGTAGGTGAGATCTTCAAAAATACTTGATCACCTGGCTGAAACTCCAAGTGTCGTCTCTTCGCATCCGCCAATGTTTGTAACGATCTTGGGCTACACGAAGATTATCTCTGACAATCCTTACCACATCCACTGTTTCAGCAATCATATCTGGGCCAAACTGTTCACGGTCACCCACATCATCCCAACTAAGAGGAGATCGGCACTTCCTCCTATACAATGTCGCAAACAGGGACATACCTATGCGTGCCTGGTAACTGTTGTTGTATGCAAAATCCACTAATTGTATGTGCTCACCCTAAGGACCCTTGAAATCCAACATACAAGCACTCAACATATCCTCCAAGATCTGAATAATCCGTTCCGACTGACCATCCGTCTGAGGATGATATGTGGTGCTGAAACTCAATTGAGTTCCCAAGCTAGCAAGTAGACTTATCAAAAAATATAATGTGAATCTGGTGTCACGATCGGAGACTATGCATATAGGCACTCCATGAAATCTCATGATTTCCTGTGTACAATACTTAAATCAGAATCTACACTAATGAACAAATCTAACGAATGTATAGAAAAGATAGAATCTAACCTCTATGTATCACTTAGTAAGATGGTCGGTCGACTGGCTAACCTTGAAAGGAATGAAATGAGCTGATTTTGTTAACCGAACAACGATCGCCCAAATAACATCATGTCCTCGAGGAGTACAAGGTAACCTAGACACAAAATCCATCGTCACGTGTTCCAACTTCCACTCTGGTATAGGAAGAGGTTGTAGCAGTCCTGTTGTTCTATGATGCTCTGCCTTCATTTGTTGACAGGTCAAGCAGGAAGCCACACTTCTGGCTATGCTATACTTCATACCAAGCCACCAAAAATATTGTCGTAGGTCTCGATACATCTTGGTGCCTTCAGGATGAATAGAGTAAGGAGAGCTGTGAGCCTCCCTTAAAAGTTCATCTCGAATACTACCAGCTGTCACACAAATCCAGCTTCCAAAGAGTAGCGATCCATCTCCATGAATACAGAAATCTGTGCAAAGTCCAGCCTCTGTCTATTCTCGAATCTTCTTCAACATATCATCTCCAGACTGAGCCGCCTTAATCTTCTCAATTAAATCATATTGGACTTGCAAACTCATCATTGTTGCCAACATACTAGGAAGAACAACTTCAATCTCCATCTATCGGATATCTCCACAAAGTTGTCTTTGTGATGTCATCATCATCATTACTGGTATACGACTGAGAGCATTAGGTACGACATTAACCTTTATACGGTGATACTGAAGATCAATGTCGTAGTCTGCCATCAATTCAAGCCATCTGTGTTACCTCATATTAAGTTCCTTCTGAGTGAAGACATATTTCAAACTCTTGTGATCTGTATAAATCTTTACATGTTCACCCAGAAGAAAATGTCTCCACAACTTCAGTACGAATATCACTGCGACCAACTCCAAATCATGTGTAGGATAGTTTTGCTCGTGTGTTTTAAATAATCTAGATGCATAGGGTACTACCCTATCATGTTAGTGAAGAACACATCTCAATCCTCTGCCAGATGCATCACAAAATATCTTAAATTCGCCTGAGCTATCTAGAATTGTCAAGATTGGTGCAGTGATCAGTCTCTGCTTTCGCTCATCAAATGCTAGCTGATATTCCTCAGACCAATTATAATCAAAATTCTTCTTGGTAAGGTGAGTCAACAGTGCTGCTATCTTGGAAAAATCCTTGATGAACTTCATATAGTACCAGGTCAATCCCAAGAAACTTCTGATCTCTGTGACTGACTTAGGAACTATCCATTTCTCTATTGCAACAACCTTTTCTGGATCCACATCTATACCATCTCCTAATACTATATGTCCAAGGAAGGCAGCCTTACATAACCAGAACTGGAACTTGCTATACTTAGCATATAATTGATGCTGGCTCAGAGTCTCCAAAACTGTCTTCAAATGTTCCGCATGATCCTCTTCAGTTTTCAAATACACCAAAATATCATCAATGAATATTACCACAAATTTGTCCACGTATTCATAGAAGACTTGGTTCATCAATCTCATGAAAGTGGCTAGTCCATTAGTAACGCCAAAAGACATTACTGAGAACTTGTAATGACCGTAACAAGTCCAGGATGCAGTCTTCGGAACATCTGATCCTCTGACCTTCACTTGGTGATACCCACTTCTAAAATCCAGCTTTGAATGTACTCACGATCCACTGATCTGATCGAAGATGTCATCAATACGATTTAGAGGATACTTGTTCTTTTCTGTAACCTTATTCAATTCCTGACAATCGATGCACATCCTTTGATATCCATCCTTCTTATTCACCAATAATACTGGCGCTCCCCACGGAGATCAGTGTTCTAAAAATCGGCCTGGGCGGCCGCCTAGGCGGCGCCTAGGCGCTAGGCGGCCAGTAAACGCCCCGATTATGGTCTGGGCGGTCAATCTGGGCGTTTTTGGGATTAATCGGCCGCCTAAGCGTTCTGGGCGGTGTCTGGGCGCTCTGGGCGGTTCCTAGGCGGTTCCTGGGCGGTTTCTAGGCGGTTTCTGGGCGGTTTCTGGGCGTTTTTTGGTAAATTGCTTAATTGCACAAGAGTATCTTTTAAATTTTATTTTGTTGCACACAAATACTCTAAAGTAGGTAAACTGGATTTGATTTAGTATGTATTAAATATTTGATGTATTTTAAATAATATATATTTATATTTATATATAAACATAAATATATTATATAAAAATAAATAAAATAATTAAAAACTGCAAATCCGCCTAGGCCGATTAATCCCCGATTAATGCTCTGGGCGCTAGGCGCTAGCAATCCGAACGCCTAGCGCCTAGCGTTTTTTACAACCTTGACGGAGATACACTAGGCTGAATCAGGACATGCTCTGACAAATCCTTTAACTAATTAAAAAATTCAATAAGTCTTGGAGGAGCCATACGATATGGAGCCTTCGCAATCGGTTGGGTGCCCGAAATGAGATCAATGGTAAATTCCAAGGATCTGTCTGGAGGAAGTCTATAGATATCATCTGAAAAGACATCAGGAAAATCTCGGACAACCCTCGGTAAAACTGGTTCAACTTCCATCGCCATCATCACTTCTTTTACTGGATTGGCCTTGAACTTCAATGGTCTGAGTGAACTACTACCACTAAGGAATTCAAACTCTGGATGATCGGGAATCTGAAATACTATCCCCCTGAGTCTAAAATCTATGGTGGCGTAGAATATTCCTAACCAATTCATTCCAAACACAGCTTCAAAATGAGGCATCTCCATTACTAAAAAAATCAGCATACGGCCTTCGTCCACAGATCTCCACATGACACTGACGGCATTCTGAAGAACTGCGGAGCACTCCACTTTCGGTATGGATGTTCCAACTAGTAGCAAAGGAATCTACTACTATAGAATGTCTAGTCACAAACTGTTGGGATAGGAGCAATGAATAGGTCCTGAATCGAATAATGATAGGGCATGGAATGAGGCAACCCTAATAATCCCTAAAGAAAATAACATGAAGCCTTGAAATGGAACATTGATGAGGAAGCATATGTTAGGGTGTGAAAGAAATGTTGTGGTGGATACATAATGGAAGTTGTTGTTGTGGTTGGGATGTTGTTACATGATGTTGGTGTTTAGGTTATTATTGTTGTCATTTCATGATAATGAGTAAGTGTTTCTTTATGTTAAATACTTATTCCTCCACAAAGGAGGGTGCCATGGGGTGGGGGAAACTGAAGTATTGGGTAGGCATAATGGATGGAACTGGATTGTGTTAGTTGTGTTGGGTGCACTCGCACTCCTGTCGAGCTACCGGGGCGGGGAGTGGGCAGATGTGCTACCGTAGGCTCCTGATGGGTTAGCACAGGGGGAGTCCTAGTTTTATCACCCGCCTTACTGGGTGAGGTTCCAGTCCCTTATGTCATATCTGATACCTAGGTTTCCAAACACTAAACAATTAAACTCATGACAATTGTTTCTGTCTGTGTTCGTTATTTTGTGATGCCATTTACTTTTCCTTGCACTTGTTGTTACTTGAGTCGTTACCCCTTCCAATTGCACCCCATTGCATTATTATGCGTACTCTTATTTTTGTGCTATTGTTGTAACCCCTTCCATCATACCCATTTACGGTTCTGTGTACTTTTGTTACTGTTATCTTGCCATGTCATGTTCGATGCATATCTTGCACGTAGTTGCATTTTAGGATGCGGCATTTGAGGTGGAGTTGGATTTCCTAGTGGGTCACGCATTGACGTGTCCCACCGTTGACTTTTCGGGTATTCAGGTGTTGGAATTGGTTGGTGGCTAGGAGGTAGAGCAGTGGAGTTCAGTGGATGATTTTAAGTTGGGTGTGAGGGGTGAGGATAGAGCTGTTGTGCTCTTGGGATTCTGGGGAGAGCTTGATGATGTATGAATAGATGATAATAGATAATGAAGTTCAGTGTTCTTTGTTTCAGTGTTCTCTATAATTCTATGTGTTCATATGTTCTGTGTTATTTTTGATGTGGGAACAATATAGGTATTACCCCAGGCAGTGCACAGTGGACCTGATTGTCTTTCTTTATTTCTCTCACTCGCTTCTTATGGTATATGGGAAAAGATTTTTAATTCCCGGGTATCCTGGGGAGCAGTGTGTTACAAGTGGTGGCTCATGCAGGTCTCCTCATTGTGGCTGTGTAAGGGTAGTGTGTGTCATGTTCCAGTGTTTGTGGGTAGTCTAGTCCTACGGTGGGTATGTGTTCAGCCTTATGATAGAGCCCTGACATCAGAAGCTCGAGATGTAGAGTGCTTGAGGATAGGCATGGGTGTTGGTTGGATATGTAGATGTGTATATATGGCTATGTGTTTGCATAGATCTCCAAGTATTGTATGTTTATTGTCGAGTATGTTTGTGTGATATATTTGTGTGTGTATCTGTAGCTGTTTTCGTATGTAGACTATTATTCTAGATACTGGTATGACTATGTGATTGAGTGTTTGTATTTTAAAGGATATGTGTTGTTATCTGGTTGAACTGTGGGATGTAGGCATAGTCGGGCTATTGTATTGATCGAGATGTATATAGTGTGTATATATAGAGTATGGAACCGTGTGTGAATATCTGTGTCCCACTCATGTGTGAGTGGGCATACTCTTAGCATATTAACATATTATGTTATCTATTGTATTGTGTATACGTATGTGGTGACATATGTGATGTAGATATAGTTATATATATGGTTGTAAGCGCATATGCTTATACATGTGTGTGGATGATATACAATTATGCGGATAGTTGTGTGTATAAACCTTGATGTATGACTATGTACTATATGTATACAGATATTTGGGTGTACCTATTATGTGTGTTTATAGTTAAATGTACGTGTATGTTGGTATGATTTGTATATTGACATGTATGGGTGTGTGCCCATGCATGGGCAGGTATATGCATGGTTATATGTATTTGCTTGCATAGTATGGATATGGGTGCATGTTCTATAGTAGAATGGATATAGTGTTGTGTTATGTTGCATGACCTTATGTGATGATAGATATATGTGTATGTTTGAATGTATACTAGGAGACATACATGGTTGTACGTCTATGGTTATGTATAGATGTGTATACGTAGTAGTATATTAGCCCTATGTGAATTATCATGTTGTGTATACTTGTGTGCACATATAGTAGACATGTCTATGTTTTATGTAGATATGAGATAAGTGTGAATTGGTGTAAGCATCAGTATGTGTGTAAGCATGTATACATGTATGAAGTATTAGTATATGTGTAACTATTTAATACATATGTAAGGATATGTATTTATGTATGCCTTGCATTATGGGTTAGTGTATTTATGTGTGGGGGTAGATTGACATTAATGTACAGATCTGTCCACCCTTAGTTAGACCCTTAGTTCGAAAAGTTTGAGTGCGAATTTTCTTTTTAAGGTGTGTAGAATGTAATGCCCCTAAGTGAGATATACTAGGATGTGTGCATGCGTGTATACTTGTGTGTACCTATGTAGTGTGTATGGTATGCCATACAGTCTTGCGTGTGTATGCTAGTAAGTATTGTAGTATATGTGTGTTCAGATTGTAATATTTGTGTGTTCCTATTATAATATAAGTGTGTTCGTATTCTATTGTATGTGTATTCATGTTGTACAGTATGTGTGTTCATATTTTAGTATAAGTGTGCTCGTTTTCTATTGTATGAATGATCATATTGTAGTCTGCGTTATATCTGTGTACACATTTGTAGTATATGTGTATACAGTTTTTTATGTATCTGTGTACATATATTTATGTATGTACGTATAGCTATTGTATATCTGTGTAGTTTATATCTGTGTACACTGTCTAAATACGCATGTACAGTGCAGTATATATATGTACAGTGCAGTGTATATGTGTGTACAGATCCTTATACATCTATGTCCAGTGCGGTTTATATGTATGTCCAGTCTTATAATTATGTGTGTATCCATACTTGTGTTGTAGATCTGTGGGTACAGATCTTCATTTATCTATGTACACACTTGTAGCATATTTTGTACACAGTTGTATTATAAACTGAA
Source organism: Scilla litardierei (assembly GCA_030789695.1). Classification (NCBI taxonomy): domain Eukaryota; kingdom Viridiplantae; phylum Streptophyta; class Magnoliopsida; order Asparagales; family Asparagaceae; genus Scilla; species Scilla litardierei. Next base: position 553,975,312 of record CM061142.1, read on the forward strand.
CATACTTGTAGTATAATCTGAACATATTTGTATTATAAACTGAACACAATTGTAACAGATTCTTGTGTATCTGTGTACAGATTGTTATCTATGTTTGTTCAGAAACTTGTAAATGTATGTATAATTGGCTGATTCTAAGTATGATGTGCATGTGATGGCGTAAGAAGTAATTTTATAACCAAGTTGAGGGGTAGTTTTTTTAGCTTCCATGTCATCCTATTAATTGGCTGATTCTCTTTATTCATGTTCACATGGTATTATGAACCTGCATGGGTTGATTTAATGTTGAGCTTGTACTGGATGTTGAAATTGTTGGCCTTGAAATGGAAAATTGATGATGAAGCATATGTTGGGATGTGAAAGAAAATGCTGTGGTGCATAGATTATGGAAGTTGTTGTGGTTGGGATGTTGTTACTTGATGTTGGCGTTGAGTTTATTATTGTTGTCATTTCATGATAATGAGTAAGTGTTTATTTATTTCAAATACGTATTCATCCACAAAGGGGGGTGCCATGGGGGTGGGGGAAACTGAAGTATTGGGTAGGCATAAGGGATGGAACTGGATTGTGTTAGTTGTGTTGGGTACACTCGCACTCCTGTTGGGCTACTGGGGCGGGGAGAGAGCAGAGGTGGTACCGTAGGCTCCTGACGGGCTGGCGCGGCGGTGAGTCCTAGTTTTATCACCCGCCTTACTAGGTGAGGTTCCAGTCCCTTATGTCGTATCTTATACATAGGTTTCCTAACATTAAACAATTAAACTCATGACAACTGTTTCTGTCTGTGTTCGTTATTTTGCGGTGCCATTTACTTTTCCTTGCACTTCTTGTTACTTACGTTGTTACCCATTCCCATTGCACCCCATTGCATTATTATGCGTATTCTTATTTTTGTGCTATTATTGTAATCTCTTCCATCGTACCCATTTACGGTTTTGTGTACTTTTGTTACTGTTTCTTGCCATGTCACGTTTGCTGCATATCTTGCACAATGTGGCATTTGAGGTGGAGTTGGATTTCCTACTGGCTCACGCGTTGACGTGCCCCACCGTTGACTTCTCAGGTATTCAGGTGTTGGAATTGGTTGGTGGCTAGGAGATGGTGCAGTGGAGTTCTGTGGATGAGTTTAGGTTGGGGTGTGAGGGGTGAGGAGAGAGCTGTTGTACTCTTGGGATTCTGGGGAGAGCTGGACGCTGTATATATGGATGATAATAGATAATAATGTTCAGTGTTCTTTGTTTCATTGTTCTCTGTAATTCTATGTGTTCCTATGTTCTGTGTTATTGTTGATGTGGGAACAGTATAGGTACTACCCCAGGCAGTGCGCAGTGGACCTGCTCATCTTTCTTTACTTCTCTCACTCACTTCTTAGGGTATCTGGGAAAAGTTTTTTAATTCCCGGGTATCCTGGGGAGCGGCGTGTTACTAGTGTGGCCCATGCAGGTCTCCTCACTGCGGCTGTGAAAAGGTAGTGTGTGTCATGTTCCAGTGTTTGTGGATAGTTTAGTCCTAAGGTGGGTAAGTGTTCAGCCTTAGGATAGAGACCTGACATCAAAAGCTCGAGGTGTGGAGTTCTTGAGGATAGACATGCGTGGTTGGATGGATATGTATATGTGTATATATGGCTATGTGTTTGCATAGATCTCCAAGTATTGTATGTTTATTGTTGAGTATGTCTGTGTAATATATTCGTACGTGTATATGTAGCTGTATCTGTATGTAGAATATTATTCTAGACACTAGTATGATTTATGTGACTGGGTGTTTATTTTTTAAAGGATATGTGTCAGTATCTGGTTGAACATTGAGATGTAGGCATAGTAAGGCTATTGTATTGATCGAGATGTATGTAGTGTGTATATATAGAATATGGAACCATGTGTGAATTTCTGTGTCCCACTCATGTGTGAGTGGGCATACTCTGAGCATATTAATATATTATATTATCTATTGTATTGTGTCTACATTGGTGAAATATGTGATATGTATATAGTTTTATGTATGGTTGTAAGCGCATATGTGATCGCACCCCGGATACACGTCCCGAGGCGACGGTTGTAGTTTTATCGCAAGCGCACGGTATAGCGGCAAGCGGGTATCGAACACAGGGAGGACGAATGACCGTGCTTGTTCCTAATCAACCTGGCTATTCAAGAGAGATAATTGCCTTGGGCGATCCTGTCACAATCGTCAGACAAATGTGCGAAATATCAAATCAAATAAAGAACTTCTAGGGAATGGGGAATCCCCGCTACTCACCGTATTTCATAAAAGTGGTTCGTCGGTATTAAAATTGCTAGAATGAGAATTCGGATGAACTAGTTGCAACTGAATGTGGAACCAAGCTCACGCTCTCGCGCTGTTGCCGGTCTATAGCTTTCCTAGGTTCGGGTCCAATCTCTTGCAAACCCTAGCCTAGGGAAGCTAGCATTAGGATCAACATCATCGGCCAATCGTGCACCGAGCCCAATCTCTTGCAAACTCGGTCCACGATCTAGATTAGGATAGTTCCTACCCGTCCAATCTCTTGCAAACGGGTATCGGCATGGAATTGCACCCGGAAATCCTAGTGTCGGTCCAATCTCTTGCAAACCTATACTTCGAAAATCCGACTCCAACCCAATTCGGATTTCTAGGGCTTCCTATCGAATTGGGATCCAATCTCTTGCAAATCCCAATCGATATGAATACCTAGCCATCCGTAGTAAATTGATCCCAATCTAATCTTTAATAACAATCCTAGCTCAATTTCTACCAATTCATCACAATTATGAAATATGGCTTGTAGGGTTCATCCCCACGCCCCGAGACGTGGAGACTACTCACAAGTCATAGCAATAGCACAAAAATAATCAATGAAATAAGCAATAGAATTCATCACAAATATTGAAATAAACAATAAAAATAGAATTTTTAGGGAAGAGAAATGCAAACCAATGGAGTTCTTCAATTTAATCCAACAAAAATCCAAGTCTTTCCTCTTCTCCAATCACAATAATAAAGCTAAAAGTAATCTAAAAAGCTGCAAAAAATCTAAGAGATGGCTCTCCAAACTAGGGTAAAAACAGGGCTTAAATAGCCCCAAAAATCGTCCAAAAATCCTGACCAAAACGCCCCTGCACAGCCTGTTTTCCGCAAATTTCGCTACAGGCAGCGCATCGCACTCGGCCGAGTGACAAAAGTCGCTCGGCCGAGTGAGGAACCCTGTAATTTTCCAGTAAGTCGGGGCTTTCAGGGGTCTTCAGTTCGGAGGCGGCTCGACCGAGTGAGTTGTCGTCACTCGGCCGATGGCTTCACTTCACTCGGGCGGACGGGATTTACCACTCGGCCGAGTGGGTCTTCTGAAGCTCAGGTGGCCGAAAAACAGTAACTTCAATGTTTTGGAGGGGCTTCGTTTGGGCGCCACTCGGGCGGACGTGGGATCGTCACTTGGCCGATGTGGTCTCCGTCGCTCGGCCGAGTACACATGGAAATCGTGTCTGAATGGGTCGGCCGAGCAGTGTCTCGTTGGTCAGCCGAGTGGCTCCTCCACTCGGCCGAGTGGGACACAAAAAATGCCCAATCTGATTGTTTTGGCCTCCTCGTCGCTCCTGCGACGTCCATTCTTCTTGCGCTCTTCTCCAACAGCAAAATACCCCTCGGGGAGGTCGTCGGTGGCCGTCTAGAGTAAGCGTATCTCGAGATCACTCCAAATCGCGCCAAATCACCTGAAATGCGACAAAGACAACAAATCGTGAAAAGCATCGCAATATCGTCGATATATCGTGAAAAACATGATTTGGGCGATATAAATGGCATGCAAACATGCGGAAAAAAGGTGTAAAATAAGGAGTGATCAAAATCCCCCAAGCTTGCCTCTTACTCGTCCTCGAGGAAGATAAGTAAAAGGCGAACCCGGTGGACTCGGAAAACGAAAACGGCGAAAAAAAAACGAAAAAGAAAGGAAAAACGAAGAAGAATGAAAACGAAATGAAAAAAAGAAAGAAGCGAAGAGGTAGGATGCTAGATCATTTTCTCAGGACGTAGGTTTCACTTACTCTTATAGCATGCTCCGGATGAGAAATACATGTCAAAGAATTTTATTTTGATATCATAGTATAATAGTGCAAATAGAAATAGAAAACCCACGAACAATGGTATAATCATGAAGAATGGAATAATTTTAAAATTAACATCGTCTGAATCATTTAAAGCGGTATACAAATCACAGATCACACACTTTTCAATTGAACGCTTTCTATCTGGAGTATAAGAGTATCACACTATAGAATAGAGAGAATAGAAAAGTATGGATTTCATGAAATGAACGCTAGGCTTAGATTTCTGGATTTCGTAAAGCTAGAAATAATCTCACCGAGTATAGAATATTACTTAGCCTAGGTTGTCGTGCAATATCAAGTAGTCACTCTCTCACACATCAATGGATCCCCTCCCCCAAGCTTATCTATAAGCGTGGTGGCACAAAAAATATTTACATCCCCATTTTTATATAGCTCCAAAAGCAATAAAAAGAAAGAAGAAAGAAAGGAAGTGAGATGGGATCTTTTATTGAGGATTTTTCCTCTCTTTTTTTTCCTTTTTTTTCTTTTTTTTTGCAATAAGCAATATATACACAACGATCCCAACTCAGAGAGAGATAATGATATACAAGAATGTTTTTCTCTCTTTTATTTATTTATTTTTTAGAGAATAAGAGATTTGGAGCTAGGAATTAGTAGCGGGGGAAATGCCATAAAATAGAATCGCTAAGGGGAGATTCACCAATGATTTAAAAAGTAGAGAAATGATGTTCAAGATTTGTGGAGAAAGAAATAAATGTAACTCTCGGTTCACTCTATAAGACATGCACGACAACTTCAGCAGGGTAATCTAATCTACTCAGTTTCGATCACAAAAAAGCTAACTAATCCAGATATATCATAGCTAACATCATTCAATCATCCTGAAGTGAAGTGTACAATTCATGCATATAGAAGTGATAAAGGAAAAGAAATCATTACTCCAGATATAGGCATTCAATGCGTGAATCTTGGTGTGTTTTCTGTGATAGCATACATATGAATATTCAGGCTCAGCTAATAATAAAATTTCATCCATTTTCATGTGGAAAAAGTGTGGGTTACTATTTCTAAATGCAAAGCAAGTCATAGCATATGATATCAGAAATGAAACCTAAGACATGACAAATATAGCATGCATATAGAATAAGCTAACTCCACGTAGACGTCATCACAGAAAATTCATCTCTAGCATGAGATGAAAAAGAAATAAAGATAAAGGAAAATAGAACTATTTACAATGCGGCATGCAGAGAAATAAGAAAAACGTGATGCATGGTGAAAAAGAAAAAATGATGAAAATAAGTGAAAATAAATGCAAAAGGGGAAAGTGGCGTGAAAAAAAAACTAAAAATAAAGGTGGCAAAACGAAAAAGAACGTGAGGACTCACTCCCCCAAGCTAAACGGCACAGTGTCCTCAATGTGCAAAGTGTGGCACACCGAGAGACAAGAAATGTGAGGGGCAAGTGAGGATGCATGCATGATGAGAAGGAAAAGAAAAATAATAAAAAAGAAAATATGAAAATATGATGCTGATACGATGCATGCACAGATAGGAGTGATACAGAGATATAAGTGGCACCAAAAACTCTCCCTCTCTCCCGAAAAAGATATAAAAAGATACGGCAAAATGAGAATCCCAAAATAAGTGAGGGGAGGGGTGGGTGGACAAAAATGCAACGGGACCCAGCAGAAACGGGCAGCACAACGGCAGGAAGAAATCGATGGCATCAAGGGTGCCTAAGGAGGTGGCGCTGCACCGTCTCCGTCCCGAGGAAGAGGTGGTGGAGGGGGAAGAGGCTGCTGAGCGGGGGTGGGTGTGGGAGTGGCAGCAGGCTGAGTGTGTGTGGGGGTGTGTGTGGGAACCTGCTGGGTGGGTGGGGGCACGCGCGGGAGACGCTCCAAGACCTGGGTGAGACAGTAGTGGATCTAGGGGATCAGGTCGAAGCGTCCAGCCATCGCAGAGACGGTGGAGGAAAGGGTCCTAAGGTCTCCTCTGAGACCACTTACCGCCAACTCAAGAGCACGAATGCTCTGCAGTACAGTGTCGGGCGGGGGTGGTGCAGAGGGACGCACCGGTCTAGGCTGTGGGCGAGGCTGGCGTACGCGTGTGGAGTATGTAACGGGCTCAGCAGGGAAGGGGACAAAAGGTGCCGCGCCAGGAAATGTGGGTCTGGCCTCAGTGTGAGGCCGGGACACCGGCTGGTGGGAAGTGGAGGCAGCGGTAGCAAAAGAAGCGTGCAAAAGAGGCAGTGAGGTGGCCAGAGAGGTCTGTGGCACAGAAGTGTGGACAGACGCCACGACGCTCTCGGAGAATACGGCGGCAGTGGAGACAGAGGACTCTCCGCACTCGACAATGGTCGGCGGGCGCCAGGGGGAGGCAGAGGAAATCGGCTCGGCAGACAGAGGGCCAGTGGTGGTAGTGGGTGCGGAGGTGGTGACAGTGGTGACAGCCGCGGGAGTGGTGGAAGTGGGCTCAACTAAGGTACTCGTGACACTGACAGAGGTGGGGACAGAAGTGTCAGGAGCAGCGGAAACAACTGGTATGGGCTGAGGGGCCACAGGGTCGACAGGGTCGGCAGCAGGCTCGGCAGGGTGGACAGCAGGGTCTGCGGGGGCAGCGTGGGCAGCGTGGGCAGCGTGGGCCTGCTCGGCCTCCTCGACCTCAAGCACGTAAGCAGCGGGGATGAGGACATCCATCTCTGGGAGCCAGTCAACGTGGGCTGGTGCAATCTGGGTCCGAGCAGGGCTCGGGAGAATCATGTAATCGGCACCAAAAGGGCCGTGCAACCAGACCCAATGACGCTCACCATGCGGACGAAGCATCTTCATCCGGGCCATGACGTCTATCGACAAAGAAGTGGGGTCCGATACTCGCCGCAGGTCGTCAGGCAGGTCATCGCCCGTCATCATGGTAAGCAAGGTGATCAGGCTGCCGCAGCATATCGGTGAGCGAGCGCCCACCGACACAATGATGCGGTCTAAAAACCAAGCCGCAATGTCGATCACGACGGCGGGGACAAGCTCGTGTCCATCCCTAGATAGAGCTCTAGGACGCGTCATCGTGTAGAGCATGTAAAGCTCTGGCGTAGACATCGTGCCCGGCTCATATCTGGCCAAAAAGGTCGTCGCCATAAGGCGCTGGGCAATACGTAGGCATGGGTGGACAATGGCCGAGGCCTTGGCCCTACTAGGGTCAAAGGCAGCGTGAAGACCTGTAATCTGGGCCCAAAAGGCACCAGCGTCGAAGGAAGGAGGGGGGATATGGGTGGGGCCGTAACCGCGATCGGCTCTGGGGACAACGGGCCACGAGAAGAATGCTCTCATCATATCGAGAGTGACCTGGCACTCTCGATCCATGAACCGAAACGAGCATCCCTCGTCGGTCCGGGCGATCGAACTCAAAACCTCAAGTGTCGGGCGGGTGAACGTGTCCGCCGACACCTGAAGGAAGTCGCGCCAACCCACGTTGTCGTACAACGTGAGTATCCACTCAAGTACCCCCAGGCGGCCAAGGTCAGCGAGGTGTGCAAACCTGGAGGGTACGATCGAGCGCTGGGAGATACGGTCGAAGACGGCGCGGTGTGCGTCATCTCGGAACGTGATCCCGAGCGGCCCGACCAGTGGAGCCGGTGGTGGTGGTGGTGGTGGGGCGGGGAGTGGCTGTGCAGGCTGTGCGTGCTGTGGGTGCGCTGCAGGCTGTGCGGGGCCTGCAGGCTGTGATGGGTGGACGGGGTGTGCGGGAGAAGGAGGAGGACAGTCCTCCACCTCGTGAGCAGGGCCGGCCTCGTCCGATCGCTTCCGCTTGGCGGAAGCTCTCGTCGACCTCGGCCGTGTCCGGGGCGGCATATCAGCCCCGAGCGCGCCGAAAAGTGAAAAGTGCGGCGTGTGCACAAAGAATGGAATGAGTATACCCAAACACGCCGCGAGTGCTAAGTAGTGGAAGCGTGCAAAGTCCGTGCCTCCACGAAGTCCAAAACAGCCCGTAGAAGCTCCCCTGAGCTCCCCTAAGCTCCAAAAAGCTACATGCGCGTGAAAAAACGATATCAGCGAGTAATAATCAAAATGTATGGAGCAATAGGGGTATAATGGATAGATATAGGAATTGATTTGGGTTAGGGGGGCGTTTAGCGCATGGATCCTCAAGAAATACACGAAAAGAGGCGAAAATAGGCAAAATAAACGATACCGGAGATGGCCGGAGCGGCTGCCGCCGGCGGCGACTCGGGCGAGTCGCGGTGGTGGTCGGCCGGCGATGGCGGGCCGAGCGGCGGCGCGAGTGGGCGAGTATGGGCGCGAGCGAGGGGATTCGGGCGATGGAACTGAAGCGTCGGGCGGTTTGGGGGTGTTTGCGATTTCGAAAAATGAGCCCCCCTCGGCCCTTATATAATAAAACTTACGACTCGGCCGAGTGACGTTGTTACTCGGCCGAGCGAGACCATTGAAAGTTTCCTCCCCGCTATCGCTTCGGCCGAGTGGCTTTGCCAGCCTCGGCCGAGTGGAGTAAGTCCATTCGACCGAGTGACTCAAGCTACTCGACATGACTCGCCCTAGGAGGGTATCCGTTGTACTCGGCCGAGTGAGAATGTATACTCGGCCGAGTAGCAGTTCTAATGAAATGAGGAAAATAGACAGAGAGTTGGGTACAGCAGACTTCCCTCGTTCGTGAGCGGCTCGGCCAGACGAACTTCTGTACTCGGCCGAGCGACTAGTATGCTCGGCCGAGTGAGCCTTGTGTTCTGCTCTTTGTCTTCATTTGGGCTCTAAACTCTGTCTTTCTTCCTCCAGTCGATTTCATCCTCCTCCTAAGCGTCGAGCGCCTTCTTGGGGCGCTCCTCGTCGACTCGTTCATCCTCCTCATGATGGATCTACCTATCTCCTCTCCTGTCAAGAAAAATAGGACCCGTTATCACAAAATTTTTGGGCGAACGATTCTAAACACTAAAAATTTCAAAAAAATTGAAAATAAAGAAAAGGTAGAAATAAAGCAAAAACGTCGGGTTGCCTCCCGACAAGCGCTCGTTTAAGGTCGTGAGCTCGACCCCCCTATAATTTTCAATCAATGCGGGATGTTTGGTGCATATGAGATGCACCCATCGAATTTTCCGGGGAGCGCGCTTGGATTTGGATGTGGCGGCGGCGCGTTCTCCCGCGGTGGTCTCTCGTCTCGAATAGTGTTGGGGGGAGGCTCCCCCAAGCTAGCGTTTGCTCCGGTCAACGGCTTAACCGGTGATGCCGGTTTCCGTGCCGACGGAGCTTTCTTTGGAGACTTTAATTTCGAGAGCTTGCAGAGCTCTCGAATCCTTGCGACATCAGCGTCGCCTTCATCTTCTTCACCGGAGAGGTCGGGGGAATCATCTTTATTCTCTTCATGGCCTAAATCCGGGCCTTCTTCAAAATCTTCATCAAAAAGAGCGCCAATTGAGTGAGGAATCGCCTCCTCTATCACCTCATCAAGGAGGTCCATGTAGTCAAGTTCCTCGTGATAAGGCATGTGCTTCATGGCCTTAGGAATGTGGAGCTCCACCTCAATGTTTCCGACGTTTAGGGTTAAGGTACCTTCGCGCACGTCGACGATGACTCCGGCGGTGGCGAGGAATGGGCGTCCAAGTATCAATGAGGTGTCTCCCTCCTCCTTAACGTCCATGATCACGAAGTCACATGGCAAGCATATTCCACCCGGGACTTGTAGCGGTATGTCTTCGGCAATCCCCACCGACCTTGTTATCCGTCCATCGGCTAATTGAATGCGCATGTCGGTGGGTTTCAACTTTGTCCCGGTGTTTAGCTTTAAGAACATGGAGAGGGGCATGAGGCTCACACTAGCCCCAAGATCAACCAACGCCTTTTGAAGAGGAACGCCGCCCAAGGTGCAAGGAATCCGAAAACTCCCCGGATCGTTAAATTTCGCCGGCTCCTTCTCTCTCTTGGTGAACCAAGAGCCCTCCTCGGCTAGCATTATCTTTTCCTTCCTCTTTCTCCCCGAAATCAAGTCCTTCAAGAATTTTGCATATGTGGGGATCTCGACGATGGCGTCAAGGAAGGGAATGTTGAGGCTAACTCCTCTTAGGTACTCGAGAAATTTTGCTAGCCTTTTTTCCATTTTCGCTCTAGCGAGCCTTTGGGGGATTGGGACCGGTGGCATGAAGCGCCTTTCCTCAATCAATTTTTCCGCTCTAGGTTTCTCCTCGTCTCGTGGCTCCTTCTCTTTTTCAACTTCGACTACCGGCTCAATTGGCTCCGAGCTTTCCTCCACGGGCTCCTCAATAGGAATCATGGCGGGGGTGGTGTCCTTCCCGCCTCTAGTGGTAACGGCAACTACGGCATTGATGTGGCCCGTGTTGCCCGGTGGGTTTTGCTCCGGTTGCGCCGGCAACCGTTGAGTGTTCCGATTGAGTAAAGCCAATTGCTCCGATATTTGAGCCACCACGGTATTAAGGGAGTCTTGCCCCGCCTTCAAAGTAGCATTCACCTTATTTTGCTCGACCATGAACGCCTCCACTCTAGTTTCGAAGTCGGATCGTGGTGGAGCTTGTGGAGGGTTTTGATTTTGATTCCTCCACCCTTGGTTGTATCCGGGAGGCCTATATGGTGGGACTTGTTGCTTTGGTTGAAAGTTTTGTTGTGGAGGCCCCCTCGGCGGATAGTATTGTTGTTGGGGTTGTGGTGGTCGAGCTTGATTAGGCGGTTGTTGTGGCGGGTTCAAAGATCCTTCATTGTTGGCGTAGGAGAATCCCGGATGATTTCTTGCGGCCGGGTTGGACCAATACCCTTGGTTCCCCGCAACATATTGTACTTGCTCCAAGGATCCTTCTCCTTGCTCTCCTCCCGAGTACATGGCTTGAGATTGGTCTTGCCAATCACACATTTGGTTTGTCGGCGCGGAGGTGGAAGGGCTTCCTTGGGGCTCCGTAATGAACTTCTCCAATCTCTCCACCACCTTGTGCAGAGAATCAAATTTGCTCGTGAGCTCCGCTACGGCCTTTGCCTCGTAGATGCTAGTTGGCTTTAAGGAGGACGTAGAGTGTCCTCGCTCATCGCCCCATTGTTGATTATTTGAGGCCATCTCCTCAATTAGGGCCGTAGCTTCCTCGGGAGTCTTTGACAAAATTGCACCATTCGCCGCGGTATCAATAATTTGTTTGGTCCCCGGTTGGAGACCGTTGTAGAAGCTATGCACTAACTCCCAGTCTTCTATGCTGTGGTGCGGGCACTGGTGCTGCAAATCCTTAAATCGCTCCCAAGCTTCATAGAGCGTCTCTTGTGGTCCTTGCTTGAAGGACATGAGAGCGCTCCGGATCTTCACCGTCTTGGATGGCGGATAGAATTTGTCAATGAATGCATCCGCCAACCCGTCCCAAGAGGTGAAAACTCCGTCAGCCTGCGTCCTTAGCCAATAGAGTGCCTTGTCCTTTAGCGTGAAGGGGAAGAGACGCAGTCTGATGGCATCGATGGGGACCCCCGGCATTTGGAATGTGGCGCACTTCGACAAGAATGATTGGATGTGGTAGTGGGGGTTCTCATGGGCGTTCCCATGAAATGGGTCTTGTTGCATCAAACCCACCAATCCCGTCTTTAGCTCGAAGTTCTTGTCGGCCGCCAACTCCGGTACGGCAATGGATGATGTAGTAGAAGAGGTCTTAGGCCGAAGCCTATCGCGAATAGAAATTATTCTCGCCATCCTTGCCGCCAATTCTTCGGGAGTTTCCGGGTTGGTCATAAACCGCCCTTCCAGATATTGTCTCCTTTCCGCTATGAGTCTCCGCGCGGTACGTTCGATCTCGGGATCAAATAATAAGGCTTCGGGGTCCGCCGTAGATCTCGTGTACATGCACAGGGAAAACAGAGTTTCAAAGAGATTATTAGTACCGTGGAAGGGTTAGGTAAGAATGGTAATGGAAATAATAATAATAATGAAAAAATAAAAAATAAAAGAAAGAAATAACTAGGGTGAGAAAGAATCAAACGCAATCGCCTCCCCGGCAACGGCGCCAAAAACTTGATCGCACCCCGGATATACGTCCCGAGGCGACGGTTGTAGTTTTACCGCAAGCGCACGGTATAGCGACAAGCGGGTATCGAACACAGGGAGGACGAATGACCGTGCTTGTTCCTAATCAACCTGGCTATTCAAGAGAGATAATTGCCTTGGGCGATCCTGTCACAATCGTCAGACAAATGTGCGAAATATCAAATCAAATAAAGAACGTCTAGGGAATGGGGAATCCCCGCTACTCACCGCATTTCATAAAAGTGGTTCGTCGGTATTAAAATTGCTAGAATGAGAATTCGGATGAAGTAGTTGCAACTGAATGTGGAACCAAGCTCACGCTCTCGCGCTGTTGCCGGTCTATAGCTTTCCTAGGTTCGGGTCCAATCTCTTGCAAACCCTAGACTAGGGAAGCTAGCATTAGGATCAACATCATCGTCCAATTGTGCACCGAGCCCAATCTCTTACAAACTCGGTCCACGATCTAGATTAGGATAGTTCCTACCTGTCCAATCTCTTGCAAACGGGTATCGGCATGGAATTGCACCCGGAAATCCTAGTGTCGGTGCAATCTCTTGCAAACCTATACTTCGAAAATCCGACTCCAACCCAATTCGGATTTCTAGGGCTTCCTATCGAATTGGGATCCAATCTCTTGCAAATCCCAATCGATATGAATACCTAGCCATCCGTAGTAAATTGATCCCAATCTAATCTTTAATAACAATCCTAGCTCAATTTCTACCAATTCATCACAATTATGAAATAGGGCTTGTAGGGTTCATCCCCACGCCCCGAGACGTGGAGACTACTCACAAGTCATAGCAATAGCACAAAAATAATCAATGAAATAAGCAATAGAATTCATCACAAATATTGAAATAAACAATAAAAATAGAATTTTTAGGGAAGAGAAATGCAAACCAATGGAGTTCTTCAATTTAATCCAACAAAAATCCAAGTCTTTCCTCTTCTCCAATCACAATAATAAAGCTAAAAGTAATCTAAAAAGCTGCAAAAAATCTAAGAGATGGCTCTCCAAACTAGGGTAAAAACAGGGCTTAAATAGCCCCAAAAATCGTCCAAAAATCCTGACCAAAATGCCCCTGCACAGCCTGTTTTCCGCAAATTTCGCTACAGGCAGCGCATCGCACTCGGCCGAGTGACAAAAGTCGCTCGGCCGAGTGAGGAACCCTGTAATTTTCCAGTAAGTCGGGGCTTTCAGGGGTCTTCAGTTCGGAGGCGGCTCGACCGAGTGAGTTGTCGTCACTCGGCCGATGGCTTCACTTCACTCGGGCGGACGGGATTTACCACTTGGCCGAGTGGGTCTTCTGAAGCTCAGGTGGCCGAAAAATAGTAACTTCAATGTTTTGGAGGGGCTTCGTCTGGGCGCCACTCGGGCGGACGTGGGATCGTCACTCGGCCGATGTGGTCTACGTCGCTCGGCCGAGTACACATGGAAATCGTGTCTGAACGGGTCGGCCGAGCAGTGTCTCGTTGGTCGGCCGAGTGGCTCCTCCACTCGGCCGAGTGGGACAAAAAAAATGCCCAATCTGATTGTTTTGGCCTCCTCGTCGCTCCTGCGACGTCCATTCTTCTTGCGCTCTTCTCCAACAGCAAAATACCCCTCGGGGAGGTCGTCGGTGGCCGTCTAGAGTAAGCGTATCTCGAGATCACTCCAAATCGCGCCAAATCACCTGAAATGCGACAAAGACAACAAATCGTGAAAAGCATCGCAATATCGTCGATATATCGTGAAAAACATGATTTGGGCGATATAAATGGCATGCAAACATGCGGAAAAAAGGTGTAAAATAAGGAGTGATCAATATGCTTATACATGTGTGTGGATGATATACAATTATGCGAATAGGTGTGTATATAAATCTTGATGTATGACTATCTACTATATGTATATAGGTAATTGGGTGTACCAATTATGTGTGTTTATAGTTAAATGTATGTGTATGTTGGTATGATTTGTATATTGCCATGTATGTGTGTGTGCCCATACATGGGCATGTGTATGCCTAGTTATATGTATTTGCTTGCATAGTATGGCTATGGGTGCCTTATCTATATTAATAGGGATATAGTGTTGTGTTGTGTTGTGTTGCATGACCTTATGTGATGATAGATATATGTGTATGTTTGAATGTATACTAGGAGGCATACATGGTTGTACGTCTATAAAGATGTGTATATGTAGTAGTGTATTAGACCTATGTGAAGTATCATGTTGTGTATACTTGTGTGTCCATATAGTAGGCATGTCTTTGTTTTATATAGATTTGAGGTAGGTGTGAATTGGTGTAACATCAGTATGTGTGTAAGCATGTATAGATGTATGAAGTATTAGTATATGTGTAACTATTTAATACATGTGTAAGGATATGCATTTATGTATGCATTGCATTCTGGGTTAGTGTATTTATGTCTGGGGTAGATTGACCTTAGTGTCCAGGTCTGTCCACCCTTAGTTAGACCCTTAGTTAGAAAATTTCGAGTGCGAACTTTATTTTTAAGGTAGGTAGTATGTAATGCCCCTAAGTGAGTATACTAGGATGTGTGCATGCTTGTATACTTGTGAGTACCTTTGTGGTGTATATGGTATGCTATACAGTCTTGCGTGTGTATGCTAGTACGTATTGTAGTATATGTTGAGTATTGAATCCCCTGACTTGGTTTTGATGATGAACAAACATAAATATCGTGTACTAATTATCTTTGAGCGCAGTTATGGAGATCATCGTCAAATTACTTTGTAGATCTCAAGCGACGTCTCAAGACTTCCTTAGAGCGCGTGATCGTTGTGCCTGAAGCTTCGTTGAAGCTCAAGGAGTTATTAATGAAGTCAAGGGATTCGGATTCTCCATGTTGAAGCTTTGAAGACGGTTTGTTGTGTTATTTTATATTGTCTTCTAGCGTCATTTCATAGAATGCTAAGCTTTGAGTAGTACTTGCCTAGTTATCCTCATTTCTATCCTAGCTTATCTCTATGATTGCCTTAGAAGCCATTAGAAAGTTTTCCTTAGCTTATCGCGTCTTTTCATGGCTTTATGTGCATCTTAGTTGGTTCAAGTAGAAGGACCAACCGACTAGATGACAATCTAATCAGTTGGAAATTCTTCTTGAACCGACTAGTAATCCTTGTCAATTTTGGCATACTTACTGTTGACCAATTAGTCGGTCCAAGAAGGCTCACCGACCAACTAGTTGTCCAACTAGTCGGTTGGTGTTTCTTCTTAGACCAACTAGTTTTCCCTCCTTATTTTACTATATTCTCTGTCAACCATCTAGTTGGTCCAAGAAGGTTCACCAACCAACTAGTTCTCAAACTAATCGGTCAGTGATCCTTCTTAGACCGATTAAGCTGCTTTAATTTTTCAGCCGTTGGAGATTTTATTTCCACGACTTTTCTTGATCTGTTTTGATTGTTTCCATATATGTTTGATTCGTTTCAAACATGGAAATATGTCTAATATCAGAGAGATTTCGGATCTGAGTATTCATTCAATCGATTATCAATTTCCAAGGCTTTCTCTCTCGAAAATCTCTCCCTCTCTTTGTGACCTAATTTCTCAAAGAGGTTTTTCAGATCTAGTGCGATCATTCTTCTGAGAGATCAAAACACGACCATCATCATCGCTCTAGCCATCTCACACTGTTCGTCATGGTGGTGCTAGGGTTTCGTGATCACTCTTTCTCAAAATCCTTCCTTGCTCTAAATCTGTAAGTATTTCTCAAGGCATAGGATTTTGTGGTAAGAGTTTTAGATTTCATTCAATCTTATATTTGGGTTTATCTCTCGGTTTGTGAGAGAAGTTCGTGATCCCGGTTTGTGGGAGTCACGATCAAACTGTTGTATTGATTTGATCTTGTAGTAGTTTCTACAAGAAGTTATTTAGTAGAAGCTTGAGTTAGTGGATTCTAACTCAAGTAGCCGGAAGGGATCTGCGTATCTGGGACGTAGGATCACCTGGAACAAGTCGAGGAGACTTGGGTGGATCCGAACCCATTACATCGCTTGTTTGCGTTGCATTGTTCTTGTTGTTCTTATTTATTCCGCATAGTTGTTTGTGATTGCACAATAATTAGGAATTAGACTCTTGATTATTTTAAAGTACTATTCACTCCCTAGTACTTGTGCAGTAGCTTTCAGGGCATTACATTTGGTATCAAAGCCGAGTTCATAGCTATAACAAACAACGACAACAAGGCCTTTCGACCACCTTCCGACTACAGCACCTACAAGAATCGTGAAGGAGCTTCGTCAGTGAT
The DNA here is from genome assembly GCA_030789695.1 of Scilla litardierei. NCBI lineage: Eukaryota > Viridiplantae > Streptophyta > Magnoliopsida > Asparagales > Asparagaceae > Scilla > Scilla litardierei. Next base: position 553,991,639 of record CM061142.1, read on the forward strand.
CGAAGGACACTCCTCAACCAGGCCTCCTCACTTTAACAGTACCAATTATGGGTACTGGAAATGCCGGATGGAAACTTTCCTCTGGAGCGCATCACTTTGGAGAGCCACGTTAACGGAGTACGTTGAGCCCACTGAAGAAGACTTCACAAAGTGGACTGCCGCGGAGGTCGCCGCGGAGGTGAGCAATGCTAAGGCAATGAATGCCTTACAATGTGCACTGGAGCCTGAAGACTTCAACAAGATATGCACCTGTAAGAGTGCATATCAGATATGGAATCAACTCCTCATCTTACACGAGGGAACGAGCAGGGTAAAACACTCCAAACTCACTGTTGTTAACAAAGAATTCGAGCTATTTCACGTGGAATAGGGTGAAAGAATTAAGGAGTACTATGCTCGCTTCATGGATATAACCAACGAGTTGGAAGCCCTTGGGAAGACCTATACCCAAGAAGAGAAAGTCGCAAAGATCATTGATGGACTTCCTTCGAGTTTGGAAAAGCGAACTTACGCTATCGAGGAAGGTAATGATATGTCCAAATATACTGTTGTTCAACTAATGGGTACTTTAATGTCTTATGAGGTACGAAAGGACATCAAGATCAAGATGCAAGACAAGATGAAGGCGTTCTTGAAGTAAGAAGAGCCGAAGAAACAGGCGATTGCTATCAAGACCGCCCCTACCACACCTACCGATAGTGAAAATTCGGACTCTGAGTTGGACATGGAATCTTTGGCCCTCATGGAAAAGAAGTTCAACCGATTTTTTCGAAAAGGTAATTTCGAAAACAAATCAAAAGTTGGTTCTACTAATGCCTCTGCTCCTTTGTGTTTCAAATGCAATAAGCCAGGACACATCAAGGTCGATTGTCCTCTCAACAAACAAAAGGAAAAGTGGAAGGCACCAAAGTTTGACAAATCAAGAAAGCACAAGAAGGAGTACAAGAAAGGGCTTGTCGGTACATTCACCGACTCGGAAGAGGACTCCTCAAATGGAGAGTCAGATGATGAACAAGTGGAGAAAGCGCACATGTGCTTCATAGCAAGAGAGCAACATGATCAAGAGACCGCTTCAGATGAAAGCGAGGATGAAGGTGAAGAGGTAACTATGGATGACCTAAGATTAGCTAATGAACAAATTTGGTCTAAGTATTCTAAGTTGGTAAATAGATATACTAAGATCAAAGATGAGTTAACTAGTCTGCAAACCACACCTAAACCTATCATCACCAACAATGCCACCGTTATTGAAGCCTTGAGAACTGAGATTGTAAATCTCAAATCTCAACTTGAACATGTTGACATCAAGGATTCGGATAAACACGAGATAGCGGATTTGATTTCCCGAAACTCAACTTTGAGTATTGAGAATGAGAATCTCAAGTCTCGTGTTTGTGAACTCACAATACAAGTGTCCACTTTGGATACTACAATACTTTCTCTCACTGAGAAATATGAGTCCACAATAGGCCGGATTGATAAATTCAACAAAGGCAAGGATCATTTGGATAATATTCTGAATGACTTACCTCCGATCAATCATCGTATTGGTTTGGGATATAAGAAGGAAGATTCATCCAAATCTTCCATCACCTTTGTAAGGCCATCTTCTGATGCCTCAACTAGTGGGAGTAAACACCCCATGGGTAGATCATCTACCAATGGTACTTCCACTAAGTACACACCCCCTTTTGGAAAGAAACCTACTTTGGGTGGACTTTCAAAAAAGGGTCATGCATTTATGTACACCAATACTATGCCACGTAGGAACACACCTCCTACCCCACCTGTTCACACTCATGATGATTTCTATGCTCCATGCCCACGAGCACATGCACACCAAGTGAGACACACTCACGCATGTGTTCCCCTACATGTATATGTTCACCCACATCATTATTACTTGAATGATTACCATCATGCGCCGTATCATATGTTGTCATCGCCATTTCATCATGTGCCGCATGTTTATCCACGTCATGCATACAATAGGCCACTTCCTCGTAGAACACATGCACCACGTAGAAATCAACAAAACATGCATGTTCCCAATAGGAATAGGGTTCCCAAGACATTCAGTATTTGGGGCCCGAAGGACACAAGCATGCATGAGAAACAAGTTTATATAAACTCATATTTCATGAATGTTGTGCACAATGATGATTACATTGGGAAGTCTAAGTCCAATTGGACTTGGCTTCCAATGGTCTAATCTCTTAGGACCCAATGATCTTGGGTACCATGATACAATGTTTTTATCTTCAGGTACTCAAGAAAAAGAAAAGGAGCAACAAATCTATGGAAGTACTTTGTGATTCTGTTGATAAATCTAATGATATTGATTCTGTTGAAAGTAACCCTACTAATGAATCTCTTGAGAATGTTCCTAGTGACCAGGGTATTTCCAGAAAGCTTCCAACAATTCGTGACCATCCACATGAGCAAGCCATTGGTAATATACAAGATGGTGTCAAAACAAGATCTCAAGTCAACTTCTTCGCTCACTGTGCCTTTGTCTCTTCAGTGGAGCCAAAGAATATCAACGAGGCATGCGAAGATAGTTCTTGGATCCTAGCCATGGAAGAGGAGCTCATTCAGTTTGAGAGGAATGAGGTCTGGGAGCTCGTTCCATTGCCTTCGAAGAACCACAACATTATAGGTACGAAGTGGATTTTCAAGAACAAGACAGCCGAGAACCAAAATGTCATCCGGAACAAAGCTCGGTTAGTTGCTCAAGGCTACAGGCAAGAGGAAGGTATTGATTTCGAGGAATCTTTTGCACCTGCAGCTTGATTAGAATCTATTAGGTTACTATTATCATTTGCATGCCATAAAGATTTCAAACTTTTTCAAATGGACGTAAAGAGTGCGTTTTTAAACGGAGATGTCGTTGAGGAAGTTTATGTTTCTCAATCTCCGGGTTTTATAAATGAAAAATTTCCAAATCATGTTTTCAAACTTAAGAAAGCACTTTATGGTTTGAGACAAGCTCCAAGAGCTTGGTATGGCCGCATAAAGAACTTTCTTTTGGATTTGAGTTTCAAAATGGGTGAGATTGATTCAACACTTTTTGTTAAATATGCAAATCATGATATTATTTTAGTTCAAATTTACGTAGATGATATCATTTTCGGTGCTACTAACTTCACTCTTTGCGAAGAGTTTTCTAATGTTATGAAGGACCAATTTGAGATGAGCTACTTGGGTGAGCTCAAATATTTCTTAGGACTCCAAATCTTCCAAATGAACGATGGAATCTTCATCCACCAAACCAAGTACACGGTGGAGCTGCTAAAGCGATTTGGAATGGAGAATGCTTCTAGCAAGAAGACTCCGATGAGCACCACAACACACCTTGATAAAGATACGGGCGGCAAAGATGTAGACATTCGTCTATATCGAGGTATGATAGGTAGTTTATTATATCTTACTGCTAGTAGGCCAGATATAATGTTTGTTGTATGTGTTTGTGCTAGGTATCAGTCACAACCTAAGGAATCACACTTAATAGCGGTTAAACATATTTTCCTTTATTTAAGTCACACACTAGACTATAGATTATTCTATCCAAAGTCAAGCATATATGAGTTAATTTCATATAGTGACGCAGATTATGCTGGATGCAAATCCGACAGGAAGAGTACTAGTGGCACTTGCCATTTTATAGGAAATTCTCTTGTCTCTTGGTTTTCCAAGAAGCAAAACTCTGTATCACTTTCAACCACCGAGGCAGAATATATCGCCGCCGGTACTGCATGTGCACAGGTTCTTTGGATGAGACACACACTTAAAGACTTTGGTATAATCTGTGATACTTGCCCTATCATGGTGGACAACCTAAGTGCAATATGTCTCTCTAAGAATCCGGTACACCACTCCCGTACCAAACACATAGATGTCCGTCACCATTTCCTAGATGATGATATAGCTAAAAAGGACCTCATTTTAGTGTACGTTGAAACCCAGAAGCAAATCGCCGATATTTTCACGAAACCACTCAAGGAAGATACCTTTGTGCGGTTACGTCGAGAATTGGGGATTATGGGTGAATCTGAGATTTGGGATTCATATTTTTCATAATTCTGTATGTTAATGATTTTCATAAGCTCATACTAGACTTGTTGTGATATTCTCTATTCATGCTGGATTTATGACTGGTTTTTCGTTTTGCACGTTGTATGTATGGTTTTATGGTTGTTTTGTATGTTTTGTGATATTTGTTTGATGAATGTTGGGTTGTTGTATGTTGTGCACTTTATACTGCTATCTGCTGATGATCGATATTTTTTTGTTATCGGGATGTATCATTTTTGCTGTATCTATATATATGAATACATCCTGTTGTAGTTTGTCTCTGTGTGCACATTGTACTTTGTCTCTGTTGTTTACTTCATCGCTCGTCGACTATGTTAGTGATTTAGCTTTGTTTGTATGAAAACGTGAATTGTTTTCCGTGCACTCAATTCGCTACAAATGTTGATATTGGAGAGTATGTTCCTTTAATTAATCAAATGATTTGATGTTGTTTTGATGATTTCTCTCTTCAACCATGGTCTCATTGGCACACCTTGTTTTTTTTGTTTTCGATGTTTTCGTTGGTGTCATTTGGACCGTCGTCGTATTCTTCAACTCTCTTGTTTAGATTTTTGTTTGGCCATGGTTATTGTCGTTGACTTCCTCCCGCTCTTTTTGGATAATGCCAAAGGGGAAGAGAATTAATAATGACTTTGTGCTAAATGATAATTTAAACAATTACCGTGAATCTAATTCCATATGTTAGATTCAGGGGGGAGTGAAGATATAAAAATGGATTCCGGTCCTATATTTCAATAATTGGATCATGTTTTATACTTTTCTCTTCTGCTTGATGCTGATGTTTAATATTTAATATGGAACTAACGAGTCATCAATGCAGGGGGAATAAGTAAATTTCATTTATATCATTACTAATCATAAACCGTGCTCGCGTGCACGGTTAAATTAAGATTTTCTCCCGCAAAATCTTTGTTCCTCAAAAAATTATTTTCACAGCCAAAATTATGCAGAATAACAAATTAGCGTAAAAATATTTAGCAGCACGGGTGCCTTCGACGCGGAACAACTAATTCGGCGCAGGCGACTTCGACACGGAACAACAGATTCGGCACAGGCGCCTTCGACGCAGAACAACAAATTAGCATAAAAAAATTGAGCGGGCACCTACGCATGCGCCTCATATGTTTCAAACCTGCGCATGCGCCTCATATGTTTCAAAAAAAATTTTAAAATATTGGTTCTATATTTGCATATATTTGCATCTAGTGTTAAAAGAGCCATTCGCCGCAGGCGCCTCATATTTTTCAAAAAAAGTTTTTAAAATATTGGTTCTATATTTACATCTAGTTTTAAAAGAGCCATTCGAATGATGTACGACTTAATCCAGCAAAATTATTTAGTTCCCAAAATTCATAAGGTTTACATCTAGTTTTAAAATTGTAGAATATTCATTTAAATTTAACATAATAGACATTGTTTTCTTCAACATCAAACTTATTATTCATTATGCAAGCTAGCTTTTTCAAAAAAAGTTTTTAAAATATTGGTTCTATATTTACATCTAGTTTTAAAAGAGCCATTCGCCGCAGGCGCCTCATATTTTTCAAAAAAAGTTTTTAAAATATTGGTTCTATATTTACATCTAGTTTTAAAAGAGCCATTCGAATGATGTACGACTTAGTCCAACAAAATTATTTAGTCCCCAAAATTCATAAGGTTTACATCTAGTTTTAAAATTGTAGAATATTCATTTAAATTTAACATAATAGACGTTGTTTTCTTCAACATCAAACTTATTATTCATTATGCAAGGTATATTTGATCAATAAAATTATCCAAATAAAAATCCCTCGATGAGGGAAGCAAGAAAATAAGGAAAATAAGAAAGTATCAAATCACTTTGACAAATCTCTGTAATCAAATTTTAAACAACTCAGTTAATAGACTTAATAACGAAACCAAAATAAGCATTGCTCCATTCCTAAACAACTTAATAACCAGAACAATGACATACAAAATCCAACCATGTTAGAGATCAATCCCCCATAATACAATTAATTTTTACACACAAACATTCACAAAATACACAATCGAATTACACAATCGAAGTTGCAACGTCAACCCACCCCAGGTTTCACCTACGGCTCATATACTCAATTTGATCAAAAAAATAGCCAAATCAAAAGCCCCATCCTTGATGGAGGGGGCACAAGAGAAAAAGAAAAAAAGAAAGAATCAAATCAGTCTGGAAATATCTGCCAATACATTTTAAAAGCCATGTTCCATTGTTCCATTCATAGTCAACTTAATAACCAAAACAATGACAGAGAAAATCCAACCATGTTACAAATAAAGAGATCATCCCCCCATATTACAATTAATTTTTCCACTTATGTTTCAGCATATGAATCAGAGGATCAAAACTTTAAAAATACTTTCAATTAATTGATTCTCTTCAAGATTCAAGACTGGCTTCTTCTTCTTCTTCTTCTTCATGTGCTTCTTCCCCCATGCATTTTCTGAAAGCTTCGCAAGACAACAAACATGTGATTCACATTCAGTAAGATTACAACAAAAAATAGAAATAAGATAAGATGAAAAACTAAGATAAAAAATTAAGATCAAATCTCAATATTAAAATTTTAAGACATACCTTCAGTTGCGCTTCAGAAAATTAGTATTCAAAATTAAGATCAAAACTCAAGATTAAAATTAAAACACACATCTTCTCATTCATGTGATTCTTCTTCAAATTTAATATGAAAACTTAAGATCAACCAAATCATTTTTTTCCTTCTTCTCGATTGATCAAAAGAATTCAATAAACCACAACAACAACTAAGCTTTACAACATACATCAAAGAATCAATTCACTGGGCATCTACTTCTTTAATGAGCTAAAGCTTTGGGAAATAAATTCATAGGACTTGCACCTGTTAGGACTTTTCCTCTTAAATTGCTTCCTAAACTTCACCCTTTAGATCAGAACAATGTTTATGAAGAACTGCAATTCAATTAAATTATTTAATATAAACCAACTGTTATATCAAGATCTATAAACAAAGCTTACATGAAAATAAAAAAGGCACTGGGTTGCATCTTGGCTGCATGAAACTTTTCTTTCATGAAAATTCATTTACATGAAAATAAAAAAGCTTACATGAAAATGCATTTCATGCCTTCACCTTCTTTGCCGGCGTCAACTTTTTGGCTGCCTTCCGCTTAACAGAAAGGGATCTACAAACCAAAAGACAAAATGGATCTAGAAGTCAAAAACTCACTTGGCATCGACTTTCTTCGACTTGTCGCCTTTTGATTTTCCTCTTTTCATCGTGAAATCTGCAAGAATCAAAATCCAGTGACTATCAATATAGACAAAAGACATGATAAAGAGTTCATTTCAAGCAAACAGAACAAACCAGAGAGCAAAGCCACGCCAACCAAACTCTTAATGTAGTGTTGAGAAATTTATAAAGCATGACATGATGCACATATATTAAGATATTAGCATGCAAAAAATGAAGATAACATCAAAGCTAAGTAAATCAAAGACGGCTGACATTATCTAAGCTAAGTAACTCTTAATGTAGCGTTGAGATATTAGCACGCTAAACTTTTAAATGAAGATATTATCCATGACATTTTGCACAGCAGGCTAAACTCTTAAATTTTATTATCTTTTATTTACTCGTTGAAACCATTTATTGAAAGTAAAGTAAGTCCTATTTCTAAGCATCAAATTCTTGAATCAGGTTGCTTAGTTTAATGAAATTTTGTCGTTTTATAATTCTATAACATATTGATTTCTGATATTCACGGATCAGGTGGATCTGTATCTACTTCATGTCATCCAAGGAAATTTCCTCAAATTCTTTGAGCTATCTTTTGCCCCATAAGTTCAGTAGGCTAGGTTAAAGCCACATTAGCTTTTTCTCTTCTATTTCAAACATTAACTTCATAACAGGTTACAAATATTGTTGAAGTTACACTTACTTTCACAATCAGGAAAAACCGAATCAGATTGGGTCTAACCCATCATGTTCACATGGCAGGTTCACAATAAAAAAACGAATCTGTCACAAAACCCATCAACAAGTTGCAAAAAATGACAGAAATAAAAAATGATCAGGGTCTGCGAAAAAATGAACATGGCAAAATTCTTTAAGCTATCTTTTGCCCCAACATCAGACATTTTCCTTTTTTCTTTTAATTAAAAACAAATTCGATACACCTTGGAAACATATCAAGGCACATTGACTGGGTATCAGAGTCCAATATATATTCGACATGTATAGGCCGTATCGATGGGGTATCAATGCACGGTAAGTGTCAGATATAGGAGCAGCACATTACTAAAGTTATCAGTGTTTCACAGCCTTCAAGGGTGTCAAAAGAGAAGGTGGTATACTGGAGAGAAAGGGCAAAAAGATTTGTTAGGAAGAGCTTTTAGAGCTCATGAGTGTTAAATCAGTCGAACGATCAAGTATCTTATTATTGAATATTGAACTTAGAGGCAGTAAACGTGACTCATAACTTCACATGCACTCTGATATAGGGAGGTAGTGGTGAAAGACCAGTAGATGCCCCCCAAAAAAAAGATTATTAACATGAGATCTGCCCATCTTCGAAGTGTCTAATAGAAGACCCATGCATGTTAACAAAAAATTAGACATAAACATGGCTACTATCATGAAGCATCCACACAGCGAACATAACACCACAGTTACAGGAACACAAACAACATAGCAGCTAATATTAAAGAACCATAATCAGGTCATCCACTAAAGCACCGATGCCTCAATTAGAAGAGTGAAACATGGTCCACAAAGATGAAATTTAACCATGTAATTTAATTTTTTTCTGAATAATAACTGTTGAACCATGCTTGGCAAAACAGAATAAATTAGCTGCAACATATGCACCACAAAAAGTTGGAAAGCAAATTAAGAAAATACAGCTAAATAACCTTTGTTAGTTCGGGAAGGAAACATTATATGGTGCTCAAACTTTGGACCAACTTCTTCCAGCTTTTTGTGACTACCTTCACCACTTGGGTCTTTTAAGAAGCATATTCATAGTGGATCTGAAATATAACACTACATAACTGGTTATTGCAACTACCTTCACCACTTTAGTTTTTTAAGAAGCATATTCATAGTAAAAACAATAATGTTACGAATAATGCTGAAAGCTTCATACTCACCAGTTCTTGGAATCATCTACCCCCGCTAGGAAAGAATCGATTTTGTCCTTCATGGCCTGCTTCCTAATCTTCTTTCCACGGATGTCATACCATATATATTCCTTCTCCTTATACCACTCCAATGGAACTTCACCAATAGTATTTCGAGGATCCACTTACATTTTAGAGATACACATGTTAAATCTTAACTGAATTTAGGGACAAAAAATTAATAGAATTAGTTAAATGTTACCTCATCTTCAGATGAATCACTCTCCTCAACTGATTGCACAGTGTTATCTCCATCTTTGTCATCCTTTCCACTATGTTCAGAGGATATCTATAGTGAAAATAGATTTAGATCCAGATAAAAACAGAAATTAATAACAGTAATGGATGTCAGGGTGGGACAGTAGCGTAATTTTTCTTCTACAATGATTTTCCTAAACAATTTGATGAATCAAGTGAGAAGCTTTCCTTAGTAAAAAAATCTGCCCAAATTACTTGCACTCAGTTCACCAAAAAATTCATGCAAATTTAACAATCATCCTCCTAAAAACAACTTGGTGCATCTCTGTGATGTTGAAACAGAAATGTTTTGTAAGAAACATCATCCTCACTTATCCTATTACCCACTACAATGAAGGAAACCCATGGCTCATCATACTAACAATTTTTTATCCCATGTAAATTGTACTCTTCTCATTATTTTTAAACTAATTTTTGATAGCCTTTACAAATATCAAATTTTACGACACAAACAAAGCAAATGCAACCAGAAAGTATTAGTGCACTGAATAATTTCCAACAGGTACCTCGTCTTAAGAGAAATCGCTCCACTCGGCTGATGGATTCATCTCCATGTCATTGCTGAGAGGACTTCCTGTGGAACCCTGCATTTAAGAAAAAGAATTTATTGCTTTATTTTAGAAAATCAGATTTTTGAAGCAGTAGTCAGTACCTCGTCTCCCCAGTCATCCCCGATGTCCCCAGATGATCCCTAAAGCAACAAATAGATTACAAAATTGCTAAAAACTCGAACTCAAAAGGCCCCAATTTCCAACAAAAATACTTAATCGTCTTTCCTATTATATTCAATTAACTACATTTGAAACGAAATTGAAGCTGGCCATTCTTCAATCAATGAGAAAATTTCACGAAGAGGCAATCGCTGGAACAGTACCAACACTGCATAAAAACGAAACCCTGGCTCCGACGATTCAACCCATATGCCTTCAACAAAATTGCAAAGACCGCATATTTTTTTTAGGGAAATGATTCCAAATCCAATACAAAACCTAGATCTCTGTACCAACGCAGCTCCAAAATCCTAGAAAAATCGAATCGGAACTCCGTTTCCTTCTTCCTTCTCTTTTCCAGTGGGCCTCGAAGGGGATGAGAGAGAGAGCGAGAGCGAGAGCGAGAGTGGACATTTTGCTGAAGTATCTTCCGAATGATATCAACATACTCCCTGTGTCACTCCATATAGACTCTTTGATCTGATCCGAATAAATACAACGAATGGGAGAGGGAAAATTAGAAACTGAAAGATCGTAAACACGTCGAAACAAAATAAAAGGGAGAAATTTTACCGAATTTTTAGAAGACTCTTTGGTTTTCGCCATTGATGCGTACGGGCCGGAGGAGCGGAGAATTAGGGTTTTGGGTTGAGATGCCGGTATGCCTTTCACCTTGCGAGGATTTCTCTTCATTTTGAAGTTGTTGTCACAGTGAAAGGCTGTTGCTATCCCCAAAAAAAGCCTCTTGCCCTTCCCCAAAAGCAGATTTGCTTTCCCAAGTCAAATGGCAAGTTACGAAAAAGAAATGGGACCCACAAAAACTCAAAAATACAAACCATTCATCTCAATTTTTAATCCCAACCGTACATCATCCAAGATTAAATCATGGCCCTCTTTCTATCAACCGGTTTGTCCTATTCAGCTTGTCCTAGTCAGCCCTAGGATTCAAAAAACACTGTCAAATATATAATAGATTATTGATTTATATTTATGTTGGTTTGTCATCACCAAAAAGGGGGAGAATGTTGAGTATTGATTCCACTGACTTGGTTTTGATGATGTACAAACATAAATATCGTGTACTAATTATCTTTGAGCGCAGTTATGGAGATCGTCACAAAATTACTTTGTAGATCTCAAGCGACGTCCCAAGACTTCCGTATAGCGCGTGATCGTTATGCCTGAAGCTTCGTTGAAGCTCAAGGAGTTACTAATGAAGTCAAGGGATTCGGATTCTCCATGTTGAAGCTTTGAAGATGGTTTGTCGTGCTATTTTATATTGTCTTCTAGCTTCATTTCATAGAATGTTAAGCCTTGAGTAGTACTTGCCTAGTTATCCTCATTTCTATCCTAGCTTATCTCTAGGATTGCCTTAGAAGCCATTAGAAAGTTTTCCTTAGCTTATCGCGTCTTTTCATGGCATTGTGTGCATCTTAGTTGGTTCAAGTAGAAGGACCAACTGACTAGATGACAATCTAATCGGTTGGAAATCCTTCTTGAACCGACTAGTCATCCTTGTGAATTTTGGCATACTTACTGTTGACCAATTAGTCGGTCCAAGAAGGCTCACTGACCGACTAGTTGTCCAACTAGTCGGTTGGTGTTTCTTCTTAGATCGACTAGTTTTCCCCCCTTATTTCACTATATTCTCTGTCAACCATCTAGTCGGTCCAAGAAGGTTCACCGACCAACTAGTTCTCAAACTAATCGGTCGGTGATCCTTCTTAGACCGATTAAGCTACTTTAATTTTCCAGCCGATGGAGATTTTATTTCCACGACTTCTCTTGATCTGTTTTGATTCTTTCCAAATATGTTTGATTCGTTTCAAACATGGAAATATGTCTAATATTAGAGAGATGTTGGATCTGAGTATTCATTCAATCGATTATCAATTTACAAGGCTTTCTCTCTCGAAAATCTCTCCCTCTCACTTTGTGACCTAATTTCTCGAAGAGGTTTTTCAGATCTAGTGCGATCATTCCTCTGAGAGATCAAAACACGACCATCATCATCGCTCTAGCCATCTCACGCTGTTCGTCTTGGTGGTGCTAGGGTTTCATGATCACTCTTTCTCAAAATCCTTCCTTACCCTAAATCTGTAAGTATTTCTCAAGGTATAGGATTTTGTGGTAAGAGCTTTAGATTTCATTCAATCTTATATTTGGGTTTATCTCTCGGTTTGTGGGAGTCACGATCAAACTGTTGTATTGATTTGATCTTGTAGTAATTTCTACAAGAAGTTGTTTAGTGGAAGCTTGAGTTAGTAGATTCTAACTCAAGTAGCCGAAAGGGATCCGGGTGTCTGGGACGTAGGATCACCGGGAACAAGTTGCGGAGATTTGGGTGGATCCGAACCCATTACATTGCTTGTTTGTGTTGCATTGTTCTTGTTGTTTTTATTTATTCTGCATAGTTGTTTGTGATTGCACAATAATTAGGAATTAGACTCTTGATTATTTTAAAGTACTATTCACCCCCCTCTAGCTTTCAGGGCATTACAGTATATGTGTGTTCAGATTGTAATATATGTGTGTTCTTATTATAATATAAGTGTGTTCCTATTCTATTGTATGTATATTCTTATTGTACTATATGTGTGTTCATGTTTTAGTATAAGTATGCTCGTTTTATATTGTATGAATGATCATATTATAGTCTGGGTTATATCTGTGTACAAATGCATGTATAGTTATTTATGTATCTGTGTACATATATTTATATATGTATGTACAGCTGTTGTATATCTGTGTAGTTTACATCTGAGTACACTATTTTAATACGTATGTACAGTGTAGTATATATGTATGTACAATGCATTATATATGTATATACAGTGCAGTGTATATGTGTGTACAGATCCTTATACATCTGTGTCCAATGCAGTTTATATGTATGTACAGTCTTTTATATATGTGTGTACGCATGCTTGTGTAGTAGATCTGTGGGTACAGATCTTCATTTATCTATGTATACACTTGTAGCATATTCTGTACACAGTTGTATTATAAACTGAACATACTTGTAGTGTAATCTGAACATAGTTGTATTATAAACTGAACACACTTGTAGCAGATCCTTGTGTATCTGTGTACAGATTGTTATCTATGTATGTTCAGATACTTGTATATGTATGCACCATTGGCTGATTCTAAGTATGATGTGTATGGGATGGCTTGGGAAGTAATTTTATACCCAAATTGAGAGGTTGTTATGTTAGTAGCTTCCAAGTCATCCTATTAGTGAAAGTGTGAGGGATGCTTTTAGAGAGGAGATATTTTAGAAATAGATGTGTGTAAAGGAAAGTGTGTGCATAAAGGAATGGGAAACTTGTAAATAAAAGGATGCTTAGAATAAATATATGTGTGTTGCTTGCATGAAAAGAAAATGGAATTAAAAAAAGGAAAAGAAATGAGAATTAAAGAAAAGACGAAGAGAAAAGAGAATGGAAGGAAGGAGGAGGAGGAGGATCCATGGAAGGGAAAGCTAGGCCAAGGAGAAGGACTTGAAGAAGGAAGAGCCATGGGGGTTAGGGCTAAACCATTTTCCCTCATCAGCCAAGTGGTAAGATTCCATCTCCACCTAGGAGCTAATTCATTTCATGCATGATGTGTTGCTGGAAATTGAGACAGATTTATGTGCTCATTATTTTGATGATTTCCTTTTAAATTAGAACACAGAAAGGCCTGAAAATTTTATGGTATAAGTATTAGACTTTTCTCTACAACTTTCGTGTTATGAATTCTTGCTATTTCAGGTTGGGGTTAGGGATAAAAATTCTATCTTTTCAACATGTCTGATTTTAATCCAGTCTGGACACAGTTTGGTGAAACAGAGCTCAGTCCTTGCACACTCCATAAAAATTGGTGTTCTGGGTCTCGTTGAAAATATAACAACATGTTCTACAACTTTTACCTAGTCCACATTTTCTAGATTCTAACTGCAACATGACTTAAATTAGTAATCATTACAGCTCTTAGGATCTGTCTGAAAAACAGTTTTGATAGATCTCACCAAACAATTCACCATAAATCACCTAGTTCATATCTTTGCATGATATTTTATATGTAAATCCAGAATTACCATAGCTACAATTTCCAAGGGAGAAAAATTTATGTTTAGTTCAATAGTTTGGAGAAAACAGTCTCTGAAGCTGACCGTTCTACTGTTTCCAGAAAACCAGAGTTGCAAATGTTTGGGAGTTTGCTATTGTTAAGGATTTCTATGACTTCCTCCTCCCAAATTATGAATGACTCATCCTTAAGCATATGTTTATGGCATTGCTTATCTCTTCCTTGCTAATATTACTTCTCTTTATTAATGTTCACATGGTATTATGAACCTGCATTGGTTTCTTTAATGTTGAGGTCGTACTTTATGTTGAAGTTGTTGTTGGCCTTGAAATGGAACATTGATGAGGAAGCATATTTTGAGGTGTGAAAGAAAATGTTGTGGTGGATACATTATGGAAGTTGTTGTTGTGGTTGGGATGTTGTTACTTGATATTGGTGTTGAGATTATTATTGTTATCGTTTCATGATAATGAGTAAGTGTTTCTTTATTTCAAATACTTATTCCTCCACAAAAGAGGGTGTCACGAGGGTGGGGAGAAACTGAAGTATTGGGTAGGCATAAGGGATGGAACTTGATTGTGTTAGTTGTGTTGGGTACACTCGCACTCCTGTCGGGCTACCGGGGCAGGTAGTGGGTAGAGATGGTATAGTAGGCTCCTGACGGGCTAGCACGGCGGAGAGTCCTAGTTTTATCACCCGGCTTACTGGGTGAGGTTCTAGTCCCTTATGTCGTATCCGAAACCTAGGTTTCTAAACATTAAATAATTAAACTCATGACAATTGTTTCTGTCTGTGTTCGTTATTTGCGGTGCCATTTATTTTTCCTTGCACTTGATGTTACTTGCGTTGTTACTCCTTCCCATTGCACCCCATTGCATTATTTTGCTTACTCTTATTTTTGTACTATTATTGTAACCCTTTCCATCATACCCATTTACGGTTCTGTGTACTTTTGTTAATGTTATCTTACCATGTCATGTTCGCTGCATATCTTTCACGTAGTTGCATTTTAGGATGTGGCATTTGAGGTGGAGTTGGATTTCCGACTGGGTAACGCATTGACATGCCCCACCATTGACTTTTCAGGAATTCAAGTGTTGGAATTGGTTGATGGCTAGGAGGTGGAGCAGTGGAGTTCAGTGGATTAGTTTAGGTTGGGGTATGAGGGGTGAGGAGAGAGCTGTTGTACTCTTGAGATTCTGGGGACATCTGGACGATAATAGATAATAGATTATATATATGATAATAGATAATAAAGCTCAGTGTTCTTTGTTTTAGTGTTCTCTGTAATTCTATGTGTTCCTATGTTCTGTGTTATTGTTGATGTGTGAACAGTATAGATACTACCACATGCAGTGCGCAGTGGACCTACTCATCTTTTTTTACTTCTCTCACTCGCTTCTTAAGGTATCTGGGAAAAGTTTTTTAATTCCCGGTATCCTGGGGAGCGAGGTGTTACACTCTGGGAGCATGCGGAGGGTCCTCTGCTGTATCGGCGTGGCTGCCACTAGTGCCACTAGGCCTAAGGTCTGTCCCTGCTGATGACAAGATCTGCTAATATGTACAGTCTGACCACACGTGAAACACTGCCTGACACGAAATCTATAATTCTTCTACTCAAGTCCCAGCGTGCTGCAATGCTGGCAAGATACTCACCTCCGAGGTGATGGTGGAGCTCCAGCCCTCCTGAACTAAGTGGTCCAAGTAGGCCTCGAAAAAATCATCTGCTGACCCGTAGAGCATCTCTTTACTGATTGTGGTGTCCTCCCTACACTCCTCAAGTCAGTCTCAAGCGTCTTGGCCGCCTTCAGCATGGCCTTATGGGTAGGAAGATCCATAGTAGACATCGTTGCTCTAAAATCTGGGTCTAATCCCATCCTAAAATGTCTGGCCTTAGTAGTCTCTGATTTCACTAACTTCATGGAAAATTTACTCAGCAATGAGAACTCAGCATCATAAGCATCTATACTCTGTCACCCTTACTTCAAATGCTCGAACTGTAGACGCAACTCATCCTTCTTTGTCTCAGAGAGAAACTGAGCCTTAAACAACTCTTTGAACTTCTCCCACGAGACTAGTCCGGTCAGATGTAACTCATGTGCATCCCACCAATCTCTGGCCTGATGTGTCAACTACACCTTCGCGGCATCTACCCATCCATCCCGTAGATATTCCATTGCTGTCAGGTCATTCTCCGTGTGTCTAATCCACTCGTCTATCTCCAGAGGACTCTCCTTGCCCGAAAAGGACTTCGAAAGCAAGGCCCTGAACTGCCTAATACATGCTGTCTTCTGCACCTGGATGCTAGGCAACTTCTCATCCTGTTGACTCAAATGCTCCAAAATGCATATCAGAACATTTGCCATCAAAGATGACTCAGATGATGGTGCATCTGAAGCAGAAGTCCTGTTCTCGGACATCTCGTTCCTGTTATCCATACTACAGGAAGGAACAAAAGAAATAAAATTCAGTATCAGATTAATATAGTATCATGTTGGAGCTTTACTCGTACTATTCTTATGTACATCGTATTGTGAGTAGACCAACATGGGCCACCACAAAAACATGTCATACCCCGCTCTTCCAAGTACGGAAGACATGTAGCGGACTAGGCCGACATAGTACTCAGACACTGGTCTTCGAGCCCCTAATGTCCAAATACTACTAGGCATTAATTGTGATTTAAATACTATTATACATGCATGCCACTACGATACACTGGAATAGTACAGAAAGTAAAATACAGAGCTCCAACAAAATTTGAAATCCACAAGTACTGAAAAGAAACACTGAACTGAACATTTTTATATACAAGATGTACATCATATATTTTCTGAACTACACAATGGTGCAAAAGTACAAAAGTGGGACAACCCTCAAAAAGGAAACCAAAAAGGGTCCACACCCGTATAACACACTCCCTAGTCTACCCCAGAGAAGTCTAGGTGAACAAAATCTCTGTCAGTCTCCATTTATACCTCTGAAGATGGAGTGATCTGCTGAACTCGAGTCTATTCTGGAATCTCTAACTTTAAACCTAAAAATGTAAATGGATACGTCAACGTGTGACCCAGTGGGATACCTAACTAAACTAGGTAGGACCTATTTTTAGAACCGGACAACCGATCTGAGAAGGTGGTCTGCAAAAATAAGAGGTATACAAAGCATGCATAAGTAATCATGTCATAACATGCAAGTGCTAAAAGGAAACAGAGGAGCATATCAACAGGAGATAATAAAATTTATGAATTGATGACAATTACATTAAAGTTATCAATTTAGATGTTCGAGAACCCGTATAAATTGTAGGACACATAAGGAGCTGGACTTCACCCAGGGTGGGTGAAAAGTGGTACCCCCAAATCGTAACACGAGCACCATAAGGGGCCTCTCTTATCTCCTTCTGTCAGAAGTGAGAATTCTTGATTTTAGGGTCAAATGGAGCAAACCATTAATTACCGCGTTAGTGCATCAGGAGTACACCACTGGCATCTCTAACCCTGTCTACTCCCCCAGCCGGCTGTCGGGAGCGTCGATGAGAATCAATATCTATGTCCACTCATTAAGGTCAACTTTTTACAAGTGCTCCACCCACACCCATATCTAAAGTCTAACCTATTTCAGAATGGTTCGATGACTTTAGACTCTTGCTCTCATCTCAATCTTAATTTCATCATTTCATAATACTTCTCATTTTGGTGGTCTTATTACCGCTTCCACATTCATTTCCATTCTTTTCATCATAACCATATGAATGTCTCTTCATGTTCATTAATCATTTTCAGTCGCATACCTCTTCTTCAACATTTCTCAACATATTAACAATTTCAATGAAGTTTCTTTCTTGAAAAATAACAAAGTAATCACATCATGGTGTTTTCTTTCATAATTTCCATGCATATAATTCAAGCATTTAAACTGAAATTTCATGACAAGATTTCTTCATGGTGCACATCACTAACATGAGAATTTAATCATAAATGTCATGGCCTGTTTAGCCCTATACGACGACTGATACGGAGTCCTCTACGCTCGAGTAGAGGGAGTATAATGAGTTGATAAGATGAGATATGGCGTGAATGTGGCTCATGGTAGTCGTGTAATTTCGTGAAGAGTGTAGGGGCATTTTGGTCATTTGACTATATGTGTAGAAGTGTGTGTAGAGTAAAGGTGGGTGTGTAAAGTAGTATCATACTTGTAAATTTTTGAAGGAGTGGGTTAGTGTGAGAGGGGCTAGTGTGAAAAGGGATGGGATTAGTGGCATACTCATAAATTTTTAGAAAGGTTAGGGGCAAAACATTCATTTGGACTAAAGCTGTTGTATGTACATACCAAAGTTATTTGTGCATAAAATAATGGCAAACTTGTAAATACTTGAAACTTAAGGGGTAATTTTGAAAGGGTATTAAGGTCATTTTAGCCTATGCATGCTTAGCCTTTTCATTTCTTCAAGCTTTCAAACCCCTAATTTCATCTCAAAAAATCCAAGAAAACCCTAGGCTACTTCAAGGAAAAAGAGGGAGAAACGGGAGAAAAAGAGAAGAGAGACAGAGAGAGGCTTCCTTGAGAGAGGATTCTAACCTAGGTTTGGAGATTTTTATTTAGAGCTATGAGAATGTTATGATGTTATTTATATTGTTCATGTTCTTGATTTCATGTGTTATGTGTGAAATAGCCCAAAAGATTCAATTTTCCCTTGTTTTTCCTAGCAAATCAACATTCCCTAAAATACCGAAATTCTGTATGTATGTTTCTACCTCAATTCTGATCATTCTGAAAAAATATGTAGTTATAGATCGTGAAGTTCTACCCCAAATTCATATAAATTTGACATATGTTGAGTTCAATAAGTAGGATTAAAAATGTAATGTTCACAACATGTCTGATAATCTGTCAAACTGGACACAGTTTAGAAAAATGAAGCATATCACCTGCAAACTCGATGGAATTTGCTTTTCTTGATCTCGCTGGAAAGTTAACAAATTTATCTATAATTTTATTAGAGTGCTTATATTTTGAAATTCTGGCTGCAACATGCCCAAAATTATCTTTTAACACAGACCCTGAAATCTGTCAGAAAAACAGTCTGTACATGTTCTGCCAACTAATTCACTATTAGTCACTCATTCCACATTTCTGCATGAAAGTTTATGGGTGAAACCAGGACTATTATATCTTCAACTTTCATTCAGTGAGTTTTGCCAAATTCACAACAGAAATTGATGAAATATGCTGATTTAGCAGTTGTTTCTGCACATTTCAGCAAGCTGGACTGTTGGGTGTAGTTGAATATTGTGGTAATGTTAAATTTTCCTTTCCAGTATGCATGAATGTTGTTGATATCTTTAAGGAAGCATAGTTGTACTATTTGTTACTAAATTTAATGGTATGCTACTTTTCATTGATATGGCGATCGCTATATGTTTGTTAAAATGCCCCGTTGAATGTGATGTTAAAAGAACTTGGGAAATTTCCATTATAATGTGTGTGCTAAGTATTACATTTGTGAACTCGTGTATGTTCATTGAATATTATGACAAATGATATGTCAACTTGGGTGTCTCGATCTGCTCTAAGGCAGGTGAGCATCCTAGTATGGGGATGGGGGAAGTTTGGGTATTACTGAACCATAAGGAACTAGACTGAGAAGTTAAGGGAAAGGATATGTGATGTGTGATACTTATTCAAACTCGTCTTTATCGGGAGTGGAGGGGACATACGGAGGTTGTGTTATTATGTGGAGAGCCTCACTCCTGCCAGGGACGGGGGAGCTGAGAGGCCCGATGTACAGTGCCCGTGTCCACTACGTCGTGTGCTATGTTCACCCCAAATTTGGTGTGAGGTCCATGCCCTTATCCTTAGGTGATACCTAGTCTTCCAAAGAGCCACTAACATCTACTAACTAATAAACTTTATATGTGTTATTGTTGCACACTTGGATGTTGTACTCTTGCCTTGGTTGCTTGTACTCATATTACCTTTACACTCATAATCTCTAAATGATTTTCCCCTACCCTAGTTAGTTTCCTACTGGCCACGTTTTGACGTGCTCATTTTACTTTTCAAGTCTTGAGCAGGTGACACCAGAGCAGAATCTCCCACATGAGATTTCTCAGACGTGAGTTTTTGACTTGGAGACACCACTCTTTTTAGTTGTCTTGTAATCTGAGTTGGGTTGAGTGGTGAGCATGTTGTCTTTTGTAGATGTGGAATGTGTTGGTGGCTTATAGCACTTCTCAAATGTACTTAAGTCCGTTTCACTTTGTACTCGATGCTGGTGTGTAGTTCTCTCTTTGGTTATGTAAATCTGTGGTTGATGTACTTACTGTGATGGCTGAATGTGTTGCTTTCTTTTTATATGAACATATGTGATGTATGATCCCAGCATTCGCAGTGGCCTGCTTATTGTGTGTCTTCTTTTCACGCTTGGTGTAATGCATCGGCTTGTCAGGCTCCATCCTCCTTTTCCCATGGTGTGGGATGTCATATAAGGTATTCGTGAGAATGGGGCGTGACAATTTTAGTGGTGGCCCATGCAGGTCCGCTCACACTGCGATATGCAAAAGGATGATACATCCAACACACTTTAATGCCATCACATATGGTACTAATTCCACTTGTGTTGTCCTCTTTCTCTGCATAATGGATAGTGGAAACGGGATACCTTCGTTAGAGATGGAGCACGCTGAGCCCTCTTTGATGGAGAAGATTTTGCTGGGTTTCCAGGCGAGTCTGGGTCAACAAACTGAGATGCTCGCCAAGATGCAGGGTCAGAAGACCCCAGGCTTCAAGCAGTTTAGGGCAATGAAGCCAAGGACTTTTACTGGCAAGGAGACTGCATTGGAGGTCGATGAGTGGTTACGACGCACAGAAGATGACCTCACATCTATTGGATTTCCATTGGAGGGTTGGGTTGATGCAGCAAAAAGGCAATTGACACATCAGGCCAGAGATTGGTGGGATGCCCAGGAGCGGCATCTGACAGGTCTTATCTCTTGGGAGACCTTCAAGGAGCGTTTTGAGTCCAAGTTCCTTTCAGAGACTGCAAAGGATAAGCTCAGACAGCGTTTTGAGCAGTTGACTCAGGGCCGGCGGAGCATGGATGAGTATGACGCTGAGTTTTCTTTGCTGAGAAAGTTTGCCTCGGAGCTTGTTGAGACTGATGCCACCCGAGCTTGACGCTTCCGTATGGGACTGGATCCAGAGTATAGAGGGGCTATGTCTACACAGAAACTGGCCACACAGGAGGATGTGCTCGAGGCGACAAGACTATATGAGATCCATTTGCGAAGCATAGGAAAAATGTCTACAGGTGACAGACGACCATCAGGACCACATAAGGCATTATCGTGGCCACTACAGACGGCCCAGTTCAAGAGGCCGGGAGCCCTGCAGTGACACAGAGACGTCTCACATGCCAATTCTGTGGCAAGATTGGTCATGAGCAGAAGGAGTGTATGGCTTGGGCTAGACAATGCTTCGCTTGTGGTGGCCGAGGACACATTAGCAGGTTGTACCCGTAGCAGGGTGCATATCCAGCCCCAGTAACACTTGTGGCTACTAGACCGATGCAGCAGTAAGCTCTTCCACCTGGCCCGCAGCGGCCCGCAGCGGCCTTCACTTCCAGCACTGGCTGGACCAGGCATACCAGCTCCTAGAGGACCTTCCTTGCCTCCTCAGCGGCACACCTTTAAGAAGACAAACTCTGCTCCAAAGTCACAGGCTTCCACCATGACAGTAGTAGAGGTAGAAAACTCATGTTCGGTTATCACTGGTATGGTTCTAGCCGTCTTCTTTCTTTACATTACATCACTTGTTGCTTAATTATGTTGGACGTTGGTTTGATTTCCTTGTTTGCTTCTAGATATGGTTAAGGTAGCATCTTTTCCTGCTTTGGCACTTTTTTATTCTGGGGCTTCACATTGTTTTCTGTCCTGACAATTTTGGACAAACATGCTATACCAGTAGACTCCTTCACTGTTAGTTGGAATATTCATATGGGGGTGGTGTGATTAGGAGTACTTAGGGCTCTGTTGTTGTCCAGTGGAAATGTGCGGTCAGGAATTATATGCTTAATTCCTTGTGCTTGAGATGCCTACCTTTGAAGTTGTGTTTGGGATGGACTGGCTAGCGATGTTTTGTACCACTATTGACTGCAAATTAAGGAGGGTAGTCTTTCAGATTCCCGATCATCCAGAGTTTGAGTTCAGAAGTGGTAGTTGCACATTAGAACCTGTAAGATTCAGAGCGACACCATTGGTAGCAGAAGTGTTGTTAATGGCCATGGAGACAGAGTCAGTTTTACCCAGGGTTGTGCGAGACTTTTCTGATGTTTTTCCTGACGACATTTATGGACTTCCTCCTGATCGATCGTTGGAGTTCACCATTGATTTGGTACCAGGCACACAGCCCATTGCGAAGGCTCCTTATCGGATGGCACCACCTGAGTTGGCTAAGCTCCGTAATCAGTTAAAGGACCTATCAGAGCAAGGGTTGATACAGCCAAGCGTGTCACCTTGGGGAGCACCAGTGCTTTTGGTGAATAAGAAAGATGGATCCCAGAGAATGTGTATTGATTATAGGGAATTGAACAATGTGACAATAAAGGACAAGTACCCACTTCCTTGCATCGATGACCTCTTAGATCAGCTTAGTGGATCCTGAGTCTACTCAAAGTTGGACTTGCAGAGTGGTTATCATCAGATTAAGGTTCGGGGGTCTGATGTTCCGAAGACATCTTTTCGAACCCGTTATAGACATTATGAGTTCCTAGTGATGCCTTTCGGTGTGACTAATGCTCCAGCTACCTTCATGAGATTAATGAATCAGGTATTCTTTGACTATTTAGACAAGTTCGTGGTGGTCTTTATTGATGATATCCTAATATACTCCAAGGATGAGGAAGAGCATGCAGAGCACCTGAGGATTGTTCTAGAGACCTTGAGGCAGCATCAGTTATATGTCAAATATAGTAAGTGCCAGTTTTGGTTATCTAAAGTGGCTTTTCTAGGGCACATAGTTTCAGGAGATGGCATATCAGTTGATCCAGAAAAGGTGGCTGCAGTGGAGAAATGGCAGTCCACAAGTCAGTTTCAGAGATTCGGAGTTTCTTGGGATTGGCTGACTATTACAGGAAGTTCATTCAGGATTTCTCCAAGATTGCGGCACCACTTACTCACCTGACTAAGAAATATGTTGCTTATGTCTGTTCTGAGGAGTGTCAGCATGCATTTAAGGAGTTGAAGAGAAGGTTGACTACTGCGCCAGTTTTGACGATCCCAGACTGTTCTGGAGGATTTGAGATTTTCTGTGATGCTTCTGGAAAAGGGCTTGGATGTATCCTACAGCAGCATGGACGTGTTGTAGCTTATGCCTCTAGACTTCTGAAGGTGCATGAGCTAAACTACCTTACACACGACTTGGAGTTGGCAGCCGTAATTTTTGCCCTAAAGCTATGGAGACATTTTCTTCTAGGGGAGCATATCATGGTGTACACCAACCACAAGAGTTTGAAGTATGTGTTCACCCAGAAGGAGCTCAACATGAGACATCGTCAGTGGCTTGAACTGATGGAAGAATATGATATCGATCTCCAGTATCACCCTGGAAAGGTGAACGTGGTCCCTGATGCACTGAGCAGATATCATGTTGGGATGATATTGACCTCTCAACCTCAGCTCCAGTGGGCACTGCGACAAATGGAGGTAGAGGTTGTTCTTCCAAGTGTTAAAGAAACCATGTTGGGTTTGCAGGTCCAGTCCGATCTAGTGGAAAAGATCAAGGCCGCACAGTTAGGAGATGAAAAGCTAAGGAGGATTCGAGAGCATGTAGAGGCCGGACTTCAAACCGACTACCACATTCACAAAGATGGCTCTCTTAGGTTCAGATCTTGGCTATGTGTGTCGACTGGTGCTATTCGAGAGGAATTGCTTAAAGAGGCCCATAGCTCCCCCTATTCAATTCATCCAGGAGGGACAAAGATGTATCGCGACCTGCGACAACATTACTGGTGGCATAGGATGAAGCGCAGTATAGCCAGAAGTGTGGCCTCATGCTTGGTCTGTCAGCAGGTGAAGGCCGAACATCAAAGAGTTGCAGGTCTGTTGCAGGTCTATTGCAACCTCTCCCCATCCCTGAATGGAAATGGCAACATGTGACGACAGATTTTGTGACTGGGTTATCTCGCACACAACCAAGGGAAATGATGCAATTTCGGTCGTTGTTGATCGCTTGACCAAATCTGCACATTGCATTCCCTTTCGAGTTGGGTAGTCTACCGAGCATTTGGCTTGAAGATACATAAAGGAGATTGTGAGGCTTCATGGAGTTCATGTTTGTATAATCTCTGATCGGGACACAAGATTCACCTCACATTTTTGGAGAAGTTTGTAATCTAGTTTGGGGACTCATCTCAAGTTTAGTACCTCATATCATCCCCAGACAAATGGGTAATCTGAGCGAGTTATTCAGATCCTCGATGACATGTTAAGGGCGAGTATGTTGGACTTTAAAGGATCCTGGGAAGATCATTTGCACCTAGTGGAGTTTGCTTACAACAATAGCAATCAAGCAAGCATTTGAATGGCACCGTTTGCTGCTCTGTATGGAAGGAAGTGCAGATCACCTCTAAGCTGGGACGAGGTTGGGGACCGTGAACTCTTAGGACCTAACTTGGTGGTGGAAGCAATCGTTGTGGTTTAGATAGTCAAGGAGAATCTTGTTGTCGCTCAGGATCGCTATAAGCATTGGGCTGATACAAAGAGGCGTCCATTGGAATTTCAGTCAGGCTATTACGTGTTCTTAAAGATCTCCCCGATACGGGCACGATTCGATTTGGTAGATGAGGGAAGTTAAGCCCGAGATTCATTTGTCCATTTGAGATCTTGGCTCGTGTTGGTGAGGTTGCCTATCGCCTTGCCTTACCTACATCGCTTAAAGGCGTCCATGATGTGTTCCGCGTATCTCAGCTTCGGAAATATGTGGGAGACCTAGTCACCTCGTGGACTTCTCAGAGATTGAAGTGCACCCCGACCTGACTTATGAACAGCAACCAGTGGCTATCCTGGATCGGAGACAGAAGATATTGAAGAAGAAGGCCATTAATCTAGTAATGGTTATGTGGTAGCAAGAACCCCCTGGTGAGTCCACCTGGGAGTGTGAGGACGAGATGAGAGACAGATACCCTCACCTGTTTATGTAAGTATTTTATCCTTGTATCAATGTCTCTTTTGATAATCTTGAGTGAAAAAATTTGTAGGGACAGTGGTGTAGGATAATATATAGAGAGGCCCCTTGGAATGAGACGTATTTTCCTTCTTAGACTAGAACCCTTGGACTTTGAAAGTTCAAGGACGAACTTTAGTTTATGGAGGGTAGGATGTCATGGCCTGTTTAGCCCTATACGGCGACTGATACAGTAGTCCTCTACGCTCAAGTAGAGGGAGTGTAATGAGTTAATAAGATGTGATATGGCATGAATGTGGCTCGTGGCAGTCGTGTAATTTCGTGAAGAGTGTATGGGCATTTTGGTCATTTGGCTAAATGGTAGAAGTGTGTGTAGAGTAAAGGTGGGTGTGTAAAGTAGTGTCATACTTGTAAATTTTTGAAGGAGTGGTTAGTGAAAGGGGCTAGTGTGAAAAGGGATGTGATTAGTGGCATACTCGTAAATTTTTAGAAAGGTTAGGAGCAAAACAGTCAATTGGACTAAAGCTGCTGTGCGTACATACTAAAGTTATGTGTGCATAAAGTAATGGAAAACTTGTGAATACTTGAAAGTTGAGGGGTAATTTTGGAAGGGTATTAAGGTCATTTTAGCCTATGCATGCTTATCCTAATGATAATTCTAGAGCTAGGTATTTTCTATAATATTTCTACATCTTTCTTTAACCTTCTCTCTTTTTCTCTTCATTTTCAATTCCTCTTTCCCACCCCTAAACCATGACCGAACTCCCTCTCCCTCCTTTTCATTTCTTCAAGCTTTCAAAACCCTAATTCATCTCAAAAAATCCAAGAAAACCCTAGGCTACTTCAAGGAAAAAGAAGGAGAAAAGGGAGAAAAAGAGAAGAGAGAAAGAGAGAGGCTTCCTTGAGGTAGGATTCTAACCTAGGTTTGGGGATTTTTATTTAGAGCTATGAGAATGTTATTTGTATTGTTCATGTTCTTGATTTCATGTGTTATGTGTGAAATAGCCCAAAAGATTCAATTTTCCCTTGTTTTTCCTAGCAAATCACCATTCTCTAAAATATAGAAATTCTGTATGTATGTTTCTACCTCAATTCTGATCTCTGTAGTTTGATTTACTTTCTGAAAAAAATATGCAGTTATAGATCTTGAAGTTCTACCCCAAATTCATATAAAATTCGATATATATTGAGTTCAATAAGTAGGAGTAAAAATTTAATGTTCATAACATGTCTGAGAATCTGTCAAACTGGACACAGTTTAGAAAAATGAAGCCTATCACCTGCACACTCTATGGAATCTGTTGTTTTTGGTCTCGTTGGAAAGTTAACAAGTTTATCTATAATTTTATTATAGTGCTTATATTTTGAAATTCTGGCTGCAACATGCCCAAAATTATCTTTTAACACAGACCCTGAAATCTGTCAAAAAAAACAGTCTATACATGTTCTACCAATTACTTCACTATAAGTCACTCATTCCACATTTCTGCATGAAATTTTATGGGTGAACCCAGGACTATTATATTTTCAACTTTCATTCAGTGAGTTTTGCCAAATTCAGAACGAAATTGATGAAATATGCTGATTTAGTAGCTGTTTCTACACATTTCAGCAAGCTGGACTGTTGGGTGTAGTTGAATATTGTGGTAATGATAAATTTTCCTTTCCAATATGCATGAATATTGTTGATATCTTTAAGGAAGCTTAGTTGTACTATTTGTTACTAAATTTGATGGTGTGACACTTTTCATTGATATGGCGATCGCTATATGTTTGTTAAAATACCCCGTTGAATGTGATGTTAAAAGAACTTGGGAAATTGCCATTATAATGCGTGTTCTATGTATTACATTTTTGAACTCGTGTATGTTCATGACAAATGACATGTCAACTAGGGTGTCTCGGTCTGCTCTACGGCAGGTGAGCATCCTAGTATGGGGATGGGGGAAGTTTGGGTATTACTGAACCATAAGGGACTAGACTTAGAAGTTGGGGGAAAAGATATGTGATGTGTGATACTTATTCCCACTCGTCTTTACCGGGAGTGGAGGGGACATGAGGTTGTGTTATTATATGGAGAGCCTCACTCCTGCCAGGGACAGGGGAGCTGAGAGGCCCGGCGTACGGTGCACGTGACCACTGCGTCGTGTGCTATGTTCACCCCAAATTTGGGGTGGGGTCCATGTAGGGGTTTTGGCGGACCCTTAGAGCTCGGATCTATGTCTGTCCTAAGTAGGACGGTCCACAGAAGCATAAAGCGCATCGGAAAATTAAAACGGCTAGCTAAACAATTTAGCTAGGCCCTGGGAGAGGCAGAACCTAGCCCGATCTATGCCAACATGGGATGGATCTGACCACCCCAAGAGGGATCTATCCTACTGCGACGAAATTAAATTACACTAAAATTACTTAGAGAACATACCCGAAATCTCAACCCTGGGGCGGGTAAGATGTACCGCACCGTCTTTTGATGCTCCTTGTAGTTGAACCGCCTTGACTCGATCCACCCGAGCCGCCTCGCACCTTCGAACCAATCTGCCCGAGCCGACACCCACCTCCAAGCCGATCACACGCAGTAGAAAGTTTCACTTGAGTAGACCCGCGTTTAGACGTCTGGATCCGAATCCAAACCCCATTCGTAGTCTTGCTAGGACTAGTCGGGAGAATAGGAAGAAGAGAGAGAAAGAATAATTTAGTCGTAGATCGAGCTTGCTCTAAAATCCAAAGCTGCTCGATCGAAGACTTGGTGCATTTTTCAACGAAGAGAGTGCACCCCTATTTATATAGGGAGTCGGCACCTCTCCTTTTGTTGTGAGCAATGTGGGACATAAAACAAATAGAGGAGAAACTATTTAGCTAATTTAGCATTAATTGAGGTTTAGTGAGCATTTCATAAAAGCCAACTTCAATGAATTAATTCTCCTTATCCATTAAATGTTAGACACCAAACAAGCTATCAATCCAAAGGGCTTCGAATGGTGAACGCATAGGAACAAACGGCGACGAATTTCGACTTCGTTTGACCCCTTAAACAATTGCCCAAAGATGAGCAAAAAATCAATTTTCGTAGTCGTCATAGAGGGGTTTCAAAAAACCCTACAGCTTAAGTTGCGGGCGTGCCCGCTAGGCTTAACGGGCACGCCCGCCTAAGGCAAGGATGTCAGGCGACCGGCCTGCTGGGCAGCGGGTGCGCGCCCGCTGCGACCAGCAGGCTGCACCCGCTGATCAGCTGGTGCACGCCTGCTGTTTCCAACGGGCTGTGCCCCTTGGCCCTTTGCGGATGGGCACATGACCCCAAGTGAGTCTATCCCACTTTGCCTCGGACTATTTTTGCGTTACTAGGCTCGTTTGAGCTCTGATTTGGACGCGGTTTGAACCTATATTTAGACCGGGCCAATCCCGTTAATCAGGTATCCCTTTCCCATGCTTTTGTTCCTACAATTATTGTCGTAACCAACTTACGACATGTTTAATCTTTGTTTGCATCAAATGTTGCACCAATTGCAACAATGTCCCTATTACATCTACGACTTAGTCTCACAACTGGCTTGTGAACATCAACTATTCCTTTCCATCGAATGAATCTCTCTTATTAGTCTTCCTATTACTAAGACACGAACACTACTCAGTGTGAGACCCTACAGCCTGACCTTACTACAGGTTGGGGCTCGAAACCCCCAGATGACGGTCACCACGAGCAGTAGTTATCGTCCCTATTTCTGAATCATCATAACGTGATCGACCCATTGACAAAAGTATCGGTGGGTTTACTTTGGCTGTGTCAGTGATGAATACAGTTAGCTATAGTCCCTTCGTCAAGACTGTATCCCTGTTGGCCTAGGGTATGGTTTGCTGTCAACCCCATTAGACAACGTTGGTCAGTATACGGCAGTCTTTGTTGTATTCACGTTGTACATCTTACAACATACCCTGGCCGAGGATTAACACAAAGACTGTACTGAGCCTGTGACACTAAATTCCATTTAACGGAAGAGGCGAATCCCATCTTAGTCATCTACTCGTCTCGAGAGCTTCGGGTGTAACCCAACCTAAGATCTTTCAACAGGCCTAGCCTCGAAGCTAGATCATTGGTCTAAGCAACACTGTTCACTCACAGGTTCGTACAAATAATTGTAGGTCTTAAGGACCAGCTTACCTATCATCACCCTAGAGTTATTATAGACAGTTTAGTTAAAGTTAACCATTTAATAACTCTAAGTTGGTCGTTCAGTGAACTCATTCTCCAATGAGCACCTGTGTCTCGTCTCTGATTTCACCAAGTCGAATGACTATGAGATCATCATTACCCAAAGGTAAGACAAAGACACAGTGATCTGTCCGATGTGCCGATATCCGATGCTCGACACATCTATGACCACGAACCGTTTAAGACTTCAGTTTCTATACGGTCGCTTACTACTTATAATCGAGATCATATCTGGATACGTAAGGACCTAACTATAAGTCTATGGACATTATCTAAGTATATTTTTCAAACGAATTCATACTTAGGATAATGGACACCATATATATTCTATTAACAAGATGTACACTTAGGATAATCGCCTTATGGGCATATATCCTCCTACATCTCCCACTTGCACTTAGGCAATTTATCTCGGTATCTCATACCGTTATAGCATATCAGTCACATTGGACATTCATATGACAAACCTAAGAGTGGATTTACTAACGAGTATCTATAATGCATTTTAATGGATTATTATTTATACATCTCTTGATCACACAAGGTTGATCCTTGAAAAATGATTTGGATCAATTTTCCTTTCTTTGTATAGCTAATAATTAGCCCATACAATCTAGATGTAGGGTCTAACATCTCTATAAGTCAGTCTCAGCTCATTCCAATTTTTCTGTGTTAATATGTCAAATACATACATGACACCCTAAGTCTCTATATATTCGATTAAATCAAAACTATTTTGATTCAATGTTTTATATAGATGATTCAAATAAGTTGGAAACCTTTTTACTTAGTTCGAGAAACCGGAACTAAGTATATGAGCTAGCTCCCACTGACTTTAAGAATTATCATGTCAAGTACTCCAATTATATATCTAAATCATATTTAGACTATATATATGATGAGCATAACCAATTGATAAGTGCTTTAGATGGAACGTACTAGTATCAGCTTGGGTTTGACGAATGAGTCATATCAAGATCAGTTTAAGAAATCTTGACATTGATTACTCAATCACACGTCCTACACTGTACTTTTCCCTTAACTACATTTAATATTAACTCTTTAAGAATCAAATGTAGTTTACTAAGAATTAATCTTAATATGTGTATAATTGTGATCACACACAATTTATACGCTCCGGGAACTTATACTTAACTATCGACTGACTATAACATTAAGTCAGCTCCAATCAATCAAAATTTTGTGAAGCTCTGCATCATAGTTCGAGAATTTATGCAACCAACTCAGATAGCCACATTCACAGAAATTTAAGCCATTCTCAATCAAATCACAATTTCAAAAGAAAGCGACATTTATTCAAACAACGGATTCATAAAAATGAATCATAATTTGTTTATCAAATAAACTTTGAGTGTTAAACACTCAATCATTGTTTTAACTTTAAGGAATGATACATTTTATTGAAAGAAATAAGTATCAGATCCTTCTTCGTTATGTCTCTTGAAGTCCTCGCACGACCCTAGCAGCAACGATTGCTCAGATGCCGACCGTTCTTGAAACTTCTTCCAACCTCTGCTTCATATCATCTACCTTATACATTACACAGATGTCTTAGTATCTCATACTATGTGATAAAGCATTTATGGAAATAATTATGCTTTATAGAATTTAATTTGTTGTACATGAGGTAGAGGCATTAGTATGCCCCTTCTTCTTTTCTGCAAGGTAAACCTTGCAATTCCTCTTCCAATTGCCCATCTTATGGCAGTGGAAGCACTCAAATTTTGACGGGGCCCCTTTCGTCTTTTTCTTCCCCTTCTTCACCTTGGTAGGTTGTGGGACCTGCCTCTTCTTACCCTTGTCTTTCGGCTGGTCTGAAGAAGAAGAGCCAACAACAAATGCAGTCGGTTTCTTTTCAATTTCCTTAAACTGTCTAAGCATGTTGAGGAGACCAGGAAGATCCATTTCAATATTGTTCATTATGAAACCAGAAATGAAAGGCTTGAAGGTTGGTGTTAAAGACTTAAGGATGATGTCCACAGACATCTCATTGTCCCGGACAAAACCTAACTGGGCGGCGTCTTCCACGTACCCGATTATCTTAATGTCATGATCTTGTACGGGCCCTGTCTCCATCTTTGTGCCCCAGAGATTGCTCGTGGCTTCAAACTTGGCAGCTCTAGACCGCTTGCCATATAACTCTTGTGCATTCAGAAGCATACTTTGAACATCCAAATGTTCATGCTTCCTCTGCAGTTCGTTATTCATAGAAGCCAGAGTAAGGCACCTGGCCTTCTCTGCATCCCTCTGGTATAGCTTATAGGCTTCCTTTTGCTCGTAGGTCGCATCATCGTCAGGCTTCTCCGGAGCGTCCTCGAACAGGACGTATCCAATCCCGGCTAGAGAAAGGACTAACTTAATGTTTCTGAGCCAATCCTTATAGTTTGTTCCATCGAGCACATTCTTCTCTATCATGTACTTTAGACCAAATCCATTCTGCAATTTAGTAGATACTTTAGTCAGTATATGTTTGTTGTATAGTTTTAATGGTTTTTAATAAAACTATATTCTCCCACTAAATTTATTAAAGCCATGATAATAAACAGTTTATTATTCAATAACATTTGTGAGATAGGAATCCGACTACCTTGAGTCTGATAACTTTGAGTGTGTCTCAACAAGTTGTCCGACTCTGCTGTCGGTAGACGAACTCATCGTCAATCATATTAAATATGATTCCCTATTGATTTTTACCCCTAGTCATTTGTGATCATGAGTGTGCTCATCCAAATCACAATGGCTAGTCTAGTCGGACCCTTGTTTTCGTGTCTAGCCTAACTTGCCCCGGTGCTCGGTGTATGCATGACACGTCGGTTTGGGTCAGGGCTTAGACTACATCTTTGGTTAGACTTACACCGGCGCTCGGTGTATGAACGACACGACGGTTTGGGTCAAGTCAAGATGTTTATCAAGAAATTGGTTTCTATAAGGTTGCCATGTTACAGCTTGAGTGTAGCTCAACAACCGTAACACGGGTCTTACAGTTGCCAACTCATAAAACAAGGAGGGCTACGATTTATCTTGAATAAGATTATTATCGCATTTGACTTAGATATAGTCAATGGACTTACATAGTCATGATTCGACTTCTTGGGGTCCAGCGGACGCGGCCAGGGAATTGACTAAGCCAGGACCACTTGGCCCCTAGACTAGCTAGGGTGGTCCAGCAAACTTAGCCAAGCACATTGACCGACATTATGATCCATTGAAAGAGGTTCAACAATTCTATGTTCATCCATCAACTAAATGGCTTTTAATTTATACTAGTTAATCCTTACCAACTAGTAGATCCCAAAATTCGAAATTTTTATGGATTTGTTGAACAACTTTTATTAGATCCTTATCAACTATAAGGTTATTATGTTCATCATGTTACCCCAATCTAATTAGGATTTTAATAAAACAATTACAACACTTTAGTCATTTAATGGTAATCATCATTAAACAATTTA
Source organism: Scilla litardierei (assembly GCA_030789695.1). NCBI lineage: Eukaryota > Viridiplantae > Streptophyta > Magnoliopsida > Asparagales > Asparagaceae > Scilla > Scilla litardierei. Next base: position 554,024,810 of record CM061142.1, read on the forward strand.
TGATAATGATTGTCAATTAAAAGGACTACCCTAATCTGGTATTAGGTTTTGATGTTGTATTTGTTTGTTTAAAACGTAGCATGTCACTAGTCATTAAAATTTTTTCTTATAAAGTTTTAATCAATTAATGGCTAACCTAAATGGTTCATGAATACTCTATTCATCATGTCCATTAAAATATAAACCAACTAATTTAATCACATAAATTAAAGATTCAATAAAGTCACATACAATGAAAACATGCAAGTTAAAATTATCTACAACATAATTAAATAACTCGCAAATCTAAAATTTAACATTTAAATTTAAAGATCTAAAATTTTAAAGCTTGAAGCACTTTTATCACATAAAATTAGGTTTCATAAAATTATCAAATAATTTTAAATTCAAACCTAAGCTTTAAAATTTAAAGATATGTTTCTAAGAGTAGAATATCGCTTAAAATAATCTTGAAACCTCTATGTAATTAAAAGAAATAAATTTATCATTCTATCTCATAAGAATAAAATTTTTCTTTATGTTACATATACTTTAAAATATTTTTAAAATCATTTGAAATTAATTTTAAAACTTTCAGATAAAGTTAAAAACTTTCAACCTTTATGTAACTAAAAGAAATAAATTTGCAATATCATCTCATGAAATAAAATTTTTCCTTAATGTTACAAAAACTTTAAAAACTTTTAAATGCTTGCTAAAATTATTTTATCTCATAAAATAAAATTTTAAAAGGCATTTAAACATAGAAGACCTATTAAATTTATCACATAAAATTTAAAATGTCCCCAAAAAAAATTTCATGTTACAAAACAATTTTAAAACACAAAAAAATATTAAACCAATTTTAACATAAAGTAAAAATGTCCGTATGTTCAAAACAAGCAATTTTAAAATATAAAATCGCCGCAAATATAGATCTAGAAGCATAACGAAGTTCTGATACCATTGTAGGGGTTTTGGCAGACCCTCAGAGCTCGGATCTGTGTCCGTCCTAAGTCAGACGGCCCACAGAGGCATAAAGCGTAGCAGAAAATTAAAATGGCTAGCTAAACTATTTCGCTAGGCCCTGAGGGAGCCAGAACCTAGCCCGATCTATGCCAACTTAGGGTGGATCTGACCACCCCAAGAGGGATCTATCCTACTGCGACGAAATTAAATTACACTAAAATTACTTAGAGAACATACCCAGAATCTCAACCCTGGAGCGGGCAAGATGTACCACACCATTTTCTAATGCTCCTCTTAGTCGAACCACCTTGACTCGATCCACCCGAACCGCCTCGCACCTTCGCACCGATCTGCCCGAGCCGACACCCGCCTCCAAGCCGATCACACGTGGTAGAAAGTTTCACTCGAGTAGACCCGTGTCTTAGACATCTGGATCCGAATCCAAACCCCCTTCGTAGTCTTGCTAGGACTGGTCGGGAGAATAGGAAGAAGAGAGAGAAAGATTAGTTTAGTCGTAGATTGAGCTTGCTCTAAAATCCAGAGCTACTCGATCGAAGACTTGGTGCATTTTTCAACGAAGAGAGTGCACCCCTATTTATATAGGGAGTCGACACCTCTCCATTTGTTGTGAGCAATGTGGGATAAAAACAAATAGAGGAGAAATTAATTTAGCTAATTTAGCTTTAATTGAAGTTTAGTGAGCATTTCATAAAAGCCAACTTCAATGAATTAATTCTCCTTATCCATTAAACTTTAGACACTAAACGAGCTATCAATCTGAAGGGATTCGAATGGTGAACGCGTAGGAATAAATGGCGCTGAATTTTGAATTCGTTTGACCCCTCAAACAATTGCCCAAATATAGGCAAAAAATCAATTTTCGTAGCCGTCATAGAGGGGTTTCAAAAAACCCTACAACTTAAGTTGCGGGTGCGCCTGCTAGGCTTAGCAGGCGTGCCTGCCCAAGGCAAGGAGGGCGGGCGGTCGGCACACTAGGCAGTGGGCGCACGCCCACTGCCATCAGCGGGCCAGGCCCGCTGCAGCAGCGGGTCGCGCCTGCTGTCGCAGCAGGCCGGCCCGCTGAGCAGCGGGCGCGTGCCTGCTGCAACCAGCAGGCCGTGCCCACTGAGCAACGGGCATGCGCCCGCTATTTCCAGCGGGTTACACCCCTTAGCCCTTTGCAGATGGGCCCGTGACCCAAAGTGGGTCTATCCCACTTTGCCTTGGACTGTTTTTGCGTTTCTGGGCTCGTTTGAGCTCCGATTTGGACGCAGTTTGAACCTGTGTTTAGACCGGGACAGTCCCGTTAACCAGGTAACCCTTTCCAATGCTTTTTTTCCCACAATTATTTTCGTAACTAACTTACGATACGTTTAATCTTTGTTTGCATCAAATGCAACAATGTCCCTATTGCATCTACGACTTAGTCTCTTAACTGGCTTGTGAACATCAACTATTCCTTTCCATCGAATGAATCTCTCTTATTAGTCTTCCTATTACTAAGACACGAACGCTACTCGGTGTGAGACCCTACATCTTGACCTTACTACAGGTTGGGGCTCGAAACCCCCATACGACGCTCACCACGAGCAGTAGTTGTCGTCCCTGTTTCAGAATCATCATAACATGATCGATCCATTGACAAAAGTATCGGTGGATTTACTTTGGATGTGTCAGTGATGAATACAATTAACTATAGTCCCTTCGTCAAGACTGTGTCCATGTTGGCCTAGGGTATGGTTTACTGTCAACCCCATTAGACAACATTTGTCAGTATACTGCGGTCTTTGTTGTATTCACGTTGTACATCTTACAACGTGCCTCGGCCGAGGATTAAAATAAAGACCGTACTGAGCCCATGACACTAACTTCCCTTTAACGGAAGAGACGAATGCCATCTTAGTCATCTACTCGCCTCGAGAGATTCAGGTGTAACCCAACCTAAGATCTTTCAGCAGGCCTAGCCTCGAAGCTAGATCATAGGTCTAAGCGACACTGTTCACTCATAGATTCGTACAAATGACTTCAGGTCTTAAGGACCAGCTTACCTATCATCACCCTAGAGTTATTATAGACAATTTAGTTAAAGTTAACCATTTAATAACTCTAAGTTGGTCGTTCAATGAACTCATTCTCCAATGAGCACCTGTGTCTCGTCCCCGACTTCACCAAGTCGAATGACTATGAGATCATCATTATCCTAAGGTAAGACAAAGACACAGTGGTCTGTCCAATGTGCCGATATCCCGTTCTCGACAAATCTATGACCACGAACTGTTTAAGACTTCAGTTTCTATACGGTCGTTTACTACTCATAATCGAGATCATATCTGGATACGTAAGGACCTAACTATAAGTATATGGATATTATCTAAGTATATTTTTCAAACGAATTCATACTTAGGATAATGGACATCATATCTATTCTATTAACAAGACGTACACTTAGGATAAATCTCCTTATGGGCATATATCCTCCTACAGTCTAGGCTCTTATCTTTAGGTGATACCCAGGCTTCCAAAGAGCCACTAACATCTATCAACTAATAAACTTTATATGTGTGCCTTGGTTGCTTGTTCTCCTATTGCATTTACACTCATAACCTCTAAATGATTTTCCACTACCCTAGTTAGTTTCCTACTAGGAACGTTTTGACATGCTCATTTTACTTTTCAGGTCTTGAGCAGGTGACACCAGATCAGAATCTCCCTCAGGAGATTTCTCAGACGTGAGTTTTTGACTTTGGTAGACCACTCTTTTTAGGCTGTGTCTTGTACTGTTAGTTGGGTCGAGTGGTGAGCGTGTTGTCTTTTGTAGCTGTGGAATGTGTTGGTGTCTTGTAGCATTTCTCAAATGTTCTTAAGTCCGTTTCACTTTGTACTCGATGCTGGTGTGTAGTTCTCTCTTTGGTTATGTAAATCTGTGGTTGATGTACTTGCTGTGATGGCTGAATGTGTTGCTTCCTTTTTATATGAACATATGTGATGTATGATCCCAGCATTCGTAGTGACCTGCTTATTGTGTGTCTTCTTTTCACGCTTGGTGTAATGCCGCGGCTTGTCAGTCTCCATCCTCCTTTTCTCATGGTGTAGGATGTCATATAAGGTTTCATGAGAGTGGGGCGTGACAATAAACGAACATGATTCTACAAAGTATGATAAAAATCGGCAAAAGCAGTCATTTAAACCCAACAGATAGTTGTTTGGGGTCTACCAGACGTCTGGAGTTCATAGTCCAGGAATCTGGTACACTATTCACTCAACAGATAGAGTTTGGTGGTTGACCAGACGTCTGGAGTTTATCGACCAGACTTCTTGACCATCGTTCAGCCAAATGGCCAGATGTTTTCAGCGTCTGTCAGAATCTGTTCAGACTGACACACGCTCACTAAAATGGGCATAACTCTCTCCATTCAACTCTAATTGGGACGATTCAAGATGTGTTGGAAATCTAACAAAATATCCTAACTAAAGGGCTTGGAATGACAAGAATTTCCAACTACAGAGAAAGTTACAGCAGTTTGAATACAGACTGACTACAGAAGATAATTTTCTGAAAATAGAGAACACTTTAATTTCGGCTTCGTTGATCAGACCTCTAGAGTTCATCGACCAGACATCTGGACCACTGTTCTAGATGCCTAATGGTTGAACTCCAGATGTCTAGAGTTCATGGGGATTGGCCATCTTTAAAAACGACAGTTTGAGTTTGTATTGCTGTAAATTGTATGTCGATTAACTAAGCATGACAGTTATCAGCATTTCCTTAATGATTTTGGAAATACTTACTAAGTAAAAATTGTAGAGAATGTAGTCTTCTACTCACATACCAATTATCATAAATTTAGAGTTAATAAGCTAACTAATATAGGCTAAACCCCACAAGATACCAATTTTGTATTAAACAAAATTGTTGAGCCCTAAAGATCTGTTCTTTCTAATAATTTACAATCAGATTCTTAGTGAGAGAGAAACACAAAAGTTGTAGATATTGGAGTTAGTTTTCCAAATTGACCAAAATCATAATAGTTGGATCACTACAGTTGAAGATTTACTCTTTTTAGTGGAAGGGTGCAGATTTTGGTAGAATCGGTCATTATGGCATAGATCAGGGTGCAGTCATGGTATAAACAGAATTAGATCATGGTTTCTAAATAAAAATTGTAAAGAACTTCTTAAGCTTTGCATACTATATTTTTCAATGATTTTTGACATACAATAAAGAGCATTATGCATGGTTGAACTTGCGGCAGAAACCATTTCCCAGAAACAGCCAACAAAACTAACTCATATCGATTATAAAATGAAATCCTATCTAATTTAATTAGATTCCTACCTCTTGTGTCCTTCAATCAACCTGGGGCCCTTCATAATCCTTGAAGACCCTCTGATGCTAGTCCTTCTTCTTCAATTGTTGGTTCAAGGGCTTGAAGAACTAAAGTTTTGGTATTGTTTTTCTTTTTGGGTTCGGTGGAGGAAAAAAATATCAAGGGAGGTTTTGCTTGGGCTTAGCGTGAGTAGAGAGAAGATGGAATCAGGCTTCTTCTTTTTCTTATATTTTTCTTTTGATTTTCTTCAAATTTCTCTTCTTTTTAATCCCTCTAAGATCTTAGTCATTCCCCTAATTCCCTCTTAACTAGCCACATGGCTTTTGAGTTGGTAGGGATTAAGGGGCTCATGACACTTAAAGAGGAGGTATCCAATTTAGGGATTTTTGAGATTCCGTTTTTAATTAAATAAGAATACATGTTGTAATACATATTACCCTCCAATATACAACTATTCTATCATATACTTCATATTTTTAAAACCATTTGATGTTTAAAAATTATTAAAAATAATTTTATCCTCACAAATATCAAGGAAAAATCATTTTAATACCCAAGAATTTTATATATACTCATACGTCCCAAGAATACGTACTAATACGTGTATATTAATAACAGGGCTATTACAAGAAGAATGAGAATAAATATGCACCATTCTTCCAACTACATCGAGTAGTCGACTCCTTGTGCCTCAGGGAGCATTTGGGGATTCGTCGAAAGGTTTAGCTTGGGAGAGTGCATATGAATAAAGATTTTTAGTTTGTTTGAGCTAGTAGGTCCGAGGGGTACTTCTTGGCACAATGCCCTAAGGTCGTCTGATGTAGGATTCATTGACCCAACTCTCCTTACACAACCTAACTAAGAATCCAAAAAATGATGAAAATAAGAACATGAATGAAGCTAGCAACCCCCACGAGTCAAGGAACAATAGTGTGTTGTGAGTGCCACCACCTTGATGGATTCATAACCCATTATACAATACTAACTCCTCCTCAATCCATCGCATAATTTCGATTCCCATTCTAATAACCTATACGGGATAGATGAAATTGTTTACAATTTGAACATAACCATGGTAATGTTAATTACATATTGATCTTTACTAGAGATAATGCTCTAGGCTATATCTTGATTGATTGATAGAGATTGACATGCTTATTAATTTCATAATCTGAAAATTTTCATTTTCCATGTATAAATGCATCTCATTGGGAAATCCTTGATATCATTTATTGAATGCATGCATACCCCCACAATCTATTCTATCTTTGACTTCCTTGAGGATAATGAAGAGTTTAGCTTAGGGATTTTGATGAGTAGATATTGGATTTTGATGGACCATTAAGGCATAAACTCTATGCACGCCATACGTCGGACGGACGATAAAAGCATAAAAGGTAGCAGAATAAAATCATTAAACTATTTAAAAACAGCATTAAGGATTTCATGAACCCTAGCCAGGAAAATCTATTGTCTTGGGGTGGGTCTGACCAACCCCAAAGAAATATCTAAACTACTGCAACATATATGAAAGCATAAAATAAAAGACAAACCTGTCACTTTGCTACCGCGCGAAGCGTCGTTTTCAGCAACCTGTCTTAATCTCCGAAGCGAGCCGACATTGCAACTCCAAGATTAGACCACCCAAAGCGAGCCAAAACCATGCCTCCGAGTCACCCACTTGCAGGAGAAAGTTTCACTTGAGCAGGACCCGCTCTATGACTTTGGATCCAATACAAACATCCTCACATTCTTGCTAGGACTCCAAGAGGCACGGAAGATTTTTTAGGAGGAGGCATTAAATATTAAGTCTTACTTCGAGCGTGCTCAAAACTTTTTGGAGTTACTCAAAGCAGAGACTTGGTGCCCTTTCAAAGGGAAGGCTTAGCCCATATTTATAGAGAGAGAGCCGGCCCCCTTACTCGTCTCACAAGCGACGTGGGACTAAATCAAATAGAGGGAAGAATTAATTGCAAGTTTGCCCTTCACAAAGGCCGAACTTCAACGAATTATTTCTCCCTCACCATTGTGCTTCGTAAATGATATCATATATCAAATCGAATAGCACTGAACGCTGAACGCATAGAAACAAACTATGATCCATTTCGAGTTCGTTTGACATATCAAACGAATGTCTAAAGTATGCCCAAAACTCACATTTTTGGAAAACACGTAGAAGACATTCAGAAAATAAGGTTTTCCCAGCTCTAGGCCACCCATAGGGACCCGTAGATCAGGCCCACATGGTCGTAAGTGGTCGTGAGCGCCCGCCCTATCGGGCGGGCCCTGACCCGCTTGCATGAGCTGGCGGGCGGGCTCCCGTCCGAGCTGTGCAGGTTGTCACACCCCACAAGGGCTGGTCTGGGCTAGAACTGGGCAAAAGCCCAGTTCTGGCTTTTTTGCCCTTAAATGGAGCTTCTTATCTCTTGTTGAGCTGATTTCGGATCCGTTTGAACACATGTTTTGACTGGGACTATCCCGAAACCGATGTAAACCTTTTCTATGCCTATATTATTTAAAATATTGTCACAAACATTTTATGATATATTTTAAATCCTTTTGCATCATATGCAATAACCCCTCATAGCATTCTCCTAATGCTTATATCGCAAACCTTTTGTGATGCTATTAATTCCCATTTAATTATCTTAGACTTTAGTGTCACAAACCCTTTGTGACAATAATTATTCCTATGCAACAGAGTGCACTCCTCCCAAATACTTTCTGTTACTAAGACACAAATCATACTCGGTGTAGGACCCTACAGCCTGACCCTACTTCAGGTTGGGACTCGAAACCCCGAGACGACAGTGACTACGAGCAGCAAGTGTCGTCCCATTTTGGCATCATAATTACGTGATTGACCCATTGACTAAAGTGTCGCCAGGATCAATCTGACTGTGTCCGTGATGTGTATCGTAGTTTTAGTCCATTCGTCATAACTATGTCGCTTAGACAAGCCTAGGTTAGGTCAACTGTCAACCCTAATAGCTTGAACTCAGTTAGTCTCCATCGGTCTTTGTTTTATCAATGTTGGACTTCTTCCAACATACTTTAGCCAAAGTTTTCACTAAAGACCGAACCAACACGTGCAACACTAACTCCCATAAATAGGAGAGACGAATTCTCTCTTGGTCATTACTCTCCTCGCACGCTTCAAGTGTCACCCAACCAAAGACCTTTCGACATACTGATGTGCCCATATTTTCCATGTATTTACTGCATCATTTCATATCATATTCTCCATCCAAAGTTCATATTTATATATATTATGCGCTTCTGATGTTATATTCGAGTTTCGTATAGAAATGTGGATTTTCATGAACTTTGGAGCAAATTGGAGCATTTATAGGACATGGACACATCCGAGACGTCCAGAGCATCATTGGCAAGGTTTAACAGGTGTTTGACGAGGTAAGGAAGAAGATTGGAGGAGTAGAGGAGAAGAGAACAAGAGTTAAGAGCTCTAGGGGCACTTGGAGCTGATTTCCCAGTCAGCTTGATGGAGCTACTCAGTACTCGACCGAGCTGATACTCTCATAAATCCAGCAGAACTGATACGCAACACTTGACCGAGCAGACCTTCTACTCGACCGAGCTGACTCCAAACAGAACGACTATTTCGAGCCACTCTCCCAGCACTGTAGCTCGATCGAGTAAGCATGGCGACTCGACCGAACAGACCTTCTACACGACCGAGCACAATTAAAACAGAGAGTGTTTTGAGGAGAATTTCAGTCTAGTTTAGCTCGACCGAGTAGAGGGGATACTCGACTGAGTAGCCCGTGTCAGCCCAGAGCCAAAGCAGCAGCAAAGCAGAAGCCGAATGTCGACTCGACCGAGCTACGCCGCTACTCGACTGAGTAGGCGTCGCGACCAGACTATTTGGTGGGCCCAAGTGCACATATCTTCTAATTTTTATGGGGCCCCTACCCCTTGTATATAAGCACTATTTTTACCCTACTTTGAGAAGGCTACTATTTTTCCTTAGTTTAGTTTTCTAGTTTAGTTTTAGAGATTGCTTTTCTTAGCCATCACAATTTTGTAGAAGACAAAGAGTGAATTTTTTTATCTATTGCTTTTGCTTGGAATCTTGAGTCCTTAATTCTCTGCAATTGTCTATTGTGCTGCAACGTTTTGGTAAAGATTTCTAATCTTCTATTGCTTGCTTTAATGTCTTCTATTGTGATGATGGTCTCTCTTGTTTTTATTGAATTCTCTATTGTTATTTCCATAATCCATGAGTAGTATTATCTAGGGCTGATGGATTAGCCCTAGGATCTTAGATTTTAGATGTAAAGTTAGGATTTTTAGGTTATTTTGGTACAAGGGGGATATGATTTGGTTGATCCAGCCAAGTTTGGAGGAAATTCTATATAGGGTTCGTATTCCCACAAGGTGGTGCGAACTTCTGACGGAAATCCTATGGACTTAATTAGGTATGTTAGGAGATCCAATTAGGGTTCGTATTCCCACGAGGTGGCGCGAACTTCTGACGGGATCTACCAGCATTCCTATATTACTTACAAGAGCCATCAAGTCACATATCGAGTTCTAATTTCCACAATGTGTTATGAGCAAGATTGAGTATAGTTGTCGATCGTAATGCATGTATCGCGTGAGAGTATATCCACGAGGTGGGGCTAACACGAAATACGTTAGATGAGTGGCTCAACGATAGTTAGCCATGAGTTCTACATTTTTAGATGCGACAATCTCTCCCTAATAAAGCCAATTCAACGTAAGTGTTCTAGCCTAGCATCAACATCCGACGATCCTAGTGGTGATTCCTAATGCCCTAGTCTTTTTATATTGTTGATAATCCTTGATAAGAGATATTTGTGACAACCAATTTGAGTACGCCCGCTGACATCGTTCTAATATCTAGAAAATACCCAACTCTATTAGCATCACCTCCATGTGGGATCGATATCTTTGTATATTACAAAGCTCTAACACCGTGCACTTGTGGTAGTTTCCGGGTGTAAATCAGGAGTGCACCACAGGCCTTGCCTCGAAGCTAGGTCAGGGATCTAAGTCACACTATTCACGTACAAGTTCGTATAATGACCTTAAGTCTAAGGACCAACTTGTCTATCATCACTGAGAGTTATCACTGACAGATTAGTTAATGTTAACCATATGATAACTCTCGTCGGGTCGTTCAGTGAACACATTCTCCAATGAGCACATGTGTCTCGTCTCCGACTTCACCAAGTCGAATGACTATGAGATCATCATCACCACTCTATGGTGAAGACAAAGACACAATAGTCTATTGGATGTATCGATATCCTTTTCTTGAAACATCTATGACCACGAACAATTTTTAACTTATGTTACAAACGGTCAAACAATTCTCCATGATCGAGATACTCATCTCGATACTTGTTTGACTTCGCATCAAGTCTCGGGACTTTACCTAAGTTCTAATGTAAACCTCATTATTATTTACTTCGGTAAATTCTAACCAAACAGCTTACTTTTATTTCGAACAAGACGTTTGTACATATACACAGAGATATATTGCCTCGAGGGCATACACATCTCTCAACATCTCCCACTTGTAATCAAGCCCATTTATCCTGGTATCTTATACCGCATTTATACATAAGTCTCTATAGACTTCATGTGATAGAGCCTTCGTGAGTGAATCTACTAAACCATCTTCAGTATAGACTTAAGGAGTTTCTATGTTCATGCTAGACCACTCATTTGAATCTCATCCAAATTATTACCTTGGTCTTTTGGAATCCATAACATTTATCTTGCCTGGATCTCATCCAGCTCATCTTTCTCACTTAAGACATAAACCAATATCCTTTACGTACCTTACGAGAATGCTACAAAATAATCATTGTTTGCACGGTTTGTAATCATTTCTAATAAAGTGGTAAACTCTTTGACCACTTTGTAAAACATATGTCACGGCCCCTTGATGTCTCACATGCCTTTTATTCGCTCCTTCTGACCTTGAAAACTCTCTAGATGATTCATTCAAGTTCGTTCTTCTAAATCGTATTTAGAAAACATACTTTACATGCATAATTTAGTTTCCATGGTCATCATGAGCATTAACATCGAATCTGATCCGAATAGGTCTGTATACAGCTGTTGGAGAGACAGTTTCATCACAATCCATTTATAGGAGTTCTGATGATAATCATCTCAACCAGTATAACTTTTACTTCACTATTTTCCATCTGCACTAATCTTCTCTCTTGAAGATTTACTTGCAGCCAAAAGGAACACTTTCCTTGGACACGTCTTCTAAGGCCCATGCCTTTTTAACATGCAATGACCTTTTCTGGATTGTATCTAGCCATTTCTTAGAGCCACTACTCTGAGTGGCATCTTGGAAGTTGTCTAGGCCATCATTAACTATGATGTTTTACTCGACTCCTTTATCTTACGAGGCTCAAGTAATCTTGTGACTTCCTAACGATTGATTTGAGGAATATCATATTGATAAGGTCCTCACAAAACCTTATCAAGAATGTATGCATTATTGTCTCAGGCTTAACCTAAAAGGAGGATTGTATCTCAAAGTCACTTGTCATGTATTGCCCGATGTCTAACATAGTGTGATTCATGCTCTCCAAACACACCAATTTGCTAAGAAACTTGACTTGAGAGAAAATCTCATTTTCTTTTAATTACGCAAGAATTACATAGATAAGTATTCGCCTCTTCGATCTGATAGAAGTAGTTCAAATACTTCTGACATTTCATTCTCTATTTCAACAGACTTGTGTTTCATCAAGAACATGTGGCGTAATAAAATAAGAATACCATATCCTGGCTAATTTAGACTTAGGTCGGGGTACATCCACATGTACGAGACCACGAGTTCTCTAACTCATTCTTCCACTGTCTTACAGAAGAGTTTTGGCTATCATACCTTTGAGACAAGACTTACAAGTGTCTTTTGACTCATAATACGAGAGGTCAAGAGAAATCTCTTTATGTGACTTGTCAAGTCTGTTCTCTTCGGTACGACCTAGTCGATTTTTCCATAAATAAGTTTTCTGTAACTTGCATATTCATGTATTAACACCTAATACAATATCATTATAAAAAATACTCACACCGAAACATTGCTCCAGAAGCAAGGTGACGGCATTCACTAAAATGTGTTAGACGTCCCATATGGTCCAAGAGACAACACTTGCTCCTTTCCCAACATATAGGACAATCTTGTCTTTTTGTATAACAATTGTTAAAAAGATGTGGCATCAAATATGTCACATTTTCACTTCCTCCTACTTTTGCCTTTTCTTATGATGACACAAAACTTTCTTTCTCAACCGATATTTCTGAATGTCTTCTTAATTTCTAAATCACATTTAGACATTACGTGTCCCAACACAAATATTAGCTGTGCAAGCTTCTCATGTATCCAAACACTTGAGCTTTACAGCCTTGAGTGTACTCAACAAGTTGCTTATCTCAAGATCCGGTTTGGATACATGGTTTTGCACGCTGATCCACTCATCTTCGAGTCAAATAATTTGCACGAAGTTTTGAATCTTGTGGTTTGAAAAGGTTTTCCATACAACATTAAGTGTACTCAACTAGTTGTACAGAGAAACACGCTTTGAACATTAGTATGTTCAAGCTGCTCTTATTGTGCTGGGTCTAGGGCTTTAAGGAAGTCAGTATCCTTAAGCCAGTGTTAAGAAGGACACTTCAATATTAGTAAGAACATATTTTAGTCTATCAAATTGAATTTGAGTTGATATTCCTTAATCAATATTCTTGACCATTTAGCATATTCTCTTAGGATATTATGATTTGGATTCTGGAGGTAAAACATTGAATTATCCTAGTTTAGCCTCTGTTCAAAGGGAAGGCTTAGCCCCTATTTATATATACTTGGTGCCCTTTCAAAGGGAAGGCTTATCCTCTATTTATATAGAGAGCCGGCCACCTTACTTGTCTCACGAGCGATGTGGGACTAAATTAAATAGGAGGAAGAATTAATTACAAGTTTACCCTTCACGAAGGCCAGACTTCAACGAATTATTTCTCCCTCACCGTTGAGCTTCGTAAACGATATCTTATATCAAATCGAAGAGCACTGAATGGTGAACACATAGAAACAAACGATGATCCATTGTGAGTTTGTTTAACCCCTCAAACGAATGTCCAAAGTATGCCCAAAAATCACATTTTCGGAAAAAGCACAACCGCCATTCAGAAAATAGGGTTTTCCCAGCTCTGGCTTTGGGTCCACCTGCGGTTCAGGCCCGCCTGGGCGCAGGCGCCTACCTGGCAGGCGGGTGCCGACCCGCTCGGGCGGGCCCTGACCCACCCTCATGAGTGGGCGAGCTTGGCCCATCGGGCGAGCGGGCGCCCGCCCGCTTGGGTGGGCTAGCCCAGCCCACATGGGCTAGGCTAGGTGGCCTTTTCGCCCTTAAATGGAGATTCTTAGATCCTTTTGAGTTGATTTCAGATCCGTTTGAACACAAGTTTTGAGTGGGACTATCCCAAAATCCATGTAAACCTTTTCTATGCCTTTATTATTTAAAATATTGTCGCAGACATTTTACGATATATCTTAGATCATTTTGCATCATATGCAATAATCACGCATAGCATTCACTTAATGCTTATATCGCAAACCTTTTGCAACACCATTAATTCCCACTTAATTATTGTGTGTCACTAATTATTCTCGTGCAACCGAGTGCACTCCTCCCAAATACTTCATGTTGCTAAGATGCAAATCCTACTCAGTGTGAGACCATATAGCCTGATCCTACTATTGGTTGGGGCTCGAAACCCCTAGATGACAGTGACCACAAGCAGCAGGTGTTGTCCCTTTTTCGGCAGCATAATTACATGATTGACTCATTGACTAAAGTGTCGTCGGGATCACTCTGACTGTGTCTATGATGAATACCACAGTTTTAGTCCCTTCATCATAACTATATCGCTTATCTAAGCCTAGGGTACGGTCAACAGTTAATCCTAATAGCATGAACTTGGTTAGTCTATATCGGTCTTTAGTCTATCAATGTTGGACTTCTTCCAACATACTTTGGCCAAAGTTTTCACTAAAGACCGAACTAACATGTGCCACACTAACTTCCCACAAACAGGAGAGACAAATCCTCTCTTGGTCATTATTCTTCTCACACACTTCAAGTATCACCCAACCAAAGACCTTTCTACCGGCCTTTCTTCGAAGCTAAGTCGGGGATCTAAGTGACATTGTTCATGTACAAGTTCATACAATGACCTGAAGTCAAAGGACCAGCTTTCCTATCATCACTGAGAGTTATCACTGATAGATTAGTTAATGTTAACCATATGATAACTCTCGTTGGGTCGTTCAGTGAACTCATTCTCCAATAAGCACATGTGTCTCGTCTCTGACTTCGACAAGTCGAACAATTATGAGATCATCTTCACCACTCCATGGTGAAGACAAAGACACATTGATCTATATAATGTGTCAATATTCTTTTCTCGAAAAATCTACGACCACGAACAATTTTAGACTTATGCTATAGACTGTCAAACAATTCTCCATGATCGAGATACTAATATCGATACTTATTTGACCTCTCATCAAGTCTCAGGACTTTACCTAAGTTCTACTGTAGACTACACTATTATTTAATTAGGTAATTTCTTATCAAACTGCTTACTATTGTTTCGAACAAGTCGTTTGTACATATACACAGAGATAAATTGCCTCGAGTGCATACACATCTCTCAACAGTAGATATTTCATATATTTTTAGGGGAGTTCATATTGGATACAACATGTAGTTGGATACAACAATCGATGATTTCATATTTGATGATCACAAGGTGTGTAAGTGATTTAATGTCTGTGTTATGTGTTTTCAGTAATGGCACTCTCGCGAATACGCAAAAGGAAACTAAGTAAAAGTGATGGAGAATTTGCTATGCATTAGCCAAGTGGACTAAGTCAAAGATGGAGATAATGGCTACAAATATTGGACTAAGTCAAAGATGGGAATATAAGGAGTAAATCAATTCAAATTCATATTTCAATTGATTCAAATCAATTGGTGAATGAATCAAAACCTAAAGCCATGCAAATTGGAGACTTGGTCAAAGATAGACAGATATAGAGAATCTCATGGAAATCAAAGGTGATTAAATGAGATCTGGTTCTAATCCTATAGCCATTCAAATTCAAATCATATAGCACATCCATATTCAAACTCCATATCCATGTTGATTCATTCAAATCCTAATCAAGTTAGAATTCCTTCCAATCCCCATCAATTATGGGATTCTAAATGATTCTATTGTGTCACATCCTCTCCTTTGTAAACTCATATTCAAAGAGAGAGGTTTTGAGTGAGAGAGAGGGCAACCAAAACACAAGGAAATTTCAGCCATAACATGAAAGTTGCGCAACCCATGAATCTCCCATCATCCTTGTGCAACTTTTCTTAGATCCTCTCTTTCTCCCTTGCACAAGCCTCTCCAAGCACTCCTTAGCCAAAAACCCTATTCCTTGGCCGAAACTCTCAAACCCCAAGCTCTCCATTACCGAACTACAACAAGGGGTTTCTCCTCCTCTCCTTGCACAAACCATTGCAAGCCAAAGAGTCTCCCATCATAGTGCGCAAGTAGCAAAGCTCCATTGATCCTAGCCGTAAGCTCCTCTTCTCCAAAGCTCAAGCATTCATTACCATAGGTCGCAACTATCCAAGAGGGGTTCTCCAAGCCTTTACTCAACTCGCATCCAAGGGATCTTCAACACATCAAGTGTGTAAGTCATAGAGAGGGGGTCTTCATACATTGCGCAACACAGGAGAGCCATCTGTTAAGTATTGGTGTTTCATACCAATCTTATTTTGATGATGATCACAACATTTTGTTGTTGCTAATGACTCTCTTGTTTTAGTCTCATAGTTACATTTCAATAATATCTTTTTTTGGAGACTAAAAACATGGTGCAAGAATGGACATCAAGTGGAAAAGGGCCAAAGCTTGGACTCAATGGATGCCAAAGCTTGGAGATGATGGGGAGCATCAAGGCATCTAGATTGAATACATAGACTGTAAGGAAAGCAATGTAATCCATGTAATATTTCCTTTATTGCTTTCTCTCTCATTTGAGTCTAGGTTAACGTAATGCCTTGTTAGATGGTCTACTCATTCATACATATGCATTTAGACATCTTAGTGAGCCTTAGGATTATTATAGAATTGAACCTAATAGGTTCATCTTGACCAAAGACTCATTTGGAGTCTCTGGCTCCCAATCAGTCGCCTGCTGAAGGATTTACAGTCGACTGGGTGATTTCCAGTCGCCTGTCGATCCTTCTACAGTCGACTGATATGCACTGCTGAAGTCAAAATTTCTATTGACTCTACTTGAGCTTTTCGCACCATTCGACTAATGCTCAGTTTACAGTCGCCTGTATATTTACAGTCACCTGTGAATTGGTCAATAGTCGTCTGAGTAGCGTAAGTGCATATACTACTCTCTGTTTTTCTCCATCTCCTGCAGCAGACGACTAATGAAGGGTTTACAGTCGCCTGTCTATTTTACAGTCGACTGTCTACTTGTTATCAGTCGCATGTATGCTTATCTGGAGAAAGAGTGCAGCTCTCTGTTTATTCCAACCCCTGCAGTAGTCGCCTGCTGAAGGTTTTTCAGCTGCATGTCATGTTTACAGTCGACTGTGATGTCTTCTTCAGTCGACTGTCCTGGCTCAGATTATAGCCGTTGCATATTTCTAGTCGTTGAACAGTCGACTGTCATTTGTTCATCAGTAAACTGTCCTTGACATTTCTGCCCAGAAACTAGCCGTTGCAGCATTGTGCTTTTTGCTGTTTTCTTGGGTTTTGAGGGTTGATATAGGGTTCCTATATATGGGTGTGCTAAGCTCTTTAGAACTTCTTGATGCTATTGAAAATCATAAGAGATCAATAAGCCACTCTCAAACTCTCTCAGTTTCCCTCTTTGAGCCCTCATTCCTCTTCATGCATTGAAGTCCAGCTCAAGGGAAATCATCCAAGTGCTTTCAAGCCAATCTCAACACTTGGAGATCCTCTTCCATGCCTTGCAATCATTTATGAGTAAGCATCTCAAGGCATAGGTAAGAGTAATTATTTTTACTTGGTGATTCTTGTAACAGTAATTCTCTTTGTGGTAATTAGTCTTTCTCTCTTTGTGGAAGTTTATCTCTTTGTGGGATTAGTTTATTCTCTTAGTAGGAATAACTCTCTTTGTGGGAGTAACTCTCTTTATGGGAGTTTGGTGTCCTAGTGTAGGGCTAACCCTAATTCTCTGAGTGAGAGTTAGTAATTCTCTTGGTGGGAGTTTGACCCTTGTGGAGGGTTTGTTGGGTCCTTGTGTAGGGCAAAATCCTCTTGGTGGGGTATCTCCTTGTGAGATTTGTATTTACTTCTCTTTGTGAGATTATAGTGAATATTGGTGTGGCTGGACGTACCCAAGTTTGGAGAATCATGGTAAAATCTTGTGTTTGCATTTGGATTGATTGTGTCAATTATTTCCTCTTACATTTATTATTCCGCATTTGCAAGTTTAATTTTAATTGGACAATTGTATTGCCATTACACTATTCACCCCTCTCTAGTGTGTTGTTGTTAGTATTGCAAGGGTAAGGAGATCCTTACACCATCCATACATTGTGCAACACAAGGAGGGAGCAAAGTCACCTAGGCTACAACTTTTAAGAAGCCAAGACTTTGAGGACGCAAGTTTCAAGGAGGAGGACGTGACATTGGTGACTACATCCTGTCAGATGCGATTTGACCAGAGCTGATTGACAGAGACGACTACACCATCACTAAGCTATTCTAAACTCTTATTTATTTATCTTTGTATTAGTGTATAGATCTCTGTATAGGAAACATTACCATACTTGTTTTGGGGTCTTGTCTAGTGTGGTACTAGACAAAAGGGTCTTGACTAGTTGGGGCTAGTCAATAGAAAGCTTATACTAGGATTAGTTTTGTTGAACACGTGTGTCGTGGGGTATGGAGTACCTGGTGAGCGTAGAGTAGGTCTCTAGCTTATGGTTTTACCTGTTACATTATTACTCTAGTATCTGCTTTGGGGACTGAACGTAAGTCGTGGGTCGACCGAACCAGGGTAAATCTGATGTGTACTCTGTGATTGCTTATTATTTACTCTACACCTACTATAACTACATGTGATTGCTCGTGGGTTGCACGAGAATTTTTTTTAGCCTATTACCCCTCCCCTCCCCTCTAGGCTTAGATCTAGATCCAACAACTGGTATCAGATCAGGTTAGAGGATCTAGGCTAAATTAACCATGAATTCTATTGACTGTCCTTTTTTTGAAGGTCAGTCCATATCACGACCCTTAAATTTAATGGTGTAGATGCTTATTGTAAATCTAGAATGAAAAACTACTTAGTATCTGTTGATTACAAAGTATGGAACATTGTTGGAATTATAAGCCACCTGTTATTAAAATTGAAAATATTGAAATGCTTAAACCTGAAGATAAATGGGATGATGTCGCTTGAAAATTATATTCTTTGAATGGTAAAGTTATGAATGCGCATATATGCTCTCTTGATAAATCTAAATTAATCGTATCTCACATTGTCAAACTGCACAGGAAATATGGCATACGCTGGAGGTGACGCACGAGGGAATGTCACAGGTGAAGGAGTCTAGACTTGCATTGCTGAGCACAGAGTATGAGAGCTTTCGCAAGCTTCCATCAGTATCCATATCAGAGATGTTTTCGAGGTTCACGGACATCGTGTATAAGTCTAGCTCCCTTGGTAAGCCATACTCTAGTCTTGAGCATGTGAGGAAAATCTTGAGCACTGCCAAGCTCGTTTCGGCCTAAAGTCACTGTCATCCAAGAAATAAAAGATATATCACAGATGAGAGTGGAGGACTTCATAGGCAACTTGATGTCACCCGAGCTTGAGCTGCAGAATATAGAGGCTAGGGAGAAACCAAAGGCAAAGGAACCAAAACCACTAGCTCTTCAAGCTAAAGAAGATGACGAAGATGACGATGAAGAGATAGCATTAATGGTCAGAAACTTAAGAAAATTCATCAAGACCAAACACGAAAGAGCAGAAATGGCACCAAGGTTTAGTCGCTCTTATAACTCTAATCCTGCTAGAAATTCCTCTGATCAGATTGCTACTGAAAAAGTTATGTGTTATAAATTTAATAACAGAGGACATCGCATGAAGGATTACGCACAAGACAATAATAATTCAGCAGAAATGAAGAAGGGAAAAGCTCTAGCATTAACATGGGACATGGATAGCGAAAATGAGAATGAGGAGTATGAAGCCCACTCTTCCCTCTGCTTCATGGGCAAACATGATGAGGAAAAATCTGGTAGTAAAGGTGAACTCTTATTATTTGTAAAGAAATGCAAGATAAAATTGTCGAGCTAGAATCCACCTTAGAAGCTTATCAAAATGTTAACTTTGAAATGCAACAAGAAGAATACAATATGTACAAGGAAATTGAAAACCGGAAAGAAAACCTTGTTGCGTGTAACTCTACAATTGATTTGCTGAAAAAGGAGAAAGCTCACATGCCTGAAAAAGTTAATTGTCTTTATTGTCCCTCTTTGATGAATGATATTAGCATATATAAAGAAAAATTGTGTAAGTTTGAAACTGAAAATAAATTGCTTATTGAAAAGATGTGCATGCTAAATAATGAGTTTAAAAGAAAAATAATTGATTTTGAAAAGAAAGAAGAGGAAAACAAGAAAGCTTTCATGAGAAAATGCATTTTTGTTTGTGAATGAGAATGCTTTATTGAAATCCAAAGACACTAGTTTCAAAGTGTCATTAAAGAAATTTTCTATTAGAAAACATTCATTGGACATTATTCTTGAAAATTGATTGTTTGGCAATAATAGACGTGGACTTAGGTTTGGTTCTAAAAATGTTGCAAAGGCTAATTATTAGAGATTTCACAATGTGCCAACCAAAGTGAAAAATATTTATGCAAAGTGCTTTCCTTGTAATAGTGTTGGTCATACTTCTCATTATTGCAAATTTAGGAACACAAACATAAAGTTTAAGTAAATATGGGTTCCTAAATATTTGATGACTAACGTGAGTGGACCTTGTTAGATTTCAAGGTACACAAAACATCTTCCATGTAGGTAAGATGGAGGTGGCGAGGAACTTTGGAGTGAACGTTTTATTATTTAGTTCCGTAGCCAAACGACGACGCGAATATATGGTTTTTCTCTTTGAACTTAATGCATACCTTCATAGTTTTTCTGTTTTGTGTGCTTTACTTATTTTTGTTTGTGTGCTAATTTGATTGCTTTCTAGCTTGTTTTAGTTCTTTATAAAGAAAAATCAAAAAAATGAAAAAGACAAAAAGCAAAAAATGGTGCTTAATGTATATCTTTTCTTTTAAACCATTTAAGTGATATTAATGAATGATACTCATATCCATTTAGAAATTGATGTATTATTGTTATGGCTATATGCGCATGTTTGATTTTCTAAATAGACATGGCATCTTCAATGATTAGAATAATTTGATTTCTACACCTACACTTTCACTTCCACGAATATTAAATATTGGTGTACATTTGGAGACATCTTTTTGAAATATTGGAAAGTGAATGTAGGCTGAAAATAACTGAAAATTTAAGGGATATAATGTGTCTTGCCATGGATAAAAATTGAGCACAAAAGAATTGAATATAAAAAAAATTGAAAAAGATTGAAAATAGCTCCGTATGAAAAATGGATACAATCCTTGGTAAGTACACTACCCACGAGTATCCAACATATGCTTTACGGGTAATCTTTAGCGCTGGTGTTATACTCGTTAAGCAATGCCACCCCCACATCTAAGAGTACTTGTAGGCTATGTTTTTTGGGTGTGGTATCTTGAACTCATTTTTAATGAGATGGGAAAAATCAACCCTAGGTGATTTCATGCTTATATGGAAAATGTGGATTGATATTGGTTGAATTTCTTAAAAGTTTCTCCTCATGTACTTCAATGTTTAATCATCACACTTACATGAAGGTGTTGAAGTCTATGTTATAATTCTCATTGAATTTGATGTGCTTATTATATGAATGTCTACATGCAAGTGCTAGTTGTAATTTATACTGCCCATTATTTTGCATGTGGTATGAATTTGACTTCATGTATACACTTTTGATGATAACAAAAGGAGGAGAAAGAATTGAGAAGATTTGGGAAGATTTGGTGTGCATTAATGCTTATATGTTACATCCAAGAATATTGGTTCAAGGGGGAGCATGCATAAATGTACATGTTTGAATGTTAGCATGAATAAAGGGGGAGCATGCATACATGTTTGAATGCTTGAACATCATTGTAGCATGCTTGTATGTTTGCACATCATTGTCATACTTGTTGCATATTGCATACATCCTCCATCTTTACACTTCACACACACTTGTCACGATGATATCATATGAATCGTTATTGCTCAAATCTTATACTGGTTTGTCATCATCAAAAGGAGTAGATTGTTGGATACAATGTGTAGTTGGATACAACGATCGATAATTTTGTGTTTGATGATAACAAACATGTGTGAACGATTTAATGTGTGTGCTAAGTGTTTTCAGGAATGGCACTCTCGCGAATATGCAAAGGGAAACTAAGTAAAAGTGATGGATAATTTGACATGCATTAGCCAAGTGGACTAAGTCAAATATGGAGATAATGGCTATAAATATTGGACTAAGTCAAAGATGGGAATATAAGGAGGAAATCAATTCAAATCCATATTTGAATTGATTCAAATCAATTGGTGCATGAATCGAATCTTAAAGCCAAGCAAATTGGAGACTTGGTCAAAGATAGAGAGATAGGGAGGATCTCATGCAAATCAAAAGTAATTAAATGAGATCTAATTCTAATCCTATAGCCATTCAAATTCAAATCATATAACCATCCATATTTAAACTCCATATCCATGTTGATTCATTCAAATCCTAATCAAGTTAGGATTCCTTCAAATCTCCATCAATTATAGGATTCTAATTGATTCTATCGTATCACATCCTCTCCTTTATAAACCCATATTCAAAGAGAGAGATTTTGAGTGAGTGAGTGAGAGGGCAACCAAAACACAAGGAAATTTCGGCCATAACATGAAAGTTGCGCAACCCATGAATCTCCCATCATCCTTGTTCAACTTTGCTTAGATCCTCTCTTCCTCCCTTGCTCAAGCCTCTCCAAGAGCTCCTTAGCCAAAAACCCTATTCCTTGGCCACAACTCTCAACCCCAAGCTCTCCATTGACGAACTACAACAAGGGGTTTCTCCTCCTCTCCTTGCGCAAACCATTGCAATCCAAAGAGTCTCCTATCATAGTGCACAAGTAGCAAAGCTCCATTGATCCTAGCCACAAGCTCCTCTTATCCAAAGCTCAAGCATCCATTGCCATAGGCCGCAACTATCCAAGAGTGGTTCTCCAAGCCTTTGTGCAACTTGCATCCAAGGGATCTTCAATACATTAAGTGCACAAGTCATAGAAAGGGGGTCTTCATACATTGCGCAACACAAGAGGAGAGCTATCCATACATTGCGCAACACAAGGAGGGTGCAAAGTCACTTAGGCTGCAACTTTTAAGAAGCCAAGACATCAAAGCCGCAAGTTTCAAGGAGGAGGACGTGACGTTGGCGACTACATCCTGTCAGATGCGATCTGACCTGAGCTGATTGATAGAGACGACTATACCATTACTGAGCTATTCTAAACTCATATTTATTTATCTTTATATTGGTGTATAGATATCTGTAGAGAAAAATTTACCGTACTTGTTTTGTGGTCTTGTCTAGTGTGGTACTAGACTAGAGGGTCTTGACTAGTTGGGACTAGTCAATAGAAAGCTTATACTAGGATTAGTTTTGTTGAACACGTGTGTCATGGGGTACAGAGAGCCTGGTGAGCATAGAGTGCGTCTTTAGGTTATGGTTGTACCTTTTACATTATCAATCTAGTATCTGCTTTGGGGGCTGGACATAGGTCGTGGGTCGACCGAACCAGGGTAAATCTGCTGTGTACTCTGTGATTGCTTATTATTTACTCTGTATCTGCTATAACTGTATGTGATTGCTCATTGGTTGCATGAATTTTTATTAGCCTATTTACCCCCTAAGGCTTAGATCCAGATCCAACAGTACATTCATGCATCATATCATGCAAACCCCCATTTTATATGCCACTTTATCATATTTTCGTTCACTTTTACTCTTTGGTTGTTCATGTGCATTTTAGGTTGAAATCAAGCTTAGAGGAGCTAAATGGAGTCAAATAATCAAGGGAAGAAACGAGGTGAAAATATGGAATCAAGAGAAGGAAGAATGAAGAGGAATCAGCCACATGCGACCACATGGATGATAGAAATAGCTGCATGGAGCTGATCGAGCCCCAAACATGAAGACAGGGCCCACATGGTCGTGTGGACCACTCCACATGACCGCGTTGGGTATCACAGCAAGAGGGCCCAATAATAGCTGAAAGTCTATCGACGCGGCTGTATGGGCTTACCACACGACTGCATCAACAACGGCAATTTAGGGCCTCTGGGGCACGCAATTGACGTGACCGTGTCAGCCTCGCCAAATGACCATGTCGAATATTAGTTTCAGAAGGCCATAAACTCTCCCAGATCGACACACCCGTGTCAATCCTCCATGCGATCGCATTAATCCAAGGGCTCTGAAGATTTCTGAAGTGCATACCCAGATCGACGCGACCACGTCGATTCTCGATGCGGTCATTTCAGGTCGGGTTTCCTGCGAACCTACTAGGGTTCTGGACGAGATATATAAACTCGGAATCACCGTCTGGAGGAAGGAGAGGACTATATGCTACGTTTTCCACCTCTTTTTCATCACTTTTCCTAGTTTTAGGAGTAGGAGTAGGTTAGATGGCATGCCCTATTTTGCACTATAAGTGTATTCTACTGAACACACATGGTATTTCTACCTACGGTGCATATGTAGGCATGAAATAAACATGGATATCGATGTATGTAATGTAGTGCAAGGGGATTGGGCCGTAATGCATAGCTAAGAGTCGAGAAAGTGAGATTGAGTGCGGGGAAAGTGTGAAAGACGTTGTGGGTGCGAAACAACATAATGTGTTGGACGTGTGTGCGTTGGGCATGTATGCATGTGTAGGCATGCATGGGTGTGTGTAGGGAAGCCATGCAAGTGTGAAAGAGATTAGGGTCAATGGCAACCCCCGTAAATTTTTAGAAAGGTGAGGGGCAAAACGGTCATTTGGATTAAAGCTGCTGTGCGCACATACTTAAGTGGTCGATGCATAAAGTAATGGCAAACTTGTAAATAAGGGAAAGTTGAGGGGTATTTTTGGGAGTGTATTTAGGTCATTTAACTAAGTGAATGCTTATCATAAGGAGGTTTTAGTGGGAGATATTTCTTAGGAAGTGTCTTCATTCTTCTTTATCTTTCTTTTTCTTTTCTTTCTTTCATTTTTCCCCCTCTTTCTCCCCTAATGAGGCCGGCCATAACCCCTCCATTTTCCACTTCTTCTTCACTCCAAACCCCTAATTCTCCCTCACAAAAATCAAGGATCTCAAGAGGGTTGCAAGAGAGAAGAAGGTGGAGAAGAAAGAAGAGAATGAGAAGAGGAAAAATCAAGTTTTGAGGTAGGATCTAACTTGAATTTGGAACTCCACTAATTTGTTCTTGCTCTCTTGTTTTTATAGAATTATTTACTTAATATGTAATAGGGACAGTCAAAAATTTATGTATCATGTTACGATTTCACAATTTCCCCCTTGAAATTTCATGAAAGATCACTTCTTTGAAAGGCTGAACTTCGGATGTGTGTTATAACTTCAATTATGATTTCTGTGGCTTGAATTGATTTTCAAAAAAAATATATCCTTATAGATCTTGAAGTTCTACCCTAAAATCATATAAATTTTGATATATGTTCAATTCAGGAATTAGGAGCACAAATTCCATCTTTACAACATGTATGTTTGATCTTCAGTCTTGACACAGTTCAGCAAAATTGATCTAAATAACTGCACGCACAATGGAATTTTATGTTCTTGGACTTGTTGAAAATTTAACAAGTTTTTATCCAACTTCAGCTGAGTGCATGTATTTCGAAATTCTACCTAGAACATGCCCAAAAACAGCAATCTTTACAGGCCCTGAAATCTGTTTAAAAAACAGATTTGACACACTTCACCAAATAATTCACCATAAATCACATACTTAATGTTTTTGCATGAAATTTTATTTGTAAATCCAGGACTAAATTATCTATAACTGTCATTTGGTAAGGTTTGTTAAATTCTAAATAGAATTGGGTGATATCAGCCCATTGTTGGGACTGTTTTCAATTTTCCCGCAAGCTGAAGCATTGAGTGGTGATATAAATTGTGTATTATAGCTAAACTTCTCTCCATGGTTCATAAATAATGTTGTTACTTGGAAAATAGCTTAGTTGTGCAAATGGTTATTGAAATTGCTGATGTTACAATGATCATCTGTGTGTCGCCTGCCAAGTGTTTGTGAAAATACCTCAATGACACAAAGTTAAGAAACCTGTAAAATAAGTTTGTGAATACATAAATCATGAAAGCATGTTCTAAATTGGTGGTGGTTGAGTAATGGAAAGCATGGTTCCATAAGTTATGAAGAATGAACTGTTATGGATATGATGGAGGGCATGACACTTAGGTGCATGACCCATATCGATATGAATGAGAAACGTTGAAACTGTGAAACCATGCCATCATGGCTCTTATAAGATGACTTATGATGTTTAATTGATGATTTAGAATGTCTCAATCCTCTCTAAGGAGGGTGAGTTAGCAAAACCCGGGTTTAGGTGGGATTTGAGTAAATTGTGGATATGAGGCCTGGACTGAGAAGTTGGGGGAAATGATTATGTGATATGTGATATTTATACCCACTCGCCTTTACCGGGAGTGGAGGGAATATACGGAGGTTGTGTTATTGTGGGAGAGCCTCACTCCTGCCAAGGACGGAGGAGTTGAGAGGCCCCGGTGTCGTACAGTGCCCGTGTCCACTGCGTCGTGTGCTATATTCATCCCAAATTTGGGGTGATGTCCAGGTCCTGGTATCATACAGTTTACCCAAGTTACAATCAATTCAATTATAAAATAAGAATTTTGCATGTTACTTCTTTGATGGCAGCACTTCCCTTTCCTTTTCTTGCTTCACTTGTGACACTATGTTATAATTCTGATACTTGTGATTCCCCTATTAGATTGTGGTTGTATGGATACTGTATCATTATCCATGCTAACCCTTTTCTTGCAGCAACTCGACATTGGACCACAGGTATGATCCTCTTGTATAGCTATTTAATTTTCATTATGTTACTTAGTTACATGCCTATTTCTCTTGTCTTGCCTTGTGGTTTGATAACCTTAGAACGGTGTTCCAAATCCAAGTTGGTTCCTACTGGGGCACGCATTGACGTGCTCATCCCTATTTTTCAGGTAGTCGAGTCAGCGTGGTTGGAGATGACTTGGAGTTGGGTTTCAGGGGTATTACACGGTGCAAGTTGTAGCTTGTAGAGTGACTTGGTTGTCTTGGGAGGTGGACAGTGTTGGTGTATGTGAAATGATGTATCTGGGTTATGTATATAAATGAAAGTTGTTATATAAAATGTGTTGTTGTTGTTTTACGAGGCTGTTTGATATTACTGTGGAGTTTTACTTGTACTATCCCAGCATGTGTGCAGTGGCCTGCTTGTTCTGTTTCTCCTTTCTCTTTCTTTTCCTCTCTTATCACCCTCACTCTTCAAGATACTTGGAAAAAAATTTAGATGCCGGGTATTCTGGGGAACAGGACGTGACATTAGATAGGTTTTATATTGCATTTTTCCCTCCGCGAAGCAATTGTATCTTGGTGATTTTGTACCACAACTCCGTAAAGGCGAAGTGTCTCTCTTTATTTCATATTTCGTATTTATTTTATGTGTTTCTCATTGATTCTTTATTATTCTCTGTATTTCTACATGATTTGTGAGTTGTATTTTGATCTAGGGTAATGGTGGATCTCTAATTATGGATTTGAGCATGAGTTGAGCTAATTGATTGTCTATTGAATTATTAAATCGGGTAATTCTTAGGAAGATTATTATCCACGTACATTGATCTCCTTGGATTGATTTCTAACGGGAGTTAGGGTTATTCTAGTGTTTTCAAACCTTATGTGCGATTCACACTAATTACGTCGCCAACAGAAGTTGGGGCGTAATAAGAGCCCTCCTAGCATTGGACGAGTTTCCGACCATGATAGTGGTTGAACAATGGTTAGGGAATATTGTCAACTTAATGCACCTGTCATCTGGCTATGCGCTATGGGAGTAGGTTTGGTCGCACAAGGGGTATTCATGTCATAGCATTATGGAAGTGGGGGACATGAGACGACATGAGGGATAATCCTATCATTACATCATGGAAGTAGGGGATAGGTGGTTTTCTCTAGGTCAGACAACCTCACCCTAAGATGATTCAATAGCCATGCAACGAGTCTATTCCCATACTCAAGCCACATTAGAGTGAAATATAGCCCTAAAGCCCTTTCGTTTTGTTTATTTCTCCCTATTCCACATATTTCCTATGTAGCTAATCATGGCCTAGGACTGGCTAGTAGTCGATCACCCAACCTCCTTGCGGACGACCTGTATAGTGCTACGATGGCACCGTTAACTTGTGGTTACAAATATCGAGAGCTTCAGTTTGCACAACAATAATCTTGATAAATTTGACTCCAAATCAGATGAAGGCATTTTTATCAGATATTCTTTGCATAGTAAGGCATATATGATTCATAACAAAAGAGCTCTTAATGTTGATGAAACCCAACATTTTACTTTTGATAAATCTTTTAGTAGCTCTTCTCATGTTATTCATGATGATGATGATGCTGATGATGTAGTTGCACCACCTATTGTTAATCACCCTTCTAACTCACTACCTAAAGCTTTCTCTGAGGCTACACATCACCCCCATACATAAGTTATTGGTAATATTAGTGATGGTGTTAGAAGTAGATCACAAATAGAACACATGGTTCATGTTGCTTTCATTTCTAACATTAAACCAAAGAAGGTCGAAGAAGCTTTTTGCAGATAGCACATGGATTGAGCTAGCCAAGAGGAACTTTGCAATTTGAAAGGAACCAAATATAGGAGATAGTTCCAAGGTGAAAGGACCACTCCATCATTGGAACCAAGTAGGTGTTTCGGAACAAGATGGACGAGGATGGAAATGTGGTAAGAAACAAGGCACGATTAGTAGCCCAAGGCTATTGCCTAGAAGAAGGTATAGATTTCAATGAAACTGTTGCTCCCGTAGCTAGATTAGAATCAATTAGGATGTTATTAGCTTTTGCATACCATATGAACTTTAAATTATTTCAATGGATGTTAAATATTGTTTTTGGTTCTACTAACGAAGTTTTATGTCAAGAATTTGCAAAGTTAAAGTGGGAAGAATTTGAGATGAGCCATATGAGAGAGCTCACCTTCTTTCTAGGCTTGTAAATAATGCAATCAAAGGAGGGAATATTCATTCTTCAAACCAAGTTTGCCTAAGATTTACTCAAGAGGTTTATAATGGAGAATACTTCGAGGAAGGACACGCCAATGACAATTTCCATCTCCTTGGATAAGGATGAAAAGGGTAAGAATGTTGTTTAAAGGACCTAGCAAGGTATGATCTGTTCTTTACTTTATTTTAACTACTAGTAGACCTGACATCATTTTTAGTGTATGTGTTTGTGCTAGATTCCAATCAGACCCTAGAGAGTCGCATCTTAGGGTAGTAGAACACACTTTTAGGTATCTTAAAACCACTTCATACTTTGGACAATTTTATCCAAAAGCTAGCACATTAGATTTGATTTTTGTTGAATCAATGGGCCGGCATTCGAGATAACTAAGTCGACAGATGATTATGGCCTGCAAGGCCCACTAAAGAAGCCCGATACCGACTCAGTCAAAGCACAATGGTCAGTCGACTGTTGAGTCCACCTCACTCAAACGTGGGATTAAAGGCGGGCTCGTAAATCTCAAGGACGTGCACAACATTTAATCCTATTAAAGGGGGAAGATCGTGGCCCCATTATGAATGGTCGTTATTACCCCAACGTCTCCAAAGGGACCCTGAACGCCTATAAATAGAGGAACGGGTCCCATTTTCAAGTTACGAGGTATAAGACATAGAACTCTACTTTCTCAGCTGATACTTCTTATACATTCGAGCTTGCACCGCCAGTCCTGAGACGAACCTCTGTGGGTCGATCTCAGCTGCACCAAGATTCCTCTCTTCCTTAAATTCCAATACTAACTTAAGCATTGGAGGTAATTTAGGTCGGAACCCAGATCCGACCCCCTTAACGTGTCCATGTGGTGCATATCGATGGTCATCATCCAGCGTCGATGGTCGTCGTTGAGCTTCCTAGCCTCGAACTATCGATCCAACTGTTGCTCGAAGGTCGATCGAGCACCGCACCAACATCAACTACCATCACCCGACCCTGGCTTTTCCAACCGAGGGTCCCATTCCAACTGCTGACGAGTCTCTGACTTAGCATCTCGAGTCTATGTCAGCTTGACAACCGTCTCGGTCAATTTTGGCCTTAACAGTTTGGCCCCGTCTGTGGGAAACGTTAACCTGCTTGACATCCCAAAGCAATCCAGAAGCTATGACAGCTGCACCCAGCAATGTCAGACTGATCGAAGGTCTGAAGGAGAAGCCGAGGGCGAACATCTTCCTGGTGGAGGACATCGCAGACTCCACAACACCACCATGACGAACAACAGAGGCCCCGAAGGAGCGTGGGGTGACCCAAAAGGAATTCACCCAGTTCACCGAGCAAGTCGATACAATCCTAGGTGCATTGGTGACTTTAATACGCCAAAACATGGGGAGCACATCGCCCATAAATGAGCCATTTCCGCCTCCAAACCCGAACCTGACGCCAACCAAGGGCTCGGTTTTCCTCGGAGATCTGGGGGACCCAAGCGCAGATCAACCGGAGATTAACCTCCACAATTCGACCCCCCGGCCCACCAATACAACGGAGTGGGGGTCGATAATCGAGCTTTCGTTCTCCAGGGAGAACACACCCCCTCCAATTACTCCGCAACATATCGCAGCATCCTAGATCAGGGCTCCCCCAGGTTATAACCCTCTAAACCCTGCAGGTGGATTCGTGAGGAGGGAGGAGATCCTGAACCGATCCTCGGGAGCCAACTATGTGCAACTGGGGGAAGGAGGATCCCTACTGGTCCAATCTGTGATTTGGAGGACCCCTGAAAGAGAATATCATCTCTGCTCCTCCTCTCCCCAAGTTCAAGCTCCCTGCTCTATCATCTTATGATGGCAGAGGTGACCCATGGTCACACATTCATAAGTATCTGAATGTCATGCTGC
Organism: Scilla litardierei; assembly: GCA_030789695.1. Taxonomy (NCBI): domain Eukaryota; kingdom Viridiplantae; phylum Streptophyta; class Magnoliopsida; order Asparagales; family Asparagaceae; genus Scilla; species Scilla litardierei. The sequence continues at coordinate 554,055,529 of CM061142.1, forward strand.
TCCACGGGGCCGACGAGCCGTACCTTTGTGGAGCCTTCCATGCTATCCTATTCAAAAGGGCAGAAAGCTGGTATGAAGAGCTACCCCACGGCTGCATCGGCACGTTCGATGAATTAGCAGAAATATTCTGTGAAACATTCGTCGCTGGACGACGTCCTAAGAAGAAGTCCTTCCACTTCTTCTCGCTCAAACAGAACAAGAATGAGTCGATCTGAGCCTTCATCCAGAGATTCAACGACAAGAGGCTCAATATAGAAGTAACACCGGACGTGACCGTCATAGCGGCGTTCACCCAGGCGGTCCAAAATAAGCACCTGAGGAGGGCCCTTCACCAGCTCTCCCTAACACTGTCGCAGAAATTCTCAACATAACGGATTGGTTCACTTCCTCCGAGGAGGCGGAAGAACTAGCCGGAGCTAATGCAAAGAGCATCCCCTCCCGCCGCGGAGACACAAGGCGAGAGAAACCAACCTCGGGAGCCCCTCGCCAGGATTCTTGAGATAATAGGCCCAGGAAAAGGAGCCCGCAAAGCAAGAAGCGCCCTACCTACGCTAAGCTGATTACTCCTAAGGCAGAAATCCTCGTTTACGCCTCCACGATAGGAGCCGATCCAAGAGACATCTAAGAAGGAAAAATATGAGAAGAGGGACAACCTCAAATTCTGCAAATATTACAATGACTATGGACACGATACCAACGACCGTTGGACTCTCAAAAAAGAGATCGATGCCTTAGTCAAGCAAAGACACCCCAAGAACCCGGCTAATGATCCACCTAGAAAGGAGGTTCCTCAAAGCAAAGGACAAGATGACGGGGTCACTTGTCACCAAGGTGATCAACTAGCAAACCGTCTAAGCTGGAGGCAAATAAAGAGGCGATAAACAACAACAGCTCCGATGTCGATCGAAAACACATGTACGCCTTTTTTGTTTTTTCGGTTACTTCTGTCAATAAAGTATGTCTCTTTTATCGAATAAAGTTTTGCTTACTTAAGCCTTTGTAAAGTCTACAGAAACTACCACATCAAAACTCCCCTCGAAAAGGATCCGATCCTCAAGAGGTTTTGGGAAAACTGAACTTATGTTGATGTAAATGACATCTAAACGAGTGTTAGTCGTAAGTCGAAGGGGCCACCCCTTCGCTACTGAACAACTCCCCAAAATGAGCATCAGTCGTAAGTTGAAGGGGCCACCCCTTCGCTACTGAGTGACTCTCTGAAACGAGTGTCAGCCGTAAGTCGAAGAGGCCACCACTTCGCTACTAAACGACTCTCCTAAACGAGCGTCAGCCGTAAGTCGAAGGGGCCACCCCTTCCCTACTGAGCGACTCTCCTAAACGAGCGTCAGCCGTAAGTGGAAGGGCCCACCCCTTTGCTACTGAGCGACTCTCCAAAACAAGTGTCAGCTATTAGTTGAAGGGGCCACCCCTTCGCTACTGAGTGAATCTCCTAAACGAGCATCAGTCGTAAGCCGAAGGAGCCACCCCTTCGTTACTGAGTGACTCTCCTAAACGAGTGTCGACCGTAAATTGAAGGGGCCACCCCTTCACTACTGAGCGACTCTCCTAAACGAGTGTCCACCGTAAGTCGAAAGGGCCACCCCTTTGTTACTGAGCGACTCTCCTAAACGAGCGTTAGCCGTCAGTCGAAGGGGCCACCCCTTCACTATTGAGCGACTCTCCTAAACGAGCAGCAGTCGTAAGTTGAAGGGGCCACCCCTTCGCTACTGAGTGACTCTCCTAAACGAGTATCAGTCATGAGTCAAAGGAGTCATCCCTTCGCTACTGAGCGACTCTCCTAAACGAGCGTCAGCCGTGAGTCGAAGGGGCCACCTCTTTGCTCCTGAGCGACTCTCCTAAACAAGCGTCGGCCGTAAGTCGAAGGGGCCACCCCTTCGCTACTGAACGACTCTCCTAAACAACGTCAGCCGTAAGTCAAAGGGGCCACCCTTTTGCTACTGAATGACTCTCCTAAACGAGCGCCAGTCGTAGGTCGAAGGGGCCACCCCTTCGCTACTGAATGACTCTCTTAAACGAGCGTCAGCCGTAAGTCGAAGGGGCCACCCCTTCGCTACTAAACGACTTTCCCAGAAGGTCTTCAGCCGAATTCAAAGGGATCTCCCTTCGCTACTGAACGACTCTCCTAGAGCGTCTTCAGCCGTAAGTAGAAGGGTTACCCCTTTGCCACTGAACGACTCTCCTAGAGCGTCTTCAGTCGTAAGTCGAGGGGCCTCCCCTTCGTCACTGAACGACTCCCATTTCGTCAACCGTGAGTCGAGTAAATGTCTCCCTCACCATGGAGCGTAGTGGTTAACTTCTAAGCATGGTTTGATGGTTTATCCTCGATTATCTTGAAGCAGCGCCTAACCCATCGAAAGGGGCCATCAGATAATACGACCACCACAGGATGTAAGCGACAACAAATAAAGAGATGCAATGACAAACAAGGATATACAGGCCAATTCTCATGTCACTTCCTATTGGAAAACATTGTTTTCGTTTACATCACTCCCTATACATTCAAAAAAATTCTGAAACAGGCGTAAAAACGTCGAGTCCCTACAACGGCTGGCTAGGCCCTTGGTCTCCATCTAGCGCGGCCGCAGACTTTGGGTCCCTCGTATCATCTGATCCTACGTCATCATCAGCCACGATGGCAGGGTCATCGCGAGGAGTAGCTTCCTCTGTGCCTTGGCTCGATTCATCGTCACCAAGGTGCGAAAAAATCACCGGGACCTTGTCGATCTCGACGGAGAGGTCAGGGAATTGGTTCTTCATCTCGAATCGGCATCACTCGTAGCCTCCCTTGTATATCTAGTCGAAGTCGGGAAATGAATCCGTGAAATCCCGAATCACCCTCTCCACAATGACCTCGGCTTCGACTCTCTCCTCCAGCAGAGCATCTTCTGCTCGCTCTCTTAGGGAGATTTGTTCAGCCTCCCTCCTACGAGACTCGATTAACTCGTGCTCCAGTTTTCGAATGTGATCCAATCTCGTCTCGAAAAGAAGGCTGATACTATCTGTAGGAATATGATGCCCTCGAGGCCATTTATTCCTGTGTGAATAGCACAAACATCTTGTTCGAAATAACAGTAAGCTGTTTGGTAATAATTTATCTAAGTTATATTGTAATTAGATGTCGACTTAGGTAAAGTCCTGAGACTTTATGCAAGGTCAAACGGATATCGAGATGAGTATCTCGATCGTGGAGAAACGTTTGACCGTCTGTAGCATAAGTCTAAAATGGTTCGTGGTCATAGATGTTTCGAGACAAGGATATCGAAACATCGGACAGACCATTGTGTCTTAGTCTTCACCGTTTAGCGGTGGCGATGATCTCATGATCGCTTGACTTGGCGAAGTCGAAGACGAGACACAGGTGCTCATTAGAATGAGTTCACTGAACGATCCACTAGAGTTATCATATGGTTATATTGACCAATCTGTCAGTGATAACTCTGAGTGATGATAGGATAGTTGGTCTTTTGACTTGAGGTCATTTTGACAGACATGTGCGTGAACGGTGCCACTTAGATCAACTGACCTAGCTTCGAGGCAAGGCCTGTCGAAAGGTCTTTTGATTGGGTGTCACTTGAAACGTACGAGGCGAGTAATGACCAAGAGAGGATTCGTCTCTCCCGGTCAATGGGAGTTAGTGTCGTAGAGTTAGTTCGGTCTTTAGTAAAAACTCTGCGCAGAGTATGTTAGAAGAAGTCCAACATTAGTTGACTAAATATCGATCGAAACTAACCGGAGTCAAGTTATTGGGGTTGACAGTTTAACCGTACCCCAGACTTGATCCGCACGACATAGTTAAGACGAAAAGACTATAACTACGGAATTCATCACGGAAACAGTCAGGGTGGTCCCGACAATACTCATGTCAATGAGTTAACCACATAATGATGATTCCTGAAGCAGGGACGGCAACCACTGCTCGTGGTCACTGACGTATAGGGCTTCGAGCCCAACCTGTTGTAAGGGTCAGGCTGTAGGGTCTCACACAGAGTGCAACGCTTCGTCTAGTAATAGGTAGAAAATAGTTAGGGAGAATATTTGCATTTGGTGCAAAAGAAGAGATAATTGCATTTGATGCAATATGGTAATTTAAGCTTAGATAGGGACTATTTTGCATTTGATGCAAAAGCGATTAAATATGTATTAAATTGTTTAATACAATATTTAATAATATAAACGCAAGGAAAAGTTCACGGGTAAGACGGGAATCTCCCGGTCTAGACCCAGGTTCGAACGACGTCCAAATCGGACACCAAACGCAAAAGTTATGTCCAAAACAATAAAAGCCCATGTTGACATCAGCCTGAGAGGCAGATTAAATCAAAAGGGGAAAATTTGGCAGGCCCATTGGGCCTGCCATTTATCTGGCACGGAGCCCGCGGGCGCTTTATAGCGCCCGCACTGTTCATGCGGGGCCCGCCCGCCTCCTGCGGGCGCAGGCCCCGCCCGCCTCAATTGCCCATAACCCGGCCCAAGGGCCGGGTCCTTTTTTCCGGCCCCAGACGCCCGCGCTAGCGGGCGCCTGATTGAAGGCGCCTTGGGCGCGTGCCCGCACGCGCCCAGCTGGCGGCCGGTTCATGTAGGGCCCACCACGGGCCCCAGGTGCCTAGGGTTTCGAACCCTAGGATTGTTTTGGGCGGCGGCTCTGTTTTCTGCGAAAAACATCTCTTGGGCTCAACTTTGGACACTCAATTGAGTGGTCAAACGAACTCCGATTGACGAACGGTTTTTTCCTATGCGTTCACCGTTGAACGCTTGTCGTATTGATAGGTTGTATCAATCCTGAAGCTCAACGGTGAGTGAGTTAAAATTCACGGAAGTTTGCACTTTGTGAAGTGCAAACTAACTTGATTTTAATAATCCCATTGTTTAGTCCCACATCGGATTTTGAGAAAAGGGGAGAGGCCGCCGCCTATATAAATAGGGGTCTCCCCCCTTTCTCAAAACTCGTCCCAAGCTCTAGATCTGAGCGGCTCTCGTAAATGTTGGAGCACGCTCGGATCTAAGCTTAAATAAATATTTCTCTTCTCCCTAAATTTCTGCCTTACTCCTGCGGGCTCTAGCAAAGCCTCAAAGGAGTTCGGATTCTGGATCCGAAATCTTGGCGGAGGTTTCACTCGCGTGAAACTTTCTTCGGCGGTTGGTTGGCTCGGCGGCACGGGGATTGATCGCCTCGGGATGCGGAGCGGTTCGAGGAGCGGTTCGGGGAGCGGTTCAAGGAGCGGCTCGGCGTGGGACGGGAGCAGCTCGGAAGACGGCGCGGAACATCTCGCCTTCTCCAGGGCTGATATTCCGGGTATGTGGTTAAAGTAGTTTATTGGCATTAGTTTAGTTTAATCGCAGTAGGCTAGATCCTTCTTGGGATGGTCAGACCCATCCCAAGTCGGCATAGATCTTGGCATAGGGTCTTGGACCTTAGGACTAAGTTAGAAATTGTTTTTAACTGCATGTTAATTAGTTAACATAGTTTTCTTCCGCTGCTTTTGTTTTTTCCTGTCTATGTTCCGTCCGACTTAGGACGGGACTAGAATTTTTGTGCCCTAAGGGACCGCCAAATCCCCAACAGTGGTATCAGAGCCTAGGTTTGCGTAGCGATCTAGGTACTGCGATTTTATTAAACGTGTTAATGCTTTTAAATACTTTTAAATGTTTTTAAAGTTATGAGATAATATTTTAAAAATGTTTTAGATGTTCAAAATTCTTTTTTTTTGATATTTTTGAACATGAAAAATTTTAAAATATCGTTTTAAAATTTATGTGATAATTTTAAAACTAATTTTAAATATTTAAAAGTTTAAATTTTGGATGCCTAAAATTTTTTATTTGATAAATTTTTTAGCATGAAAGTCTTTAAAATGGTGTTTTAATTTTATGAGATAATTTTAAAACTGATTTTAAAGATTAAAATTTTTTATGCGATAAATTTTTTAAATAGCATGCAAAGTTAGTGATTTTAAAATTTAGTTTTTTTTATGAGATAAAAATAAAATATTTTTAAAATCATATTTTAAATTTAAATGTTAAATTTATGTATGCAGTCCAAAAATTGTTTATGCGATAAACTTAGTTTATTTAATTGTTAAATAGTTGTGCACTATCTTTATGTTGATAAAATAAGTGTAGCTTTAATTTTAATGGCTTGTTAATCTTGTCCCTTATTTGATAACACAAGACAACCCTTTAGGTTAGCCATTAAAAATGATTAAAATTTATTACTTGAATTTTAATGACATGCTATGTTTTAATAAATCATTAACAACAATATTAAGACCTAATTCCTGATTAGGGTAGTCCTTTAAATGAACTTTAAATTCTAATTGTTATAATTAATTTTCATTAAAGGACTTCGCTTCTAGCGTTGTTAATAAAATTTATTAAAATCCTAATAACGATTAGGATAGCACGCGAACCTTATAGTTGATAAGGACTTAATAAAAGTTATTAAACAAATCCTAAAAATTTTGAATTTAAGGATTCAACTAGTTGATAGGATTAATTAGTTGTTAATAAAAGCTGTTTAGTCTATGGCATACATACAAAAATGACAAGCTTCATTCAATGGACCATGATCCAGTCAATGTGCTTGGCTAAGAGTTCTGGGTCAACCCTTGCTAGTCCAAGGGGTAGTGATCCTGGCTTAGTCAATTCCCTGGCTATGTTCCGCTGGACCGCAATGTCGCGAATCATGATTGTATGACACCCTGGACTATATCTAAGTCAATACGTTAATGATCTTTTTCAAGATTAGCCGTAGCCCTCCTTGTTTTAGGGGTTAGTAACTATAGGGCCCGTGTTATAGTTGTTGAGATACACTCAAGCTGTGACATGGCAACCCTGCAGAAACTAACTCCTTAAATACACAAGATGAAATCTTGACTAACCCTAACCGTCGTCTCGTACCCCGAGCGCCGGCGTAAGTTAAGTCAACGATGTAGTCTGCCTAGATGTAGTCTAAGACCTGACCCAAACCGACGTGTCGTGCATACACCGAGCTGAGGGGCAAGTCAGGCTAGACATGAAAACAAGGGTCCGACTAGACTAGACATTATGATTTGGATGAGCACACTCATGATCACGAATGGCTAGGGGCAAAAACCGATTAAGAGAGTCATATCCGATATGATCGATGAAGAGTCATCTTCCGATCGCAGAGTCAATCAACTTGTTGAGCTACACTCAAGGTTGTTTAGACTCAAGGTGATTGGAACTTTTACCCATTATTTTTAATTCGATTAAATCGTTCGTTATTAAGCTTTAAAACGTTCGTAAAAATAGTGGGAGGATATAGATAGATAAAAGCCAATCTACCTACATTTAATATTGAACATATGCTAAAACTAGGGCAAGACTATGTTTACCGAAAGAATCAATTTATAATATTGGAATTAGTTAATTGGTCAAAAAGTTGATTAATTGAATATCAAGTTAAAATTCTAATTGATGTAATTAAACTATATTCTCGTTGACATTAAATGACCTTCTAAAGAACAGACTTAAGAAATATGATTTCATTAAGTTCTGTGTCCAACAAATAAATTAACGCTACATGTCACTCGTCTCTATATGAGGCAGCTTGAACATATAGGACATTCAAAGTATGTTTCTCCCTACAACTTGTCGAGCTACCCTCAAGGTTGTATGGACAAACAATTTTGATCCGCAAAGTTCGAAAATTCGATCAAACCGTTTGAGTCGAATACGAGTGCATGAGCGATGCAAGACTATGTATCCCAACCGGATCTTGAGACAAGCAACTTCTTGAGCTGCACTCAAGATTGCAAAGCTCAAGCGTTTGGATACATAAGTTGTTTGCATAGCTATTTATTTATGTTGATATCTAAATGTGATTTAGAAAAGGAAGAAGGCACTTCGGAAAGTCAATTGAGAAAGTTAGTTTAATTTATCATTAGTAGAGGCATCAGTAGGAGGAAATGAAAAGGTGACATATTTTGATGTCACGATTTCAGAATAAATTGTTATACAAAAGACTTTTAACACATTTTGACGAATGTCGTCACATTGCTTCTGAAGTAATGTTCTGTGTTAAGTAATTTGTAAATAACTATATATATATTAAATGTTAATATATAAATACACAAGATAGTAGCAAACTTATTTGGTAAAATTAGACTAGGCCGTATCAAGAGATTAAGCTTCACAAGTCACATAAAGAGGGGTCTGACCTCTCGTATTATGAAGTCTACGGACACTTGTGAGTCTTAGCCTCTTAGATACAATGGCCGAAACCCATCTGTGAGACAGTGGGAGAATGAGTTGTCGAACTCAGTCTCGTACATACTGATGTACCCGAGTCTATTTTTAACAAAATAAGTTATTCGTATATTTTACTAAGACACGTGTTCTTGATGAAACGCAAGTCTGATAAAATAAAGAACGAAATGACTAAAGTATTTAAACTGATTCGATTAGATCGAATGGTCAAATACTTAGCCAAATAAAATCTTGTGTAATTAAAAGAAAATGTGATTTTCTCTCAGATCAAGTCTGTTAACACATCGGTGTGTTAAAAGGTATGAATCACACTTAATTAGATTTAGTGTGATCCATTGTAAGTGACTCTGAGTTAAGTCCTCCCTCTGGGTTAAGTCCCAAATAGTAATGCCTAGGTTTTGATAAAGTTCTATGAGAACATTATCAATAAGATATTCATTAAATCAATCATGAGGAAGTTGTATATTTACTCGAATTTCGTAAGACGAAAAGGCGAGTTAAGACATCATAACTAATGATGACTTAGTCAACTTCTAGGATGAAATCCGGAGTAGTAACTCCGATTTAAAACTTGATGCAGGTCCGTGTGCGTAAATAAATTTGAGAATTTAGTTTACGTACCCAAGGAAAATGTTTCCTCACTTTCTGCAAGTAAATCTTTAAGTTGAAAGGTTGGTGCAGAAAGAAAATAGTGAAGTACAATCATGTTGGTCGAGAACGGCTTTCATCCTAATTTCTTTAAAACGGATTATGATGAAACCGGTTTCGCCAACAGATGTGTACAGATCTACTCGGACCAAAGCCGATGTAAAACGCTTAAGTTGACCATGAAAATTGGAGCATTCACTTATAAGTTTGTTTTTCTAAATATGATTTAGACTGACTGACTTATATGAATTAGCCAGATAGTTTTCAAGGTCAGTGGGAGCGTGTAAATTACATGCGAGACATCAAAGAGTTTGATACTTTATCAGAAATGGATATGAACCATTTGAAATGACCAATAACTAATTTGAAATTATTATCGTAAGATACGACGAACTGGATAAGATCCAGGGAAATAAAGTATTATAGATTCCGATAGACCAAGTGAATTATTTGAATGAGATTCAAATGGTTGGTCTAACAGAAACATAGAAACCCCTTAAGTCTATAGTGTAGACGGTTTTAGCAGATCCACTCACGAAGGCTCTACCACATGAAGTCGGGAAAACTTATGTGTAAAAACGATATTAGATATCGAGATAAATGGGCCTGAGTGCAAGTGGGAGATGTAGGAATATGATGCCCTCGAGGCCATTTATTCCTGTGTGAATAGCACAAACATCTTGTTCGAAATAACAGTAAGCTGTTTGGTAATAATTTATCTAAGTTATATTGTAATTAGATGTCGACTTAGGTAAAGTCCTGAGACTTTATGCAAGGTCAAACGGATATCGAGATGAGTATCTCGATCGTGGAGAAACGTTTGACCGTCTGTAGCATAAGTCTAAAATGGTTCGTGGTCATAGATGTTTCGAGACAAGGATATCGAAACATCGGACAGACCATTGTGTCTTAGTCTTCACCGTTTAGCGGTGGCGATGATCTCATGATCGCTTGACTTGGCAAAGTCGAAGACGAGACACAGGTGCTCATTAGAATGAGTTCACTGAACGATCCACTAGAGTTATCATATGGTTATATTGACCAATCTGTCAGTGATAACTCTGAGTGATGATAGGATAGTTGGTCTTTTGACTTGAGGTCATTTTGACAGACCTGTGCGTGAACGGTGCCACTTAGATCAACTGACCTAGCTTCGAGGCAAGGCCTGTCGAAAGGTCTTTTGATTGGGTGTCACTTGAAACGTACGAGGCGAGTAATGACCAAGAGAGGATTCGTCTCTCCCGGTCAATGGGAGTTAGTGTCGTAGAGTTAGTTCGGTCTTTAGTAAAAACTCTGCGCAGAGTATGTTAGAAGAAGTCCAACATTAGTTGACTAAATATCGATCGAAACTAACCGGAGTCAAGTTATTGGGGTTGACAGTTTAACCGTACCCCAGACTTGATCCGCACGACATAGTTAAGACGAAAAGACTATAACTACGGAATTCATCACGGAAACAGTCAGGGTGGTCCCGACAATACTCATGTCAATGAGTTAACCACATAATGATGATTCTTGAAGCAGGGACGACAACCACTGCTCGTGGTCACTGCCGTATAGGGCTTCGAGCCCAACCTGTTGTAAGGGTCAGGCTGTAGGGTCTCACACAGAGTGCAACGCTTCGTCTAGTAATAGGTAGAAAATAGTTAGGGAGAATATTTGCATTTGGTGCAAAAGAAGAGATAATTGCATTTGATGCAATATGGTAATTTAAGCTTAGATAGGGACTATTTTGCATTTGATGCAAAAGCGATTAAATATGTATTAAATTGTTTAATACAATATTTAATAATATAAACGCAAGGAAAAGTTCACGGGTAAGACGGGAATGTCCCGGTCTAGACCCAGGTTCGAACGACGTCCAAATCGGACACCAAACGCAAAAGTTATGGCCAAAACAATAAAAGCCCATGTTGACATCAGCCTGAGAGGCAGATTAAATCAAAAGGGGAAAATTTGGCAGGCCCATTGGGCCTGCCATTTATCTGGCACGGAGCCCGCGGGCGCTTTATAGCGCCCGCACTGTTCATGCGGGGCCCGCCCGCCTCCTGCGGGCGCGGGCCCCGCCCGCCTCAATTGCCCACAACCCGGCCCAAGGGCCGGGTCCTTTTTTCCGGCCCCAGACGCCCGCGCAAGCGGGCGCCTGATTGAAGGCGCCTTGGGCGCGTGCGGGGCACGCGCCCAGCGTCTGACGTTGGGCGCGTGCCCCGCACGCGTCCAACTGGCGGCCGGTTCATGTGGGGCCCACCGCGGGCCCCAGGTGCCTAGGGTTTCGAACCCTAGGATTGTTTTGGGCGGCGGCTCTGTTTTCTGCGAAAAACATCTCTTGGGCTCAACTTTGGACACTCAATTGAGTGGTCAAACGAACTCCGATTGACGAACGGTTTTTTCCTATGCGTTCACTGTTGAACGCTTGTCGTATTGATAGGTTGTATCAATCCTGAAGCTCAACGGTGAGTGAGTTAAAATTCACGGAAGTTTGCACTTTGTGAAGTGCAAACTAACTTGATTTTAATAATCCCATTGTTTAGTCCCACATCGGATTTTGAGAAAAGGGGAGAGGCCGCCACCTATATAAATAGGGGTCTCCCCCCTTTCTCAAAACTCGTCCCAAGCTCTAGATCTGAGCGGCTCTCGTAAATGTTGGAGCACGCTCGGATCTAAGCTTAAATAAATATTTCTCTTCTCCCTAAATTTCTGCCTTACTCCTGCGGGCTCTAGCAAAGCCTCAAAGGAGTTCGGATTCTGGATCCGAAATCTTGGCGGAGGTTTCACTCGCGTGAAACTTTCTTCGGCGGTTGGTTGGCTCGGCGGCACGGGGATTGATCGCCTCGGGATGCGGAGCGGTTCGAGGAGCGGTTCGGGGAGCGGTTCAAGGAGCGGCTCGGCGTGGGACGGGAGCAGCTCGGAAGACGGTGCGGAACATCTCGCCTGCTCCAGGGCTGAGATTCCGTGTATGTGGTTAAAGTAGTTTATTGGCATTAGTTTAGTTTAATCACAGTAGGCTAGATCCTTCTTGGGATGGTCAGACCCATCCCAAGTCGGCATAGATCTTGGCATAGGGTCTTGGACCTTAGGGCTAAGTTAGAAATTGTTTTTAACTGCATGTTAATTAGTTAACATAGTTTTCTTCCGCTGCTTTTGTTTTTTCCTGTCTATGTTCCGTCCGACTTAGGACGGGACTAGAATTTTTGTGCCCTAAGGGACCGCCAAATCCCCAACACTATCCAGCTCAGCCTGAGATCTCTCCACTCTCGTCCTAACAGGCTCCAGGGTGACACCATGGTTGACCACCACCGGAGCACGATGACGCAATGTCGTGGTTGTCACGAGGACCTGAAAAGACCACACAATGGTAAGCATGCGTACTGGCACACCTACAAGGGAAGATAGAACAACAATTACCTGGGTGCTAGCTTGAACGACTATCGATGCAAGCTGATCATAATCGACCCTCTCCACGACAGCCTTATCCTGTGGAAGGGTCACATTCTCAATAATACGGGAGGCGGTCCCGCAATCAAGAAGAGCAGAGTCTCCAAGACTCAGCGAAAATCCCGCTCAGATGAGCTCCTCCTCGGAACAGTCAAATGGGGTGAGATCGAACCTCCTGCAAAATCGGCATGTATTTGTCGAGGATGTCCTCAGACAGCCCTACAGGTAGGAACAGACCCACCCCCAGGCTAGTAGTCCTGGTGCACGAAAAGCTCCGGTGGAGTCTCCCTCAAATCTTCCTCGTGAAAAGTATCACTCACTGGCTGGGAGACCTGCTCCGCGGCTGCATTCGACCCAGACGGCTCCGAGTCGCTGAGAACGATCTTACACCTTCTCTTGGTCCCCTCTAGTGCAACTACTTCCAATTTGGAGGTAGACCCTTTCTTCTTCTTCTACTGAGGGCAGGCCAACTGAGCTACCCCATCGACAACCATGGGTCGATCACCGGACGTCTGGGATATCGATTTACCCACTATCGACGCCCGGGGAGACAACTTGCTCGCCTCTACCTCTTTGATGGAAGACTCGACTACTTTCCTCAATGCAAGATCCACATGATAATCCAAACTAGCTATGCATGCGAGAGCAACAAACAAGTTAGGTCGAAAGACAAAGGTCGAACGGTTGGCTCATCAGAATATCATCGGCTTTCTTCTCCTCGAGAGTCAACGGATTATCCCCAGCAAGTGCTAAAGCGGGGGCACCCCAACCGGTGCAAAAGCTAGCCTCCCCTTGGAAACCCACAAACACAAACTCATCTTTTCACTTGGGATTGGAGGTGGAAAGATCTTCCAGCAGCTTCCTGCCTCGACATGCCATTATCGTATACCACCCCGGGGTCTTGAGGGGAGGGATCGAGAAAAAATGTTTGAACAGACTCAGAGATTGTTCAATCCCCTTCGTCACGCACAGAGCTATGAAGCCCATCAGCATGCCACTGGTGTTCGACATCAACTGGCAGAGGAAAATGTTCATGGTACACAGGAAGTACCGCATGAAAGTGTGCATGGGAAATCGGAGGCCTCGCTCAAAGGCTTAGATGTAAACCCCCGCTTCCCGATCGCCTAGACAATCAGCCCTCTCATCCATCCCAGGCAACCTAATTTGGTAGTCGAAACGGACATAACTCCTTTGAAGCTCGACGATCTGACCGGCCTTGACTCTGGACCTCACATTTGCCAGCAATCCTGGCTCCATGATCCCTTTCAAATTCTTTTGTAAGACTGTGACCAAGTTCCTTTCGGAGGCAGAGATGGAGGATGAAGCCATTACTTTAGAGAGAAGGAAAATATGAATCGAGAAAATGAAGACGGTACCTCTAACTCTATTGCTGGAACCATCATATATGGGCAAGGCAACAACCACATGATGAAACACGTGTCAAAGATCCAAGAGCTCAGAATGTCTTGGATTTCAAACCGACAAATCATCTGAATCGACAAGGCGGGCATTTTGGCACCTAGAACTCAAGTGCAATTTTCTAGATTGCCTAGCACCATTAATGCGATGTAACGTCACTTGACTTTAGTGGATGGATCCTTCAAGCTCGTGTGATGGGGGCCATTGTTGAATTATTGGGCCGATATTCGAGATAACTTGATCGACAGATGATTATGGCATGCAAGGCCCACCAAAGAAGCCTGATACCGACTCAGTCAAAGCCCAATGGTCAGTCGACCGTTGAGTCCACCTCACCTGAACGTGGGATTAAAGGCAGGCTCGTAAATCTTGGGGATGTGCACAACATTTAATCCTATTAAAGGGGGAAGATCGTGGCCCCATTATGGGTGGCCATTATCACCCCAACGTCTCTAAAGGGACCCTGAACACCTATAAATGGAGGAATATGTCCCATTTCCAAGGTACGAGGTCTAAGATATAGAACTCTACTTTCTCAGCTGATACTTCTTATACATTCGAGCTTGCACTGCCAGCCTTGAGACGAACCTCCGTGTGTCGATCTTAGCTGCACCAAGCTCCCTCTCTTCCTTAAGTTCACACACTTACTTAAGCATCGGATGGGATTTGGGTCGTAACCCAGATCTGATCCCCTTAATGTGTCCCTGTGGTGCAGATCGACGGTCATCTTCCAGCGTCGAAGGTCGTCGTTGAGCTTCCTAGCCTCGAACGATCGACGCAACTACTGCTCGAAGGTCGATCGAGCACCACACCATCACCAACTACCATCATCCGGCCCTGGTTTTTCCAACCGAGTGTCCCATTCCAACAGCTGACGAGGCTCTGACTCAGCATCTCGAGTCTACGCCAGCTTGACAACTGTCTCGATCAATTTTGGCCCTAACAATTTCTTATATTGAATTTTGGTTACGCTGGTTGCAAAATCACTAAAAAGCACATGTGAAACATGTCATTTCTTGGATATTCCCTTGTTTTCTTGGTTTAGCAAAAAGTAGAACTCTGTTTCATTACCTACTACCGATGCAAAGTTCATTGCTGTCGGGCTTGCATATGCATAAATTATTTGGCAGAAATAAGATCTAGCTGACTATGGTATTAATTGTCCTACTTCTGTTATTTATTGTGACAATAAGAGTGCATTAGTCTGAATAAAAATTCTATTTTACATCCTAAGACTAAACATATTGATGTTATGCATATGTTCATTGATGACCATTGCATAAAGAAAGATATTGAGCGTCGATATGTTTCTACTGATCATCAAGTAGCTGACATTCTCAATAAAGCTCTCAAGATTGATTCATTTGTTAAATTTATTAGAGATCTTGACATCATTAGTGAGAAGGAGCTTAGTTGATTATATTTCGTTATGATATATATCTTTTATATGTATTTATTTCTCATATCATATTTTATATGTTAGTTATTGCTCACCCTCTTTATTGCTTTTTGATTATGTCAAAAGGGGAAGAAAAATGTTAATGTGACATATATGTGATATATGGAAAAGGTATTTTTTTATGTGATTCATTATGATGAAACATTGTTGCACACTCGCATTGGTACTTTGATTAAAATTATGATACAAATGCTATATAGTTGATTATCTCTAATTAGCACTAATGCATGTGAGTAACTTCCAATAGCAATCATGCATTATTTAACTTTTGTAATTTCATAATTTTATCAAATTGTTTGCCATCATCAAAAGGGGGGAATGTTGGTTATTGCCTCATCCCAAGTTGGTTTTGATGATTAAGCAAACAATTAGTTTTACTAATTATATTTTATGAGATGTTTTATGAGTGTAGGATTTAAAGTCAAGAATGGTCAACTCAAGCGTAAATACAAATGAAGATATAGAACTAAAGCTTGATGGAGAGTCAAAGAACTTGAAGCTCACATTGGATATCTAAAGCTCAAGTCAAAGACTCAAGGAAGTGCAAGACTTCAAGACATGTGCTTAAAGCTTAAGAAAATGCATCTAAACTCCTAGAGTGTAAGTGATGTATTTCATTTTTATTTACTTGTCTTAGAATGTCAAAGTCAATAGTTGAAGCTTGCACACACACACATAAAAAAAGTTTTAAACTTTTCAATTTATTTTGAAAATCTTTTTAAATGTTTAAAGCTATTTTTGGGCCTATTTTCTTTTATTTTTTCCATATATCAGAAAAGTAGCCGACTACTTTTATAGTATGTGTTGACTACCTTTGATTCGGGGTGAATATTGCATAATTAACCCTTTATCTAGCACTATTTTATGTGTATATTATGCTTAATTGGTCTCTAATACGTTCGTATTTTGTATATCATCATTTATTAGAGCAAACCATTGATTTGTGCACAAAATATTAATTTTATTAAGTATTTCTGCCTTTTTATATTTTTCATGGATAGATCTCGATCTCACGATTTCAAAGACTATTTATTTTTATTTTCTGAGATCTGTGCTAATTACTATGAATTTTTGAATGCAGAATACACTTTAAATGGATAAATACAGCAGAAATACGCGTAAAATACGGAAATACGGCCGATCCGCTCTACGAACAGGCCACGTGAAGCATCTCAGTCGTCCCCACCTTCATCCAATGTACGAGATTGAAGGCGATGCGGCTTATTCGTGAGCGTTGGATGATGATCCAACTACTACAGCCCTATTCGCATTTGAATCAGCTTTAGCAAAATGGAGGGCGACGTGGCAAGCTCTGGAGCGTCGATTCCTAATCGAACGGACGAGATTCATCCCAATGGAGAGAAGAGAGCGGGGATTATCGGGGATGCATAGCACGATCTCGTTGACCGCCCGCTCGAATGGATGATCGAGATGCAATGCAGAACGAAATCGGAAGTGGTTGACGCGGCACGATATTGGCCGTTGGATCTCGATCCAACGGCCCGCAGGCGAGCAAAATGCAGCGTATCAGGCGACAGTTTGCAGGCGATGTGGCACGATCGTGCTCGTTAGATGTTTGATCCGATGATCTAGAGCAATGCGAGTTCGATTCGGATTAGAGATAAGCGGATGCGGGCGCGCTCGCAGGCAACGATCCGACCTGCATGACACGTGGCGGCTCCACAGAAGATCCCGCTTTTGATGAGAGGCGTACATTTTCTCCAACTATTGAATTGGGTTAAAACGCAAGTGGATGCAGATTTTAGACCCGTTAACGACTTAAAACCTGCAATGCTATTATATAAGCATATTCTAGGGTTTTTGTCCGTATTCTGGCGTATTTGCTGCTCTAGGAGCCGTATTTTGACGTGAAACTTGGAGGCCCTGTGGACAGAGGTCATATCTATCATCTGAGGAGATTTAGGGCTATTTGGAGAAGGCTGGTGATATTTTTCATATCTTTTGCCTTGTATTTTGCGTATTTGGCTTGTATTTGAAGTATTATTCACGTATTTTGAGGTTTTGATGATGTATTTGTCTATGAATACCGAATATATTCTCTTCATGTGTAGTTAATATTCATATGTGTTGGTATTTATGTAGTTAGGGTGTCGTAATCATTGATTTCAATATCTTTTTGCCCTATTTGCATTGTATAATCATGTATTTTATTGATTTCTACATATATCTTGTTTGGGTATGTTATACGGAGACGTGGGCATGCTTGAATCGAATACGATCATTGCAAACTTATTCGTGATACGATCAGAGATGATGTATCATGACCCAAGAGGGTACTTGTGTTTATTTTCCTTATGAAATCGACGTTATACGTGATTACCTTTTTGGGACTATTTTATGCTCTTTATCGCCATACTTTCCGACGTTTTCGTACCCTAGTCGGACGAAATGTTGAGTTATAGAAAATATATTTATAATCATTGATTGAATATACCCTAACGAAATCATAACCAACACATACTCTCCATATTAGTACCCTAATATCGAATTCACTGTAACTATCGTATGATTTTCTTTTATTCTTTAAAACCGTCGATACCATATCTTTAGGTGGTTTGTTATTATCGTATGATTACTCTTTATAAACTGAAGTTCGTGGTTTTGCAGGTCAGTTGTCACGTGGATACAATACCTGGACTCACTAGGATTATTACTTGTTCGATCTCCTACACTTGGGAGTAGTGCTCACACATTTCGAGACGAGTCAAATTTTTGACGTCGTTGCCGGGGATAACAGTACTTGTGATCTATGATTTTAGTTCGTATGGAGGAACATTCGGTGAGATCCTTCCATCTTATAGTTTAGAACTTTTATTAGTCTTTTTCTTGTTTTGTTTTCTCTTTAAAAAATTCAAAAAATGGAATACATGAATTTCGATCGCACAAACGATTGGTATGATGCAGAATAGAATGTTGTACACAAGCACAGGATGGAGAATCTCAAGATAGTTAATTTTAATCAGACTGATTGTGAAACTTTCTTTCAGGCCTGGAGGATGTTCACAGACATAATATCGAGCAATCTGCAGCATTGGTACACAAAAAAGAGCTTATGGAGTCTTTCTTATTTGGACTATGACCACAGCTGCAGGAATTTTTGGGAGTCATGACGTCAACAGAGGCGTGGAAATACATGGAGTCCTTACAGGAGAATGATCATACCATTAATGAGACTTCAGAGCGTGATTCAACGGAGCCTTCATGCCTTGATCAAGGAGAGCAAATCATAGACGTACCATTGCAACCCTTGAAAGAGGAAGTTTATGTGCTCATTCAGACACAGGAGGCTACATCCCATCAATTCCAAGAAAATTTCCTTGCTCGGAATCGAAAAATTCAGCATTCCATTGAAAATCTTAAGCTGATTGCCACTTGCTTAGAAGAAAGTAATTCTTTTGAAACTCAATTTCAAGAATCTAATATGAGTTCATCTTCTATTGCAGGTATATTGAGTGAGCCATGTCACGATGAAGTCACGAATAAAAATTTCAACATGGCAGGAAGTGTGTGCAAAGGAGAGGACGAGCTAGCAATTTTGGATGAACATGAGGAGGAGACAACGAGGGACATGTGTTTAGAGATTATCGCTATGGGGCCCAAACTACTCTTTCACCCAGTTTTTTTCCCAAAATAATTCATCCCTCTCCCCAATGACTGAGCATCATACCGAGAGTAGTGCACATCTTTCAGGGTATAGTCATCAACATGCATTACTTTATTTTGCGTACTTTGATGACTATATTTGGAATATGTTTGTGGTGAAGAATTTCAGACTAAATTGGACTAACATAACTCATCTCTTGCAGGACATACATAATCACTTACAGAGATGCTTGGAGTTGTGTTGTTGGGGTCCTAGTTAGCTAATGAAGGACGATTACTCACCGAGGAGCGCAAGGAGCAAATAGAACAACTTCCTCCACCATCAAATATCTATGATCCGCCATTTGACCACGGTGTGTTCTTTCCATTAGTATAGATTTTATATACTTTTTAGGATGCTTGCTTTTGAATAAACTCGTACCTTTTTCGACATTGAGGACAATGTCCATCTTTAGTTGGGGGTGTATGAGACCTAAGGATTTTTTTTAAAAAAAACAAGGCGAAAGAAAATAAGAAATCACCAATTCTCATTATTTAGAACTCCTTCACATTCCACAAATGCGGATGATTATGCATTTTTTGAGTTCTAAAAATCGTTTATGACCTGAATTAATTTTTATTCCTTCATGGAATTACGCATTAATATGCTATTTATGAACACTTTCAATTGCCATGATTAATATCTCGAAATAGTTTGAACTTATTTCATGATGCTACTGTGATGAAAAAGCTTAAGTATACATGATTTAATAGAAGAGTCTTCAAGTTGAAGAGGAATTTGGCCATTGTTACTAGTGTTTATGTTCATATTTATGGGTGTTGAGTTGCTTACGAAAAAAGGAAAAAAAAGGAAAAAAGGTGAAAAAGAAAAAATGCATCGTTCCCTTGAGTTCATTGATTAGCCGAGTCTTCGTGCCTCAGGAAGCATTGGAGATTTGCGTCGAAAGATGGATGAATGGGGAGTGCATTCAAAAAAGAGAAAATAAAACTTAGATGATTCGAGTTATTAAGTTCGAGGGGCTTTTCTAAGCCTTATGCCCGAAGGTCGTCTGGCCTAGGAGTCATTAACTTAAAGCTCGCTACATGCATCATTCTAAGTCGTCAAAAGAAAAGAAAAAAATAAGAAAAAAAGGAATGGTGAATAAACTAAGCAACTTCAATACCCATGATTTGAACGATCGTTTTGAGATGCCAATTCCTTGGAAATGAGAAAACTAGCATATAACGACATGTTATACTTTCGCTTGCGCAAAACGATGCTTGCATGTTATTTATTCAAATTAAATTAGAGAAAATATCATGTGATTGATCTTATTTATGGATCGTGTATATTGATGGTCAAAATCATGTTGGAAAGCGTATTATTGAGCCATGCTATAAGCGATTGATAGAATTTATTGTTTAGTAATCATTCGACTTCATCGCTCTTTTTGCTAGGGACTAGCAAATCGCTAGTTGGGAGGTGTGATTTGGGGTGAATATTGCATAATTAACCCCTTATCTAGCACTATTTTATGTGTATATGATGCTTAATTGGTCTCTAATACGTTCGTATTTTGTATATCATCATTTATTAGAGCAAATCATTGATTTGTGCACAAAATATTAATTTTATTGAGTATTTCGGCTTTTTACATTTTCCATGGCTCGATCTCAACCTCACGATTCCAACGACTATTTATTTGTATTTTTCTGAGTTCTGTGCTAATTACTATGAATTTTTGAATGCAGAATACACTTTAAATGGAGAAATATGGCAAAAATACGCGTAAAATACGGAAATACGGCCGATCCGCTCTACGAGCAGGCCACGTGAAGCATCTCAGCTGTCCCCACCTTCATCCAACGTGTGAGATTGAAGGTGATGCGGCTTATTCGTGAGCGTTGGATGATGATCCAACTACTACAGCCATATCCGCATTTGAATCAGCTTTAGCGAAATGGAGGGCGACGTGGCAAGCTCTGGAGCGTCGATTCCTCATCGAACAGAAGAGATTAATCTCAATGGAGAGAAGAGAGCTGGGATTATCGGGGATGCATGGCACGATCTCGTTGACCGCCCGCTCGAACGGACGATTGAGATGCAATGCAGAGCGAAATCGGAAGCGGTCGACGCGGCACGATATTGGCCGTTGGATCTCGATCCAACGGCCTGAAGGCGAGAAAAACGCAGCGTAGCAGGCGATAGTTTACAGGCGATGTGGCACGATCGTGTCCGTTATCTGTTTGATCTGACGGTCTATCGCAATGCGAGTTCGATTCGGATTAGAGATAAGCGGATGCAGGCACGCTCGCAGGCGACAATCCGACCTGCATGACATGTGGCGGATCCACAGGAGATCCCGCTTTTGATGAGCGGATTACATTTTCTCCGACTATTGAATTGGGTTAAAATTCAAGTGGATGCGGATTTTAGACCCGTTAACGACTGAAAACCCGCAATGCTATTATATAAGCGTATTCTAGGGTTTTTGGCCGTATTCTGGTGTATTTGCTGCTCTAGGAGCCGTATTTTGACGTGAAACTTGGAGGCCCTGGGGACAGAGATCATATCTATCATCTGAGGAGATTTGGGGCTATTTGGAGAAGACTGGTGATATTTTTCCTATCTTTTGCCTTGTATTTTGCGTATTTGGCTTGTATTTGAAGTATTATTCATGTATTTTGAGATTTTGATGATGTATTTGTATTTTTCCTATCTTTTGTCTTGTATTTTGCGTATTTGGCTTGTATTTGAAGTATTATTCATGTATTTTGAGGTTTTGATGATGTATTTGTCTATGAATACAGAATATATTCTTTTCATGTGTGGTTAATCTTCATATGTGTTGGTATTGATGTAGTTATGGTGTCGTAATCATTGATTTCAATATATTTTCACCCTATTTGCATTGTATAATCACGTATTTTGTTGATTTCTACATATATCTTGTTTGGGTATGTTATACGGAGACATGGGCGTGCTTGAATCGAATACGATCTTTGCAAAATTATTCGTGATGAGATCTGAGAGGATGTATCGTGACCCGAGAGGGTACTTGTGTTTATTTTCCTTATGAAATCGATGTTATACGTGATTACCTTTTCGGCACTATTTTATGCTCTTTATCGCCATACTTTCTGACGTTTTTGAACCCTAGCTGGACGAAACGTTGAGTTATAGAAAAGATATTTATAATCATTAACTGCATATACCCTAACAAAATCATAACCAACAGATACTCTCCATATTAGTACCCCAATATCGAATTCACCGTAATGATCGTATGATTTTATTTTTATTCTTTAAAACCGTCGATACCATATCTTTAGGTGGTTGGTTATTATCGTATGATTACTCTTTATAAACTGAAGTTCGCGGTTTTGCAGGTCAATTGTCCCGTGGATACGATACCTGGACTCACCAGGATTATTACGTGTTCGATCTCCTACACTTGGGAGTAGTACTCACATATTTCGAGACGAGTCAACCTTCTAAATAAAAACAATGATTTCCCTTTGTTATCCAAAATAGCTGATTATAGTAGTCAAGGTAGTCGACTACAGTGTAAAAATTTCAATTTATTTTGAAAATCTATTTAAATGTTTAAAGCTATTTTTGGGGATATTTTCTTTTATTTTTTCCATATATCAGAAAAGTAGCCGATTACTTTTATAGTTGGTGTCGACTACCTTCAGAAGGAAAAAAATGTTTTTCCTCTGTCGTCCAAAATAGCTTATTATAGTAGTCAAGATAGTTGACTACAGTGTTACGGGTAGCCTACTATCAATAGTGTAGTTGTCGACTACTTCTGGAAAACACACAGCTTCGTGTTTTACAAAAATCTGTCGATTTTTTCATTGTGAGGGCATTTTAGTCTGTTGTTTTCAACAAATTTTTAAGCCCTATTTAAGGGGAGTTTGATAGGAGTTTTTGGGACCATTATTGACTATATTTTTGAGATTTCTAAGCTTTCCAAATCTCTTAAGTCCATTGTTTTCAATAAATTGGAAATCTCCCGAAGCTTAATTCTGCTATTTTTGATATTCCAATTGGGTTTTTGTTGTTCCTCTTTTTTTTAATCTTTATTTTACTTGAGATCAAAAGAAATTTCTATAGCCACATCTATACACTTAAAGCTTCATCTCATTAGCTATAAGAGATTGTAAGAAGTTCATCTTCCAAAAGAGGTTTGTTAATCCACTCAACGAGTGGTGGTAAGTGATTGTTGGTTGTATTTTTTGAGTTGGTGAAAAGTCTCAAGTGTTGATGTTCTCACTTGGTGAGATGTGTTTGTTGTTGTATTGGAAACCCTAGCTAGGGGCTAAGTGCATGGAAATTCCTAGCAAGTGAAGCTAGGAGATTATAGAAGCCCTCAAATTTGAGGCACTTTGCTCTCTTGAGTGAGAGCTTAATAGTGGAAAATCTCATACTGCTTAGGGATTGGATGTAGCCCACAGGTGGGTGAACCAGGAAACAAATCCTTATGTTTGTGATTGATATTTTTGTCTCTCCATTTTCATTGCTTGCAATATTTTTGTGGATTAGCTTCCTTTGCATAACTCTCTCTTTATCTTGCAAGTAGTCGATTTAGTGTTGACTAATACTTAGAAGGTAACTCTTCTAATGGACTTAAGCAATCTTAGAGGGTTTGAATTTTAAGTTAACATAATTTTTAAGAAACATTTATCATCCACCCCTCCCCCTCTATAGCTTTCGTTTGTCATCTCAGGATCCCAACAAAGTCCTTCCCATACATTCCGTATTCATTAAGGTGTAATGTATGTATCCTTGATATTCATCGACAAGGCTATATTTCACACTCCCTGAATATATCTCATGGTAGTAAAGATGCATCACTTAGAATTAGAACATGGCTTGACCTTCATCAATAACCACAATGCTAACTGCTAGGTACTCTACACTCTGAAATGATGGAGGGCTACAGATAATTTTGAAAAGAATTTTTAAACTTAATGGACTTAATATAATTGGAAAAATCAAGTCATGTTGATTTAATTTGAGAAAAAGTTTATGCTTATCAATTGGCCAAGAATGCCACGTAACGAGAGACTTTGAATCCATACATGAGAATTTATACGCATACCATGAAGTAGGCATGTATGAAACAAAGATCTATACAAAATCATTTTGTAAAAGGTTAGACGAGAGTAACGTGGTGGTGGTATATCTCTGTCATGTGGAAAATTATACGTTATTTCTAAAAAGAATATATTGAGTTAGGTTGATTTTCTATTGCTATAAGTTGGCATTATTGGCACTAGTTCTGGAGAGTTCTGGTGTGCAATCAGAACAGTTTATAAACATTTGAACAGTCATGTTGTATGCTATGTTGCAACATAATGTTCAACATACGGGATCTGAAATATTGGTTTGTATGCAAAAATGCTGCTTTGGTCTACAGATCTGTTGTGGTGATCTCAGATCTGATTTGTAGCCTAGGATCTTGGGGGGTTTCTGCATTGGTCGATGAAATATCTTGGTGAGATTTTATGTTCCTTGTTGCCCTAATTAGTTCATATTTGATGGGAGGAGATTTGTTTAAATCATTTTACCCGAATGGTTAAATGACTTCTTGATCTATGGGATTTCTTACCCGAAGTGATTCTAGATATACTAGCGGAATATCTGCTGTAAAGAGGAAGTTATTTACTCGAAAATAGTGGTTACAAGATCTGCGGAAGATATGTGTGGTTGAAGATTTTATATTTGAATGGTTTCAGATTTTGCATTACTGTTTAGATCTTCTCCATATATTCTGGTGTATGCTGGTATGCATAAGATTTGCTGACGATGTGATTGAATGTATCAATACGCAAATATGGTATGAAAGATCTTATTTATTGGCCATGTTGTATGTTATGTTGAACGTTATGATACAACATGAGGTCCAACATGCGGTGTCAAAAGGTTGGAATCGAATGACGGACTTCGGCGATTATCAAAGGTGGATTACTCCAGATCTTTCTATAATCTCTTTTAGGCATTCTGGTATATTCTGTTGAAGATACATTTGGAAGTTGCAATCTCTTGGTTTTATTATTGAATGGGTTAGAGAGATTCTTGCCCGCAATATTTTATTCATCGGATCCTTGGAGATACGCGGAACCATTTGCCCAAAGTAGTGCCGGAAATTGTGGGTTGCTGATCCACATCGGATATGATTGAACAACTTTCCATTTTGGCCCGCGGATTGAGGGGGAGCGGGGTATATCAGGGCATGCAGATTTGCGGCTAGGGTACGGCTTTTGCGAAAGACGATCAAAGAACTCCTGGAGGGAGGCCGACAGCTACCAGAGGTGGGGATCAAGGGAGTTGATTCTAGTCGGTTGTGCAAGGGGATCTTGCGGTTTTCTACATCCGATGACGGAGGCCGACGGCTATGCATGTAGGGATCAAGGGAGTTGATTTTTTCGGTCGTGCAAGGGGAGCTTGCATAAATTACTCCACAGGGTTGATTGCGATCACCCCTCACGGTTTGTATTAAGGAGGAGTATGCTTCTTCTGGTATAGATCTGATATTAGTGATTGTATTCATTGATATTTATAGTGGAGTGATCTGATTTTCTAGGCGTGGCCCAACAGATGTAGGTGTGTGCACCGAACTGCGTTATCAAGTTTCTTATGTCATCACTTGGTTTCTGTGTTTTATCATTATGTTTATTTGATTACACATACGTACTGAATTCACAATTGGTGTCAGAGCAGGTACACCCGTGTTACTTAGTTATCAAAGAGGGTGTGATCTTGGATTTCAGTACTTGAATCATGACTACACGAGAAGGTGCCTCCGTTGTTCGTCCTCCATTGCTCATTGGTACAAACTACACTTACTGAAAGTCTCGGATGCATGCATTCATTAAGTCCCTTGATGAGAAGGCATGGATCGCTGTCATTGAAGGATGGACACTGCCGATCGAAATTGACGAAGATGGCAAAGAACACCTCAAGCCGGCAAGAGACTAGAGTCGGATTGAAGAACATGCGGCCCTGTGCAATTCTAAAGCAATTAATGCTATTTTTTCCACTGTCGACGAAGAGCATTTTAAGCTGATCTCCACGTGTGAGAATGCCAAAGAAGCATGGGATATTCTTCAGAATGTTCATGAAGGAACGAGTACGGTAAAAGCTTCCAAACTCCAAATGCCTACATCTCAGTTTGAAAATCTTAGGATAAATGATGAAGAGACCGTAGCTGAATTCAATGGGAGGCTGAGAGACATAACTAATCAGGCCTTCCAACTTGACAAAAAATACTCTCAATGGTTGAGAAAACCTTGAGATCCCTTCCAGACAAGTTCATGGCGAAAATTGCAAGTATTGAGGAAATGAGGAGCACCTCCAATATGAGACTGGATGAGCTCATGGGGTCACTTCAGACATATGAAATGAATTTGAAGCAAAACAAAAGGGACAAAGGGGTGGCACTAAAGGTAGAAGCTTATGAAGCACCTAAATCTGATTATGAGTCAGAACTTGATGACGACATCGCATCGCTGACCAAGAATTTCAGTAGAATGATGAGAAAGATCAACAACAAGGGTCAGAACTTCAGATCTATCAACAAGATGGCACGGCCAAATCTTCCCACTGCTGAAAATACCACCAGCCGTCCTACTCAAAGGTATGAGTCAAAGAACAGAGGTAAAGGGATACAGTGCAGAGAATGTAAGGGTTTTGATCACATACAAGCCGAATGTGCCAATACCCTCAAGAAGCAGAAAGGGAAATCTTTAGCAAGAACCTGGAGTGACGATGAATCTGAAGGTAGTGTTGGAGATGAGGACATAACCAGTAACTATATTGCATTTACAGCCATCCTGGAAGGACAATCAGATAGTGACACTCACAGTCATGTTGGATTAGATGTTGCAACATCAGGAACAACATTTGGCAACAACCTAGCCACTGTCAGACAGAATGTTGCAACATTATGTACAACATCCTGCACTGAATCTGAGTCTGAAGTTGATAGCAATAAGGAAGTTAGTGACGATGATATACAAAAAGCATACCACATGATGTTTGAGAAGTGGATGCAACTCTGCAATATCAACAAAGTCCTGATGGAGGAGAATGAAAGACTAATGAAAGAGAAGGAGGAGGTCAAAATCAAATGTCTGAAAGTTGAGGAAAACTATAAAAATTGGAAAGTAACTTCAGAAATGTTGTTCTCGGGATAAAGAAAGCTGAATGCACATTGGATAAGTGGAATTCTGGAATAGCAAAGCTGGATGATATCTTGAACATGAGTAAGATTGCAGGAGATCGCACTGGAGTGGGATACAATAGAGGAGCTTTCTATAATGTGTCTGCTGAAAGAAGAAGTCAACTTACCAAAGAACTTGAAAGAATGGGTCAGCACAAGAGCCATGATCAGGAGAAGAAGCAGATCAGAGGGATAAAACATGGACGTTCTGTGTGCAGTTACTACAAGTTCATAGGTCATACTGAGAGAAACTACTTCAGTCGCATGCGACATTGGTCAGAAGGAAGAAATGTTAGACACTCTGATATAAAGAGGAAGAAGAAATGGGTCAGGAAGTCCGAATTATACAGCATGAACACTACAGTTTTAGAGAAAACACCTCGTGTTGTGACTGATGTTGCAACATTAGATACAACACAAAACGATGTTGCTACAGATGTTATGACACCAGACTCGACATATCCTCTCAACAATCTATGTGAGCAACATGCGCCAAAGTCTTATGAATCTTTCTCCAGAATTGTCAAAGTGCTATCTCGCTGCTCTGCTCACTGCTCTTCCTCCGTCGATGCCATCAGATCGTCGCCTATACCCTCTCCAGCACGGCAATCCACTGTTGTTCCATCTTTCGTGGACTCTTCACATATACCGGCTGACTTCCCCAAAGTTTGTCCACTTCTTAGCCGTTTCCACCGCATCCACGTCTCCAAATTTTGACATATAGACCACCGAAGCTTCTCTGTCAACACCGCCGATGTTTTCAATTCTCCAACTACTTTTTGCCTCTCAGAGCTTGACTTCTTCTGGATTTCTTTTTATTTTTGCAGCCTTCTATCATATGTGAGATCCGTCAGAGACTTGCAATCCATGTGTGCATTCGAATCCTCCTCATCCATGTCTTATCTCTCAGCAGCTATTTCTTCAGAAACCGTATGTAGTGGATGTATTGTCTAAGGTGATCTATGCTCGGATTATTACTAGTAAAGGGAAGAGTGTGCATTGGCTTATGGTGGCTCAAAGGGGGAGAAATGTGCTTGGTTGGTGCTGATGGAAATTGAATTCCACTCCAAGTGATTTTGATGATGAGCACACCAAATGAAGCTTAGTGTACTAACTACATTACGATCAAGTGTGCAGGTTGTGTGACAAATGAAAAGCTATATGTATACTCCAAGAAGCGCAATCTACGCTCAAAGACAAGGACAAACGTTGCTAAGATCAATGATGAAGCTCAAAGCTCAAATGGAATTAGAAGCTCAAGTGAAGCTCACATTTACTCCATCTATTGGTCAAGCTTCTGAAGACGTGTCCTAGTCCATAGTGAGTGTGTTGTGTCCTTCTTAGGGTATTGTTAAAGCCAATCGTATAGACACACACACACACACACACACACACAACTGATTTCAAAAACATTTTTTTCTAAATATCATAGTTCTAAAAAACTCACCACGACGACGCCATGGCACGCCATGGCAGCAAGGCTCCACCCTCACGCCCCGTTAATGTCTAAGTTGGCTTTTTGAGGCAGTACGCTTGCATGGCACGCCATGGCGACACAAGGCGCGCCACAAAACACAAGGTGTGCCTTAAAACAAAAAAAAATTAAAAAAAGCACCCGGGTCCGCATTATAGGGCTAAGAGAACCCGAACCAGACATGTTCTCATTATTTGAGGCTTCTTTTCATCTCGTAGCCGCCCGAGTTCGATTTGGGGCCTAGGGCTTTTCATCTCGCTCGCAGACAGCACTTGTGAACAAAGTTTATTCAAGATGTTGAACTAGGACATGCAAAATCAATGTTCCTTTAAGTATCAGCAAATTTCGTTTAGATCCAATTATCCAAATAGCTGTAAGAACTGTGTTAATCGATTGCTTTGATATTGATGACATATTGAGGTCACATGCTTTTTAGTTATGTAAACAATTGCTTTTTAGTAAAGTAACACTTTAGTTAATTGTAAGCAGTAAGCACGCATCTCAATGTAGATGGTAGGCTATGGACTTGGTAGGATTGGGAAACTAATCCATCTAAGTGGAGCATAGTTTACTGTCTACCTCTCTATATATTATATGATATATACACACTTTACCACCTTAAGCCATGCCTTGAAAAACGCCGTGGCTCCGCCAAGTCTCCTAATGCTTGAGGCTTGACCTCACCGCCACGCCTCGCCTCACGCCATTTAGAGCCTTACTAAATATCTTTTAAATCGTTTTCAAAAAGGATATTGAGGGCTTTTTTTCTAGTCGTCTTATATTTCCGTAGTGAAACTCCACTACACCCCAGAGTTAGCTACTTGATTGACTAGCTATGTCTCAGGAAAAACTCCTCTGGGAGTCGACTACCAAAGGTAGGGAATCGACTACCAGCCGGGAATAAAGTTCTCCTGAAACACACTGGGAGTCGACTACCACTCCTAGGGAGTCGACTACCAGCTGTCGAAGTTTGACGCTTTGACTAGATTTTTGAGTATATTTAATTGATTTTCTCCCATGATTTTCGGGACAAAAGTCAAAGAAATTTGAAATTTGAACTCTCAGTTTTTTCCTATAAATAGAGGACCATTTTCATTGAGAAATCACAACTATTGAATTCAAATTCTCTTGTGCAAAACTCTCTAAAATTCTCAGCTCTCATTCTCTCTTAGCCAAATCTATTTTCTGCTCTTGATCTTGCAATTTTCTCTGATATTATTTTCTGAAGATCATAATTTTATTTGGCTATCAGTTTTTCAAAATCCGTATTATTTACTCTTGAATATTTTACTTAAATGATTTTTGAAAAACATTAGATCTAGATCACAAAGACTTCATTCGTATCTTTGTGTGATCTAGAATCTTATTCTATCAAGCCACTACACGTAATTGTCTATTACTATTGGCTATAGAATTTGGGTGTAAATCCAATCTCCACCAATTTATTTTGGTGAATTGGATATCGATTTTATTATGTGTTTACCCTTTGTTGTAAGGGTGTTGTTGTTGGAAACCCTAAACAAGTCTAGGTGTTGTGGTTGGAAATCCTGGTCAAGACTAGGTTGTTGGAAATCCTAACAAGTGAAGTTAGGTGCTTGTATTTACCAAGGCAATAGTGGAAATCTCGTACCGGATTGGTCGGGGACTGGACGTACCCAAGTTGTGGGGAACCAATTGTGTCTACATTTGCTTATCTATGATTGTTTATCTTTGCGAGCATTTCTTATTTAACTTGCAATTAATATTTGTTTAATATCCTTATAACTCTTCTATAATATATTGCTAAGATCAGCTTTTATATTTACATTTCTGTGCAAATCTTATACATCTTCATTAAGTGTTTAACTATCCGAACTGTGCTTAAATTCCCACTGGGAGTCGACTACTGCTCATAGGGAGTCGACTACCAGAAGAGTTTTATCTCTGATTTGATTTGAAGATTTATTGAGTTGATTAAGAACTAAGCGTAGATCACTCTACTTGGTTTCTTAGGCAACATTAGAAGGTTTTGTTTTGTGTTAATTGATTAAGAACAAAAAAGTTTCATCTTTATACAACACTATTCAACCCCCCTTCTAGTGTTGTTTGCCATCCACAGGATCCAATACTTGTTATCAGAGCAAGGCTATAAAAATGATGGCGTCAACATCTTTTCACTCTGAAGGACTGAATACCATGCGACCACCACTGTTCAATGGAACTAACTACGCTAGCTGGAAGATCCGAATTAAGACTCACCTAAAGTCATTGGATATCGAAGCATGGACTGTTACAAAAGTCATGTACATCGCACCTACCGAAATTGAATTTGGAAAGTGGTCAGCCGACGACAAGAAGAGAGAAAATCTTAATGCAAAGGCAATGAATGCACTATTTTGCGTCGTAACAGGAAATGAGTTCAATCGAGTCTCCCAATGCGAGACAACACACCAAATATGGCATACTCTTCAGGTAAGTCACGAAGGAACTGAAAAGGTAAAGGAATCCTGCATAAACGTTTTGTTGAGTATTGGTGTTTCATACCAATCTTATTTTGATGATGATCACAACATTATGTTGTTGCTAATTAATCTCATGTTTTAGTCTCACAGTTTAATTCCTAAAATATCTTTCTTGGAGACTAATCACTTGGTGTAAGGATGGACATCAAGTGAAAAAGGGCCAAAGTTTGGACTCAAGGAGTGTCAAAGCTTGGAGATGATGGAGAGCATCAAGGCATCAAGATTGAAGACTTAGACTCCTTGAGAAGCATTGTAATCCATGTAATTTACTTTATTTCTTTCTCTCTCTGTTGAGTCTAGGTTGATGTAATGCCTTGTTAGATGGTTTACTTATCATGCATATGCTTTTTGCCATCTTGTGAGCCTTAGGATTATCATAGAATTGAACCATATAGGTTCATCTAGACCAAAGACTCATTTGGAGTCTCTGACTTTCCATCAGTCGCCTGATGAGGGAAACACAGTCGATTGGGTGATTTCCAGTCGCTTGTAGATCCTTCTACAGTCGCCTGATTTGCACAGCTCAAGGCAACATTTTAATTGACTCAAACTTGAGCATTACGCACAGTCACCTGTCGATCAGTTTACAATCGCCTGTATACTTACAGTCGCCTGAGAATTAGCCAACAGTCGCCTGTCAAGCGTAAGCGCAATCTCTGCATCTCTCTGTCTTCTCTACATATTATACAGTAGTCGACTGATGAAGAATGTACAGTCGCCTGACTAATATATAGTCGACTGTATTATTAACATCAGCCGCCTGTATGGTCTTCTGGAGAAAGAGTGCAGCTCTCTGTTTCGATCCGTCCCTTGCAGCAGTCATCTACTGCTGGATTAACAGGCGCCTGTCCTGTTTGTCAGTCGACTGTATTGTCTTCATCAGTCGACTGTCCTGGCTCAGAATATAGCCGTTGGGTATTTCTAGCTGTTGATCAGTCGACTGTATTTTGATCAACAGTCGACTGTTCCTGTCGTTTTCACCCAGTTTCTAGCCGTTGCAGAATTCTTTCTTTGGCTGTTTCCTTGGGTTTTGGGGCTTGATATGGGGTTCCTATATATATGAGTGTGCTGCCATCACTTGAGAAGGCTTGACAACACTTGATAACTCTTGACTCTATAGAAAATCTCAAGAGATCAATAAGCAACTCTCAATCTCCCTCATTTCCCTGTATTGAGCATTCATCTATCTTCATGCATTGAAGTCCAGCTCAAGGGAAATCATCCAAGTGCTCTCAAGCATATCGAAACACTTGGAGATCCTTTCACATGCCTTGCATCCATTCATGAGTAAGCATCTCAAGGTAAAGGTAAGAGTATTTACTTAACTTGGTGTAATTTGTTTTCCTATTTCTCTTTGTGGGATTAGGATACTCTCTTTGTGGGAGTTTCTCTCTTTGTAGGAGGTTGTCTCTTTGTGGGACTAGGGAATTCTCTTTGTGGGAATTAACTCTCTTTGTGGGAGTTCTAGTGTCCTAGTATAGCGCTAACCCTAATTCTCTAAGTGGGAGTTAGTGATTCTCTGTGTGGGAGTCTTGATCCTCGTGTAGGATTGGTTGGGTCCTTGTGTAGGG
The DNA here is from genome assembly GCA_030789695.1 of Scilla litardierei. NCBI lineage: Eukaryota > Viridiplantae > Streptophyta > Magnoliopsida > Asparagales > Asparagaceae > Scilla > Scilla litardierei. The sequence goes on from CM061142.1 coordinate 554,088,117, forward strand.
CATAAATCCTCTTTATGGGGTATCTCCTTGTGAGATTTGTATTCACTTCTCTGTGTGGGAATATAGTGGATATTGGTGTGGCTGGACGTACCCAAGTTTGGGGAACCAGGGTAAAACTTTGTGTTTGCGTTTGGATTGTTTGTGCCTTTAAATTCCTCTTGCATTTATTATTCCGCATTTGCAAGTTTAATTTTTATTGGACAATTTTATTGCCATTACACTATTCACCACCCCTCCTCTAGTGTGTGTTGTTAGTATTGCAAGGGTAAGGCGATCCTTACAATTGGTATCAAAGCGAGATTATATCATACTGCAACAATAGCATTCAACACCTCATCCGCGTCTCATGAAGAAGGTCACTCAACCGTACGACCCCCGCTCTTCAACGGAACCAACTACCCAAGTTGGAAGATCAGAATGATGATCTACATGGAGGGTCAAGACCTATGGGACATCACGGAGGTGCCATTTGAGAAGCCCACCACACCGGCGGCTTCAAGGACAGAGGCAGAGAAGGACTAGATCAAGTTCAATGCGAGAGCTATGGATGCATTACATTGTGCTCTCTCAGTAAATGAGTTCAACCGCATCTCCATGTGCAAAACGGCCAACGATATTTGTCACACCTTGGAGATTTGTCATGAAGGGACTTCGAATGTAAAGAAATCTAAACAAACTGTGTTTAGATCTAAATATGAACTGTTTAAGATGCAGGAAGGCGAAAGCATTTCAGAGATGTTCACAAGGTTCACTGATATCGTGAATGCTTTGGAAGGACTCGGGAAGATGATTTCCCAAGAGGATCGTGTAGAGAAGATCCTTGACTCTCACACACCTCGTTGGGAGTCAAAGGCCAACGGAATTTTGGAGTCATATGACACGTCCAAATATACCGTTGAGGAGTGCATTGGTAATCTCATGGCGTATGAAGTGAAGCTTCGATACAAGAAGGAGATTCAACCAATAAAGCCCAAGAAGCTAGAGAAGCAAAAGGGGGTTACATTCCATGCCAAGGAGGAGCCAATCAAATGGAGGAAGAAATTCCGTCGAGAAGCTCCTAGTGAAGAAGATGAGCTAGATGATGCAAGTGGAGAAGAAATTGAGGATCTTGCCGAACAATTCAAGGCATTCCTTAAATGCAAGCAAGGTAAGCCTTTGTTAAAGTTTGCCTCCATTTCTAACAAGGTTCCTACTTGTTACACTTGCAGTGGAAAGGGTCACTTGTCCACCGAATGCCCTTCGAAACCCAACAAAGAAACTTACAAGGGTAAAGGAAAGATGCATTGGAAAGGAAGGTCAAAGTCCAAAAATCACAAGAAAGGACTTGTCGGGACCTTTGATGATTCGAGTGAGGACACATCAAGCGATAAAGAAGAGGATGCAAAGGAGGATGCTCATGCATGCTTTGTAGCCATTGATGTTCCTAGACCAATCCCCTCCGGATTAAATTAGGAGGAGTTGGATGCTTGGCTCGATAATTACAATTCATATGAGGAAGCATGTCTCATGGCTAATGAAGAAGAGTCTTCGCTTAGTTGAAGCAAGGAGGAAAGCGACGAGGAAGTCAAGGAGGATGTCGTTGATGGTATTGAAGAGAAAATCTCATACGAGGAGCTTGAACATCATTTCGGTATGGTTTCCGAAAACGCTAGTAAGTGCATTCTCTCTTACAATAAATTGAAAGCAAAATATAGAATTGCTAAGAGTAAGTTGCATGAACTAGATATTGCTAGTGTAATTCATGATGAGATGCATGCATATGACACTAGTAAGAGAGAGAAACTTCTCTCTCAAGTTAAGGAATTGAGCCTTTCAAATGAAAATCTTGTTGCTCAAAACCTTAGCTTAGATGCTCACATTCAACAACTTGCGTTAAAATGTGAAGAGGAATCTCGTAAGCTCATAAGCTTTGTGTATTCTAGGGATTCACTCCACGATTTGTTGGAAAAACAACATCTGGCAAATCATAGAGGAGGTTTGGGTTATATTCAAAATGCGGTTCCCAAACCCAGCTCTAATTCCTCTTACGGTGCAAATACAAGAAATTTTGCTAAAGCACCTAAGAAGAATCAACATGCTTTCTTGTACAACAATAACACCAGCAAGAAGCATGTAGCTCACGGGGTAATGAGGAAGAATGAAAATCTTTCATTTTTTGCTAAGAAGCAAAATCATCATTCTTTGAATGCCAAGAACTTAGTTTCTACACCTAAGCATGCAACATCCATCCCTCTTGCAAAGACAAAACCCTTGCCAAGGAAATCCTTGAGATTATGGATTCCCATTAAGGTTAGTGTGCAAGAGAGAGATAGTTACATCAACTCTCTAGTTAGGGATGTGATCACCTCGTGTGATTACGTTAGGAAATCAAACTCCTCTTGGGTTTGGTTACCTAATGTTTAGGCTCCTCACACATATGCATATTGCATGGGTATTGTGCTTCAATGTTTTTTAGCATACCCATTGATTGTGTGTGTTTCATGATTTTGAAAATATTTTCAAACTTATTTTTCATGAAAATGGGGACCTTGGTGTTCATTGACATGCATGCATTTTTGATCCATGTGTATGTCAATGGGGGAGTTAATATGTTATATGTTTAAAGTATTTTTAAGACATATTTTAACTCTCATTTCGAGGTTGTTTGAGATCATTTTTTCAATTGGTATCAATTGGTTATTTTTTGGTCTCAAACCAAACCTTTTGTTTATTGCCAACATGTTTCATGTTCTATTTATTTTGGCAATATCTTTGTGTATCATTGAAGCTTGATTTTTCCATATCTATTGCTTTGATACACTTTAGGCCCATGGCTCCAATATTTGTATATCAATTTGTAAAGGGGTTTATTCTTCAAAGATTCCTTGTCTACAATTGTATTACCTCAATTGTTAGAGATTGGTTTATCTTTACCTCTCAATTGGTATTAGATCCTAAAAGTCAAAAGTTGACCATTTCTATGATCTAGGGGGGAGCATGGGATAGTGAATTGATACCCACTAAATTTTTCAATTTGGTATCATACATCTTTTTCGTTCTTTCATATTGTCACATCTTGGTTAAGATGACAAAGGGTGATATATTTGATATCCACCTTTTTGACGATGTCAAGGGGGAGAGATATATGCATTATGTAATCATATATCATATAGGGGAAGAGATATATACATATGCATATGGGGAGAGATATCTCTATGGGAAGAGAATATGGGATTAGATAAACCATTCATGTTTGCATGTTTATCCTTTGCAATTGGTTTATATAATCCATACCTATTATATGTCACCATGATTTTTGATTGGTAATATGAGTATTTACCTTTGTGTAGCTCATTGTTCATTTGGTGCATATAAGTAGGGGGAGATCATTAGCTTTGTGCTTTAATTCTTTATGATTAACATAATATGTGTCATCATCAAAAGGGGAGAGATTGTTGAGTATTGGTGTTTCATACCAATCTTATTTTGATGATGGTCACAACATTATGTTGTTTCTAATGAATCTCATGTTTTAGTCTCACATTTTAATTCCTAGAATATCTTTCTTAGAGACTAATCACTTGGTGTAAGGATGGACATCAAGTGGAGAAGGGCCAAAGTTTGGACTCAAGGAGTGCCAAAGCTTGGAGATGATGGAGAGCATCAAGGCATCAAGATTGAAGACTTAGACTCCTTGAGAAGCATTGTAATCCATGTAATATACTTTATTGCTTTCTTCCTCTGTTGAGTCTAGGTTGATGTAATGCCTTTTTAGATGGTTTACTTATCATGAATATGCTTTTTGCCATCTTAGTGAGCCTTAGGATTATCATAGAATCCAACCCTATAGGTTCATCTAGACCAAAGACTCATTTGGAGTCTCTGGCTTTCCATCAGTCGCCTGATGAAGGAAACACAGTCGACTGGGTGATTTCCACTCGCCTGTATATCCTTCTACAGTCGCCTGATTTGCACAGCTTAAGTCAATATTTCAATTGACTCAAACTTGAGCTTTACGCACAGTCGCCTGTCGATCAGTTTACAGTCGCCTGTATACTTACAGTCGCGTGAGAATTGGCCAACAGTCGCCTGTTAAGCGTAAGTGCAATCTCTGCATCTCTCTGTAACGACTGGTTTTTGTCTAAGTTTTGTCTATTATATATATATTATGGTTGTTCTCTTCCTTGTGTGTTTTCCCCTGTTGGACGTTTTCTTTCAGTCTTTCTGATCTTCTACTTTCCGTTGCATGTCATGATGGGCTTGGAGTAAGTATTTTTACGATGAGCTTCATAGCGTCCATATCTTAGAGCTAGGTTGATCTTAGAAGCCATAGGAATCTTCCCGAAGCTTCGCGCTTCAATTCGAGACTTTTCATGAATATTAGTTGGTTCAAGAATGAGAACCAACCGACTAGATTGCAATCTAGTCGATCGGCAACTCTTCAGGAACAGACTAGTTCATCTTGATTATTTCAGCTGAGTTACTGTTTCCACTTAGTCGGTCTAAGCACATCCATCGACCGACTAGTTGTGAAACTAGTCGGTTAGAACTTGTTCTCAGACCGACTAATTCAGACTTCTTTCTGACAGCCGAGTTACTGTTTACAGTTAGTCGGTCTAAGAACGACTATCGACCGACTAATTGAGAAACTAGTCGGTTAGAGTTTCTTCTCCGACCGACTAACTCTCAGTACTTACTGTCTATCATATTCAACCCTTAGTCGGTCAATGAACATTCACCGACCGACTAATTCCCAAACTAGTCAGTTGACGAACCTTCACAGACCGACTAAATCTGTCTACCTGTATTGACCATGTTCTCAGTTTGCCTTTTAGTCGGTCACAGTTGGACGACCGACTAGTTCCCAAACTAATCGGTCGACCACTCTTCACTGACCGACTAATATGCCCAGAAACCCTAGGTTAAGTTACAGCCGCCGCTTGTTATTTATATTTAAACTCTATATTTTCTTCACTACTTCCTTCAAGTTTCCTAGCCGACCTTCTTCCCCAATCATCCCCCATCTTCCTCTTGCCTTTCCTCCTCCTCCCGTGCCCCCTCTCACCCCTCATTGCGCCGGCAACTACCCGAAGGCCGCCGGTCGACTCTAAAACCCCCCAATTCTCCTTTGCTCCAGTTTTTCCCCTTCATTCTCCCATCTCCAGATCCGTTATATCTCAGCCGCAGCAGATCTCTTCAGCCGTAGTTTTCCCGGGCTCGCTTCTTCCGTTGCTGTGCTAGATCAGATTTGGCGACGGCAATCCGGATACGTCGAGATCCTCTCCTACCTGCAGATTCGTAGGCGTCTTTGATCGTCGTTCTTCCGCTTCACATACGTGACCCATCCCGTAGAATAGCGATTTGTGAGACGACTCGCGTCGATCAACAACCTCGGTACCAGGCAAGTGAAACTTGCCAACCTTGTTTTAGGCCATGCTTTAGGCCATTTCCTTGCTTTTAGCGTAAAAGAGACTAGACCGTGAAATGATAACGGTCTAGGCGCAATTTCAAGTTCTAGCTTGACAACGAAGCTAGAACTGCCTTTGTCATGTCATGTCATGCATTTGCCTGTCACGTTTAATTTCTCTAACGGTACGCATTTTATTTAAATATCTACCATGCACTAGCATTTTTACATGTCATCTGATTTGCATGTTGCATTGTAGCACACGCTACAAAATACTTGTACAATCCTTGTTTTCGGCTAGACACCTGCTATGTGGGCATAACCCTACGCCATACTTGTTAAAAACACTTACTGGCTCGTGATCCAGAAGTAGGCCACATGTGTTGGTTGAAAACCAGTGCCCGATACACGTGGAGGGGTAGGGATAAGCGATCACTTGAGCGTAAGAGTTGGCCCGCGCAGCCACTCTAGCCAAAAGGCGTAATCTCTGTGCACGACATGCTTACTAGACTTGTCCTTGCCCTTGTGATTGTACATGCAAAACTTGATATCCATGTCATGACTTAAATGCCAGTTACCATGCCATACTCGTACTTTACCTTACTTGTTGCACTCATACTATATCTGTCATGTCATTGCATCATGCTAAAACTGCTAGGTTGCTTTGCTTTCACTTTCAGTTTCCTTGCACAAGTCTCCTGTAGACTTGCTGACATGTGCCTCTTGCTCTTTTGGGTGTCACATGTTAGACCCTGAGCCAGAGACCGTTGCTGAGTACGTGGTATTTTGCTGACGCTGAGCCTGAGCCCATGTCTGTCCAGGAGGAGTTTGTGGCTACCGGTGACCATTCTTAGTGATCTTGCTTAGCTTTCTTTTGTTTTAGGATTGTTGTTAGTTGTCGGTGCGTGGCACCTTTACTGTGTACATTGTACTTTTGTAGGCCATGTGTGGGCCTTAGATTCTTTTCTTTTAGCCTGGTGGCTTTCTGTGATGTTGGAGTTTAATATTATGGATATTCTAAGATTTCTCTTTTGTCTCATTTCCTTATTATTATCTTTGTTTCGTTTCGCGTTGCAATAACCTGCCAATTTAATGTTGATTGATGCTTATCGGACTTGCAGCTTTGTAGCTTCAAGTCTGAGCGGACCTTCTCACGTCTCGCCTCCATATTGTTGGGAAGCGGGGTGTGACAGGTTTTGTTGGTGGCCCATGCAGGTCCGTCTTGCAACTGCGAATTATCGGGACAACGATAATAACTATGGAATGTCCATTAAATAAATTGCAACATCCAAGTCATAAGCCTTGAGTCTAGTCATTTTCCTAGGTCATTAAGTGGTAAGAAGACTTAGTTAGACGTCTGTGCTTGCTAGTTAGAGGCCCCTGATTGTTAGTTAGACTCCATGCTAAGAATTGATTTCATCGTCTTAGGAGTTACCTTAGTAGTTCCTGTCTAACTCTGACCATATTAGACTTCCGGGATTCCTTTAGTCGTTCACTTTGGGTTCATCGATCTCGGGCCAAGCTGAACGCATTTCATTGCAGTCTTGTTCCTTAGGAAGTCATAGTGCCAAGTTTCTTAACCTTTAGTTGGTCGACCGTAGGAGTTCCCCGTAGATTTTCCTAGGTCGTATCCTAGGCGTATGAATGTTTTGATCATCCGACCATTTTCCTTGCCTCGATTCGCGAGATCGCCTCATGACGATCGTCGTCAATTTCGAATCTCTCCGTTACAAATCTCGAATCTTCTCAAAGTATTTTCGATTTCCTCTTTCTCTAAATTTGTTCAAAAATTTTAATATGTATATACTTAGACTTCATACTCCTTCGTTGACTTAAATTTTTAAAACTTTTGTCGAAATTTTGAATTCTAGCTTATGGTATTTTTCCATCCTATACTTTTCGTACCTATGAAAATACATTGTCCCTCCACATATTAATTTTATTTTGTCCAATTCGATTTACAATTTTCTTTTCTTATTTATGACATTCGAATGACATATCGCGCTTACTTTTAATTTACTTTTCAAGTCACTTGGGACCTCAGCTTTCAGCAAGTCGATTTTATGCTCATCGTTTTCACTATTTCAAATTTTTGTAAAATCACTATTTCGTTATCATTTCCTGATCTGGACCCTCCATAATTTGGTTTTACAGCCTTATTACCGATGTTGATAATTCTACTACTAAATTATTATTATCTTTCCGTTCACCATACATACTTTTAGAAAAGTTTCTAAACTAAATAGAATTTCAATTATTTTTATATATCAGTACTAGGCTCGTTGTGCTCGTATGTTAAGAACTTTGTGTAAATCAGTTTCTTTTTGGCAAATTCTGGTTCCGCTGAAAGTAGTTACAATATTGATTATTTTAAATTTTTTTCCTAGCTCAAAGACTTTGAAAGCATATAACACGAGCTTAAATTCTTCAGTTACTTTAATTTCATTCCTTGAATTTCAAAACTTTTGCCAACATTGTATTAAATTACTGCCGTATAATATTTCTAAACACGTCCTTAATGTTCGTGTAAATGATTTACTTCCTTTTATAATAATTTTATATAAGCCAATAAACCATTTTCTCTCATTATATCTATTCGACTCAAACTCATTTCGAACAACTAGTCTTATCAATCTTCAAATATTTTATATAGACGAGGACTCCAAACTTTTGAAGTACAGCAGTTTTCAAATTTCACGTATTTCAGCTTATGTTATTTACACTATTTTCCTTCTGTATCCTATAAAAGTATCACTACATCTCCCTTCCTCTACCTAAACATTCACAAGTGAATTGCTGTTTCACCTAACCAAGCTGTCTCCTTGTATTCGTCTTATCTGAACTCGTGCTTATCGATCCTTCCCTCGTCACGCTTTCGACCTTGATCTCCCTCTATTGCTTAGGCCTTAGTGCTCGTCAATGACTGTGTCAACCCTAATTTGTTAAGTAGCCTTGGACCGTTGTGATGTTGTCGTGGTACATGTACCTAAGTTGTTTAGGTGTTAGTATTTATAGGTATGAGTGAGGATAGCTATACCACTCTAGGGGCATCTGTGTATATATGAATCAGTGTTGGTATATCTAATTAGGTGTATATAGTTGGAGATACTTATAATGGTTGAAATAATATGTTGGTAAAGTTATGTATTTGATAGGAGTAATAATAATATGTGTACGTATAGTTAAGTGAGTAGGCCTATTACATGACCTGTATGTTAGTACGTGTGAGTGTGTGCTCATACGTAGATACGTATTGTGCTTGGACGTAAGTAGTTATGTATTTGCTGCATGAGTATATAGGTGTTATACATATGGTAGTAGGATTATAATTTTGAATGGTATTGCTTGCTTTTACGAACGTTGTATGAGTGTATACCATGAGGTATACATGACTATAGCATGCCTAAACTATGAATGAAGTAGATGTGTTTGTATACTAATTATAGATAGTAGGATATGGTGTGAATATATGTTCTACATGTGTGTGACTATACAGTGAATGCATGTATTAGGGAGGGTATTATAATTATACGTGTGCTGATGTCTGTAATATTATTATGGTATATAAAGTGATTGAACTATGAGGGTGTTACCAGACTAAATATTAAGTGTGAATGACATATGGTATGTATATGGTTATATTGGTAGATGTGTATACATTGGAGTGGTATTGGTATAGGTGTAAATACCGTGTTACGTATATAGAGTATTCTGATATGTGTTTCGAGTCTCACTCGAGCCTGAGTGGGTTTACTCTAAGTATATTGTTATGTATGACGGTGGTTGCATATAGCAATGTTTGATGTATGTATAGTGATAGGAGTGTTTGTGCCTGGTTGTGCTACGGACATGATTGTGGGTCGCTATACCAGTATATAGTTATAGGTGTTGGTCTTGTGGTATAGTTAATTACTAAGGACTTGCCTGTGTGAACGTATGTGTGCTAGCTAAAGTAGGTGTGTAGATGTGTTAGTTATATAATGGTACGATTGGTATATGTGAATGAAATGTTAGCGTGTATGGGTGTGCACCATGCACGGGTAAGTATGTGCTTAGTTATAGGTATTGATGACTATGGTATGTGTGGCGTGTCGTGAATATAGTTATAGGACCGTATGTGATGTGAATATATGATGAAATAATTGCATACATTTGAATGACTATATATTGTGAAAATATAGTGGTGGTGAATGGGTATTAGATATAGTAAAACTTGATTTAATAATGGTATGGTGTGACTACATGTGTTGATGTGTTTAGTATCGGATGTATGCTAGGAAATATTAGGGAGTAGTATACCCATGATTGTACTTGTGCATAGGTAGCTAACTATATATAGAGCAATGATTGTATTTGCTAGAGTGAGACTATTCTTATGTGAGTATCTAAACTATTGTTTTGTGCTAGGTAAGTAGTAGTTATATAAGGGATGTATGCATATATATATATATATATATATATATATATATATATATATATATATATATATATATATATATATATATATATATATATATATATATATATGATTGAAATAAGTGTATGAATTTGACTGACTATCGTGGGTATAAGTGTATAATGAGCGTGAATACATACATGTTGGTAGTGTTAATGTTTGACTACCTAGTGCATATATAAGCACTTGTAATAGCTATACATGGGTTAAATTATAAGGTGACATGATTAGGGTAGTTACTAGAGCGACTAGATAGGTTAGAAAGTCCGAGGACGGACTTTATTCTAAGGTGGGTAGGATGTAACGACTGGTTTTTGTCTAAGTTTTGTCTATTATATATATATTATGGTTGTTCTCTTCCTTGTGTGTTTTCCCCTGTTGGACGTTTTCTTTCAGTCTTTCTGATCTTCTACTTTCCGTTGCATGTCATGATGGGCTTGGAGTAAGTATTTTTACGATGAGCTTCATAGCGTCCATATCTTAGAGCTAGGTTGATCTTAGAAGCCATAGGAATCTTCCCGAAGCTTCGCGCTTCAATTCGAGACTTTTCCTGAATCTTAGTTGGTTCAAGAATGAGAACCAACCGACTAGATTGCAATCTAGTCGGTCGGCAACTCTTCAGGAACCGACTAGTTCATCTTGATTATTTCAGCTGAGTTACTGTTTCCACTTAGTCGGTCTAAGCACATCCATCGACCGACTAGTTGTGAAACTAGTCGGTTAGAACTTGTTCTCAGACCGACTAATTCAGACTTCTTTCTGACAGCCGAGTTATTGTTTACAGTTAGTCGGTCAAAGAACGACTATCGACCGACTAATTGAGAAACTAGTCGGTTAGAGTTTCTTCTCCGACTGACTAACTCTCAGTACTTACTGTCTATCATATTCAACCCTTAGTCGGTCAATGAACATTCACCGACCGACTAATTCCCAAACTAGTCGGTTGACGAACCTTCACAGACTGACTAAATCTGTCTACCTGTATTGACCATGTTCTCAGTTTGCCTTTTAGTCGGTCACAGTTGGACGACCGACTAGTTCCCAAACTAATCGGTCGACCACTCTTCACTGACCGACTAATATGCCCAGAAACCCTAGGTTAAGTTACAGCCGCCGCTTGTTATTTATATTTAAACTCTATATTTTCTTCACTACTTCCTTCACGTTTCCTAGCCGACCTTCTTCCCCAATCATCCCCCATCTTCCTCTTGCCTTTCCTCCTCCTCCAGTGCCCCCTCTCACCCCTCATTGCGTCGGCAACTACCCGAAGGCCGCCGGTCGACTCTAAAACCCCCCAATTCTCCTTTGCTCCAGTTTTTCCCCTTCATTCTCACATCTCCAGATCCGTTATATCTCAGCCGCAGCAGATCTCTTCAGCCGTAGTTTTCCCGGGATCACTTCTTCCGTTGCCGTGCTAGATCAGATTTGGCGACGGCAATCCGGATACGTCGAGATCCTCTCCTACCTGTAGATTCATAGGCGTCTTTGATCGTCGTTCTTCCGCTTCACATACGTGACCCATCCCGTAGAATAGTGATTTGTGAGACGACTCTCGTCGATCAACAACCTCGGTACCAGGCAAGTGAAACTTGCCAACTTTGTTTTAGGCCATGCTTTAGGCCATTTCCTTGCTTTTAGCGTAAAAGAGACTAGACCGTGAAATGATAGCGGTCTAGGCGCATTTCAAGTTCTAGCTTGACAACGAAGCTAGAACTGCCTTTGTCATGTCATGTCATGCATTTGCCTGTCACGTTTAATTTCTCTAACGGTACGCATTTTATTTAAATATCTGCCATGCACTAGCATTTTTACATGTCATCTGATTTGCATGTTGCATCGTAGCACACGCTACAAAATACTTGTACAATCCTTGTTTCCAGCTAGGCACCTGCTATGCGGGCATAACCCTACTCCATACTTGTTAAAAATACTTCCTGGCTCGTGATCCAGAAGCGGGCCACATGTGTTGGTTGAAAACCAATGCCCGATACACGTGGAGGGGTAGGGATAAGCGATCACTTGAGCGTAAGAGTTGGCCCACGCAGCCACTCTAGCCAAAAGGCGTAATCTCTGTGCACGACGTGCTTACTAGACTTGTCCTTGTCCTTGTGATTGTACATGCAAAACTTGATATCCATGTCATGACTTAAATGCCAGTTACCATGCCATGCTCGTACTTTACCTTACTTGTTGCACTCATATTATATCTGTCATGTCATTGCATCATGCTAGAACTGCTAGGTTGCTTTACTTTCACTTTCAGTTTCCTTGCACAAGTCTCCTGTAGACTTGCTGGCATGTGCCCCTTGCTCTTTTGGATGTCACATGTTAGACCCTGAGCCAGAGACCGTTGCTGAGTACATGATATTTTGCTGACGCTGAGCCTGAGCCCATGTCTGTCCAGGAGGAGTTTGTGGCTACCGGCGACCATTCTTAGTGACCTTGCTGAGATTTCTTTTGTTTTAGGATTGTTGTTAGTTGTCGGTGTGTGGCACCTTTACTTTGTACGTTGTACTTTTGTAGGCCATGTGTGGGCCTTAGATTCTTTTCTTTTAGCCTGGTGGCTTTCTGCGATGTTGGAGTTTAATATTATGGATATTTTGAGATTTCTCTTTTGTCTCATTTCCTTATTATTATCTTTGTTTCGTTTCGTGTTGCAAGGACCTGCCAATTTAATGTTGATTACACTTATCGGACTTGCAGCTTTGTAGCTTCAAGTCTGAGCGGACCTTCTCACGTCTCGCCTCCATATTGTTGGGAAGCGGGGCATGACACTCTCTGTCTTCTCTCCATATTATACAGTAGTCGACTAATGAAGAATGTACAGTCGCATGACTAATAGACAGTCGACTGTAGTATTAACATCAGTCGCCTGTATGGTCTTCTGGAGAAAGAGTGCAGCTCTCTATTTTGATCCATCCCCTGATGCAGTCGTCTGCTGAAGGATTAACAGGCGCCTGTCCTGTTTGTCAGTCGACTGTATTGTCTTCATCAGTCGACTGTCCTGGCTCAGAATATAGTCGTTGGGTATTTTCTAGCCGTTGATCAGTCGACTGTATTTTGATCAACAGTCGACTGTTCCTGTCGTTTTCACCCAGTTTCTCGCTGTTGCGGAATTCTTTCTTTGGCTGTTTCCTTGGGTTTTGGGGCTTCATATGGGGTTCCTATATATATGAGTGTGCTGTCATCACTTGAGAACTCTTGACAACACTTGATAACTCTTGACTCTGTAGAAAATCTCAAGAGATCAATAAGCAACTCTCAAGCTCCCTCATTTCCCTCTATTGAGCATTCATCTATCTTCATGCATTGAAGTCCAGCTCAAGGGAAATCATCCAAGTGCTCTCAAGCATATCACAACACTTGGAGATCCTCTTCCATGACTTGCATCCATTCATGAGTAAGCATCTCAAGGCATAGGTAAGAGTATTTACTTTACTTGGTATAATTTGTTTTCCTATTTCTCTTTATGGGATTAGGATACTCTCTTTGTGGGAGTTTCTCTCTTTGTGGGAGGTTGTCTCTTTATGGGATTAGGGAATTCTCTTTATGGGAATTAACTCTCTTTGTGGGAGTTCTAGTGTCCTAGTGTAGGGCTAACTCTAATTCTCTGAGTGTGAGTTAGTTATTCTCTGTGTGGGAGTCTTGATCCTCGTGTAGGATTGGTGGGGTCCTTGTGTAGGGCATAAATCCTCTTTGTGGGGTATCTCCTTGTGAGATTTGTATTCACTTCTCTGTGTGGGAATATAGTGGATATTGCTGTGGCTGGACGTATCCAAGTTTGGGGAACCAGGGTAAAACTTTGTGTTTGCGTTTGGATTGTTTATGCCTTTAAATTCCTCTTGCATTTATTATTCCGCATTTGCATGTTTAATTTTTATTGGACAATTTTATTGCCATTACACTATTCCCCCCCCCTCTAGTGTGTGTTGTTAGTATTGCAAGGGTAAGGCGATCCTTACACGTTTTACATTCAAAATTCGAATCTTTTAAAATGTGAGAAGGAGAGAATATCACCGATGTGAATACTCATTTTGCTAACATTACGAAATGAGCTTGCAGGATTATGAAAGAAACTTTCCGAATACGAGCAGGTAATGAAGATACTAAGATCCTTCCGACCCGAATGGAAGGGAAAGACAACGGCTATTCGAGAAGCTCATAACGTAAAGGACCTTACCATCGAGGAACTAATGGGAAATCTCATGGCATATGAGATTGAACTTGAAGAAGATAAGAAGATCGAAGAAAAATCAAAGAAGAAGAATCTCGCGTTGAAAGCTCAAGAAGAAGATTCCGACTACATGGACAAAGGAGACCATATTGCTTTCATCTCAAAGAAATTTAAAGAGTTCATCACAAGTAAGTATGGTAAACGTCCTTTTAGACCCACTAACGGTATTATTTGTTTCGGTTGCAATAAACCAGGGCACGCCAAAAGAGACTGTCCATTGGAAAGAAACAATCGTGATTCCAGAGATCGTGGGAAGAACAGAGACAATAATGAAAAGAGAAACAATGGAAGAAACAAATTCCGACGACCAAAGAAGGAAGCTTACGCAGCCTTCGATCAGAGCGACGATTCCTCGTCCGATGAATCCTCAGCAGAAGACAATGATGAAAGAAGAGTGTTACGCCTATTTGGCCGAGGCCCGAAAGACACAAGCCCGAAAACCCGACCCCCGGTCAAGAGCCCATCTGAGCACTCAGGCCCACTCGATAAGGCCCTATCGGGGACTCCCCCGAATGTAGATCCGACCCGGCCCCGGTAACATACGGGTCACCCACCCACTCCTGCGATAACCGCTCCCTCGATCCCACGACCACTTAATGGCAGTTATGGGGGGAGGCTGGCATGGCGCAGGGAGCGGCGGCAGGGGGCAGATTGAGGGGGCACGATTGGGGGCGGACGAGCAACGTGGGTCGGGGGCAATCACGGCGGAGGTCTATAAAGGGGCTAGGATGACAACAGGAGAAAGGACCGCATCTCAGGTATCTAGAACCTAAGGTACTCCATCAACGACCTAGTTCCCCCATTTCATTTCCTTCCTCCCCCCGCTCGTGCCGTGAGACGCCGTTCCGATCTCCTCACGAGTCGAACCGTCTCCGCCGGGACTCCTCTTTCAGATCTCTGTCTGACTTAGGCATCGGAGGGGATTTGGCCGGAACCAAGGTCCGGCCCCCTGACGAGCATTCTCGCCTACGTAGGAGGGCATCAGATCAACGGGCCGAGGCTTCCCCTCCGCCCCTCGCCGACCACGCAACCAGCTGGATGATTGAGGCTTCCCCTCGTCGTTCGACCGCCGAGGCCGAGCGCAACCCACCGAGGCCGAGTGACTCGACCCGGGCCGAGGCTTCCCCTCGCCCTTCACCGAACACGCATCTAGCTGTGACGACTGAGGCTACCCCTCGTCGTCCTACCTTCGAGGACGTGCTCGTCTGTCCGAGGCCGAGCGTCTCCACCAGGGCCGAGGCTTCCCCTCGCCCCATCTGCACCGATTCGAAGCCCCCGAGGGACCCAAGCGGGCCCCTTAACCACGTTGACCGGGTTCTCCACGGTCAACGCTTTGTAGTGAGAAAACACTTTGAAACATCTGGCGCCGTCTGTGGGAACCGAAAACCGTCCCACGAAGCAGCAAACCACACCAACAATGGCACGAGCCAGCAATGGAAGGAAGCGCATGCCCCCCATCCTGGAGGAGGGGAATGGCGCATCAAACGGCAACCCCGAGGACACGCCCGTCGGCGCCCACCCCGCCCTCTCAACCGAAGAGACCGACGGCTCAGAACTGGCCACGCATGGACAGCTCCGCGCCCTGGCTCAGGAGACCAACGCGAGCCTCCAGACGTTGGTCGTGACGGTACAGCAGCTCGTCGTCCCTGCGCCGTCCAATGGAGGCACGTTGGACGATAGCCATCGATGGGCGAGAGGTCCCCCGCACTTGCGGTCCGCCGTGGTTGACGACCACGGGACCCAGAAACCGAACACGGAGCGTCGGTTCACGCTGTCCGGCTCTCGTCAAGCGAGGTCGCGTGCCTCCTCCCCTTATCGTGAAAGGAGCCGAAGAGAAACCGAAGGGACGGAGGGCGAATCGATGACGGCATCATCTCGTCGGTCACGGTCGTCCCGCCGCAGGAGAAGCGAACGACACCACTCAAGAGACCGATCACGGCGGAGCAGGAGCTCCCGCAGGAGGAGTCGGGAGCGTCGGGTCAGCCCGACCCCCAGCGTGGCGAGGGTCGTGGAGCCAGCCCCGCTGGCACCTGTGCATCCTCCACCTCTGATCGAGCCAGAGGCAGGCAACTGCCGCATCCCCGGGGGCATCCACAGAGACCGGTGCCCCTTATCACGGAGAATAACCGACGCACGGGTCCCCTCTCGATTCAGGATCCCGGTGCTAGGAAAGTACGACGGGATAGGGGACCCGGGACACCACGTGATGGACTACGAGGGGGACATGTCCTTCCAGGGAGCTGACGATGACCTGCTTTGCCGGGGCTTCTATTCTACTCTCAGGGGAGCGGCGAGGACCTGGTACCACAGCCTGCCCGGCCGCTCCATCGACAGCTTCGAGGAACTAACCCAGTTGTTCTGCAAACAGTTCATGGCGGGGAGGCAGATCAAGCCTGGTGCTGAACATCTGTTCAACATAGTGCAAGGCCCGGCCGAGCCGCTCCGACAGTTCATGCGCCGCTTCAATGCGGAAAGGCTGAACGTGAACAGCCCTCCTGACCTGGTGGTCCAGACGGCCCTTAAGAAAGGGCTTCGCCACAGAGGCCTCAAGAAGTCCCTACACAACGATCCCCCGAAGGACCTCCCCGGGATCATGGCGAGGGCTGAACGCTCCATGCTGACCGAGGAGGCCTTGGCCGAGGATGCAGGAAAAGCCACTCGAGGGACCAAGCGCAGCGACGGCGGATGAGTCAGCCTAGAAGTGTACCGAACCGAGAAGAGGCCGAGGAACAGACAGCGGGGAGAAAGCGCGAGGGACACCACCCCAGACGCCGTCCTCGCCCAAGTACAGAAGGAAGAGCGAGCTGATCGCCCCCCACTGAAGGCTAAAAGAGGTGGGAAGAACAGGGAGAAGTACTGCAAGTACCATAAGGACGATGGCCATGACACTGAAGACTGCTGGCATTTGAAGAAGGACATTGAGAAGCTGATGAGCCGGGGGCACGCCAGGAACCAGGTCGACGAACCGGCCCACGGAGAAGGGACCTCCATGCAGCCAGACAAGGGGAAGAAGATCAACACCGTCCAAGGTCCCCTCCGCATCATAGAGTGAGCGGGCGATGTCTCTCCCCCCGGTTGCAGCCTAGTAAGAGGGAGTTATCTAGGTTTACATCCCTCTGTCTAGCTTCATTTTCTTTTTTCCTTTCCTCCAAATGTACCGGTCCGACAGGACTCTTGAGAGTACAAATGCATTCCCTTTTTGTCTTTTCTTAAATCCCCGACGGAGTTGACATTTCACTAATAGTGCAAAAGAATGAAGGCCACTGCCTCACTGGAGGAGGAAGGAGGACACTGCCCTCGCCGACCGACTCCTGCGCTTAGAAGCCTGAGGGCAGTTCCCCTAGCAGGCACGGACGCCGACCGGTCCTAAGCCGAGGAGCCTCGCCCTCGCCGACCGACTCCTGCGCTCATAAGTCTAGGGGCAATCCCCCCAGCCAGCATGAACGCCGACCGGTCCTAAGCCGAGGAGCTTTGCCCTCGCCGACCGACTCCTGCGCTCGCAAGTCTGGGGGCAGTTCCCCCAGACAGCGCGAACGACGACCGGCTCTAAGTCGAGGGACTTTGCCCTCGCAGACCGACTCCTGCGCTCATAAGCCTGGGGCAGTTCCCCTAGCAGGCACGGACGCCGACCGGTCCTAAGCCGAGGAGCCTCGCCCTCGCTGACCGATTCCTGCGCTCATAAGTCTGGGGGCAACTCCCCCAGACAGCGCGAACGACGACCGGTCCTAAGCCGAGGAGCTTTGCCCTCGCCGACCGACTCCTGCGCTCATAAAGTCTGGGGGCAATTCCCCCAACAGGCACGGACGTCGACCGGTCCTAAGCCGAGGAGCTTTGCCCTCGCCGACCGACTCCTACGCTCGCAAGTCTGGGGGCAGTTCCTCCAACAAGCACAGACACCGACCGGTCCTAAGCCGAGGAGCTTTTCCCTCGCCGACCGACTCCTGCGCTCATAAGTCTGGGGGCAACTTCCCCGAGACACGGACGCCGACCGGTCCTAAGCCGAGGAGCTTTTACCCTCGCCGACCGACTCCTGCACTCATAGGTCTGGGGAGAATCCCCCCAGCCAACGCCAACGTCATCCAGTCCTAGGCCAAGAACAAGGCAGCAACGCAAAGTACACGAGAAGTCCGAGTAAGTCAATTTCATTTATAACAGTTAACCAGGGTACAAAAATGTGTCTTATTTACAAGGAGTCAAGGCGAGGAGACCTCTCTACAAATAATCCACTCACGACGAATGACAAAGTTCGTCACCTACAGAAGCTAGGTCGACCCCGACAGAACAAAATTGGTTGACAAAAGACCCAAAGTAGTTGGCAGCCATGCAACCAGCAATTATTGGCCCCGGAACCGGTAGCGAAGCCGAAGGAGATAGCGGGGTCCATTTCAAGTAGACTGGCCCAAAGCGAAGCGGATGCTTAAAAATTTGAGGATAAGGCCAGGAGGGACGGCTTAGGGGGCCCGGTCTCGGGAGGACACATCCTCGGGCACTTCGCCCTGCTCGGAGCGAGGGGGATCGACCGGCGGAGGGGCTTGCCGAACACGCTCCGCACATTCCCGGAAGGAAGACTGGACGACTTCGACGATCCGAGGGGCGATGAGGTCTTCATACTTACCGAAGGCCTCCCTGAGAACCTCGAAGATCCTCTTCCCCAGGGTCTCGACGACGGCCTTCTCCACCTCCTCTGCAAGCCGCATCACCTGGCGCCGATCCGACAGTTCCCTCTGAAGCTCCTCCCTCTCCAGGCGGAACGACTCCGCCGCTTCCTCAGCTGACTGATGAGCATCCTCCAGCTTTCCTTGGAGGTCACCCACTCGTCCCTCCAACTCGGCCACACAGAGGTTGAGACGCCGAGACTCCATCTGGGCCTCCGTCATGGCCACCTCAGCCGCCCCGGCCCACTCCTGGGCCTTCATGGAGGACTCCTCCAGCTCCCTAAAGCGGACGGCTCGACACTGCAACTCCACAGCGAGCGCTGAACCCTGAAAAGACGAGACATGTGCTAAGAAGAGGATAAAGAGAAAGAGAGGATAGCAAGACGACCGAACCTGTTGAAGGATCCAGACCAAGGAATCCGACATCTTGTCGGCCAGGATCTTCTTGAGGAGGCTACGGTCCCGGGGAGGGACGGAGACCTCGGCAACCTGCTGGGCCAGGGCTCGGTCAACAAACATCGAACTCCCAGGGACGACGATCGAAGCCAAGTCGCTCGCCAACAAAGCCCCGACCCCCGGTGATACGGGCGAAGACGCTGCGAGGGGGGGTGGCTGACAAAGCTACCGAAGGATCCCCGGCGGTCGCCACGGGAAGCGCGGAACCTGCCGGACTGGAGGGATCCACGTCCTCCCTCCTCTTCTTTCCTCCGTGGGGCTCCGAAGGTGCCGGAGGGGAACACTTCCGCCTCGCACCATCCTCACCCCCGGGAAGGAGATTGCCAGAAGAAGAGGTGGGAGGCGCGGCCACCACCTTACCCACGGAAGGCTCGGCTCGGCGCACTTCCTCCTCAACAGTCCTCCGAGGCGCCCTTCCAGAGGTACTACCTCGGCTCCGAGCGGCTCCACGACGGATCAGCTCATCGACATCACGGACGCACTCGCGGCCTGCCATCCCTGCAAAGGAGACCAAAATCAGGATGAGTCGTAGGGCGATCCGAGGATGAAAAAGCGACCTACCCGGAGACCACAAGATGGCCTTCAGGAGTAGGTCATCCAACAAAGACCAGATGGACTTCGATTCCAAAGGAAGAGCCAACAGCAGTGCGGCGGCTGCCCGGTCGACGTCTGAGAGAGCTAGCGACGGGCGAGGCTGGACAGAACCGCCCCAACTTGTCAAAATCTGGGCATCCCCAGGAAAACCACAAAGACGTAATCTGAACTCCAATCCCCCGACCAGCGGGGCAGCCCGATCAAGCATTCCCTCCTCGAGCGGGCTCGGAGCTGCAGCCATAACCCCGGGCCGACCGTCTGGATCTGGTAAAAATGGAAGAGAAGGGGGAGGGACGGCTCCAGGCCGCGGGTGCAGCAGAGCGTGGCGAAGCCCGTCAGTACCGCAATCGAGCAGGGTGTAAACTGACAAAGCAGCACCATGAGATACTCCATGACCTGGATAAGGAAGGGATTGAGTGGGAAACGAAGACCCAGGTGAAACATTTCGACGTAGACGCCGACTTCATTGCTCCTCGGAAGACAAATCCGCTCGTCGACGAATGGAACTCGGACATCGTACGGGAAGCAGAGATACCTTTCCCGGATCTTCGAGACCACCGAAGGAACGGTTCTCGATGGCGTACGGAGGATGACCGGGGGCACGCTAAGACGCACGGCGGCCGACGCCACGTCATCGCAGGCGTAGTCTGGGAATAGCTTCCCCTTCCCCTTATCTTGGAGGGGACGACTCCCGGAAGAAGAACCTGATCCCACTGGCCGGGGCCTGCCCCGCCTGGACTCTGGAGAATCCCTCGCCCCTCAGCCAGAACCGCCTATCCTAAGAGCAGCCATA
Organism: Scilla litardierei; assembly: GCA_030789695.1. Lineage (NCBI taxonomy): Eukaryota > Viridiplantae > Streptophyta > Magnoliopsida > Asparagales > Asparagaceae > Scilla > Scilla litardierei. The sequence continues at coordinate 554,108,691 of CM061142.1, forward strand.
ATACGAGAGCGAGAAAGAAATTACCTTTTAGCTAGTTTGAAGGAGGCGAAGAAGCGAAGGCGACGGGAGACTCCGAGTTGTAGAAAGCCTAGAGCAATGGGAAGAGCAAGAAAGGAGAGGAGATCAACGCAGCTGGGGATCTTATATATCGGACGCGGGGACGAATTCGAAGCACCTGACAATAACACGTGGCAGGACTCGAAGAACCGGTGGCGTTTCGAAATCGGCGCCAGGGGAAGTCCAATCGATCCGCCTCATCATGACCTACATTTATGACCACGCCTTGATTAAAGCGCCACTCGGAATCCCAGGAGGCACAGCGGCCGAAACGAGCAAGCCAAGGCCGGTCGACCCCCCCAAGGGCGGCTCACAAACCCCTCGGCTTCTCGACTTAAGACGACCCCACGAGCGATGGGGATGAGCTTGCAGCTACACGTGGCAGCATCAGAAGACCAACGGTGCTTCGGAGCCCGTGCCTTAAAAGTATCGAACGGACCAACTCATGATGACGACCAATAAATGAGTCGGCATCGATTGGCGAGCCTGTCAAAGTCGGCGGAAGTCACATCGGCCGAGCCGAACCAGCCGAGGCCGATCGACCCGACCGATAGGGGCAATTGTTACGCCTATTTGGCCGAGGCCCGAAAGACACAAGCCCGAAAACCCGACCCCCGGTCAAGAGCCCATCTGAGCACTCAGGCCCACTCGATAAGGCCCTATCGGGGACTCCCCCGAATGTAGATCCGACCCGGCCCCGGTAACATACGGGTCACCCACCCACTCCTGCGATAACCGCTCCCTCGATCCCACGACCACTTAATGGCAGTTATGGGGGGAGGCTGGCATGGCGCAGGGAGCGGTGGCAGGGGGCGGATTGAGGGGGCATGATTGGGGGCGGACGAGCAACGTGGGTCAGGGGCAATCACGGTGGAGGTCTATAAAGGGGCTAGGAGGACAACAGGAGAAAGGACCGCATCTCAGGTATCTAGAACCTAAGGTACTCCATCAACGACCTAGTTCCCCCATTTCATTTCCTTCCTCCCCCCGCTCGCGCCATGAGACGCCGTTCCGATCTCCTCATGAGTCGAATCGTCTCCGCCGGGCCTCCTCTTTCAGATCTCTGTCTGACTTAGGCATCGGAGGGGATTTGGCCGGAACCAAGGTCCGGCCCCCTGACGAGCGTTCTCGCCTACGTAGGAGGGCATCAGATCAACGGGCCGAGGCTTCCCCTCTGCCCCTCGTTGACCACGCAACCAGCTGGACGATTGAGGCTTTCCCTCGTCGTCCGACCGCCGAGGCCGAGCGCAACCCACCGAGGCCGAGCGACTCGACCCGGGCCGAGGCTTCCCCTCAACCTTCGCCGAACACGCATCTAGCTGGACGACTGAGGCTACCCCTCGTCGTCCTACCTCCGAGGAAGTGCTCGTCTGTCCGAGGCCGAGCGTCTCCACCAGGGCCGAGGCTTCCCCTCGCCCCATCTGCACCAATTCGAAGCCCCCGAGGGACCCAAGCGGGCCCCTTGACCACGTTGACCGGGTTATCCACGGTCAACACTTTGTAGTGAGAAAACACTCTGAAACAAAGAGAAACAGCACACATGTGCTTCATGGCTTCTACATCCTCTAAGGTAAGTTTGCATCATTACTCATCTAGTGACAATGATTCGTCATCAAGCGATGATGAAGACATGGACTATACGGGAGCATATAAGGAGCTATGCAAAATGCATGAAAAGCTCATAAAAACATAGAAGAGCACTTAGAAGTATTAAAAAGGATGCTAAAGAAAAGGAAGAAGTCATTAAGTAAAATATTCTTCTTAAAGAAAAGAATGACTCTTTGCAAAAAGACATTCTATCCGTAATTGAAAAAGTTGAGAGTTTGAATAATCTTCTCGTATCTGTCAAAGATAAATACGACGCTAAGATGAAAATTATTGAAAATTCCAACAAAGGAAAAGGGAAGCTAGATAGTTTAATAAAAAACCAAAAAGCTTCATCTAGCAAAACCGGACTCGGTTATGATTCACATCATACCAAGAAACGGGTTAAGCATACTAGGATGTATCATTCTAACAAAAAAAATTTGAGCATCTAGATACCGAAGAACTTGTCCGATCAACGAAAGAAAAGGTATGCTACAAATTTTGTTCAACAAGTTCATTTAAGCAAAAACTATAAATATGATTTTCATGAAGGAACTAAACCATAATGGGTTTGGCTTCCTAAAGACTAACCCTCCGGAAAAAACCAAAGAGTACCATAAACATTTATTTTTCAGGTACTCTAAAGAAACAAAGAGGAGAAAACAAGATCCAACGCTTGATAAATGGATCAACATCAAAAGCTTTCTTTTGCAACTTAATCATATTTTTTGCAAAATATATATGCTTAAATTTATTTAAATGAATTAATATTTTTTTCTCTCTTTATATAATTCTAAATGTTTGTGTTATACTTTTAAAACATTGCGTGTTCAGAAAACGCACTCAGTCTTGGATCAAAATCCCTCGGAATGAGAAAACGACTCAAACCAGTAGGGAGTCGACTACTACATGAGGGAGTCGACTACCAGCGTGTGTGCGGAATTCTGGGTTTGGTTTTTTGACTAACTCCTATTGGGTTATATGGAGTTAATGGGTTCATATCCACAAGGCAACTTATACCCTATAAACTAAACTCTATCCTAACCACTCATTTCTTGATCCAATGTCCCTCATTCTTCACCATCTTTCACCCCTAAGTTAAAACCCCCAAGAGTAAAACCCTAGTGTAGCCGACTACCCCTTCCCCTCCTCTCTTGAAATTTTCTCTCTTGGTGCTTGGGTTGCTTGGAGCTCTCTCAACTCTTGACTTCATCTCTTTCTCAAGCTTACTCAAGGTAAAAACTTTTCTCATCATCTTTATTTCATGATTTCCTTGCATATCTAGTATTGTAAATTCTTGTTTTTACTCTATCTAGATGCCTCTTAAGGGAATATTTTCTAAGAAGAGGAAAGTTTCAACTGAATCTATTTCTGAGAAAGAAACAACCTTACCCAATTTGTTTAGGAGTACCACCTACGAACATTTTGTCAAAATCTCCAAGAAACCCATTCTCCATGAAAGATTTGTCAAACTTGAGCATATTGTAAACTATGGCATTGATAGCATACTAGAATTTCAGAACTTAGCTAACCTATTTTCCTCTGAAAACACTCATCTCTGCTATCCCAGACTTGTGCACCTATTTTATGCTAATATGGATTACGATCTTGCCAAAAGCCGAATTATCACCAAAGTTCTTGATACAAAACTTGCCATAACCGTAAAATCTCTAGGAGAAGCCCTAGGCATCACATATACTGGCATGTTACTTGATAAAATAGAGATGACTAAAGGAAGTATTTTAGAGAGAATGTATTTGCCAGGAAAGCATTTCCAAACTAAACTTCTTTGTAGCAATCTTCGCTATCCGGCAAGAATTCTGGCAAATATATTGTCCTACAATATTACTCAAAAATCTGGTAGTCACTCTATACTATCTGAGAAGCAGGCCAAGTGTATCTATGCTATGTTAGGGAATATCTGTTTCAATTGGGCCAAAGTCATCATGGACTCCATTCTTGCTTCAGCCTCTTCAGATAGACCCTCATCCACTTTAGCACATGGACATTACCTCACAATCTTGTTTATTAGCTATAATGTACCTTTGGATAATGAAACTTCAATTCTGGAACCGGCACGCATATTTGATGTCCATGCTCTTGGAAGAATGAACCTACATCATGATCTTGATGAAAATATTCCCGAAGAGAAACTTGTTATCACGCCACGCTTCCCAAACTACGGAGGCGAAACGTGACTAAGGCCCGCTTAGGCCGGAGCTATGAAGCTCGGGCCCAATAAGCGTTTGTGTGGTACTCCAAGACGAAGGAACATGTCCATGCAAGTTAGTACGAAACAATAAAAGTATTGAAAAGGAAACATTCATTTTATTCCAATATATCAATCCAGAGTACTGAGTGTCTAACAAAGCCTGACTCGGCTACAACGACAGAAAAGTGAACTACTGGGGCAAGCACCCCACCTAGACAGAAAATAAAAGGTGCTATGCACCCAACTAAACTGTAGTGAGACCTCTGGATCAGCAACGTGAAGACCTCTAGCTCTGGTCCGCCTCGGGCACGTACTCTGGGTCGGCGTCCTCGGGTTCTACGTACTCAGGCAGGTCTGCCTTGTCAACGTACTCTGGCTCAACACCTGATGCACAGCACCCAAAAGAAAGGAACTGTATGTCAGGTAAAGACTACAAAGAGGGTTAGACTCTACTACAAGTGTACCGAAATTTTAAGCAACGATTTACTGGTTGATTAGCATGCTGGGGTTATAACAGAGTAACAAAAGAAAGTAAACGCAGCAGGAAAGTAAAACGTGTCAAGCAGTAGTCGTAGCGTGTACTACTGACTACGGGACTAACCTAAACGGGTCGAGACAAGACGTGACAAGACAAGACACGACACGACAAGACAAGACATGATTCGGAGTGAAAAGTGTATATTTATACCCCCTAACTACCCCCATTTTGTGCTAAAGATTATACTTAATATTGGTCTTTTGGGTGATTTTCACTTTATGTTTCATTTTTAGAGCTTATTCTCATTCTTGGCACAAAATACGGTTTTTATCGTTCTTATTGGCTTCCTACTATTTTTCATATGCTCTTGTTATTATTGTGATCATATCTCCATTTTTTGGGAATTATTTGAGCATGTGAATAATTTATATGGAATTTTGGAAGTCAATATAGTGTGTTTTAATAGTCATTAAATTAATTTTCACATCAAATGGACTAATTTCTCCTTTTCCTATTTTTCACGTACTCCTGGGAGTCTTAAAGAATTTTCAGAATTTTCTGGGATTTTTCTGGGATATCTAGGTATTTTTGACGATTTAATTGGAGTAGAAAAGGGGTTGAAAACCCAAGAAAAGGAATTTTTGGGGGCGCCACGTGGCACGATCCCGTGGTGCCACGTGGCGCCACATCCAACCGTAGGCCGTCGCTTGGGTTATAATCAAATTAAAAAAAGTTTTAAAAACGAAGCTAGCTTCGGCCCGCTCGAAAACGAGCGGGCCGTCGCTTAATTAAAAAAAATTTAAAAAAAAATTGCGCGCGCTGCGGGCCGGCCCGTCCCGCTGTAAAATGAGAAGCGGGGGCGAGGGGCATGCGAGCAGCACGTGCCCCCCTCAAATTGATGCGGGCGGTCGAGCGGGTCGGGCGTTGACCCGGCGCCCGACCCGCAATGTAAGTAAGAGGGGGGGCCAGTGTGAATTTGCGAGGGATATTCATTTTTTTTCGGCCAGCAGCTGGTTTTAGGCGATTTTTAGGGCTTTGGAGGGGTTTCTTCCCCAAAGGGCTTTGGAGGGGAGGAGGCCATTGGTGGAGCATGGAAAGCTTGGTTGAGGAGCAAATTGGTAGAGAGAAGCTCATTTGGAGAGATCTTGGGTGAAAAATTTCCTCTCCCCTTTTGTATTTTTGCATCTCTCAATTTGTAATGAATTTGAATTAGTTGTGAATGAAAATTCAATCTTTTATTTCATGATGATTGAGTAGTGTAAATGGTTTGGGTTGTGGTTAATTGAGTTGGATGTTAATTTTAGCCCTAATTCCCTCCTTGCCCAATTTTGAATGTTAATGTTGGATGATTATTAGGGAATAATTTTAATTGGTTAAGTCCCGAGAGGTCACAATTCGAGACGAATCCATGCTCCTAACTTGATTAGTGTCGTGATAATAAATCCATCCCTATTGCAAAATTTCATGTTCATGAACGCTAAATATTCCGATTGGGCTTCCTTAGCCGGATGACCGATTGTGTTATATGCGGTAATTAGAGATTAATTAACACCAAACTTAATGAACCCTCAACCCATGCTCTCTCTCCTAGCGATCCTACTCCACCTTTGGCTCTCTAACCCTACCCACTTAGGTTAGATTTTTAGTTTCACCACACTCTTTCCCACACTCATCCACCGTTAATTGAGGTGGTTGAATCACGCTTTCTTTTTCTTTATCTATCAAATTTGTGAACGTAGAACGACATGTCCCTGTGATCCGACCCGGTAATCACCGGTTATTTATATATTACATTGACACTCCTATGCTTGGGAGTGGAAGGCGTGCCCCGTGTGCGTTTTTCCGGTTCAACCAATTGGCGCCGTTGCCGGGGACAACGGTTTCTATTATTAGCAATTTTTGATTGATTTTGAAATATTTAGTGTGATACTTCTATCTCTTAGTGTGTGTCTTTCCATTTATTTATTTTCCACTTATTGAGTCTTTTGCTTGTTTATTTTCATTTTCTTGGAAAAAAATTTTACCATGGCATCATCTTCAGATTTTTTGGACGTTGATTTGGAGGATATCCCACTTCCGACATACTTTCATTGCACGGAGTGGGAGAATCCTCATTTACATATTAAAAATTTTGAAGATTGGATGTATGCATGTCTTGGTGGGAACATTAGCGATGATTGCATATACTTCAGATTTTTTCCATCTTCGTTACAAGATGATGCTAGACTTTGGTTTGATTCATTGTCTCTCGACTCACATTTTACTTGGTTTTCATTTCAGGCTGAATTTCTCCGAGTATTTTTGCCTATCTTTTTGGATCAAGTGCAGGGGCGGCAGGCCATGGAGCAGTACATAGTGAGCTTTGCCCAAGCTGAATGGGAGGCCTACCATCAGGCTTGGCAAAGGTTCACTGATTTGGTGCTTGCGTGCCCACACCAGAGTTTCCACGAAGATCATCTCCTGCAGATATTTTATACTGGATTATCGCCATCTGGGCGAGATTTCGTGTAGATGAGCTGCGGTGGGGAGTTCTTCGATTATTCGACCGAGGATTCATGGTGTTACCTGAGGGACCTTGCAGAGTGGGAGCAGACTGCGCCATCTGGAGAGCTGTCACTTGGATATGAGGATGATGGCATATCCCAGTTTGCACTTCAGGATGCAGAGCAGCAGGTCCAGTGTCAGTCTGAGGAGCCAGCTGAGGGCTCGTTCCATTGTGACCCTATGGAATACCAAGAAAAACCTGTGAAGAGTGTGCATTGGGGCCAAGTAGAGGAATTTGAGCATATATATTTTGAGGAGTCAGAGGAGATAGATGATGGAGTGCGTGTCGACCACGACGGTGACACGATGCATTTTCACTTTGAGGTTGAGGATGAAGCAGATGTGCATGATGGCCGAGAGCAGATTGAGGACACCATGGAGCCTGAGCCACGATCCACTTCAGAATTAGCTTCACTGGTCGAGGCGGTTGAGTATTTAGGGAGGACGACTGAGATGAACTATTTCTGGGATGACGAGGGTGATGCGTGCTTGGATTTGCCCGAGACGAGTCTACCTCCAGTCCTGTCACATATGTCACTTCCCTCGCCTCAGGATGCGCACTTGCCAGTCATCGAGGAGGTTTGTCAGGAGCAGTTACCATTTGTGGGGAGTGCCGCAGAGATTGTTGATGTTGACGTCGAGGAAGAGGATAGTGACGGGTGTAACGATCGGTTTCCGATCCTACTTTCTTTGTGCACGTGCTCTTGATCGTGCACGTGTTTATTTTTGACTTTATTTGATTTTGAACATTATTGTGTGATATGTTGACGTGATTGTCTCTGAAAGTATTAGATTGTGGAACAACGTTGGAACGACATATCTCGAGTCGTTCTTCCGCGATACTAACTTATTTGATGTGACGTCGTGACTTTCTGTTTTGACGCGAGACGTTTCTATTTTTAGTTTCGTCTCTCGACGTCGAAATTTAGATCCGTCTTCTCCAATCTCTTTCTTTCGTCGTCTCGAATGCCCTATAATTATTTTACAATTTTTGGACTTAATTTGACCTAATTTCCATTTTTTTGAAAGTTTTAAATAATTTTAAAACCTATTTTTATAAGTGTTTTAATTACAATAAAATTCCTATATTATAAAAACGTATTACAAAATTTTTTGACCAAATTTCAGAATTTTTGTCTGCACACAAATTTCGTGAGGGAGAGGAGAGTAGTTTTAAATTAAATTAAATATTTTAATTATTTTAATTACGTTTTTCTTAAACCCTAACCCTAACCCTAGCTCTAACCTATTTATATTAGCCCTAGGCTAAGTTATTTCCGCATTACACAAAACCCTAGCCGCCGTTTCCCCTCCCAAAGCTTCGTCGCAACATTGTGACGAACGCTCCAGTGCACGACCGACGGCCGCCCCCGTAAATCCCGTGCCCGACCGGAGCCGCTCCCCGCATCGCCCGCTCGCATCGCCCCGCTGCAAGCCCCCCCCCCCCCCCCCCCCCCCCCCCCCCCCCCCCCCCTGTCGCCCGCTCCGACCGAGAGCATCGCTCGGTCAGACCGAGCGCCCGCTCCGCACAACCGCTTCGCCCGCACCCCGCTGCACGGTCGCCCGAATCGCCAGCGCTTGACCGACCCGCCTCGTCGGTCTGACCGAGAGGCCGCCCCGCATCCCCCCAAGCGCTGCACGCCCGCACCCGCAAGCGCCCGACCGACGGGATCCATCGGTCAGACCGAAGGATTCCCTCGCACCGCCCAAGCTCTCGCCTCCGCTGCGCGGCAACCCTCCCGACCGAGAGCCCCTCTCGGTCTGACCGAGGGATTTCCTCGTACCGACGGTGTCCGACCGACAGCAGATCGTCGCAACCTAGTTTCTCCCACACCAACTCCTTTGATGGGCCCCCAAGTTCTCCAGAGGTGTTGTGGGTCCCCCATTGACCCCTAGCACTGCTGTGGGCGCCACTTGGGTGTGCTACTTCGTGGATTTACCGTCTACGACGTTGCGACACGTCGTAGGCCTTCGTCGCAAGTTTCGACTTTTGGGGAATCGTGCGAGGACCATATCTGAAGCTGAGGAGCCCTCCGATCAGACACGACTTCCTATCTACGACAAACTCCGGTTCAGGTTGGTTCCCCGAAACTCGTAGAAACCCCCCCCCAATAGCTGACTGAACCCTAAACTAAAAATCGTCAACTTGAACTAAAATTTACTTTCCAGCACCAGTAAAACGTTGTACGAACTTAGAAAATCGACGAATGGACTTTGTTGACTGTGCACATAGGATAGATCGTCGATTAGGCTGAAACATTAAAAAAGTGACTTTTGACGAATAGGATAGTCCCGATAACCTAGAAACGAACCCTAATAGGATTTGATGAAATTGAGACCTGACACCGTCGCCGTGGCGATATTTCAGACGGACTTCCGCGGACGAGACGCTTTGACGAGACGCTTCGAGAGGACGACACACTCGTCATCGCAGGCAAGTGTATCCACTTGCACTTTTGGCCGTGCTTAGGCCTTAGTTGGTTAGAATTGTTAACTGTGAACAAAAAGAACCAGACGTGAAATGATAGCGTCCGGGACGACTCCTGACGGCTCAGACTTGACGACGAAGTCTGAGCCTGACAACAACAACTTTTGATATTGTAGTGTTATCATGTGTGTGCGTGCGTGTGGACACCCTAGAATAACAACTCCCTACACTTGTCATGACGTGTCCTGTTACACAAAAAGCCTTCGGGCGTTTCGGATGCTTCCCCCGCGAAAGTGATCCCTGTTACACAAAAAGCCTTCGGGCGTTTCGGATGCTTTCCCCCGCGAAAGTGATCCCTGTTACACAAAAAGCCTTCGGGCGTTTCGGATGCTTTCCCCCGCGAAAGTGATCCCTGTTACACAAAAAGCCTTCGGGCGTTTCGGATGTTTCCCCTAGCGGAAATGATCACTGTAAATCTTGTCCTGAGTTCCTGGGTTTGGGGTTGGGTTGAGCGTGCGCACGGTAAGAGGGTCTGATCCCCCTTGAACCGTAAGGCGTGAACCCTTTCGTGTCTCACTTGTCATGTCTTGTCTTGTCCCGTCACGTCTCGTCTTGTCTTGACACCTGTAGGTTAGTCCCGTAGTTCGTAGCACACGCTACGACTACTACTTGTTGCGCTTTACTTTCCTGCTACGTTACTTCTGTTTGTTACTCAGTTATAACCCCAGCATGTTAATCAACCAGTAAAACGTTGTCTAAAAGTTGATACACTTCCAGTTTGGTCTAACCCTGTTTGTAGACCTGACCTGACGTACAGTTCCTTCTTTTGGTGATGTACGTCAGGTGTTGAGCCAGAGTACGTCGATGAGGCGGACTTGCCAGCTGACGGAGAGCCGGAGGACGTTGATCTGGAGTACGACCCTGAGGAGGACCAGAGTTAGAGGCCTCCAGTTGCTGATCCAGAGTTCTGTTCCAGTTTAGATTGGGTGTGTAGCACCTGTTGTTTTCTTGCCTAGGTTGGGTGCTTGCACCAGTAGTTTATTTTTCTGCAGTTGTAGCCCTTCGGGCGTTTTAGACTCTCAGTACTTTTTTTGGATGTTATTTTGGAATAAAATGAAATGCTATCTCTTTCAGTACTTTTATTGTTTCGTACTAACTTGCAGGGACCTGTTTCCTTCGTTTTGGAATACCACATACGCTTATTGGGTCTGGGCTCTCAGCCCCGGCCTAAGCGGGCCTTAGTCACGCTTCGCCTCCGTCCTTTTTGGGAAGCAGGGCGTGACAGGTTTTAGTGGTGGCCCATGCAGGTCCCATTCTTCTGCGAATACGGAACAATCGAAGTATTGAAATTCATTTTATTATCATCCTGTAATTGTACGAGTCTAACCTCTGTGTTTCTGTCAATAGGATGGCAGGACGACATGTTACCCGATCGGGGAACTTTGGCGATGGAGTTCTAGAGGACCAGAGCAGAGACTTCGGTCAGTTTCTGGGTGCGATGAGGGAGATGCTGGATGTTCAGCATCAGTTGGTTCAGCAGTCCCAGCGTGCTGCCCAGGCTGTTCCAGTTGCACCACCACCTCCTCCGCCTGCCCCACGAGCTGCTCCAGGAGTGAAGCAGTTCAACGAGCTCCAGCCGAGGACATTTTCGGGGAAGGAGGGACCCCTAGCTACTGACGAGTGGATCCAGATCACGGAGGAGAAGTTAGTTGCTGCGAAGATTCCTGATGATACCCGTGTGGAGATAGCAAAGATGCAACTGACGGAGAATGCGAGGAACTGGTGGCGCATCGAGGAGAGGCGTCTTGAGAAGCCAGTGGGATGGAAGACCTTCAGGTCTATGTTCAAGGATAAGTATTTCACCAAGTCTGCTAGGAGGGAGCTGCTGAGCAAATTTATAGACCTGAAGCAGGGAGATATGACTGTCGAGGAGTATGAAGCTGAGTTTGAGATGCTGAGCCGTTTTGCCCCGCATATGGTGAGGAAGGAGGAGAAGCGAGCATATCGCTTTCGTCAGGGACTGCGTCCGAAGATCCAGGCTTCTATGTCTTCGGCGAGTTTCTCGACTATGAGAGAGGTGCTTGATGTTGCGAAGAATCATGAGCTCATAGCTCTTCTGCTTGACCCTCCAGCTGATAAGGGGAAGCGTCCCATGGAGCAGTACCGGCCACCTGCTAGGCCGACGATGAGGCCAGTCCAGACAGTACCATTCAAGAGGCCAGGAGCGCATATGCAGATTCAGAGTAAGGGACCATGCCATTACTGCGGGAAGCTAGGACACGTTCAGAAGGATTGCCGGAAGAAGATGGGAATGTGCCTAGTTTGCGGAGATGCCTCGCATGCTGCGAAGGATTATCCGAGAGCTTGTCATGCTGTGGTTGGAGCGCCAGCCCCGTTGTAGATGAGAGCGCCTGCTCCAGTTCAGAGAGGGCCTGCTGTTCATGGACCACCTTTGGCGCCACAGAGGCAGATGTTTCCGAGAGCAGCACAGCCCCAGAGGCCGGCGTATACCATGACTGCTGTGGAGACTGAGGAGCTGGATGGAGTTATAGCAGGTAACTCTTTATCCTAGTCTTTCATTTCATAGTTTAGATCTTATTATTATTAGTGTTGCTTGTTTGACTTGTTTGTTAGAATAGTTGATTTGACCGTAGTTCCCTTATATCTTAGGCACCATTCTAGTCTCCTCTCACCCAGCCTTGGCTTTGTTCGACTCCGGTGCATCTATGTGCATCATATCCCAGAGGTTTGTAACAAAGCACTCCATCCCCACCCATACACTCCCTAAGTGTTGGGACATCACCACAGGGAACGGAGTGGTGACGGTGAACTTGGGATGTCGATCGATTTCTTTGGTGGTCAGTGGACACGAGCTCTTCGTAGATTTCATTGTCCACGATCTGCCACACTTCGATGTCGTTCTTGGCATCGATTGGTTGGGATATTTCCATGCCTCGATCGACTGTCACAGCAAAAGGGTGGTGTTCCGGATTCCAGGTCATCCGGAGTTCGAGTTCCACAGCAGGGACGAGTCACTTGGGCCCATCAGATTTCGGGCCAAGCCGGAGGTGCCGATCGTTGCAGCCATGCAGATGGAGATGGAGATCGAGCGACCAGCAGTCGTCAGAGACTTCGACGACGTCTTCCCGGAGGATATCTCAGGTTTGCCACTCGACAGAGCTTTAGAGTTTGGAATTGAACTTATGCCGGGAGCGCAACCGATATCGAAGGCGCCGTACCGTATGGCTCCCGCTGAGCTCGAGGAGCTGCGGAAGCAGTTAGATGAGTTGTTGCAGAAGGGTTTCATCCACCCTAGTGTGTCACCATGGGGTGCACTAGTTTTACTTGTGAAGAAGAAGGATGGGTCCCGCAGGATGTGCGTGGACTATCGAGGATTGAATGTTGCCACCGTGAAGAATAAGTATACGCTGCCATGCATCGACGATATCTTTGACCAGCTTGGAGGTTCGAGAGTCTTCTCGAAGTTGGACTTGAGGAGTGGATACCATCAATTGAAGGTGAAGAAGGATGATGTTCCAAAGATGGCATTCCGGACGAAGTACGGACATTATGAGTTCGTGGTCATGCCGTTTGGCGTGACCAATGCTCCAGCTGTGTTCATGAATTTGATGAATTTAATATTCTACGACTTCCTGGATAAGTTTGTTGTCATCTTCATTGATGACATTCTTATTTATTCGAAGTCTGAGGAGGAGCACAGCTGTCATCTGAGGACAGTGCTGGAGACGCTGAGGCGACACAAGCTTTATGCCAAGTATAGCAAGTACGAGTTCTGACTGGATAGAGTCGCATTCCTGGGACACGTGGTGTCCGGTGATGGCATATCTGTATATCCGGAGAAGGTCAGAGCAGTCAGAGATTGGCCGACTCTGAGTCAGTGTCAGACATCAGGAGCTTTCTCGACTTAGCAGGCTATTATCGGCGGTTCATCAAAGATTTCTCGAAGATTGCAGAGTCGATGACGAAGCTGACGATGAAGGACATGGAGTTTCTTTGGTCAGATGCTTGTGAGGAGGCCTTCAGTATCTTGAAGGCGAGATTGACCACGGCACCGGTGTTGGCAGTACCGGATCGAAGCGGAGGCTTCGAAGTTTATTGTGATGCATCAGGGAAGGGCCTAGGATGCGTCTTGCATCAGCATGGCCACGTGGTCGCGTACGCTTCTCGTCAGTTACGGACTCATGAGAAGAATTACCCGATGCACGATCTGGAGTTGGCAGCAGTGATTTTTGCACTGAAGATTTGGAGGCACTTCTTGCTAGGTGAGAGTGTGAAGATTTTCACCGATCACAAGAGCTTGAAGTACATCTTTATGCAGAAGGAGCTCAACATGTGTCAGAGGCGATGGTTAGAGCTCATGGCTGACTACGAGATTGATTTGCAGTATCATCCCGGGAAGGTGAACGTAGTGCCGGATGCCTTGAGTAGACTTCCTACTACGATGATGCATACTGCCGACTGGAGGATTCAGCAGGAGCTGAGAGAGATGGATTTGGAGGTTGTCCTACCTGGTGTGGTTCATTCGTTCATGAATTTACAGATTCAGTCCACGATCGTGGATCGGATCAAGGCAGCACAGGCAGGAGATCCGAAGCTGCAGAGGATTAGGAGGCAGGTTGAAGCTGGACTACGGACAGAGTTTGTGATTCATGAGGATGGTTCACTGTGGTACGGCAGTAGACTCTGTGTACCTACAGGTGATGTACGCGAGGAGTTGTTGAGCGAGGCTCATAGCTCGCCATATTCTATATATCCTGGGGGCGCCAAGATGTATAAGGATCTCCGTCTGAATTATTGGTGGATTGGCATGAATAAGAGTGTGGCACGGAGCGTTGCCAAGTGTTTGATATTCCAACAGGTGAAGGCTGAGCACCATCGTACTGCTGGGTTGCTGCAACTGCTTCCTATTCCGGAGTGGAAGTGGCAACATATTACGATGGACTTCGTGACTGGTTTACCTCGGACCCCGAGGCAGAATGACGCAGTTTGGGTGATCGTGGATCGGTTGACCAAGTCTGCGCACTTTATCCATTTCCGAGTGGGCCAGTCTACGGAAGCTTTGGCGAGGAAATATCTGGAGGTAAATCTTCGTTCTACTTTTACTTCTATTTTGATTACCTCTTTGAAATAGTCGTGACGTAGACCGTGTACGTGCAGGAGATTGTACGCTTACATGGGGTCCCCGTGAGCATTGTGTCTGACCGAGACACGAGGTTCACATCTCAGTTCTGGAGAAGTCTGCAGGAGCATTTGGGTACGAGTCTGAGTTTCAGCACGGCGTACCACCCGCAGACTGATGGCCAGTCCGAGAGGACTATTCAGATTCTGGAGGATATACTGCGAGCTTGTACGCTTGACGTGCCCCCGATTTGCGAGCCGTAAATGGCCGCGGGACCTGCATGAGGGTTTAGATATTTGTAACCGCAAGTGCACAGTGTTTTAGTGTGGCTTGGGGGTCGAACAGAGGGAGGCTAGGTTGTGCTTGTGTCAAAGAGGACCAAAATCACCCCGTGGGCGAGCTAGCCCAGATCGGATGATGGGTTGTCACGGTAAAGGAATGCAAGGTATAAACAATATGAAAATAAAACCCAGGACTTTGGTTTCCACCCCAACGAGTGACTCTTGCCGATACGGCCTATGGGTAGGATGGCGATCGGAATTAGGGTCTAATGGTGAAACGTTGCCTCTAAAAGTGGTATCGTCATCCCATGGGCCCGATATTCCGGTCGGTGCCCAGGATGATACACCGGACTTCCCAGGTTCGATCAGTGGGCACTCCCGTGTCCATTAACACTGATTGACTCCGGGAGCACTAAGCTCGTAACGATAACTCCCAACGTCTCATCCTGCCGCTCCTGCACGCTAGGATTCGGCGTCTACGCTAAGGGAGTGAGCTATGGCTAGGGAGTCAACCGCCAAGTTTATTCCCCCTTGGCCCAACGGTCAAAGGCGGTCTTTTTCCCGCCGATGACAATAAAACACCCCGCGTAACCGTTAGATTCCTAATCCCTATCGATTTCCTAACCCTATGGACGCATCGGGAAGAGCCCCCGAAGGGGTTTCCGCCAAAATCCCAGATTTGGGAACTACTCACAAATATTCATTAAAAAGCGATCTAAACGAAAATGAACCGTTAAAATCATAATCAGACGATAGGAATGTGAAGGTAGTAAAGCAATTAAGATAATACTAAAGTTTTACAAAGATCCGAAAACTTACAAAACCAGGGAAATTACAGCCGTCACAAAATGAAGAAAACAGTAAAAAATAACCAACTCCCGAATCTGGGAAACCTAGGGTTCTATTTATAGAAAACAACATCACCCGATCGGTTGACAAGTCAACCGGTCGGGTGAGCCGCTTCACAAAATCACAGCGTAATGCTGGGGTTTCACCCGGTCAGTATGAACCGGTCGGTTGGAACTTGGTGCGATCGGTTGGATCTTGGTGCCGACCGGTTGGATCTTGGTGCGGACCGGGTGAGGAGACCGGTTGGAGCTTCGAGTCTTGGCTGTTGAAATTCAGCTACAGGTGAACCGATCGGGTGAAGGTCACCCGATCGGTTGGAAATCAGCTTCGAATTTCCAGAGACTTTGAGCTTTTGACCCGGTCACTGAACCGACCGGGTGACTTCTCGTGAGCTCCAAGCTGTGCCCGGGTGGTGCATGCGTGCATCACCCGATCGGTTGGAGATGACCAACCGATCGGGTGAGGGGGTGAAAGATGCAATCTTCGTCGTTTGACCTCCTGGATCACGCGTGACTCCTCCCGTTGCTCCGGGGACACATGATATCATCGTTTTACGCCCCAAATGCCAGCAAACTCCTGCAAAACACGGAAAATACAGAAAAGTGAAAGAAAACAAGAAAATACAAGAAAACACGAGAAAACAAATAAAAGACGGCGGTAAATATGGAAAAACACGGAAGAAAACGCTCGTAAATATATGAAATATAAACGCACGTCAAAATCCCCCAAGCTGAACTCTTCCTCGTCCTCGAGGAAGACGAGTGAGAGTAGGAGCTCGGAGGGAAAAATAGAGAGAAAGAGAGAAAAAGAAAACACTATATCCTAGATCGCCCGTCAGGGCCAACAAAATCAAAAATGACACACCAAGCAAGCAAACGCC
This sequence comes from Scilla litardierei, assembly GCA_030789695.1. Taxonomy (NCBI): domain Eukaryota; kingdom Viridiplantae; phylum Streptophyta; class Magnoliopsida; order Asparagales; family Asparagaceae; genus Scilla; species Scilla litardierei. The sequence continues at coordinate 554,125,147 of CM061142.1, forward strand.
AAATCACATCACTAAACCTAGGAATACGAGTCCAAATAAGTGCAGTGGGCCCACGCGGTGAAGCGCAAGTGAGTGTGGACGTGCGCTAGCAGTCGGTGTCGCTATCTACGATGTGCAATAAAGCTCGATATACACAGACCCAGGAAAAGACCCAAATACTAATTCGAATTTGAAATTGCGGTTAATATTAGTTCAAGCATGCATGAGAAGAGTATAAGAATAGAAGCGTATCATGCATCAGGGACTCCACAACTAGGGTTAAGGAAATCACCACATCATAGCCTAGTTAATATCTAAAAAGTTCCTAAGTCAAGTGTTTTCGAAAACGATCGGGGTTGAGATGATGTGGAGTAGAACACTCGGTGCAAATTCTCGCCTTCCCTTTATTCTCGGCAAGTAGGAAAATATTCACACGTGAATTTTTATTTGGGTTTTGGGCATTTGTATTTTTTTGGCTTTTTGGTTATACAAAATTTTTCTTTTCTTTTCTTTTTGGGTTTTTCTTTTCTTTTCTCTTTTTTTGGATTTTTGGGTTTTTGGCTGTGTACTCTCCCAAGTGGGAGAACGGTACACGACGAGGGGATTTGCACCAAGTAAAATAAAAAAGAAATCGGAATCTAAACGCTTGGGCAGAGGAAACTCTACTCGCTAATTAGAGCATGGGCTAAATGGGTTATCCTAGTCCTTAATTGTGGAATCCCGACACATGCGAAATGAAGTACACGATATATATATATAGCATGCAGAAGCAGACAGTGGAAATAAATACCGCAAATCAAATCGAAGCATGATAATCTAGGGGTCATTCCTGGACAGGTATATAAAGTAAAATCACAAAGTAGAAGCACACCAACAGCTAGGCACGACGCACGACTCACAAAAAGCTAAGTGGACCCACGATGCACGAAATGCAAGAGGACTCAATATCCTAGGGTTAGTGAATATGATTATCGAAGCCGTGCAAGGTGTGCGTGTGATTTTCGTGGCAATTCATCATAGGGTTCATCTCTAGGAGAAAGAGATAAAAAGAAGAAAAGAAAAAGAAAAAGAAAAACACGGAGAAAAACGACTCAAATAACGAAGAAAAAGAGACAAATGACGCACGAAGTGCGACTCCCCCAAGCTGAAACTTGCATTGTCCTCAATGCAATAGTAGTGAATACGGGAGGGCAATGAAAATGGGGGGGAGTTACGCACCGACACAAAAAATGAAAAACACGAAAAACACATGAACGAAACTAAAAATTAAAGAAAAAGAAACACTCAAATAAAAGATATAAAACACGACGAAGTACTCAAAGACACAAACACACGACAACGACAAACGAAAACAAGCACACAAATCGATTCCCCCAAGCTGAACATGACAGTGCTAGTGAAATGATATGATCAATGTGATGCAAAAATATGCAAGGGGAGGATCGGAAAAGAAAAGAAAGAAATCAAAATGCAGGAGAGACGGTGTGCTCATTCTCCTCGGAAGAGGATGAGGGTGAAATGATAGAAGGGCACGACATGAAGGGTTATTAAGATGCAAAAGCAAATCCTAGATACGCTCCCCTCGCTAATGAGAGGAGACGAGATTATTCAAATCTAAACTAGAAAGCGGTAAATTTTTACACTACTAGATTAGGATACACCTGAGCATAGGTGGATCCAAGATCTGAAGTGGGGCAGGTAGCTGCTCTAACTGCTCCTTCTGTGGCTCCGCCAGAAGCACTGTACCACGTGTGCCAATGGACCCAAGCAATGCACCTCCAATCATCCCTCGTAGGTGTCCACCTGTGACCTGCAAAGGACGAGGTGCATTAGTCCATGGCAAGAAATTATTTCCCAAAATAAATGTATCCCAGAGATAGTCGCCGATAAAAGATGGTAAAATATATGAAATGTGGCGAACACTCCCTGGAAATGGTATGCTATCCTCTGTGCTAGCGACGATCAAATCCCCGCTCTCCATATGAAGTTGCTCTCCAGGTGGTGACACACCGCAGCATACCTCAAGGGAAGTCGATCATGTGTCCTGCAAGAGATATGGTGTGTCAAAAATATATAAGTCTAAAGGAATAGGACGTGAAAAGCGAGACTTAAATGTGGAGTGAGAGTGAGTATGAAAATCTCCCTGAATAGGGGCAATATGCTCAAGTAGATGCTCAGCTGCAGAAGAAGTGGAGAGCGACGATAAAGATAGATGTGACTCGGGCTCCATGGAGTGGACCATCGTATCCAAGCCCTCATGCACGTCCTCCTCGATGATATGCTCATACTCCACCATCTGCCCGATGTCCTGAATGACATCCTCGTGGTTGACCACAGACCAAGGAAAAAGCAGCAACAGAGATGACAATGGAGGTGGATGTGGAGCGGACCACTCGTATGTTGTCGTGGTGTCCGTGTCCTCACACACATCCTCCTCGCCGGTATGCATAAGCTCTGTGGTCTCCTCGGTGCCCTCGTAGGACTCATGTGGGGTATCCAAATCAAGATGAGAAGTCTCTCCCATAAATCCTAGAGACATCTCCTCATCCTCACTATCACCATCAAAAAATGCTTCGTCATCCAAGTGGTAGTGATGGAAAAATGGGGGATCGGCATGAGATGTGTCTATGGTGGCCGACGGCATGGTAGTCTCAACCATGAAAGTAGGTATATCCTCTCCTTCATCCCCTCTCCTCGGTGTAGGCTTGGTGATTGGTACCATCAAATTTTGTAATGTTTGGCCTTGGTTAAACATGGCACTTTCAAGGAGAGACACGAGGTTTGATTCTTCTTGTGTTGGTGGAGGGATATAAGGTTGAGAAAATGGATGGGAGGTGTTTGGGCTAAGGTTGTGGGAAAATGTTTGGCCTTGGTGTAGGGGGGCTCTGGAGCGTAAATGGGCAATCATAATACACATGCCCCGCCATCCCACAAGTCTCACAAACCACAACCGAATAAGGATCGTATCCTACCATCTGAGCATCGAAATTTGATCTCCACATGGTTACACCAAAGATACCTAGACACCAAAAATAAGAAAACTAGAGAGGAGCGTCAATAGTACAAGAAAATAACAAAAATATAATATAATTGTGGGGGAAAAATTTCTTGGTTATTGTATTTTTTTAAAAAAAAGAAATTTTTTTTGTGTTTTTATGCGTAGTCTAACGAACCCAAGCTAAGATAATATCAAACCGAACGCCTCCCCGGCAACGGCGCCAAAAACTTGACCGGCACCCCGTTTACGGTTTGGGCGCGGTGTCGTTTTACTGCAAGTGCACGGTTAGTGTAGGGTGCGGGTTTATCGAACTCAGGGAGGTGGATGGCTTGAATGGCTACTAGCCTCGCCTAGGTTGTGTGCTAGCTACGCGGATGGTATGGGTGGAAGTGTAGAAATAAAAGAAGAAATGAAAAAGACACGAAATGAATCCCCGCTAACACGGGCTAAAGCACTCATGACACTTGGTATTTGACTTGACACAGGGTGAGACATTGCCCCAAAAGGTGGTACCTAGCGTCCATGGCCCGATATTCCGGTCGGTGCCAAGTACGCTAGGCCTACCCGGTTCTGGACGGTGGGCATTCCCATGTCCATTAACACCTTCCGCAACCGGGAGCATTAAGGCCACAATGATATCTCCTAACACTTCGTCCAAGCCGTTCCCACGCGCGAGGACTCCATGTCAACACTAGGGGCGTGAGCTATGGCTAAGGAGTCAACCGCCAAGTTTATTCCCCCTTGGCCCAACGGTCAAAGGCGATCTTTTTCCCGCCGATGGCAATAAAACACCCCGCGTAACCGTTAGATTCCTAATCCCTATCGATTTCCTAACCCTATGGACGCATTGGGAAGAGCCCCCGAAGGGGTTTCCGCCAAAATCCCAGATTTGGGAACTACTCACAAATATTCATTAAAAAGCGATCTAAACGAAAATGAACCGTTAAAATCATAATCAGACGATAGGAATGCGAAGGTAGTAAAACAATTAAGATAATACTAAAGTTTTACAAAGATCCGAAAACTTACAAAACAGGGAAATTACAGCCGTCACAAAATGAAGAAAACAGTAAAAAATAACCAACTCCCGAATCTAGGAAACCTAGGGTTCTATTTATAGAAAACGACATCACCCGATCGGTTGACAAGTCAACCGGTCGGGTGAGCCGCTTCACAAAATCACAGCGCAATGCGGGGGTTTCACCCGGTCAGTATGAACCGGTCGGTTGGAACTTGGTGCGATCGGTTGGATCTTGGTGCCGACCGGTTGGATCTTGGTGCGGACTGGGTGAGGAGACCGGTTGGAGCTTCGAGTCTTGGCTGTTGAAATTCAGTTACAGGTGAACCGCTCGGGTGAAGGTCACCCGATCGGTTGGAAATCAGCTTCGAATTTCCAGAGACTTTGAGCTTTTGACCCGGTCACTGAACCGACCGGGTGACTTCTCGTGAGTTCCAAGCTGTGCCCGGGTGGTGCATGCGTGCATCACCCGATCGGTTGGAGATGACCAACCGACCGGGTGAGGGGCTGAAAGATGCAATCTTCGTCGTTTGACCCCCTGGATCACGCGTGACTCCTCCCGTTGCTCCGGGGACACATGATATCATCGTTTTACGCCCCAAATGCCAGCAAACTCCTGCAAAACACGAAAAATACAGAAAAGTGAAAGAAAATAAGAAAATACAAGAAAACACGAGAAAACAAATAAAAGACGGCGGTAAATACGGAAAAACACGGAAGAAAACGCGCGTAAATATATGAAATATAAACGCTCGTCAACGCTCGATTTGAAGGGATCATGAGAAGACCATCTTCACTTGGTGGAGTTCTCATATAACAACAGCTACCAGGCGAGCATAGGCATGGCGCCGTTTGCTGCCTTATATGGAAGGAAATGTCGATCGCCACTGAGCTGGGATGACATCGGAGATCGGGAGCTGTTGGGTCCAGAGATGATAGTGGAAGCTGTGGATGTTGTGAGGGACATCAGGGAGAAGCTTAGAGTTGCACAGGATCGCTTCAAGCATTGGGCAGATGCCAAGAGGAGACCTTTGGAGTTCCGGCCTGGAGATCACGTCTTCCTGAAGATTTCACCGAACCGCGGAGTTATTCGATTTGGGAAGAAGGGAAAGCTGAGTCCGAGGTATATTGGGCCATTTGATGTGCTAGAGCGTGTGGGAGCAGTGGCCTACCGCCTTGCTCTGCCACCATCTTTGGAGGGTGTTCACGACGTATTCCACGTATCTCAGCTACGTCGGTACGTCAGTGATCCGTCACACACGGTTGATTTCTCGGAGATTACGGTTCGACCGGACCGGACATATGACCAGCAGCCTGTGCAGATCTTGGACCGTCGACAGAAGCAGTTGAGGAACAAGATAGTCGACCTGGTAAGAGTGATGTGGCGTCACGGATCGCCTGGAGAGTCCACCTGGGAGCGTGAGGATGATATAAGAGAGCGCTTCCCGCATCTTTTTCCCAGCGTTGCTTGATGTTGATTCCGAGGACGGAATCATTTCTAAGTTGGGGAGGATGTAACGGTCGGTTTCCGATCGTACTTTCTTTGTGCACGTGATCTTGATCATGCACGTGTTTATTTTTGACTTTATTTGATTTTGAACATTATTGTGTGATATGTTGACGTGATCGTCTCTGAAAGTATTATATTGTGAAACAACTTTGGAACGACATATCTCGAGTCGTTCTTCTGCGATACTAACTTATTTGATGTGACGTCGCGACTTTCTGTTTTGACGCGAGACGTTTCTATTTTTAGTTTCGTCTCTCGACGTCAAAATTTAGATCCGTCTTCTCCACTCTCTTTCTTTCGTCGTCCCGAACACCCTATAATTATTTTACAATTTTTGGACTTAATTTGACCTATTTTCCATATTTTTGAAAGTTTTAAATAATTTTAAAACCTATTTTTATAAGTGTTTTAATTACAATAAAATTCCTATATTATAAAAACGTATTAAAGAATTTTTTTGACCAAATTTCAGAATTTTTGGCCGCACACAAATTTCGTGAGGGAGAGGAGAGTAGTTTTAAATTAAATTAAATATTTTAATTATTTTAATTACGTTTTTCTTAAACCCTAACCCTAACCCTAGCTCTAACCTATTTATATTAGCCCTAGGCTAAGTTATTTCCACATTACACAAAATCCTAGCCGCCGTTTCCCCTCCCAAAGCTTCGTCGCAACGTTGCGACGAACGCCCCAGTGCACGACCGACGGCCGCCCCCGCAAATCCCGTGCCCGACCGGAGCCGCTCCCCGCATCGCCCGCTCGCAGCGCTCTGCTGCAAGCCCTCCCCCCGCTGTCGCCCGCTCCGACCGAGAGCATCGCTCGGTCAGACCGAGCGCCCGCTCCGCACAGCCGCTTCGCCCGCACCCCGCTGCACTGTCGCCCGCATCGCCAGCGCTTGACCGACTCGCCTCGTCGGTCTGACCGAGAGGCCGCCACGCATCCCCCCAAGCGCTGCACGCCCGCACCCGCAAGCGCATGACCGATGGGATCCATCGGTCAGACCGAAGGATTCCCTCGCACCGCCCAAGCTCCCGCCTCCGCTGCGCTGCAACCCTCCCGACCTAGAGCCCCTCTCGGTCTGACCGAGGGATTTCCCCGCACCGAAGGTGTCCGACCGACAGCAGATCGTCGCAACCTAGTTTCTTCCATACCAACTCCTGTGGTGGGCCCCCCAAGTTCTACAGAGGTGTTGTGGGTCCCCCATTGACCCCTAGCACTGCTGTGGGCCCCACTTAGGTGTGCTACTTCGCGGATTTGCCGTCTACGACGTTGCGACACGTCGTAGGCCTTCGTCGCAAGTTTCGACTTTTGGGGAATCGTGCGAGGACCAGATCTGAAGCTGAGGAGCCCTCCGATCAGACACGACTTCCTATCTACGACAAACTCCGGTTCAGGTTGGTTCCCCGAAACTCGTAGAAACCCCCCCCCCCCCCACACACACACACACAATAGCTGACTGAACCCTAAACTAAAAATCGTTAACTTGAACTAAAATTTACTTTCCAGCAACAGTAAAACGTTGTATGAACTTAGAAAATTGACGAATGGACTTTGTTGACTGGGCACATAGGATAGATCGTCGATTAGGCTGAAACATCAAAAAAGTGACTTTTGACGAATAGGATAGTCCCGATAACCTAGAAACGAACCCTAATAGGATTTGATGAAATTGAGACCTGACACCGTTACCGTGGCGATATTTCAGACGGACTTCCGTGGACGAGACGCTTGGACGAGACGCTTCGAGAGGACGACACACTCGTCATCGCAGGCAAGTGTATCCACTTGCACCTTTGGCCGTGCTTAGGCCTTAGTTGGTTAGAATTGTTAACTGTGACCAAAAAGAACCGGACGTGAAATGATAGCGTCCGAGACGACTTCTGATGGCTCAGACTTGACGACGAAGTCTGAGCCTGACAACAACAACTTTTGATACTGTAGGGCTATCATGTGTGTGCGTGCGTGTGGACACCCTAGAATAACAACTCCCTACACTTGTCATGTCGTGTCCTGTTACACAAAAAGCCTTCGGGCGTTTCGGATGCTTTCCCCCGCGAAAGTGATCCCTGTTACACAAAAAGCCTTCGGGCGTTTCGGATGTTTCCCCTAGCGGAAATGATCCCTGTAAATCTTGTCCTGAGTTCCTGGGTTTGGGGTTGGGTTGAGCGTGCGCACGGTAAGAGGGTCTGATCCCCCTCGAACCGTAAGGCATGAACCCTTTCGTGTCTCACTTGTCCTGTCTTGTCTTGTCCTGTCCCGTCCCGTCTTGTCTTGACACCTGTAGGTTAGTCCCGTAGTTCGTAGCACACGCTACGACTACTACTTGTTGCGCTTTACTTTCCTGTTGTGTTACTTCTGTTTGTTACTCAGTTATAACCCCAACATGTTAATCAACCAGTAAAACGTTGTCTAAAAGTTGATACACTTGCAGTTTGGTCTAACCCTGTTTGTAGACCTGACCTGACGTACAGTTCCTTCTTTTGGTGCTGTACGTCAGGTGTTGAGCCAGAGTACGTCGACGAGGCGGACTTGCCAGCTGACGGAGAGCCGGAGGACGTTGATCCGGAGTACGACCCTGAGGAGGACCAGAGTTAGAGGCCTCTAGTTGCTGATCCAGAGTTCTGTTCCAGTTTAGATTGGGTGTGTAGCACCTGTTATTTTCTTGCCTAGGTTGGGTGCTTGCACCAGTAGTTTCTTTTTCTGTAGTTGTAGCCCTTCGGGCGTTTTAGACTCTCAGTACTTTTTTTTGGATGTTATTTTGGAATAAAATGAAATGCTATCTCTTTCAGTACTTTTATTGTTTCGTACTAACTTGCAGGGACCTGTTTCCTTCGTTTTGGAATACCATAGACGCTTATTGGGTCTATGCTCTCAGCCCCGGCCTAAGCGGGCCTTAGTCACGCTTCGCCTCCGTCCTTTTTGGGAAGCGGGGCGTGACAGGTTTTAGTGGTGGCCCATGCAGGTCCCATCCTTCTGCGAATACGGAACAATCGAAGTATTGAAATTCATTTTATTATCATCATGTAATTGTACGAGTCTAACCTATATGTTTCTGTCAATAGGATGGCAGGACGACATGTTACCCGATCGGGGAACTTTGGCGATGGAGTTCCTGGGCGGAGACTTCGGTCAGTTTCTGGGTGTGATGAGGGAGATGCTGGATGTTCAGCATCAGTTGGTTCAGCAGTCCCAGCGTGCTGCCCAGGCTGTTCCAGTTGCACCACCACCACCTCCGCCTTCCCCACGAGTTGCTCCAGGAGTGAAGCAGTTCAACGAGCTCCAGCCGAGGACATTTTCGGGGAAGGAGGGACCCCTAGCTGCTGATGAGTGGATCCAGAGCACGGAGGAGAAGTTAGTTGCTGCGAAGATTTCTGATGATACCCGTGTGTAGATAGCAAAGATGCAACTGACGGAGAATGCGAGGAACTGGTGGCGCATCGAGGAGAGGCGTCTTGAGAAGCCAGTGGGATGGAAGACCTTCAGGTCTATGTTCAAGGATAAGTATTTCACCAAGTCTGCTAGGAGGGAGCTGCTGAGCAAATTTATAGACCTGAAGCCGGGAGATATGACTGTCGAGGAGTATGAAGCTGAGTTTGAGATGCTGAGCCGTTTTGCCCCGCATATGGTGAGGAAGGAGGAGAAGCGAGCTGATCGCTTTCGTCAAGGACTATGTCTGAAGATCCAGGCTTCTATGTCTTCGGCGAGTTTCTCGACTATGAGGGAGGTGCTTGATGCTGCAAAGAATCATGAGCTCATAGCTCTTCTGCCTGACCCTCCAGCTGATAAGGGGAAGCGTCCCATGGAGCAGTACCGGCCACCTGCTAGGCCGGCGATGAGGCCAGTCCAGACAGTACCATTCAAGAGGCCAGGAGCGCCTATGCAGATTCAGAGTAAGGGACCATGCCATTACTGCGGGAAGCTAGGACACGTTCAGAAGGATTGCCGGAAGAAGATGGGACTGTGCCTAATTTGCGGAGATGCCTCACATGCTGCAAAGGATTGTCCGAGAGCTCGTCATGCTGTGGTTGGAGCGCCAGCCCCGCTGCAGATGAGAGCGCCTGCTCCAGTTCAGAGAGGACCTGCTGTTCATAGACCACCTTTGGCGCCACAGAGGCAGATGTTTCCGAGAGCAGCACAGCCCCAGAGGCCGGCGTATACCATGACTGCTGTGGAGACTGAGGAGCTGGATGGAGTTATAGCAGGTAACTCTTGATCTTAGTCTTTCATTTCATAGTTTAGATCTTATTATTACTAGTGTTGCTTGTTTGACTTGTTTGTTAGGGTAGTTGATTTGACCGTAGTTCCCTTATATCTTAGGCACCATTCTAGTGTCCTCTCACCCAGCCTTGGCTTTGTTCGACTCCGGTGCATCTATGTGCATCATATCCCGGAGGTTTGTAACAAAGCACTCCATCCCCACCCATACACTCCATAAGTGTTGGGACATCACCACATGGAACGGAGTGGTGACGGTGAACTTGGGATGTCGATCGATTTCTTTGGTGGTCAGTGGACACGAGCTCTTCGCAGATTTCATTGTCCACGATCTGCCACACTTCGATGTTGTTCTTGGCATCGATTGGTTGGGAGATTTCAATGCCTCGATCGACTGTCACAGCAAGAGTGTGGTGTTCCGGATTCCAGGTCATCCGGAGTTCGAGTTCTGCAGCAGGGACGAGTCGCTTTGGGCCCATCAGATTTCGGGCCAAGCCGGAGGTGCCGATCGTTGCAGCCATGCAGATGGAGATGGAGATCGAGCGACCAGCAGTCGTCAGAGACTTCGACGACGTCTTCCTGGAGGATATCTCAGGTTTGCCACCCGACAGAGCTTTAGAGTTTGGAATTGATCTTATGCCGGGAGCGCAACTGATATCGAAGGCGCCGTACTGTATGGCTCCCGCTGAGCTCGAGGAGCTGCGGAAGCAGTTAGATGAGTTGCTGCAGAAGGGTTTCATCCACCCTAGTGTGTCACCATGGGGTGCACCAGTTTTACTTGTGAAGAAGAAGGATGGGTCCCGCAGGATGTGTGTGGACTATCGAGGATTAAATGCTGTCACCGTGAAGAATAAGTATCCGCTGCCATGCATCAACGATATCTTTGACCAGCTTGATGTTCGAGAGTCTTCTCGAAGTTGGACTTGAGGAGTGGATACCATCAATTGAAGGTGAAGAAGGATGATGTTCCAAAGACGGCATTCCGGACGAAGTACGGAAATTATGAGTTTGTGGTCATGCCGTTTGGCGTGACCAATGCTCCAGCTGTGTTCATGAATTTGATGAATTTAATATTCTACGACTTCCTGGATAAGTTTGTTGTCATCTTCATTGATGACATTCTTATTTATTCGAAGTCTGAGGAGGACCACAGCTGTCATCTGAGGACAGTGCTGGAGACGCTGAGGCGACACAAGCTTTATGCCAAGTATAGCAAGTGCGAGTTCTGACTGGACAGAGTCGCATTCCTGGGACACGTGGTGTCCGGTGAAGGCATATCTGTATATCCGGAGAAGGTCAGAGCAGTCAGAGATTGGCCGACTCCGCAGTCAGCGTCAGACATCAGGAGCTTTCTCGGCTTAGCAGGCTATTATCGGCGGTTCATCAAAGATTTCTCGAAGATTGCAGAGCCGATGACGAAGCTGACGAGGAAGGACGTGGAGTTTCTTTGGTCAGATGCTTGTGAGGAGGCCTTCAGTATCTTAAAGGCGAGATTGACCATGGCACCGGTGTTGGCAGTACCGGATCGAAGCGGAGGCTTCGAAGTTTATTGTGATGCATCAGGGAAGGGCCTAGGATGCGTCTTGAATCAGCATGGCCACGTGGTCGTGTACGCTTCTCGTCAGTTGCGGACTCATGAGAAGAATTACATGACGCACGATCTGGAGTTGGCAGCAGTGATTTTTTGCACTGAAGATTTGGAGGCACTTCTTGCTAGGTGAGAGTGTGAAGATTTTCACCGATCACAAGAGCTTGAAGTACATCTTTACGCAGAAGGAGCTCAACATGCGTCAGAGGCGATGGTTAGAGCTCATGGTTGACTACGAGATTGATTTGCAGTATCATCCCGGGAAGGTGAACGTAGTGCCGGATGCCTTGAGTAGACTTCCTACTTCGATGTTGCATACTGCCGACTGGAGGATTCAGCAGGAGCTGAGAGAGATGGATTTGGAGGTTGTCCCACCTGGTGTGGTTCATTCGTTCATGAATTTGTAGATTCAGTCCACGATCGTGGATCGGATCAAGGCAGCACAGGCAGGAGATCCGAAGCTGCAGAGGATCAGGAGGCAGGTTGAAGCTGGACTACGGACGGAGTTTGTGATTCATGAGGATGGTTCGCTGTGGTACGGCAGTAGACTCTATGTACCTGCAGGTGATGTACGCGAGGAGCAGTTGAGCGAGGCTCATAGCTCGCCATATTCTATACATCCTGGGGGCGCCAAGATGTATAAGGATCTCCGTCTGAATTATTGGTGGATTGGCATGAAGAGGAGTGTGGCACGGAGCATTGCCAAGTGTTTGATATGCCAACAGGTGAAGGCTGAGCACCATCGTACTGCTGGGTTGCTGCAACCGCTTCCTATTCTGGAGTGGAAGTGGTAACATATTACGATGGACTTCGTGACTGGTTTACCTCGGACCCCGAGGCAGAATGACGCAGTTTGGGTGATCGTGGATCGGTTGACCAAGTCTGCGCACCTTATCCCTTTCCGAGTGGGCCAGTCTACGGAAGCTTTGGCGAGGAAATATCTGGAGGTAAATCTTCGTTCTACTTTTACTTCAATTTTGATTTCCTCTTTGAAATAGTCGTGACGTAGACCGTGTACGTGCAAGAGATTGTACGCTTACATGGGGTCCCCGTGAGCATTGTGTCTGACCGAGACACGAGGTTCACATCTCAGTTCTGGAGAAGTCTGCAGGAGCATTTGGGTACGAGTCTGAGTTTCAGCACGGCGTACCACCCGCAGACTGATGGCCAGTCCGAGAAGACTATTCAGATTCTGGAGGATATGCTGCGAGCTTGTACGCTTGACGTGCCCCCGGTTTGCGAGCCGCAAATGGCCGGAGACCCGTGTGAGGGTTTAGATATTTGTAACTGCAAGCGCACGGTGTTGTAGTGTGGCTTGGGGGTCGAACACAAGGAGGCTAGGTTGTGCTTGTGTCAAAGAGGACCAAAATCACCCCGTGTGCGAGCTAGCCCAGATCGGATGATGGGTTGTCACGGTAAAGGAATGCAAGGTATAAACAATATGAAAATAAAACCCGGGACTTTGGTTTCCACCCCAACGAGCTACTCTCGCCGATACGGCCTACGGGTAGGATGGCGATCGGAATTAGGGTCTAATGGTGAGACGTTGCCTCTAAAAGTGGTACCGGCATCCTATGGGCCCGATATTCCGGTCGGTGCCCAGGATGATACACCGGACTTCCCGGGTTCGATCAGTGGGCACTCCCATGTCCATTAACACTGATCGACTCCGGGAGCACTAAGCTCGCAACGATAACTCCCAACGTTTCATCCTGCCGCTCCCGCGCGCTAGGATTCGGCGTCTACGCTAAGGGCGTGAGCTATGGCTAGGGAGTCAACCGCCAAGTTTATTCCCCCTTGGCCCAACGGTCAAAGGCGATCTTTTTCCCGCCGATGGCAATAAAACACCCCGCGTAACCGTTAGATTCCTAATCCCTATCGATTTCCTAACCCTATGGACGCATTGGGAAGAGCCCCCGAAGGGGTTTCCGCCAAAATCCCAGATTTGGGAACTACTCACAAATATTCATTAAAAAGCGATCTAAACGAAAATGAACCGTTAAAATCATAATCAGACGATAGGAATGCGAAGGTAGTAAAGCAATTAAGATAATACTAAAGTTTTACAAAGATCCGAAAACTTACAAAAACAGGGAAATTACAGCCGTCACAAAATGAAGAAAATAGTAAAAAATAACCAACTCCCGAATCTGGGAAACCTAGGGTTCTATTTATAGAAAACGACATCACCCGATCGGTTTACAAGTCAACCGGTCAGGTGAGCCGCTTCATAAAATCACAGCGTAATGCGGGGGTTTCACCCGGTCAGTATGAACCGGTCGGTTGGAACTTGGTGCGATCGGTTGGATCTTGGTGCCGACCGGTTGGATCTTGGTGCGGACCGGGTGAGGAGACCGGTTGGAGCTTCGAGTCTTGGCTGTTGAAATTCAGCTACAGGTGAACCGATCGGGTGAAGGTCACCCGATCGGTTGGAAATCAGCTTCGAATTTCCAGAGACTTTGAGCTTTTGACCCGGTTACTGAACCGACCGGGTGACTTCTCGTGAGCTCTAAGCTGTGCCCGGGTGGTGCATGCGTGCATCACCCGATCGGTTGGAGATGACCAACCGACCGGGTGAGGGGCTGAAAGATGCAATCTTCGTTGTTTGACCCCCTGGATCATGCGTGACTCCTCCCGTTGCTCCGGGGACACATGATATCATCGTTTTACGCCCCAAATGCCAGCAAACTCCTGCAAAACACGGAAAATACAGAAAAGTGAAAGAAAACAAGAAAATACAAGACAACACAAGAAAACAAATAAAAGACGGCGGTAAATACGGAAAAACACGGAAGAAAACGCGCGTAAATATATGAAATATAAACGCACGTCAAAATCCCCCAAGCTGAACTCTTCCTCGTCCTCGAGGAAGACGAGTGAGAGTAGGAGCTCGGAGGGAAAAATAGAGAGAAAGAGAGAAAAAGAAAACTCTATATCCTAGATCGCCCGTCAGGGCCAACAAAATCAAAAACGACACACCAAGCAAGCAAACGCCAAATCACATCACTAAACCTAGGAATACGAGTCCAAATAAGTGCAGTGGGCCCACGCGGTGATGCGCGAGTGAGTGTGGTCGTGCGCTAGCAGTCGGTGTCGCTATCTTCGATGTGCAATAAAGCTCGATATACACAGACCCAGGAAATGACCCAAATACTGATTCGAATTTGAAATTGCGGTGAATATTAGTTCAAGCATGCATGAGAAGAGTATAAGAATAGAAGCGTATCATGCATCGGGGACTCCACAACTAGGGTTATGGAAATCACCACACCATAGCCTAGTTAATAGCTAAAAAGTTCCTAAGCCAAGTGTTTTCAAAAACGATCGGGGTTGAGATGATGTGGAGTAGAACACTCGGTGCAAATTCTCGCCTTCCCTTTATTCTCGGCAAGTAGGAAAATATTCACACGGGAATTTTTATTTGGGTTTTGGGCATTTGTATTTTTTTGGCTTTTTGGCTATACAAAATTTTTCTTTTCTTTTCTTTTTGGGTTTTTCTTTTCTTTTCTCTTTTTTTTGGATTTTTGGGTTTTTGGCTGTGTACTCTCCCAAGTGGGAGAACAGTACACGACGAGGGGATTTGCACCAAGTAAAACAAAAAAGAAATCGGAATCTAAACACTTGGGCAGAGGAAACTTTACTCGCTAATTAGAGCATGGGCTAAATGGGTTATCCTAGTCCTTAATTGTGGAATCCCGACACATGCGAAATGAAGTACACGATATATATATAGCATGCAGAAGCAGACAGTGGAAATAAATACTGCATATCAAATCGAAGCATGATAATCTAGGGGTCATTCCTGGACAGGTATATAAAGTAAAATCACAAAGTAGAAGCACACCAACATCTAGGCACGACTCACGACTCACAAAAAGCTAAGTGGACCCACGATGCACGAAATGCAAGAGGACTAGATATCCTAGGGTTAGTGAATATGATTATCGAAGCCGTGCAAGGTGTGCGTGTGATTTTCGTGGTAATTCATCATAGGGTTCATCTCTAGGAGAAAGAGATAAAAAGAAGAAAAGAAAAAGAAAAAGAAAAACACGGAGAAAAACGACTCAAATAACGAAGAAAAAGAGACAAATGACGCACGAAGTGCGACTCCCCCAAGCTGAAACTTGCATTGTCCTTAATGCAATAGTAGTGAATACGGGAGGGCAATGAAAATGGGGGGAGTTACGCACCGACACAAAAAATGAAAAACACGAAAAACACATGAACGAAACTAAAAAATAAAGAAAACAAAACACTCAAATAAAAGATATAAAACACGACGAAGTACTCAAAGACACAAACACACGACAACGACACACGAAAACAAGCACACAAATCGATTCCCCAAGCTGAACATGACAGTGCTAGTGAAATGATATGATCAATGTGATGCAGGAATATGCAAGGGGAGGATCGGAAAAGAAAAGAAAGAAATCAAAATGCAGGAGAGACGGTGTGCTCATTCTCCTCGGAAGAGGATGAGGGTGAAATGATAGAAAGGCACGACATGAAGGGTTATTAAGATGCAAAAGCAAATCCTAGATACGCTCCCCTCGCTAATGAGAGGAGACGAGATTATTCAAATCTAAACTAGAAAGCGGTAAATTTTTACACTACTGGATTAGGATACACCTGAGCATAGGTGGATCCAAGATCTGAAGTGGGGCAGGTAGCTGCTCTAACTGCTCCTTCTGTAGCTCCGCCAGAAGCGCTGTACCACGTGTGCCAATGGACCCAAGCAATGCACCTCCAAGCATCCCTCGTAGGTGTCCACCTGTGACCTGCAAAGGACGAGGTGCATTAGTCCATGGCAAGAAATTATTTCCCAAAATAAATGTATCCCAGAGATAGTCGCCGATAAATGATGGTAAAATATATGAAATGTGGCGAGCACTCCCTGGAAATAGTATGCTATCCTCTGTGCTAGCGACGATCAAATCCCTGCTCTCCATGTGAAGTTGCTCTCCAGGTGGTGACACACCACAGCATACCTCAAGGGAAGTCGATCCTATGTCCTGCGAGAGATATGGTGTGTCAAAAATATATAAGTCTAAAGAAATAGGACGTGAAAAGCGAGACTTAAATGTGGAGTGAGAGTGAGTATGAAAATCTCCCTGAATAGGGGCAATATGCTCAAGTAGATGCTCAGCCGCAGAAGAAGTGGAGAGCGACGGTAAAGGTAGATGTGACTCGGGCTCCATGGAGTGGACCATCGTATCCAAGCCCTCATGCACGTCCTCCTTGATGATATGCTCATACTCCACCATCTGCCCGATGTCCTGAATGACATCCTCGTGGTTAACCACAGACCAAGGAAGAAGCAGCAACAGAGATGACAGTGGAGGTGGATGTGGAGCGGACCACTCGTATGTTGTCGTGGTGTCCGTGTCCTCACACACATCCTCCTCGCCTGTATGCATAAGCTCTGTGGTCTCCTCGGTGCCCTCGTAGGACTCATGTGGGGTATCCAAATTAAGATGAGAAGTCTCTCCCACAAATCCTAGAGACATCTCCCCATCCTCACTATCACCATCAAAAAATGCTTCGTCATCCAAGTGGTAGAGATGGAAAAATGGGGGATCGGCATGAGATGTGTCTATGGTGGCCGACGACATGGTAGTCTCAACCATGAAAGTAGGTATATCCTCTCCTTCATCCCCTCTTCTCGGTGTAGGCTCGGTGATTGGTACCATCAAGTTTCGTAATGTTTGGCCTTGGTTAAACATGACACTTTCAAGGAGAGACACGAGGTTTGATTCTTCTTGTGTTGGTGGAGGGATATAAGGTTGAGAAAATGGATGGGAGGTGTTTGGGCTAAGGTTGTGGGAAAATGTTTGGCCTTGGTGTAGGGGGAGGCTCTCGAGCGTAAATGGGCAATCATAATACACATGCCCCGCCATCCCACAAGTCTCACAAACCACAACCGAATAAGGATCGTATCCTACCATCTGAGCATCGAAATTTGATCTCCACATGGTTACACCAAAGATACCTGTACACCAAAAATAAGAAAACTAGAGAGGAGCGTCAATAGTACAAGAAAATAACAAAAATATAATATAATGGTGGGGGAAAAATTTCTTGGTTATTGTATTTTTTTTTAAAAAGAAATTTTTTTTTTGTGTTTTTATGCGTAGTCTAACGAACCCAAGCTAAGCTAATATCAAACCGAACGCCTCCCGGCAACGGCGCCAAAAACTTAACCGGCACCTCGTTTACGTTTTGGGCGCGGTGTTGTTTTACCGCAAGTGCACGGTTAGTGTAGGGTGCGGGTTTATCGAACTCAGGGAGGTGGATGGCTTGAATGGCTACTAGCCTCGCCTAGGTTGTGTGCTAGCTACGCGGATGGTATGGGTGGAAGTGTAGAAATAAAAGAAGAAATGAAAAGGACACGAAATGAATCCCCGCTAACATGGGCTAGAGCACTCATGACACTTGGCATTTGACATGACCCGGGGTGAGACATTGCCCCAAAAGGTGGTACCTAGCGTCCATGGCCCGATATTCCGGTCGGTGCCAAGTACGCTAGGCCTACCCGGTTCCGGACGGTGGGCATTCCCATGTCCATTAACACCTTCCGCAACCGGGAGCATTAAGGCCACAATGATATCTCCCAACACTTCATCCAAGCCGTTCCCATGCGCGAGGACTCCATGTCAACACTAGGGGCGTGAGCTATGGCTAGGGAGTCAATCGCCAAGTTTATACCCCTTGGCCCGACGGTCAAAGGCGGTCTTTTTCCCTCCGATGACAATAAAACACCCCGTGTAACCGTTAGATTCCTAATCCCTATCGATTTCCTAACCGTATGGACGCATCGGGAAGAGCCCCCGAAGGGGTTTTCGCCAAAATCCCAGATTTGGGAACTACTCACAAATATTCATTAAAAAGCGATCTAAACGAAAATAAACCGTTAAAATCATAATCAGACGATAGGAATGCGAAGGTAGTAAAGCAATTAAGATAATACTAAAGTTTTACAAAGATCCGAAAACTTACAAAAACAGGGAAATTACAGCCGTCACAAAATGAAGAAAACAGTAAAAAATAACCAACTCCCGAATCTGGGAAACCTAGGGTTCTATTTATAGAAAACGACATCACCTGATCGGTTGACAAGTCAACCGGTCGGGTGAGCCGCTTCACAAAATCACAGCGCAATGTGGGGGTTTCACCCGGTCAGTATGAACCGGTCGGTTGGAACTTGGTGCGATCGGTTGGATCTTGGTGCCGACCGGTTGGATCTTGGTGCGGACCGGGTGAGGACACCGGTTGGAGCTTCGAGTCTTGGCTGTTGAAATTCAGCTACAGGTGAACCGATCGGGTGAAGGTCACCCGATCGGTTGGAAATCAGCTTCGAATTTCCAAAGACTTTGAGCTTTTGACCTGGTCACTGAACCGACCGGGTGACTTCTCGTGAGCTCCAAGCTGTGCCCGAGTGGTGCATGCGTGCATCACCCGATCGGTTGGAGATGACCAACCGACCGGGTGAGGGGCTGAAAGATGCAATCTTCGTCGTTTGACCCCCTGGATCACGCGTGACTCCTCCCGTTGCTCCGGGGACACATGATATCATCGTTTTACGCCCCAAATGCCAGCAAACTCCTGCAAAACACGGAAAATACAGAAAAGTGAAAGAAAATAAGAAAATACAAGAAAACACGAGAAAACAAATAAAAGACGGCGGTAAATACGGAAAAACACGGAAGAAAACGCGCGTAAATATATGAAATATAAACGCTCGTCAAGCTCGATTTGAAGGGATCATGGGAAGACCATCTTCACTTGGTGGAGTTCTCATATAACAACAGCTACCAGGCGAGCATAGGCATGGCACCGTTTGCTGCCTTATATGGAAGGAAATGTCGATCGCCACTGAGCTGGGATGACATCGGAGATCGAGAGCTGTTGGGTCCAGAGATGATAGTGGAAGCTGTGGATGTTGTGAGGGACATCAGGGAGAAGCTTAGAGTTGCACAGGATCGCTTCAAGCATTGGGCAGATGCCAAGAGGAGACCTTTGGAGTTCCGGCCTGGAGATCACGTCTTCCTGAAGATTTCACCGAACCACGGAGTTATTCGTTTTGGGAAGAAGGGAAAGCTGAGTCCAAGGTATATTGGGCCATTTGATGTGCTAGAGCGTGTGGGAGCAGTGGCCTACCGCCTTACTCTGCCACCATCTTTGGAGGGTGTTCACGACGTATTCCACGTATCTCAGCTACGTCGGTACGTCAGTGATCTGTCACACACGGTTGATTTCTCAGAGATTACGGTTCGACCGGACCTGACATATGACCAGCAGCCTGTGCAGATCTTGGACCGTCGACAGAAGCAGTTGAGGAACAAGATAGTCGACTTGGTAAGAGTGATGTGGCGTCACGGATCGCCTGAAGAGTCCACCTGGGAGCGTAAGGATGATATAAGAGAGCGCTTCCCGCATCTTTTTCCCAGCGATGCTTGATGTTGATTCCAAGGACGGAATCATTTCTAAGTTGGTGCGGATGTAACGGTCGGTTTCTGATCGTACTTTCTTTGTGCACGTCCTCTTGATCATGCACGTGTTTATTTTTGACTTTATTTGATTTTGAACATTATTGTGTGATATGTTGACGTGATCGTTTCTGAAAGTATTATATTATGAAACAACTTTGGAATGACATATCTCGAGTCGTTCTTCCGCGATACTAACTTATTTGATGTGACGTCGCGACTTTTTGTTTTGACGCGAGACGTTTCTATTTTTAGTTTCGTCTCTCGATGTCGAAATTTAGATCCGTCTTCTCTACTCTCTTTCTTTCGTCGTCCCGAACACCCTATAATTATTTTACAATTTTTGGACTTAATTTGACCTATTTTCCATTTTTTTTGAAAGTTTTAAATAATTTTAAAACCTATTTTTATAAGTGTTTTAATTACAATAAAATTCCTATATTATAAAAACGTATTACAGAATTTTTTGACCAAATTTCAGAATTTTTGGCCGCACACAAATTTCGTGAGGGAGAGGAGAGTAGTTTTAAATTAAATTAAATATTTTAATTATTTTAATTATGTTTTTCTTAAACCCTAACCCTAACCCTAGCTCTAACCTATTTATATTAGCCCTAGGCTAAGTTATTTCCGCATTACACAAAACCCTAGCCGCCGTTTCCCCTCCCAAAGCTTCGTCGCAACGTTGCGACAAACGCCCCAGTGCACGACCGACGGCCGCCCCCCGCAAATCACGTGCCCGAGCGGAGCCTCTCCCCGCATCGCCCGCTCGCAATGCTCCGCTGCAAGCCCCCCCCCCCCCCCCCCCCCCCCCCCCCCCCCCCCCGCTGTCGCCCGCTCCGATCGAGAGCATCGCTCGGTCAGACCGAGCGCCCGCTCCGCACAGCCGCTTCGCCCGCACCCCGCTGCACTGTCGCCCGCATCGCCAGCGCTTGACCGACCCGCCTCGTCGGTCTGACCGAGAGGCCGTCCCGCATCCCCCCAAGCGCTGCACACCCGCACCCGCAAGCGCCCGACCGACGGGATCCATCGATCAGACCGAAGGATTCCCTTGCACCGCCCAAGCTCCCGCCTCCGCTGCGCTGCAACCCTCCCGACCTAGAGCCCCTCTCGGTCTGACCGAGGGATTTCCCCGCACCGAAGGTGTCCGACCGACAGTAGATCGTCGCAACCTAGTTTCTCCCACACCAACTCCTGTGGTGGGCCCCCCAAGTTCTCCAGAGGTGTTGTGGGTCCCCCATTGACCCCTAGCACTGCTGTGGGCCCCACTTGGGTGTGCTACTACGTGGATTTACCGTCTACGATGTTGCGACACGTCGTAGGCCTTCGTCGCAAGTTTCGACTTTTGGGGAATGGTGCGAGGACCAGATCTGAAGCTGAGGAGCCCTCCGATCAGACACGACTTCCTATCTACGACAAACTCCGGTTCAGGTTGGTTCCCCGAAACTCGTAGAAACCCCCCCACAATAGCTGACTGAACCCTAAACTAAAAATCGTCAACTTGAACTAAAATTTACTTTCCAGCACCAGTAAAACGTTGTACGAACTTAGAAAATCGACGAATGGACTTTGTTGACTGTGCACATAGGATAGATCGTCGATTAGGCTGAAACATCAAAAAAGTGACTTTTGACGAATAGGATAGTCCCGATAACCTAGAAACGAACCCTAATAGGATTTGATGAAATTGAGACCTGACACCGTCGCTGTGGCGATATTTCAGACGGAATTCTGCGGACGAGACGCTTGGACGAGACGCTTTGAGAGAAGGACACACTCGTCATCGCAGGCAAGTGTATCCACTTGCACTTTTGGCCGTGATTAGGCCTTAGTTGGTTAGAATTGTTAGCTGTGAACAAAAAGAACCGGACGTGAAATGATAGCGTCTGGGACGACTCCTGACGGCTCAGACTTGACGACGAAGTCTGAGCCTGACAACAACAACTTTTGATACTGTAGGGCTATCATGTGTGTGCGTGCGTGTGGACACCCTAGAATAACAACTCCCTACACTTGTCATGTCGTGTCCTGTTACACAAAAAGCCTTTGGGCGTTTCGGATGCTTTCACCACGAATGTGATCCCTGTTACACAAAAAGCCTTCGGGCGTTTCGGATGCTTTCCCCCGCGAAAGTGATCCCTGTTACACAAAAAGCCTTCGGGCGTTTCGGATGTTTCCCCTAGCGGAAATGATCCCTGTAAATCTTGTCCTGAGTTCCTGGGTTTGAGGTTGGGTTGAGCGTGCGCACGGCAAGAGGGTCTGATCCCCCTCGAACCGTAAGGCGTGAACCCTTTCGTGTCTCACTTGTCTTGTCTTGTCTTGTCCCGTCCCGTCCCATCTTGTCTTGACACCTGTAGGTTAGTCCCGTAGTTCGTAGCACACGATACGACTACTACTTGTTGCGCTTTACTTTCCTGCTGCGTTACTTCTGTTTGTTACTCAGTTATAACCCCAGCATGTTAATCAACCAGTAAAACGTTGTCTAAAAGTTGATACACTTGCAGTTTGGTCTAACCCTGTTTGTAGACCTGACCTGACGTACAGTTCCTTCTTTTGGTGCTGTACGTCAGGTGTTGAGCCAGAGTACATCGACGAGGCGGACTTGCCAGCTGACGGAGAGCCGGAGGACGTTGATCCGGAGTACGACCCTGAGGAGGACCAGAGTTAGAGGCCTCCAGTTGCTGATCCAGAGTTCTGTTCCAGTTTAGATTGGGTGTGTGGCACCTGTTGTTTTCTTGCCTAGGTTGGGTGCTTGCACCAGTAGTTTCTTTTTCTGCAGTTGTAGCCCTTCGGGTGTTTTAGACTCTCAGTACTTTTTTTGGATTTTATTTTGGAATAAAATGAAATGCTATCTCTTTCAGTACTTTTATTGTTTCGTACTAACTTGCAGGGACCTGTTTCCTTCGTTTTGGAATACCACAGACGCTTATTGGGTCTGGGCTCTCAGCCCCGGCCTAAGCGGGCCTTAGTCACGCTTCGCCTCCGTCCTTTTTGGGAAGCGGGGCGTGACAACGGGGATTGCAAGATGGTATATATTGAGCCAGAGCTCCCTCTTACTCCAGTTTTCTCTCTGCAGCCACTTCCACCTCCTCCTGAGGCAGAGTATCATGCCACACCTAGCGACGTTTTCAGGGAAGTTCCCACCATCTCATGCCTTGCATTTCTGAAGCCAAATTTTCACTTCCATATACATTTGCTTCAGATTGTCTTCCATTGCATTTACATTCTTTTATTTGTTTTGACGACTCGTTTTGGAATGCTTTTGCAGGGCATGAGGACATGGCTTGGATTGATGCAGCTCGTCTCCCACATTATCCATATTATCCTAAGGGGACGCTGGGAGTTGCATTGCTGGAATTCAAGGAGACCGGTGGAGGCCTAGCTCCAAGTACGCTCGCGGAGGAGCGTAAGGGTATGATCGAGCAGTTGCCACCACCGTTACACATTTTGGATCCGCCTTTTGCTAAGGTGAATTCTTTCCTTTAAGTAGTGTAAATAAATAAAAAATTAGTTAGTTTTCTTTTGCATGTTTGCTTTCGTATTTTTTTCTTTTCTAGGATCTTTTGCCAAGATCTAATACTCTTCCATCATTGAGGACAATGCTTATTTTAAGTTGGGGGGAGAGTGTTAGATTCTTTAGGATTGTTAGGATTTTGGTGTTAAAATTTTTTTTTGAGCTCCCTCCATGTTTCGCCTCGTCCCATTGCACTTCATTGCATATCATATTTTGGCCTCCTTGTCCCTACGCCATTAGCTTTATGTAGTCCCTACATGCTTTCATTCTATGCAATTTTTTCGGATTATTATTTTGGTATCAACTTCTCGATGTTTGATTGGCACGTTTTCATTTCTTTTCCAATTTGGATACAAATGTTAATATACCATGTATGAAGCTATTTTATATGTTGTGATACTCTCTTTGAGATAATTTGGGAAAAGTTTGGTGTAAGTAATTGCATGAGTTGGGATGAATGGTGTAGTTTTTAATTGGATTGGATTTGGCCAATTGTGCATGCTTTGTTTTCCTCTTAGGAGTGGGTGGATGAGTTGCTAATTCATGTTGGAATGAGAAAAAAAGTTAGTATAAGTGAATGTTTCTTTCTAATTGAATTGAGTAGCCGGTGCCCCACGAAACATTGGGGAGGACGCCAAAAATGAGATTTAGGAGATCATTCCATCCATTTGCATATATAGCGTCATCGCGTGTATGCAAATGTGCCGGTGTTTGCATTTATGGCGTTATCGCATGAATGCAAAACATAAACATCAAAAACAAAAAAAATGAAAAAAATGAAAAAAAAAATGAAAGTATATATGATAGAATAAGCAACATGAGTGATGCAATCTCATCTCCCACAACTTAGATGAATTTCTTTTGTTTTGGCCACTTTCATGAAAATTGGAAATTTTGACATCGTGATATTTTCCCGATACGTGTGATACGGTGCTTATTTCCTTACTTTTCTTTGAATTGGATTGAAGAGAGTTTCATTTGTTAACTACTTTCATACATTGGGTATATTGGCTTTGAAATCATTTGGAAATATCATTTGGGGTATGCCATGAGGATATTGTGATTTTGGTGCATGTTTTTCAATTTTATCCGAATTTATCGCATATTTTGCTAGGGACTAGCAAAAAGCTAGTTGGTGGTGTGATTCGGAGTGAAAAGTGTATATTTATACCCCCTAACTACCCCCATTTTGTGCTAAAGATTATACTTAATATTACTCTTTTGGGTGATTTTCACTTTATGTTTCATTTTTAGAGCTTATTCTCATTCTTAGCACAAAATACGGTTTTTATCCTTCTTATTGGCTTCCTACTATTTTTCATATGCTCTTGCTATTATTGTGATCATATCTCCATTTTTTGGGAATTATTTGAGCATGTGAATAATTTATATGGAATTTTGGAAGTCAATATAGTGTGTTTTAATAGTCATTAAATTAATTTTCACATCAAATGGACTAATTTCTCCTTTTCCTATTTTTCAGGTACTCCTGGGAGTCTTAGGGATTTTCCAGAATTTTCTGGGATTTTTCTGGGATTTCTAGGTATTTTTGACGATTTAATTGGAGGAGAAAAGGGGTTGAAAACCCCAGAAAAGGAATTTATTGGGGGCGCCACGTGGCGCGATCCCGAGGCGCCACGTGGCACCACATCCAACCGCAGGTCGCCGCTTGGGTTATATTCAAATAAAAAAAAGTTTTAAAAACGAAGCGGGCTTCGGCCCGCTCGAAAACGAGCGGGCCGCCGCTTAATTAAAAAAATAATTAAAAAAATTGTGCGCGCTGCGGGCCAGCCCAGCGGCCGGCCCGCTCCGCTGTAAAACGAGAAGCGGGGGCGGGGGGGCACGCGAGCAGCGCGTGCCCCCCTCAAATTGATGCGGGCGGTCGAGCGGGTCGGGCGCTGACCCGGCGCCCGACCCGCAATGTAAGTAAGAGGGGGGCCAGTGCGAATTTGCGGGGGTCTTCATTTTTTCGGCCAGCAGCTGGTTTTAGGCGATTTTTAGGGTTTAGGAGGAGTTTCGTCTTCCCCAAAGGGCTTTGGAGGGGAGGAGGCCATTGGTGGAGCTTGGAAAGCTTGGTTGAGGAGCAAATTGGTAGAGAGAAGCTCATTTGGAGAGATCTTGGGTGAAAAATTTCCTCTCCCCTTTTGTATTTTTGCATCTCTCAATTTGTAATGAATTTGAATTAGTTGTGAATGAAAATTCAATCTTTTATTTCATGATGATTGAGTAGTGTAAATGGTTTGGGTTGTGGTTAATTGAGTTGGATGTTAATTTTAGCCCTAATTCCCTCCTTGCCCAATTTTGAATGTTAATGTTGGATGATTATTAGGGCATAATTTTAATTGGTTAAGTCCCGAGAGGGCACAATTCGAGACGAATCCATGCTCCTAACTTGATTAGTGTCGTGATAATAAATCCATCCATATTGCAAAATTTCATGTTCATGAACGCTAAATATTCCGATTGGGCTTCCTTAGCCGCATGACCGATTGTGTTATATGCGGTAATTAGAGATTAATTAACGCCAAACTTAATGAACCCTCAACCCATGCTTTCTCTCCTAGCGATCCTACTCCACCTTTGGCTCTCTAACCCTACCCACTTAGGTTAGATTTTTAGTTTCACTACACTCTTTCCCACACTCATCCACCGTTAATTGAGGTGGTTGAATCTCGCTTTCTTTTTCTTTATCTATCAAATTTGTGAACGTAGAACGACTTGTCCATGTGATCCGACCCGGTACTCACCGGTTATTTATATATTGCATTGACACTCCAACGCTTGGGAGTGGAAGGCGTGCCCCGTGCGCATTTTTCCCGTTCAACCAAGACACGTGTGACTCGAAGGGTTCACGCCTTACGGTTCGAGAGGGATCAGACCCTCTTCCCGTGCGCACGCTCAACCCTACCCCAACCCAAGTGCACCAGACAAGTCCGTACAAGGGATCACTCACTCTAGCTTGGTGAGTGCCCTATTGCCCGCACGCTGTGTATCCGTACAAGGGATCACCCACTCACTGGTGAGTGCCCTATTGCCTGCAGGCTGTGTATCCGTACAATGGATCACCCACTCACTGGTGAGTGCCCTATTGCCCGCAGACTGTGTATCCGTACAAGGGATCACCCACTCACTGGTGAGTGCCCTATTGCCTGCAGGCTATGCAAACAAGACACGACATGACAAAACAGGGATGGTTCTTCTAGGGGGTCCACACGCACACACACACACACAAGATAATCCTAAGGTGCCAAAAGTTGTTGTTGAGCTTAGACTTCGTCGTCAAGTCTAAGCCGTCAAGGGGTGTTCCAGACGCTATCATTTCACGTCCGGTTCTCTTTGTTCACAGTTTAACAGTTCTAACAGTTTAAGGCCTAAACACGGCCGAAGGTACAAGTGAGTACACTTGCCTACGGTGGCGAGTGCATCGTCCGTCCGGAGCGTCCTGTCCAAGCGTCGCGTCTGCGGTAGTCCGTCTGAAACAGGGTCACGGCGACGCTGTCAGGTCACGTTTTTCAACAAATCCGATTAGGGTTTGTTTCTAAAATTGGCAGGACTACCCTAACAGTCAAAAGTCACGTTTTGATGTTTTGTTCAATCTAGATCGACGTCTACCCTATGTGCACAGAAAAATTGTCCGATCGTCGATCACTCCTACGGTGGCAACGTTTTACAGGTGCTGAAAATAAATTTAGTTCAAGTTGTCAAATTTTAGTTTAGGGTTTGATTGATCTATGGTGTGGGTTCGCTACGAGTTAGGGGAGCCAACATCTCCGGTGTTTGACGCAGATTGGACGTAGAGTCTGAACGGTGACGGATCTAAACGCTACGGCGATGACGCGTCTCTGTGCGACAACAGGAGATCTATGGTAGCGAACTCGAGGCGGCAGCGATTTAGGAAGGTGAAACAGCAAGTACGGCTGATCTGCGAGTGAGGGGCATCTACGACTACGGATAGATTATCCCCCGTGAAAGCAACGACGTTGGGCGTCGTTGGGACTGATCGGGCGGCAAGAAACACCGCTAAGCGCGGTAGAGGGCTGCCGTAGGGTTCAGAACAGCGAGGGACCTTGCGGGGACGATGCGACATCAAGAACGCCACAGAAGGAGTTCGCGGCCGGCTGTCGGAAAGATCGCAACAGCGATCGCGGGCTTGCGTGCGGCTGTGGAGAGTAGACCGCTGCTCGAGGGATCTTGGTGGCAAAACAGACCCGTAGGGGGGTCCTCCGGCAGTCTGGACGGCCGTCCTGGCGTCGGGCGGCGCCGGAAATGGCAGCAGCAGCCGGCTGCGGCTGCTGCTGCTGCTGTGCGTAAAAACGGCCGGCGGCGGGGGCCGTTTCAGGTGACCGAGGGCGAAGACATGGCACCGGACGGAGTTGAGGGCCGGGCGACGGAGGAAATGGCCGTGCAGTGGCCGGAAGGACAGCAGCAGCTCAGGTTGCTGCGCGAAGAGAAAACGCCCCGAGGGGCTGCTGACGGCTGAGGGCTACGCCGGCCGAAGAGTTGGCCGCCTGCGACGTGTTGAGGGTGAGAGGAAGGAAGGCGGCGGCGGCTAGAAACTAGGGCTTGGGGTTGTAAGCGGCGGCTGAGAGGAGGTAAACCCTAGGAGATTACGTGAATGGGTTATAAAGAAATTCTGATGCTAAACTACTCAGATTAAGTGTGGGAAGGAGGTAGAGATAGGAGGGGTGTACCTAGGGAAAGAAAAGGGTGCAAGTAGCAACAGAATAAAATCATATTGATACGTATGATGCAACTTAGGGATTTTATTAGATCTGATTATCAATTTGAAATTCAAATTGATTTGGGCTAATCAATGGTTGGGATTTGATTAGAGGAAAACTTCCGCTAGGGATATCAGAAAAATAATCCGAAAATACCGGGACGATCGTGGAGACGAGAAGTACGGGGCTACGGGGTCTGATCGTGCACTACACCTACCAAAAATTAATGAAAACTCTGGAACTGAGTTTTAAGGCCAAAAGACCAAAACGCCCCTCCATTCAAAGTCGTTTTGCGAGAAAACGAGCCGTGAAATGACGTTCCCAAAAATTACTATAAAATTCTACACTCTCATACGGTCACAACGGCATATCACATCGTATATATCGGAATCCAGAAAGAGCCAAATAAAATACGTGCATGGTAAAGCACGTGCACGTAGAGAATCCATAAGGTTGGAAAGCGACCGTTACACTTGCCGCTGAAGGAGGATCGTCATCCCCCAGGAGAGGTAAGAAAATTGTTGTTTCAGATTCTGATGAGGAAGAAGAAGGAGAAGAAAGAGGAAGCGAAGAAGAAGGAGAAGAAAGAGGAAGCGAAGAAGAAGGAGAAGAAGAGGAGCCACCGGCATACATCTTTGAACTTCAAGAGATGCTCTTGAAGAAAATTGGAAAGTTGAAGATATCCCAAGAGAGAGGTTTTGAAGACCTCAACAAAAAGGTGGACGACCTCAAGGAACTCGTGGTGAAAAGCTACAAAATGACGGAGGAGATGCTTGTCACGATCCTTGATGAGATCAAGGAATTGAAGAAGAACGGCGGTCATCCTTAAGTTTTCCAAACAATGGTTTTCAAACAATGGTTTTTAAAACAATGATTTCAAACTTATGGTCTGTAATAACTTTATTATCGTGTAATGCTTGCTATTATGAACTTATCTATTATGCAAAATATTGGTTGATCTTATGCTAACATTTCTTTTGCAGGAATAGTAATTGAATTCCCCTCCAAAAATCATATTCGTATAGTATTATACTTTGTCATTAATTTTTTTGTTGATGACAAGGGGAGAAAATATATGAAATGCAAAAAATGATTGTAAATGAATGTATATGAATGTATTGTTTTGCTAACGGCTTCGATGCAGAGGGAGAACCGCATCAAAGCAAGGGGAGTAAGTTTATTTTCATATCGATTTAACATGTCAACTTACTTCATTTTTTCATTTGGGTGTCATCATCAAAAGGGGGAGAGTGATGGAAATTGAATTCCACCCCAAGTGATTTTGATGATGAGCAGACAAATGAAGCTTAGTGTACTAACTACACTACGATCAAGTGTGCAGGTTGTGTGACAAATGAAAAGCTTTATGTATACTCCAAGAAGCGCAATCTACGCTCAAAGACAAGGACGAATGTTGCTAAGATCAATGATGAAGCTCAAAGCTTAAATGGAATAAGAAGCTCAAGTGAAGCTCACATTTACTCCATCTATTGATCAAGCTTCCGAAGACGTGTCCTAGTCCACAGTGAGTGTGTTGTGTCCTTCTTAGGGTATTGTTAAAGCCAATCGTATAGACAAACACACACACACAAATGATTTCAAAAATGTTTTTTTAATATCTTTTAAATCATTTTCAAAAAGGATATTGAGAGCTTTTTTCTAGTCGTCTTATATTTCCGTAGTGAAACTCCACTACACCCTGGAGTTAGCTACTTGATTGACTAGCTGTGTCTCAGGAAAAACTCCTCTGGGAGTCGACTACCAGCTGGGAATCAAGTTCTCCTGAAACACACTGGGAGTCGACTACCACTCCTAGGGAGTCGACTACCAGCTGTCGAAGTTTGACGTTTTGACTTGATTTTTGAATATCTTTAATTGATTTTCTCCCATGATTTTCGGGACAAAAGTCAAAGGAATTTGAAATTTGAATTCTCAGATTTTTCCTATAAATAGAGGACCATTTTCATTGAGAAATCACAACTATTGAATTCAAATTCTCTTGTGCAAAACTCTCTAAAATTCTCAGCTCTCATTCTCTCTTAGCCAAATCTATTTTCTGCTCTTGATCTTGCAATTTTCTCTGATATTATTTTCTAAATATCATAATTTTATTTGGCTATCAGTTTTTCAAAATCTGTATTATTACTCTTGAATTTTTTACATAAAGGATTTTTGAAAAATATTAGATCTAGATCACAAAGACTTCATTCGTATCTTTGTGTGATTTAGAATCTTATTCTATCAAGCCACGACACGTAATTGTCTATTACTATTAGCTATAGAATTTGGGTGTAAATCTAATCTCCACCAATTTATTGTGGTGAATTGGATATCGATTTTATTGTGTGTTTATCCTTTGTTGTAAGGGTGTTGTTGTTGGAAACCCTAGACAAGTCTAGGTGTTGCGGTTGGAAATCTTGGTCAAGACTATGTTGTTGGAAATCCTAATAAGTGAAGTTAGGTGCTTGTATTTGCCAAGGCAATCGTGAAAATCTCATACCAGATTGGTCGGGGACTGGACGTACTCAAGTTGTAGGGAACCAGGGTAAAAATCCTTGTGTCTGTGTTTGCTTATCTGTGATTGTTTATCTTTGCGAGCATTTCTTATTTAACTTGTAATTAATCTTTGTTTAATATCCTTGTAACTCTTCTATAATATATTGCTAAAATCAGCTTTTGTATTTACATTTCTGTGCAAATCTTATATATCTTCATTAAGTGTTTAACTATCTGAACTGTGCTTAAATTCCCTCTGGGAGTCGACTACTGCTCATAGGGAGTCGACTACCAGAAGAGTTTTATCTCTGATTTGGTTTGAAGATTTATTGAGTTGATTAAGAACCAAGCTAGATCATTCTACTTGGTTTCTTAGGCAACATTAGAAGGTTTTGTTTTGTGTTGATTGATTAAGAACGAAAAAGTTTTATCTTTATACAACACTATTCAACCCCCTTCTAGTGTTGTTTGCCATCCACAGGATCCAACACTTGGTATCAGAGCAAGGCTATAAAAATGATGACGTCAACATCTTTTCGCTCTGAAGGACTGAATACCATGCGACCACCACTATTCAACGGAAATAACTACGCTAGCTGGAAGATCCGAATGAAGACTCACCTGAAGTCATTGGATATCGAAGCGTGGACCGTTACAAAAGTCCCGTACATCGCACCTACCGAAATTGAATTTGGAAAGTGGTCAGCCGACGACAAGAAGAGAGAAAATCTTAATGCAAAGGCAATGAATGCACTATTCTGTGCCGTAACAGGAAATGAGTTCAATCGAGTCTCCCAATGCGAGACAACACACCAAATATGGCATACTCTTCGGGTAAGTCACGAAGGAACTGAAAAGGTAAAGGAATCCCGCATAAACGTTTTGTTGAGTACTGGTGTTTCATACCAATCTTATTTTGATGATGATCACAACATTATGTTGTTGCTAATGAATCTCAAGTTTTAGTCTCACAGTTTAATTCCTAGAATATCTTTCTTGGAGACTAATCACTTGGTGTAAGGATGGACATCAAGTGGAGAAGGGCCAAATTTTGGACTCAAGGAGTGCCAAAGCTTGGAGATGATGGAGAGCATTAAGGCATCAAGATTGAAGACTTAGACTCCTTGAGAAGCATTGTAATCCATGTAATATACTTTATTACTTTCTCCCTCTGTTGAGTATAGGTTAATGTAATGCCTTGTTAGATGGTTTACTTATCATGCATATGCTTTTTGCCATCTTAGTGAGCCTTAGGATTATCATAGAATCCAACCCTATAGGTTCATCTAGACAAAAGACTCATTTGGAGTCTCGGGCTTTCCATCAGTCGCCTGATGAGGGAAACACAGTCGACTGGGTGATTTCCACTCGCCTGTAGATCCTTTTACAGTCGCCTGATTTGCACAGCTCAAGTCAACATTTCAATTGACTCAAACTTGAGCTTTACGCATAGTCGCATGTCGATCAGTTTACAGTCGCATGTATACTTACAGTCGTGTGAGAATTGGCCAACAGTCGCCTGTCAAGCGTAAGTGCAATCTCTGCATCTCTCTGTCTTCTCTCCATATTATACAGTAGTCGACTAATGAAGAATGTACAGTCGACTGAGTAATAGACAGTCGACTGTAATATTAACATCAGTCGCATGTATGGTCTTCTGGAGAAAGAGTGCAGCTCTCTGTTTCGATCCATCCCCTGCAGTAGTCGTCTGCTGAAGGATTAACAGGCGCCTGTCATGTTTGTCAGTCAACTGTATTGTCTTCACCAGTCGACTGTCCTGGCTCAAAATATAGCCGTTGGGTATTTTCTATCCGTTGATCAGTCGACTGTCTTTTGATCATCAGTAGATTGTTCATGTCGTTTTCACCCAGTTTCTAACCGTTGCAGAATTCTTTCTTTGGCTGTTTCCTTGGGTTTTGGGGCTTGATATGGGGTTCCTATATATATATGAGTGTGCTGCCATCACTTGAGAAGGCTTGACAACACTTGATAACTCTTGACTCTATAGAAAATCTCAAGAGATCAATAAGCAACTCTCAAGCTCCCTCATTTCCCTCTATTGAGCATTCATCTATCTTCATGCATTGAAGTCCAGCTCAAGGAAAATCATCCAAGTGCTCTCAAGCATATCACAACACTTGGGGATCCTCTTCCATGCCTTGCATCCATTCATGAGTAAGCATCTCAAGGCATAGGTAAGAGTATTTACTTTACTTGGTGTAATTTGTTTTCCTATTTCTCTTTGTGGGATTAGGATACTCTCTTTGTGGGAGGTTGTCTCTTTGTGAGACTAGGGAATTCTCTTTGTGGGAATTAACTCTCTTTGTGGGAGTTCTAGTGTCCTAGTGTAGGGATAACCCTAATTCTCTGAGTGGGAGTTAGTGATTCTCTGTGTGGGAGTCTTGATCCTCGTGTAGGATTGGTTGGATCCTTGTGTAGGGCATAAATCCTCTTTGTGGGGTATCTCCTTGTGAGATTTGTATTCACTTCTCTGTGTAGGAATATAGTGGATATTGGTGTGGCTGGACTGTCACGCCCCGCTTCCCTAATATGGAAGGCGAGACGTGAGGAGGTCCGCTCAGACGTGGAGCTGTGAAGCTGCAGTCTGATAAGCGTCTGTAAAAAATTTCGAAAAGTGCAGGTCCTTGCATTGCGACGAAACAACAACAATAATAAAGCAGATAAGAAATATCCACCAACAACATCCAATAATTATTACAGCATCACAGAATAGTCACAAAAGTACAAGTCTGAACAATAGGCCTAAAGCATGGCCGAAACATAAACATCGAGATATATAGGTGCTACACACCGAAATCTAACAGCAACTATAAAAGCAGCAACAACTAAAAGAAGTCTCTAGGTGAGACTAGGACTGGTCACCGGTGTCCTCGAACTCGGTCTCAGTATGGACCTCAAACTCAGCGTCTCCGAACTGCTCGTCTTCTGCTATCTGCTCTGTCTCAAAGTCTGACATGTGACACCCAAAGAGAAAAGGGCACATGTCAGCAAAAGTCTCCCAAGAAAGGCGGAGGACTTTTGTGCAAGGATACAAATAAAATAATGCAACTAGCAGTTCTAACATGATATAGCATGACATTAAAAGAATGCAATAATTAAATGAACAAGATAATAATAATCAAGCACGGTGTAGCAGAAAGCTACAATTCACTATTTCACGATTCACGAATCACTGATTTATCACTTTGTGCACAGAGTTTCCGTCTTTTGGCTGAAGTTGTTGTACGGGCTCACTTCTACGCTCAAGCGATCGTTTAACCCTACCCCTCCACGTGTATATGGACTGGCTCCCATCTTCTGGATCACGAGCCAGGAAGTGTTATTGGCATAGGGTTGTGCCCGCAAAGCAGGTGCCTAGCCTCAATAGTTACAATTATTGTAGCATGTGCTACGCAATCACGATAGAACAATTTGATGCATGACATGTAATGAGCAGTTAAAGTGCGTACAGTTAATTGAAAGTAAATGTGACATGGCAGCATGAATGGAAACAGGTAAAAAGTGTCGGATCTAGTTTCGTTGTCAAACTAGATCAAATAGGGCGTCTAGGCGACTATCATTTCACCGCCTAGTCTCTTTTACGCAACTACACAAATTGGCCTAGAACATGGCCTAAATAATTACTGGCAAGTATCACTTGCCTGTTTCCGGTGGTATCGGTTGTCGTAGGTTCGTCTGGACGGGTACTACGTATTGGCACGTCCGGTTTTCTGTTTTGGTTAAACAAGTTAACGAATTAGGTCCATTGCAAGATAAGCACAAAATTAAGTTAATCATCAACTTAGGTTCGTCAGATTTTTATTGGGGTCTCAGGCTAGGGTGGCGGTTATATTGGGTTATACAAACTGGGTATACATTATTTTATTCAATATTTACTACACCAACATTATTTACAAAGTGCTAATCAATAACACTAGCTACTGCTAATCAATTAACTAATATTAACACATAATTAATCAATTAAGCTAATTAACCCACTAATCTAATTTCATGGCTTAACATCTCGATTAATGGTACACATTACTTCCCTACTGGGTTTGACTTTGACTAAGGGTTATAACATGTTAAAACATCCTACTAACAATATTTAATAAAACCCTACCTAACTTTGACCATGAGAGTAAAAAGCTAACAGGTTAATATCTCTCTCTTCATTACTTATACTCTCTTTCTTTATAACTTTAATAGGCCGCCATCTTTCATATTCGTATTAATATCTCTCAGGCTCTTCTCTCTTCTCCTTTACTGCTGTCTTCTTCAATTCTTTTTTTTTCATTGTTCAAAGTTGCAGGCAAGGCAACTCACGCAAAACAAGAGGGGGGAAGCTCACTCGCTCACGCGGAAGGGGACACGGCCAGCGGCGGCTCCTGGCGACGCTCCGGCGACCTCGCTGGCGGCGGCGCGGGGCGGACAAGGCCGGCGGGCAGCGGCGCTAGCTGGCCGGCGGCGGCTAGGGCTGGGGGGTGGTCGGCCTCGGGAAGGGGAGGAAGAAGAAGAAGAAGAAGAAAGATGATGAAGAGGGTTTGAAGCTTTTGTGAGGATCTGAAGTGTTTCAGATTTGTTTTGTTCCGATTGGGTTTTTGGAATGAATCTGAAGTATAGATTTCAGATTTGGTTTTCTTTGTTCTGAGGTTGTGGATTTGATTTGGTGTGGTTGTTTGAGGGCTAATTTGTGTTGAGAATTTGTGTTGGAAAGATTGGGATTGGAATTGAGGGTTGATTTGGGGTTGTGGATGAAATTGGTTGCTGGTTGGTTTGTTTGCAGGGATTTGGGTTTGGAATTGATTCTGAAATTTTAGCTTTCAGATTGGGTTTTTTTTTGATTGTTTGTGTTTGATTTTGGGAAATGGTTCTTGGAGAAAAATTTGGTGAGGTGGGTTTTTTTACAGACGATGAAGGTGGATTTCTGGTTGTGGAAATTTGGTGAAGGATTTTTGATAAGAAATCTGATTTAGGATTTTGGGTTGATGAAAAACAGGTTTTGGGGATGATTTGTTGCTGGTTTGCAGAACGATTTTGCAGGGTTCGTTCATCAGGGAGATTGGCTTAAGAAGATGAGCCTGGGAGACATTTTCCTTCATTTTGTCAAAGCAGAATTAATTTGATTGGGATGTGGATTTAATGAAATCTTTAGACTTTTGTAGAGACGTGTTATTTTTCTCAAACGAAAACAAGGAACAAAGAGAAGCCAACTTTGATTTCAGAAGTGGTTGTTTAAAACGTGTGTGTTGTCGTGTAGTTAAGGGTTAAGGTAAAAACGTAATTAACGTAATTAATTAGTCATCATTAAAATGGAAAAGTAATTAGTGAAATTAATTAAAGAAATTAAGATTTTGTAATTAGTAAAATGTAATTAGCAGGATAATTAAGTTTAATTAAGGCTTGATGGTAAATATTGACGATACGGTAAAACGGAAACAGTGACGCGCTCGCGTCGACACGTACATATGAAAAGTTAACTGGATAACAGAAGTAAAATACTGGCACGCACAATCGAAACTCGCCTAAAAATACTGGCCGTTACATTCTACCCACCTTAAGAAAAATTCCGTCCTCGGAATTCTCATCAACTAAGGAGTAGAAAACAAATATGGATAACGATCCCGTATCTCATCTTCCCGCTCCCAGGTAGATTCTCCTGGCGAGTCATGACGCCACATCACTCTGACTAGATCAACAGTCTTATTCCTGAAGACTTTCTGACGTCGATCTAAGATCTCCACTGGTTGCTGTTCGTACGTCAGATCTGGTCAAACTGTGATCTCTGAGTAGTCCACAGCATGAGAAGGGTCGCTGATATAACGACGGAGCTGGGACACATGAAAGACGTCATGAACTCCTTCTAAGGACGGTGGCAAAGCTAAGCGATAAGCTACTTCTCCAACTCGCTCTAGCACATCGAATGGTCCAATATATCTCGGACTAAGCTTGCCTCTCTTCCGAAATCGAATCACTCCTCGATTTGGTGAGATCTTCAGAAACACATGATCTCCCGGCTGAAACTCCAGAGGACGTCGTTTAGCATCTGCCCAATGCTTATAACGGTCCTGGGCGATCCGAATCTTGTCTCTGATATCTCGCACAACATCAACTGCTTCCACTATCATCTCTGGCCCCAAGAGTTCTCTATCACCTATGTCATCCCAACTCAGTGGCGATCGACATTTTCTCCCGTAGAGAGCAGCAAAAGGCGCCATGCCAATGCTTGTCTGATAGCTGTTATTGTAGGAAAACTCCACCAGGTGCAGATGATCCTCCCATGAACCCTTGAGATCCAACATACAGGCCCTCAACATATCCTCCAAGATCTGAATGGTACGCTCTGATTGGCCATCTGTCTGCGGGTGATACGCAGTACTGAACTTTAGACTGGGACCCAGATTGGTCTACAGAATTTTCCAGAACTGAGATGTGAATCGTGTATCACGATCTGATACAATGCTCACAGGGACTCCATGTAAACGCACGATCTCCTACACGACATAATTCACATCACGACTAGTACTAGAAGGAAATTATAAAGGTACGAGTTAGGTCATTACCTCCATATACTTCCTTGCTAATATCTCCGTGGATTGCCCAACTCGGAAAGGTATAAAGTGCGCGGACTTGGTTAATCGATCAACGATGACCCAGATCGCGTCGTTCTGCTTGGTGCTCTGAGGTAAGCCAGTCACGAAGTCCATCGTGATGTGCTGCCACTTCCACTCCGGAATCGGCAGAGGTTGCAATAGTCCAGCAGTGCGATGATGTTCAGCTTTCACTTGCTGACACACGAGGCACTTGGCAACGCTCCGTGCCACACTTCTCTTCATTCCATGCCACCAGAAATTTTGACGAAGATCATTGTACATCTTAGTACCTCCAGGATGAATAGAATAAGGCGAACTGTGAGCCTCATTCATCAACTCCTCTCTGATATCCCCAGCAGGTACGCAGATCCTACTACCATATCTTAAAGATCCATCCGCGTGAATTAGAAAATCTGTCCGAAGTCCTGCTTCGACTTGTTCTCTGATCTTCTTTAACTTAGCATCTCCAGCTTGAGCAGTCTTGATTCGATCCACAATCGTCGATTGAATCTGCATGTTTATCAACGACGATGTGACTCCTGGTAGTACAGCTTCAACATTCATCCTTCGCAGATCCTGCTGCAATCTCCACTGAGCTGTGAGAATCATCACTTCGGGCAGTCGACTTAAAGCATCCGGTACGACATTCACCTTCCCAGGATGATACTGAAGATCGATGTCGTAGTCTGCCATCAATTCCAACCATCTACGATGTCTCATATTCAGCTCCTTCTGGGTGAATATATACTTCAAATTTTTGTGATCAGTGAAAATTTTCACTTTTTCACTCAGTAAGAAATGCCTCCAAATCTTCAAAGCAAAGATGACGGCAGCTAACTCCAAGTCGTGAGTCGGATAATTCTTCTCGTGGATCTTCAACTGTCGAGAAGCATAAGCGACTACATGACCGTGCTGGTGCAGAACACATCCAAGTCCCTTGCCCGATGCGTCGCAGAAAATCTCGAAGCCTCCGCTTCTGTCCGGAATAGCTAAGACTGGTGCAGAAGTCAGTCTCTCCTTCAAGGTAGAAAAAGCTTGCTCACAAGAGTCTGACCAACTGAACTTAACATCCTTCCTCGTCAATTTTGTCATCGGCTCAGCTATTCTTGAGAAATCCTTGATAAATCTGCGGTAGTATCCAGCCAATCCAAGAAAACTCCTGATGTCCGATGCCGATCGAGGTGTAGGCCATTCACTGACTGCTTTGACCTTCCCCGGATCCACTGAGATTCCAGCTCCCGATACTACATGCCCAAGAAATGCAATTCTATCCAGCCAGAATTCGCATTTGCTGTACTTGGCATATAGTCTATGATGACGGAGCGTCTCCAATACCATCTTCAAATGTTTTGCATGCTCCTCATCGCTCTTTGAGTATACCAAGATGTCGTCTATGAAAATCACTACGAACTTGTCGAGGAAGTCATAAAAGATAAGATTCATGAGATTCATGAACACAGCAGGAGCGTTGGTCACACCGAACGGCATGACAACGAACTCGTAATGCCCGTACTTAGTCCAAAAAGCGGTCTTGAGTACATCTTCCTTCTTGACTCTGACTTGATGGTATCCGCTCCGGAGATCCAACTTCGAAAATACCCTTGATCCACCAAGCTGATCAAAGATATCATCAATGCGGGGCAGCGGGTACTTGTTCTTCACGGTGATCTGATTCAACTCCCGATAATCAATGCACATCCTCCTCGATCCATCTTTCTTCTTTACCAGCAAGACGGGTGCACCCCAGGGAGATACGCTAGGATGAATGAAACCCTTCTGTAGTAGCTCATCCAACTGCTTCCTTAGCTCTTCTAACTCTGCAGGAGCCATACGATACGGTGCCTTCAAAATTGGTTGAGCTCCTGGCATAAGATCGATGCCAAACTCCAACGCTCGATCGGGCGGTAGTCCAGAAATGTCTTCAGGGAAGACGTCATCGAAATCTCTCACTACTGCAGGCTTATCTGGTTCAGCAATCATAGATGCAATGGTCAATCGGTAAGGCTGGGCTCGGAACTTGACAGGTCCAAGCGAACGTCCTCCGCCGACAAACTCGAACACTGGGTGGTCAGGAATTTCGAACACTACTTTCTTCCGGTGACAGTCGATCGTGGCATAAAAAGCTCCTAACCAATCAATGCCGAGAATAGCATCAAAGTTGGATAGGTCGTGGACAATGAAATTAGCATATAGTTCATGTCCACTAATCACCAACGGGCATGGTCTGCATCCCAGTGCAACCTTCACTACACCATTCCCAGTTGTAATGTTCCAACACTTGGGAAGTGTATAGGTGGGTATCGAGTGTTCGATTACGAACTTTCGAGATAGGATGCACATGGAAGCTCCAGAATCAAACAGGGTCAAGGCCGGGTGAGATGAAACTAAGATGACACTTAAGGGTAACATGCAACTAGATTAACATGGATTTAACTAATCAAATGTAATGCATAAATAA
The DNA here is from genome assembly GCA_030789695.1 of Scilla litardierei. Taxonomy (NCBI): domain Eukaryota; kingdom Viridiplantae; phylum Streptophyta; class Magnoliopsida; order Asparagales; family Asparagaceae; genus Scilla; species Scilla litardierei. The sequence goes on from CM061142.1 coordinate 554,164,726, forward strand.
GGAAGGCTAGTATAGAGGTTACCTGCAATAACTCCATCCTCAGTCTCTGCCTCTACTGCAGTCATCGTGAAGGCTTGCCTCTTAGGCTTAACGGCCTGCTGGAAAGCATGTTTCTGGGGAATGAGAGGCGCTCCACGTCCAGCGACTACTGGAGCTCTCTGCTGCTGAACTCCGACTGGTGCCTTCCACGGTTGCTTAGCACTCGGGCAATCCTTCAAAGTATGCGAAGCATCGCCACAAACCAGGCACTGGCCCAGAAGTCTCCTGCACTGCTCCTTCACATGACCAGTCTTGCCGCAATGACTGCACGTCTTCTGGCTAGGCCCACCTGGCCTCTTAAACTGCACGGACTGATTAGGCTTGAACCCAGGCCTAACCACAGCTCTGGCCTACTCCATAGGCCTCTTTCCAGCACCTGAATACTGCCCTCTCTTCTGATTGGCAATCAGCTCCTGTCTCTTGGCAGCTATCAACAACTTCTGGTAAGAGTCTAAGTCCGAAGAGGAAATCAGACTCTGCAGCTCCAAAGATAAACCCTGTAAGAATTTCTGAGCTCGATCCTCAGCAGTCTCCACCATCTTCGGCACAAAGCGACTCAGTTTCATGAACTCTTGGTGGTACTGATCCACCGTCAGATTTCCCTGCTTCAAATTGATGAACTGCTGCATCAGCTCTCTCCTGGCAGCTCGAGGGAAATACTCATCATTAAATCTCGCCTTGAAAGTGGCCCAAGGGATAGGCTTCGCCAACAGCTGCTCTTCTGACTCCCACCAACTGCGGGTATTATCCTTCAGTTGTTTCTTCACTAAGTCAACCCATCCAGCCGGGTTAACCTTCGAGAGAAGCAGATTATCCTCTGTGTTCTTCATCCATTCATCCGCAGCTAATGATCCTTCTGACCCAGTGAAATATGACGGGCCCAGCTCCCGAAACTGCTTCGCTCCAGGCTCGAAGCGAGGGGTATTCTGAAGCATGCCTTGCTGAACCTGCATCATCTGATGCATCATTCTCATCATCTCAGCCGTGGTGGGTTCTCTATCAGCATCCGCAACACGTCCTGCTCCACCACCAGCTCCAGGTCCACTACCAGCTCCTCGAGTAATGCGTCTACCGGCCATCTAAGACAAGGAAATGTTCAGATTAGACTTAATCATGACTCGAATGTTATGAATATTTAAATGAATGTTGTTATCATTATTGTTGTTCCGATATTTCGCAGATGCAAAGAGGAGACCTGCATGGGCCACCACTAAAACCTGTCACGCCCCGCTTCCCTAATATGGAAGGCGAGACGTGAGGAGGTCCGCTCAGACGTGGAGCTGTGAAGCTGCAGTCTGATAAGCGTCTGTAAAAAATTTCGAAAAGTGCAGGTCCTTGCATTGCGACGAAACAACAACAATAATAAAGCAGATAAGAAATATCCACCAACAACATCCAATAATTATTACAGCATCACAGAATAGTCACAAAAGTACAAGTCTGAACAATAGGCCTAAAGCATGGCCGAAACATAAACATCGAGATATATAGGTGCTACACACCGAAATCTAACAGCAACTATAAAAGCAGCAACAACTAAAAGAAGTCTCTAGGTGAGACTAGGACTGGTCACCGGTGTCCTCGAACTCGGTCTCAGTATGGACCTCAAACTCAGCGTCTCCGAACTGCTCGTCTTCTGCTATCTGCTCTGTCTCAAAGTCTGACATGTGACACCCAAAGAGAAAAGGGCACATGTCAGCAAAAGTCTCCCAAGAAAGGCGGAGGACTTTTGTGCAAGGATACAAATAAAATAATGCAACTAGCAGTTCTAACATGATATAGCATGACATTAAAAGAATGCAATAATTAAATGAACAAGATAATAATAATCAAGCACGGTGTAGCAGAAAGCTACAATTCACTATTTCACGATTCACGAATCACTGATTTATCACTTTGTGCACAGAGTTTCCGTCTTTTGGCTGAAGTTGCTGTACGGGCTCACTTCTACGCTCAAGCGATCGTTTAACCCTACCCCTCCACGTGTATATGGACTGGCTCCCATCTTCTGGATCACGAGCCAGGAAGTGTTATTGGCATAGGGTTGTGCCCGCAAAGCAGGTGCCTAGCCTCAATAGTTACAATTATTGTAGCATGTGCTACGCAATCACGATAGAACAATTTGATGCATGACATGTAATGAGCAGTTAAAGTGCGTACAGTTAATTGAAAGTAAATGTGACATGGCAGCATGAATGGAAACAGGTAAAAAGTGTCGGATCTAGTTTCGTTGTCAAACTAGATCAAATAGGGCGTCTAGGCGACTATCATTTCACCGCCTAGTCTCTTTTACGCAACTACACAAATTGGCCTAGAACATGGCCTAAATAATTACTGGCAAGTATCACTTGCCTGTTTCCGGTGGTATCGGTTGTCGTAGGTTCGTCTGGACGGGTACTACGTATTGGCACGTCCGGTTTTCTGTTTTGGTTAAACAAGTTAACGAATTAGGTCCATTGCAAGATAAGCACAAAATTAAGTTAATCATCAACTTAGGTTCGTCAGATTTTTATTGGGGTCTCAGGCTAGGGTGGCGGTTATATTGGGTTATACAAACTGGGTATACATTATTTTATTCAATATTTACTACACCAACATTATTTACAAAGTGCTAATCAATAACACTAGCTACTGCTAATCAATTAACTAATATTAACACATAATTAATCAATTAAGCTAATTAACCCACTAATCTAATTTCATGGCTTAACATCTCGATTAATGGTACACATTACTTCCCTACTGGGTTTGACTTTGACTAAGGGTTATAACATGTTAAAACATCCTACTAACAATATTTAATAAAACCCTACCTAACTTTGACCATGAGAGTAAAAAGCTAACAGATTAATATCTCTCTTCATTACTTATACTCTCTTTCTTTATAACTTTAATAGGCTGCCATCTTTCATATTCGTATTAATATCTCTCAGGCTCTTCTCTCTTCTCCTTTACTGATGTCTTCTTCAATTCTTTTTTTTTTCATTGTTCAAAGTTGCAGGCAAGGCAACTCACGCAAAACAAGAGGGGGGAAGCTCACTCGCTCACGCGGAAGGGGACACGGCCAGCGGCGGCTCCTGGCGGCGCTCCGGCGACCTCGCTGGCGGCGGCGCGGGGCGGACAAGGTCGGCGGGCGGCGGCGCTAGCTGGCCGGCGGCGGCTAGGGCTGGGGGGTGGTCGGCCTCGGGAAGGGGAGGAAGAAGAAGAAGAAGAAGAAAGATGATGAAGAGGGTTTGAAGCTTTTGTGAGGATCTGAAGTAATGTTTCAGATTTGTTTTGTTCCGATTGGGTTTTTGGAATGAATCTGAAGTATAGATTTCAGATTTGGTTTTCTTTGTTCTGAGGTTGTGGATTTGATTTGGTGTGGTTGTTTGAGGGCTAATTTGTGTTGAGAATTTGTGTTGGAAAGATTGGGATTGGAATTGAGGGTTGATTTGGGGTTGTGGATGAAATTGGTTGCTGGTTGGTTTGTTTACAGGGATTTGGGTTTGGAATTGATTCTGAAATTTTAGCTTTCAGATTGGGTTTTTTTTTGATTGTTTGTGTTTGATTTTGGGAAATGGTTCTTGGAGAAAAATTTGGTGAGGTGGGTTTTTTTACAGACGATGAAGGTGGATTTCTGGTTGTGGAAATTTGGTGAAGGATTTTTGATAAGAAATCTGATTTAGGATTTTGGGTTGATGAAAAACAGGTTTTGGGGATGATTTGTTGCTGGTTTGCAGAACGATTTTGCAGGGTTCGTTCATCAGGGAGATTGGCTTAAGAAGATGAGCCTGGGAGACATTTTCCTTCATTTTGTCAAAGCAGAATTAATTTGATTGGGATGTGGATTTAATGAAATCTTTAGACTTTTGTAGAGACGTGTTATTTTTCTCAAACGAAAACAAGGAACAAAGAGAAGCCAACTTTGATTTCAGAAGTGGTTGTTTAAAACGTGTGTGTTGTCGTGTAGTTAAGGGTTAAGGTAAAAACGTAATTAACGTAATTAATTAGTCATCATTAAAATGGAAAATTAATTAGTGAAATTAATTAAAGAAATTAAGATTTTGTAATTAGTAAAATGTAATTAGCAGGATAATTAAGTTAAATTAAGGCTTGATGGTAAATATTGACGATACGGTAAAACGGAAACAGTGACGCGCTCGCGTCGACACGTACATATGAAAAGTTAACTGGATAACAGAAGTAAAATACTAGCACGCACAATCGAAACTCGCCTAAAAATACTGGCCGTTACATGGACGTACCCAAGTTTGGGGAACGAGGGTAAAACTTTGTGTTTGTGTTTGTATTGTTTGTGCCTTTAAATTCATCTTGCATTTATTATTCCGTATTTGCAGGTTTAATTTTTATTGGACAATTTTATTGCCATTACACTATTCACCCCACCCCCCCTCTAGTATGTGTTGTTAGTATTGCAAGGGTAAGGCGATCCTCACAATTTGTATCAAAGCGAGATTATAGCATACTGCAACACTGGCATTCAACGCCTCATCCGCATCTCATAAAGAAGGTCACTCAACCGTATGACCTCCGCTCTTCAAGGGAACCAACTACCCAAGTTAGAAGATCAGAATGATGATCTACATGGAGGGTCAAGACCTATAGGACATTACGGAGGTGCCATTTGAGAAGCCCGCCACACCGGCGGCTTCAAGGACAAAGGCGGAGAAGGACTCAATCAAGTTCAATGCGAGAGCTATGAATGCATTACATTGCGCTCTCTCAGAAAATGAGTTTAACCGCATCTCCATGTGCAAAACGGCCAACGATATTTGGCACACCTTGGAGATTTGTCATGAAGGGACTTCGAAGGTAAAGAAATCTAAATAAACTGTGTTTAGATCTAAATATGAAATGTTTAAGATGCAGGAAGGCGAAAGCATTTCAGAGATGTTCACAAGGTTCACTGATATCGTGAACGCTTTGGAAGGACTCGGGAAGACGATTTCCCAATAGGATCGTGTAGAGAAGATCTTTGACTCTCTCTCACCTCGTTGGGAGTCAAAGGCGATCACCCCTCGCGGTTTGTGTTGAGGGGGAGTATGCTTCTTCTAGTATAGATCTGATATTGGTGATTGTATTCATTGATATTTATAGTGAAGTAATCTGATTTCTGGGCGTGGTCCCGCAGATGTAGGTGTGCGCACAGAACTGCATTATTAAGTTCCTTGTGTCATCACTTGGTTTCTGTGTTTATTTGATTACACATACGTACTGAATTCACATATTGAAATTTTGAATTTCGTAAAAAAGGCATCATGCAATCTTCTAGATAGGTACAAGCTATCGTATTTGGGTTGGAAAACACACAACTTAAAAGGCACGGTTGTTTAGTTAGCTGAACGTGAAGGTACTATAATAGCTAAAAAAATTGGAGGGTGTTGTATGATAATGAACTCAAGAGAGAGAGAGAGAGAGAGAGAGAGAGAATTTCATTGCTAAGAATAAGTCACCATAGCTAAGAGCCATGGTGCTCTATTTATATATCTCATAGTGGGGAGGCCAAAAGCCTCTAGGAGACCAAGGGTCCCCATTACTCTAAGTAATGGGGGCCTAATGAATGGGTAATGAAGGAGGGGAGGCCAAAGGCCTCCCTCATTCATAACACTCCCCCTTACACATTCATCACTTCGGTCTCAGCTACTGAGGCAAGGGGTGGATACTTCTGGATACAGAGTAAGTGTGTTTGCCTCGTTAAAACCTTAGCTGTGGAAAACCCAGTGGGAAAACCCAACAGCTTAAGGAAAAAGAGTGCAACCCACATGTTACTCCCCCTGATCCGTACAAGCTTCAGGCTTGCAGGTCTTTCAACTGTCGCATACCAATGTTCTTTACAAGCTTTACAAAAGTACATTTAGGCAATGCCTTAGTAAAAAGATCAGCTAAGTTGTTGCATGACTGGATCTGTCGAACTTCAATCTGCTTGTCGTTCTTCTGCTCGTGCGTCCAGAAAAACTTGGGAGAAATGTGTTTTGTCCTGTCGCCTTTGATGTAGCCCTTCTGAAGCTGAGCAATGCATGCGGCGTTGTCTTCGAATAGGGCAATAGGCTCCAGATCACTGGTCTTCAGGCCAGTGGATTGGAGGATGTGTTGGACGACGGAGCGTAGCCAAAAACATTCTCTGCTCGTCTCATGGATCGCGATGAGCTCTGCATGGTTGGAAGATGTAGCAGTAGTGGTTTGTTTTACCGATCTCCAAGAGATAGCAGTACCTTCGTAGGTAATTACAAAACCTGTTTGAGATTTTGCCGTGTGCGGATCAGAGAGATAACCTGCATCAGCATAACCAAACAATTTTGGGGAGGCACCTCTCTGGTAGTAAAGTCCAAGATCAATGGAACCCTGAAGGTATCGTAGAAGATGCTTTACTCCGTTCCAGTGGCGCTTTGTGGGCGCAGCACTGTGTCTGGCTAGTAGATTAACTGTAAACGCTATATCGGGACGCGTACAGTTAGCCAGATATAGAAGTGCTCCAATGGCACTGAGGTAAGGTACTTCAGGACCCAGTATCTCCTCCCCCTCTTCCAGTGGCCGGAAGGGGTCCTTATGTACATCTAGTGATCTTACGACCATAGGAGTACCTAAAGGATGACATTTATCCATATGAAACTTGCGTAGAAGTTTCTTTGTATAATTAGATTGGTGTAATAGGATTCCACCTCTTAGGTGTTCTATCTGTAAGCCAAGACAATACTTTGTTTTGCCTAGGTCTTTCATTTCAAAAGTATGTTTAAGGCTTTCAGATATCTCTTTGATCTCTGCAGGAGATCCTATGAGATTTAAGTCATCTACATATACAGCTATGATGACAAATCATGTTCCCGTTCTTTTGATAAAGATACACGGGCAGACTTCGTTATTCGTGAATCCTTACTGTGCAAGAAAATCACTTAGTCTGTTATACCACATCTTGCCCGATTCATTTAGACCATATAATGATCTATGTAGCCTTACAGAGAATACGTCCCGAGGTATCTCTTTCATCTCTGGGGGTAGATTAAACCCATCAGGAAGTCTCATATAGATATTTTTATCTATATCGCCATATAGATATGCAGTCACAACGTCCATGAGCTGCATTTCTAGGCTTTCCAGAGAAGTTAGGCTGATTAAAAATCGGAAGGTGATCGAATCCATGACCGGGGAATACGTATCTTCGTAATCAATCCCCGGTCTTTGGGAAAATCCCTGGGCTACAAGGCGTGCCTTATAGCGAACGATCACATTATTTTCATCTCTTTTTCTTATGAAAACCCACTTATATCCCACAGGTTTTACACCTACTGGTGTTTGGACTACTGGTCCAAAGACTTTGCGTTTCAAGAGTGAGTCCAGCTCTACTCTTATTGCCTCGTCCCACTTTGGCCAATCATCTCTGCATTTACATTCCGCTAGAGATCGTGGTTCGACGTCATCGTCATATTCAGTGACGTGAACGGCAATATCTAACACAAAATCGTCGTCGTCGACTATGCTATTTCTGTCCAGTACTTCTCCAGTACGTACAAAATTTAATGATGTTTCTCCTATTGTTTCCTCTGCTGGGGAAATCAGGAGGGGAGAAGTAGCTGGTCTGAGCTCAGCATCCTGTGGAGGGATAATCTTAGTATCGCCAGGAGTCTTCCTCTTTCGAGGAACTTTATCTTTTGAACCTGGTGGGCGTCCTCTTTTCATTTGAGGTACAACCAATTCTGCTGCCGGTGGGCTGCATCCATCTATGGGGATGTCAATCCTAGCTGGCGTATTGGCAGCAGGGACGTGTGAACGGACAATCTTCTGGTTGTCCGTGAATTTATCCGGTAAAAGATGTACTGTATTCTGGATGTGAAGGATCTTCAGGATCTCATCTTCACACAGATTAGTACGCGGATCATATAGGGACAAAGACTTCTGGTCCCAACTAATGGTCTCAGAAGCTTCTGGCTTCTTAGACTGTGTGCCCAGTTTTGGAAAAAATTTCTCATTAAATTCACAGTCTGTAAAACGTGCCTTGAATGCGTCACCCGTCAGGGGTTCAAGGTATCTGATAATAGAGGGCGAATCAAACCCAATATATATACCTAGACGACGCTGAGGACCCATTTTGGTCCTCTGCGGTGGTGCTATTGGGACATATACCGCACAACCAAATACTCTCAAATGAGAGATATCCGGAGGTGCGCCGTATGCTAGTTGCATCGGGGATAAAGTGTGACCTCCAGAGGGTCTTATCCTAATAAGTGATGCGGCATGTAAAATAGCATGCCCCCAAGCATCCACAGGCAACTGGGATTGCATAAGCAATGGACGTGCAATCCATTGGATTCTCTTTATAAGAGCCTCAGCTAATCCGTTTTGGGTGTGAACATGTGCTACCGGATGTTCAACTTCAATACCCGTTGCCCGGCAATAGTCTTCGTAGACAACATTCATAAATAAAAGTCCGCACTAAAGCAAATAACAGATGAAGATACATCGAATTCTAAATGCATAGATAAATGATGATGCTCAATCTAGCAGATCGTCGTTCTCGAAGTCTTTAGCAGTAAAGACTGTTGGCGGCTGTACACCTGCCAAGTTTGTTTCAGGTCGAGACTTCTGGCTCGCCTGGTATAGATCCTGTAGGTGGCGAGGAGTGCGGCAGTTTCTGGACCAATGGCCAGTCATGCCGCATCTATGGCATTTGTCCTCACAGGTCTTCTTTGGAAGTGACACGTGCTTGGTGTCCTTTCGCTTCCAAGTGAAGTTTCTTTTCCCTTTATTGTTTTTGTTTGTCTGGGGAGCTGCACCTCTTGGTTGCTTCATTACCGCTTTCCCTTTAGTATTTTTAGTCTTCCTCTTGTTTTTCCACTTCTGGGGAGAAACGTGGTGGGCTTCAGGGATAGGGGCAGTGCCAGCTGGACGTAAGTTATGAGTTGCTAGCAGTAAATCTCGATTCTGCTCTGCTCTAAGTAGGCATGAGATCAGATCGGAGAATCTCGTGAAGTTGTGTTCACGATACTGCTGCATGAGGATTGCATCTTTCTCGTGAAACGAGGTAAATGTTTTTTCCAACATGCGCTGTTCTGTCACTTCTTCACCGCACAACTTCAGGCGTGAGGTGATTTTATGAAGTGCAGAATTATACTCAGCGACGGACTTATAGTCCTGAAGTCTGAGGTTTTCCCACGCATAACTGGCACGGGGTAATATAACATCAATTTGATGTTTATACCGTGCTTCCAGTGCTGTCCACAGGTCCTTCGGGTCCTCAACCGTTAAGTATTCGGCCTTTAAGGTCCGATCTATATGCTTCCTAATGTAGATTATGGCTTTTGCCTTATCTACATCGGATACAGTAGTTGTGGGGCTGCTGCTAGCTGTAGCAGAAGCTTCGGCCGCTGCTGGGGCCGAGGAAGGAGCCAAAATGGACCCAAGGAGGGCCATTGAACGCAAGTGGAACTTCAGGTCCACTCGCCAACTCAGGTAATTTGTCCCTGCAGAATCGAGGACCTCGAAATCGACGCTTGCCAATTTTGCCATTTATCTACATATTTTAAAATGAGCATGAATTAATTAAAATTCAAAAATTCATGCATAAAGAAATAAACAAGTAAAAATACGGGGATCGGCCAGATACCCAAAATAGTACACAGTCCAAAGTTCGTTTAAAGTCCATAATAAAAAAATAATACAACTTTGGAAACCCAAACTGAACTGGGTCCCTATATCTCCGTTTTCATATGCTGTTGCATCGAGCTTTGGCTTACACAGTCATGAATCGACTCCTTGCGGTCCAGCGGACACGGCCAGGGAATTGACTAAGCCAGGACCACTTGTTACCCAGTCAAGCTAGGTTGGTCCAGCAAACTTAGCCAAGCACATTGACCGACATCATGATCCATTGAAGGAGTTTTCATCAATTCTATATGCTGTTGCATCGAGCTTTGGCTTTAAAATACAAATTTCCTCACTTACAAATTCTCTCAAAAGAAAATAAAAGTGCAAGGAAAGTAAATAGGTATACAATGGCCGATCCCGAAAAACACATTTTTACTGATTTAAACATCCACGCAGTTCTAAATATGCTACGGGCATAAAAGTAAACAACCACGCATATATCTCAAGCAAAACATATGGTAAGGGAAACTAGAAAATATAAATATCTTGTAGACCACGTGTGTTACGCCTATTTGACCGAGACCCAAAAGACACGAGCCCAGGAGCCCGACGACTGGTCGAGAGCCCATCTGCATCCTCAAGCCCATTCTACAAAGGCCCTATAAGGGATCTTCTCGAATGCCAATCCGACCCGGCCCCGATAACCCGCTGGTCACTCGCCCACTCCTGCGAAAACCGCTCCCCCAAACGCGCGACCACTAAATGGCGGTAATGGGGAGGTGCTGGCATGGCGAAGAGAGCGGCGGCGAGGGGGCGGATTGATGGGGCACGATCGAGGGCGGGCGTGGGACGTGGGCCAGAGGCAGTCACGCTGGGAGCTCTACAAAAGGGCTAGGAAGACGACGAAGAAGGGGACCGCATCTCAGGTAACAAAACCTAAGGTACTCCATCAACGACCTCGTTCCCCCATTCCATCTCCTTCCTCCCCCGCTCGCGCCGAGAGACGCCGTTACGATCTCCTCACGAGTCGAATCGTCTTCGCCGGGCCTCCTTTCTCAGATCTCTGTCTGACTTAGGCATCGGAGGGGATTTGGCCGGAACCAAGGTCCGGCCCCCTGACGAGCGTTCTCGTCTACGCAGGTGGACAGCTGATCAACGGGCCGAGGCTCCCCCTCGCCCCTCGCCGACCACGCAACCTGCTGGACGATTGAGGCTTCCCCTCGCCGTCAGCCTGCCGAGGCCGAGCACGTCCGAGGCCGAGCGTCTTAATCGGGTCCGAGGCTTCCCCTCGCCATCCGTCGGCCGTGCATCTACCGGGGCGACTGAGGCTACCCCTCGTCCTCCTTCCCGCCGAGGCCGTGCTCGCCCGACCGAGGCCGAGCGTCTCAACCGGGACCGAGGCTTCTCCTCGTCCCATCTGCACCGATTCGAAGCCCTCGAGGGACCCAAGCGGGCCCCTTGACCACGTTGACCGGGTTACCCACGGTCAACGCTCTGTAGTGAGAAAACACTCTGAAACATCTGGCGCCGTGTGTGGGAACCGAACAGTCCCACGAAGAAACAAACCACATCTGCGATGACGCGACCTCCCCCATCTCGGTGAAAGGGGAGCGAGGCCCTGACGTGGGGCGACAGGGCCCGACGTCGTTGGCAGGAACGGGCACGGGCCCGACGCGAGGGGGATCGTGAGGAAAGGGCCGGGGAGCCCTCCCCTTCCCCCCGGTTGGGAGACCGGGTGCGTCCGTAACGGCGCGCAGCTCAGGCGTAGCTTTGGTGGTGTCAGTGGTCATAGACACTACCATGGTACGACGGCTGCTTGTCGACACCGGCAGCTCCTGTGACGTCCTCTTTATGTCAACCCTGGAGAAGATGGGGCGGCGGAAAGAAGACTTACGACCTCGCTCGGGTCCCGTGGTTGGATTCACGGGTCACTACACCCCCATCATCGGCACGATCCATCTCCCGGTAACGCTCAGAAACGCACCAGACTCGGTGACCCTAGCGGTGGAGTTCATCGTATTGGGGATCAGGTCGGAATACAACGGGATTATCGGCCGACCCCTACTCAATGCCGTCGGCGCGGTAGTCTCGACCCTCCATCAGACTATCAAGTTCCGAACACCGGGGGGAATGGGGCAAGTCGAAGGCGACGCGGGGAGACCGAGTACCTGCTATCAACTGGCGGAGGAAGGTCCCGAGGATCGCCTAGCCAACCGGATGGCCGCGCTCGATTTGAGGAGTGGGCCTAGGCCCGCCCCTGTGGAGGAGCAGGAGCAGATCCCGGTCACGGACATCGAGGGCCGGTTCGTCTCGATCGGGAGAGGGCTGAGCCAGGACTTGAGGGATCAGCTGATCGAATGCCTGGAGGCGAACCTAGACGTCTTTGCTTGGTCGCCGGAAGACATGCCCGGCGTAGACCCCCAGGTGATTGTCCACCAGATCAACGCCGACCCCAACTTCAAGCCGGTTAGGCAGAAGAAGCGCAACCTGGGCGGCGAGAAGATGAAGGCAGCCTCCGAGGAAGTGGAGCGTCTCCTTGATGCCGGCTTCATACGAGAGGTCTGGTACCCGGAGTGGCTGTCGAACGTGGTGATGGTCAAGAAACCCAACGGGAAGTGGCGAATGTGCGTGGACTTCAGTGACCTCAACAAGGCCTGCCCCAAGGACAGCTATCATCTGCCGCGCATCGACCACCTGGTGGACAACGCCTCGGGGTACGAGATGCTAAGCTTCATGGACGCTTACTCCGGATACAATCAAGTCCAGATGGACCCCCGGGACGAAGAGATGACAGCCTTCACGACGGACCGGGGAACCTACTGCTACAAGAAGATGCCCTTTGGCTTGAAGAACGCGGGGGCCACCTACCAGAGAATGGTCAACAAGGTTTTCAGCTCCCAGATCGGGAGGAACCTAGAAGTCTACGTCGACGACATGCTTGTCAAGTCAAGGCGACCGGAAGACCACATCGCCGACTTGCGGGAGACCTTCGAGCGGTTGCGGCGGCACCACATTCGGCTCAACCCCGCGAAGTGCACGTTCGGGGTAAGATCTGGCAAATTCTTGGGATTTATGATAACTAATCGTGGTATTGAAGCTAATCCCGACAAGATCGAGGCGCTGATCAACATGCGCGAGCCGACGACGATCAAGGAGCTACAGAGGCTGAACGGGCGCATCGCAGCCTTGGGGCGATTCCTTTCCAAATCAGCGGAAAGATCGCTCCCCTTCTTCAAGGTCCTAAGGAAAGCAATCGCGGAACCTCCAAACAATAGGAAGATGATACTTTGGGACGAAGACTACTCCCGGGCGTTCAGGGACCTCAAAGAGTATCTCCGCAGCCCCCCTCTCCGGTCCAAACCACGGGAAGGGGAGTCGCTGAGCCTTTACCTGGCGTGCGCGGAGGAAGCTGTGAGTTCGGTGCTGATCCGGGAGGACGGCGGGGTGCAATGGCCGGTATATTACACGAGCCGGATCTTGAAGGGGGCGGAGGTGCGATACTCGCCCATGGAGAAACTGGCGTACGCCCTCGTCCTCTCAGCACGAAGGCTCCGACCCTATTTCCAGGCCCACACCATACTGATCCTGACCGACTCGCAACTGGAACAGAACCTCAAGAGATTCGATCGAATGGGAAGGATGCTAAACTGGGGAGTGGAACTGAGCGAGTTCGACCTCCGATTCAAACCGCGCACGGCCATCAAAGGGCAGGCCCTAGCCGACTTCATCGCCGAGTGCACGACGGAAGGAAATGGCCCCCCGGAGGAAGAAGGCCCGGCGACGGTAATTGCTCAACCCCTGTCCTTTCTTTCGGCTGACCACTTTCAGCCAGGGGATCCAGGAGCGTGGATAGTCCATGTGGACGGGTCGGCCACACAGTCGGGAGGCGGGGCCGGGATTGCAATCCGATCTCCGGAAGGGAACATTGTGGAATACGCGTTGCGGTTCGAGTTCCCAGCCACGAACAACGTGGCGGAATACGAAGCAGTGATCAACGGCCTGAGGCTGGCCCTGGAGCTCGGGGCCGAGTCCGTCCGCCTCCTCAGCGACTCGAAGCTCATTGTCAACCAACTCTTAGGGAGTTACGAGGCACGGGAGGAGGCGATGCAGAGATATCTCCCAGTCGCCAGAGCGGCGATGTCCAAGTTCAAGGACGTGGAAGTCTTGCACCTCCCGCGATCAGAGAATGCGCGGGCCGATGCGTTGTCAAAGCTGGCCTCATCCTCGCCAAAGGAACTGGGCCGCACCATCTACGTGGAGAACCTGCCGTCCCCCGGCACGGAGGAGCACGAGGTGATGGCGATCGACCAGGAACCCACCTGGATGGACCCGATCATCCGGTACCTCACTCATGGAGAGGTGCCGACCGATGGGGACGAACGCCGAACCCTGGAGAGAAAGGCGCTCCGATACGTGATCCATGATGGGACGCTCTACCGGAGACGCTGGACCAAGACGGACGTCCTCCCATACCTGAAGTGCATCGGACCGCATGAAGCTGACTATGTCCTACGGGAGGTTCACGACGGGATCTGCGGGAATCACCACGGGGGCAAGATAGTCGCCCAGAAGATCTTGAGGCAGGGATACTACTGGCCGACCCTGGCCCAGGACGCAACAAGCTACGTCCAGAAATGCCAAGAATGCCAGAGGTATGCCCACCACATCTCGACTCCTCCGTCAGAGCTCATCCCTATCGTGAGCCCCATCCCCTTTGCGAAATGGGGGCTCGACATCCTCGGACCATTCAAACCGGGACGAGGGCAGCGGAAGCATCTGATCGTGGCGGTGGACTACTTCACCAAGTGGATCGAGGCCGAACCGTTGGCCACCATCACGTGGAAGAAAGCGAAAAGTTTCGTGTGGAATTCCATCATCTCCAGATTCGGAGTGCCACGGGCCATCGTCACAGACAATGGGAAGCAGTTCGACTCCGCAGGGTTTAAAGATTTTTGCGAGGAATGGGGAATCAAGCTTCTCTTCGCCTCAGTAGCGCACCCCCAGACCAACGGGATGGCAGAAGCGGCCAACAAGTGCATTATAGAGCCCCTCCGGAAGAAAGTGAAAGTCGCCGAAGGGAACTGGCCAAAAGAGCTCCCCGGGATACTCTGGTCATACCGGACGACCCACAAGGAGGCCACTGGCGAGACCCCGTTCATGCTCACCTACGGGGCCGAGGCGGTGGTGCCGGTCGAATTGGGTGAAGAATCTCTCCGCCTCAAATACTTTGACGAAGACCGGAACTCACAGGGCCTGGGGCTCAATCTGGAACTCCTCGACGAACGACGGGAGCAGGCACTGGCCACCATCATCCGCCAGAAGCAGAAGGTGGCCCGATACTACAACGCTCGGGTGCGAGGGAGAAGCTTCCACCTTGGGGACCTGGTCCTCCGGAAAGCGGGCTTCAACACTGATACCGCTTGCAAAGGGAAGCTCGCAGCTAGATGGGAGGGACCCTACAAAGTCATCGAGGTCCTCGGACCTGCAGCCTACCGACTAGCCGACATGGAAGGGAGGGTTCTCACTCACACTTGGAATGCGGAACATTTACGCAAGTACTTTCAATAGATGTATCGTTTCCTATGAAATAAATTTGTTTTGAATTCATTCCTTTCCAGATAAAGCAAAAAGATATACAGAAGGATGCACGAAGAGGTCGAGGGGCATTCCCCTCCCTCATTTTTCTCCGGGGGCACCGGGGGAGCCACAGGCTGGCAGCCCACTAGGGTCTCCCCCCTTACTCCGTTCGGCGTCAGAGTACATCCGAAGTTCCTCGAAGTTGATCCCCGAGAGCGGGAACTTCTTTTGGATCTCGGACTGGCACCGGGCGAAGCCCTTCTCGTACGCCTCCGATAAGGCGGTCTCCACAAAGGAGGTGGCATACTCCGCCACGGCATCCTGAGCGATCCGGGCTGGATCCACCTCCTCGAGCCCACGCATCCGGGCCTCTAAGGTCTCGACCTGGCGTTGGTGCTCCGCCCTCTCCTTCTCGATCTCCCGGGATTTCTCGCCAAGTTGGGCTGTAAGGGCCCTCGCATGCTCCTCCGCCGCATCCAGACGATCGGAGAGCTCCGAGGCTTCGGAGGCAGCAGCCGGGCCGGGGATCTGCTTGAATCCTCCAGACGCGTCGGCACCTTTCAAAAGAGAGGCGAGCCGCGCCTCGGCCTCCGACTTCGCAGCCAGAGCCAAGGCTCTCTCCCGGTCCGCCACCTCCAGGGCAGAGGACAGCTCAGTTACGCGGGAGTCCAGGGACTGGACCCGCGCTTCCTCCAACTGACCGGCCTCCTCCTCCTCGCCGGGGACCTCTGAGCCTCGCCCGGCGTCGGATTTGGCTTTGGGAAGAGCCGCGAATTGGCGCCTCATCGAGAGGCCCACCGAGGACAACTGCGCCAAAGCAACGAAGGTAAGACGGCAAAAGCAGCTGGAGAAAGGGGGGACAAGCAAAGATACGCTACCTGTTGACCAGCCTGGATCACGAAGGTAGCCAAGCAATCACCTCTGACTCCGTCCAACACCACCTGATCGGGAGGGAGACAACAGTTCTCGGCCACTCGAGCGGCGGCTCCACGGCACGAAAACACCGACTCCTTCTCCCCCACTGGGAAGCGTGGACAAAGAAGACCCTCCCCTGACGAAGGGAACTCACCAGGAGCGGAGCGGAACGCGCCAAGATACCGACTGTAAGCATCAGGGAGAGAGCCGTCCGGGAGAGGTGAAGGGCCGGCCCACGGCCAGGCAACCTCAACGGGGGCGGGATGAGGTCGGTCAGCAGTCGGCTGGACATCGACCCCCTCGACCCCCTCATGGATCCTCTTGGAAGACCCCTGCAAGGGGAGAGAGGGAGACGACACCTTCTTCCGTTTCGAGCCTCCGGTCGCGATCACAACCCGCTGCTTCTTCCAGACCGCCAACACATGATCCCTTCTGTGCGGATCCGAGTTTGGGACCTGCACGAGAGCGCTGGCAGGATAAGGACCGAGAGGGAACCCACCTGCACTCAAAGAAGAAATGAGAGACAGAGCAGAACCTGGACGACCTCGAGGGGCGAACGCTCGGAGAAGCTTACCTAGGGGCCACACCGTCTTACGCAAATTGTGGTCACTAAAGAGAAAGTCGATCGAGCGCTCCCTCATAGGAATTGCCAGCATGTCCTTCGTCGTCTGCTGCTCAGCGACCGTCAGCTCACCCAGATCAAGGATGACTGCACCAGCCGCCTCCCACCGAACCGGGAAGGGTACACTCGAAGGGAATGTGACAAACACGTAGTCCCCCTTCCAGCGTTTCAGGGAGCTCGGCAACCCCAGCACCAGGGACATCTTCGGGCAGGCGCTGATGTAAATCCACGCCCCCGATTGGTGGTGGCTCAGGCGGTATAACTGGGCAAAGAGGCGAAGAGAGGGCACCACACCCTTCAGTATGCAGACAACAACGAACCCGACGAGGATCCCGACGGCGTTGGGACAGAATTGACACAGGCACACATTGTGGGCCTGAAGGAACTCAACGATAAAAGGATGAAGCGGGAAGCGAAGCCCGAAGTGGAAGCACTTCTCATATATTCCGACCTCATTGGGACCAGGAGAGCAGATCCGCTCGTCAGCCCCAGGGGGACGAGCCGAGTAAGGCGGAAGCAGGTAGGCGGAGCGCATGCTCCTGATGGCGGTGGCACAAATCGATGAAGGCCACGCTAAGACCTCTGAGGGAACCCCTGAAAGATCATCCCCATGCTGACTAATCGTCGAAGGATTGCCACCCGCCAGACCTGGAGCCGCGTCGCGCTCCGACTGAACCGAACCCGTAGCAGAGGAAGACGACATGGGGCAGAGCTCAGACAGAATAGGGATCAGCGCAAAGAAGAAAAACGACGGGATGGCGGCTCACGAACCCCTCGGCTTCTCAACTTAAGACGACCCCGCAAGCGGCGGGGATATGCTTGCGGCTACACGTGGCAACATCTGAAGGCCGACGGCGCTTCGGAACCCGCGCCTTAAAAGTATCGAACGGGCCAATTCGTGATGACGACTAATAAATGAGTTGGCATCGACTGACGAGCATGTCAAAATCGGCAGAAGTCACATCGGCCGAGCCGAATCGACCGAGGCCGATCAACCCGACCGATGGGGGCAATTGTTACGCCTATTTGACCGAGACCCAAAAGACACGAGCCCAGGAGCCCGACGACTGGTCGAGAGCCCATCTGCATCCTCAAGCCCATTCTACAAAGGCCCTATAAGGGATCTTCTCGAATGCCGATCCGACCCGGCCCCGATAACCCGCTGGTCACTCGCCCACTCCTGCGAAAACCGCTCCCCCGAACGCGCGACCACTAAATGGCGGTAATGGGGAGGTGCTGGCATGGCGAAGAGAGCGGCGGCGAGGGGGCGGATTGATGGGGCACGATCGAGGGCGGGCGTGGGACGTGGGCCAGAGGCAGTCACGCTGGGAGCTCTACAAAAGGGCTAGGAAGACGACGAAGAAGGGGACCGCATCTCAGGTAACAAAACCTAAGGTACTCCATCAACGACCTCGTTCCCACATTCCATCTCCTTCCTCCCCCGCTCGCGCCGAGAGACGCCGTTACGATCTCCTCACGAGTCGAACCGTCTCCGCCGGGCCTCCTTTCTCAGATCTCTGTCTGACTTAGGCATCGGAGGGGATTTGGCCGGAACCAAGGTCCGGCCCCCTGACGAGCGTTCTCGTCTACGCAGGTGGACAGCTGATCAACGGGCCGAGGCTCCCCCTCGCCCCTCGCCGACCACGCAACCTGCTGGACGATTGAGGCTTCCCCTCGCCGTCAGCCTGCCGAGGCCGAGCACGTCCGAGGCCGAGCGTCTTAATCGGGTCCGAGGCTTCCCCTCGCCATCCGTCGGCCGTGCATCTACCGGGGCGACTGAGGCTACCCCTCGTCCTCCTTCCCGCCGAGGCCGTGCTCGCCCGACCGAGGCCGAGCGTCTCAACCGGGACCGAGGCTTCTCCTCGTCCCATCTGCACCGATTCGAAGCCCTCGAGGGACCCAAGCGGGCCCCTTGACCACGTTGACCGGGTTACCCACGGTCAACGCTCTGTAGTGAGAAAACACTCTGAAACAACGTGGAAACGTCATACACCGTTAGGTTAGTTGACTAACGGCAGAGCGGTCTCAGGATCTTTAAGATAATTATATTTTGAAAAATCCTAATATTCCATAAAAAATTAACAATGCAAGAGAGATGGTGTACATAATATTAGAAATCTAGCTAACTAGGCTACATGCCCAAACAAGAATTAAAAATGAATTATTATTATGATTGGGGCTGCAGGCCCATAAGTAAAATAATAATCATTTTAATAATTAATTTAATATTTGGGCTGCAGGCCCATTTACAAAAATTTAATTAACATATCCATTTTGCAATTGGATTAACTGGGCTTCGGGCCCAAATTAGAAATTAAAATGAATTATTGATCGCATTGGGGCTTCGGGCCCATTAAAATAGAAAATTAATTTTTATTGTTATAAACTGGGCTTCAGGCCCAATAAACAACTCAACTAATTTATTATTTATAATTGGGCTGCAGGCCCGAATGTTTAAAAAATTTAATTGGAAAGAAGACTTCAAATAAATTTTTAAGGGAATGAAGATAAAGGCAAGGACATTGTCAATCCGACCCAAGCCTTTTCAAAAGTGATTCATGTGATTACCAAATGATCAATTTCCAAAACCCCTGATGGAGTATAGACGGTCAAAGGAAACCACAACATGATGTCTTGGCGCACACAAATTAAGGGACTTGGTGCACTGGCCAATTCTCACCAAGTGTAGACCAAAGTATTGGAAACATGGAACTTTCAGATTTTGCATTCTTGACCAAATTCCACATTGCCAAAGGGCACACTCACATTGAATTTCTTTTTATTATTTTTATTTTTTTGACTCTGAAGTAACTCGGTCACACCGTAGTCGAAATGGCCGTAATACTTGAAAAAAGTTTTCCAACAAGTATAGATCAACAACAATCTTCGATATCAATATTTCCAAATGGTTGTAAGGAGAAGTTGAAAGGTTTCACATGGGTTTTTTTAATTATAAATCTTGATGAAGATAAAAAAGTGACAGATTTATTCAAGATTATAGAATTGCATCTAGAAAAGCTATGTAAAATCTTAGCTTACAATATATTGTAATTTTCTACGGGTTCAAAAGAGTTTACCTCTAGATCAAAGATCTAGGGACGATTGTAAAAAGAGAAGATCCGTAGAAAGAAAAATCCACGCTCCTAATACGCTAAAACGGATCGCCGCAACGGATCGCCGCAACAATAGATTCCTTCGCGCGTAGAGGTTGAATTTTTGAGGGGAGACGGGATGAAAAGCTCAAAGAATTTTAGAGCAATCGTGCTGATAACGTGTTGTATGATAATGAACTCAAGAGAGAGAGAGAGAATTTCATTGCTAAGAATAAGTCACCATAGCTAAGAGCCATGTTGCTCTATTTATATATCTTATAGTGGGGAGACCAAGGGTCCCCATTACTCTAAGTAATGGGGGCCTAATAAATGGGTAATGAAGGAGGGGAGGCCAAAGGCCTCCCTCATTCACAACAGAGGGTTAATTTAAAACGCATTAACAGGCGTCAGTTTTTAAGCGGTATGGTTAAAAAACTAATGTAATTTCATGAAAATGAGAGGAACCCAATCCAATTGGCTTTAGTTGTATTCGTTTGCCTTCCCTTATGACAGGTTGAGGTTTCGGTTCTTGCTTTTCAATGCAAAATAACGCCCAGGAATTGGACGGGATTTTCTTTAGGGCTGTTGACGAACGAGCTTGAACGAGCTTGAACAGGGAGCTTGGTTTTGTTCATGAACAAAATCCATATTCAAGCTCTGTTCGTTTACTAACCGAGCTCTAAAAACCTGTTCAAGCTTGTTCGTTAAGCTTACCGAACAAACATAAATGAACGTAAACGAACATTTACCGAGCTTGTTCACGAGTAGTTAATCGAACGTTCTATTCATTAACAAGACTTATCGAGCTTGTTCGTGAACATGTTCAGGAACATGTTCGTGAACACACAATCAATTTTGTTCATGAACAGATTTTCAATCAAACAAACGAATGCCAATTTTTAATTAGGAATAATAATATTTAAACATAATTGCCAATGACTAAATCAATTAAATAAAAGGATTAAATATTTGCAGGACAAAAACAAATAAATCCAGCATAATAGCTCCATAGATCCCATTACAAACATCCATTCCAGGCATAATAAAAATATATAGTATTTGTCTAAATTTACTATTTTCGATACATATTCATTCACGAACACTTAACGAGCTTGTTCTTGAACATCACTTAACGAACTTGTTCACGAACACTTAACGAGCTTGTTCATGAACATAAATGAACGAATACAGTTATGTTCAAGCTCTGTTCGTTTACTAACCGAGCTCTAAAAATCTGTTCAAGCTTGTTCATTAAGCTTCCTAAACGAACGTAAACGAACATGTACCGAGCTTGTTCACGAGTAGTTCGTCGAACATTCTGTTTGTCAACAGCCCTAATTTTCTTGCAATTATTCTAAAATTGGAGGAGAGAACTGAGAAGAGCTGAAAAATCTCTCATTCAACCGCCACGTGCCGATCAACCAAATCTCCCCACTTGCCATAATGGCACGCCTTCACAAGAACCCCACCACTTTGACTTCTCTTCTTTCCCCATGTTCCCCAATCATTCAATTTTTGCCATTTTCTTCACCCACCCACGCCCCTCAG
Source organism: Scilla litardierei (assembly GCA_030789695.1). Classification (NCBI taxonomy): domain Eukaryota; kingdom Viridiplantae; phylum Streptophyta; class Magnoliopsida; order Asparagales; family Asparagaceae; genus Scilla; species Scilla litardierei. Next base: position 554,186,101 of record CM061142.1, read on the forward strand.
TAATAAATATATCGATAAATAGATTTTTCTTTTTAAAAAATCAATGATTCCTTGGTCTCGTCCAATTCGGATTTCATGGGGTGCAGTGAGCAATTCTCGTTTCAGCAATTCTCGTTCCGGTGCTCGCACTAGTCACATTACACATTCCGCTAATCTACTTACATCTATTAACAATTTTGCCATTCCCTTTGGTATACTGATAATGGCGAACTGGCAAATAAATGTAACATGACAGGCAAAACGTGTTAGCGGCACTCTTTTTCCCCCGACTTTTAGTCAACGCTAACATAAAACGACACCATCCATCTCTCTCCTTGTTTCTCCAAAGTCAATGCCCAATCCTGTTCACTCCACTTCTTCTCTCCTCTCGTTTTCTCGTTCTATCCCTTCCCATTCTATCCTTGAAATTCTTCTCTCTCCTCGATCTTCATCGTTCCAAAATGGGCAACGGATTCGCCAAGCACCTCACCCGCTGCTTCTCCATCACCGCCGCCGGCGGGTCCCACCGCCGTCGCATCGACTCCGCCGCCGTTACGTCCGAACCGTTCTTCGACGAGGGCCTCGGCCATTCCTTCTGCTACGTCTCATCCAACTCCTCCAAGATGCTCCAGCCGGATCCCAACCCAGACCCGAACCCGAACCCGGCCCAGTTCTACTCGATCTCCGGTGCCTCCGTCAGCGCAAACCCCTCCACCGCCCTCTCCGCCGAGGTCATCTCCTCCTCGGCCGCATCCTTATCTGCCTCCGCATTCGACAGCTCCACCTCCTTCGCCTCCTACCCCCTCTACCCCGTCCCCCGTTATGGGCCGGACCGGGCCTTCCTCTCCGGTCCAATCGACGGCGGCTTCCTATCCGGCCCGCTCGACCCACGGGCCGCTGCCTCCGTCTTCTCCGGCCCGCTCGATCACCCAAACATGGGGGCCCACCACATCCCCACCTCGCTTCGCCGCAGCATCTCCCACGGCGGCCGCCTGATCCGAACGATTTCGAACAAGATGATCGGCCGCACGATCTCCGGTCCCGCCAAGATCTCGAAGGATTCCAGCAGCGTCGAGATCGATGGCGTCAGCGGCAGCAGCCTCCAGTGGGCCCAGGGGAAGGCCGGCGAGGACCGGGTCCACGTCGTCGTCTCCGAGGAGCACGGTTGGGTCTTCGTCGGGATCTACGACGGATTCAACGGCCCGGACGCCACCGACTACCTCCTATCGAATTTGTATTCCAATCTACAACAGGAGCTCAAAGGCGTCCTTTGGATCGAAGAGCCTGACGGAAGACAGGACGACGACACGATGATAAAAAAGAAGAGGAAGAAGATAAGATGGAAGTGCGATTGGGAGAAGGAAAACTTAGACAATGAGAGATTGAGACGATCGAGATCGGTGAATTCCGCGAGCCATGGCGAGGTGCTGAAGTCTATGAATCAAGCATTGAGGAAGACTGAAGAGGGTTTCTTCGAGGTTTCCGACAAGATGGCGGCTGAGAATCCGGAGCTGGCCTTGATGGGATCTTGCGTTCTGGCGATGCTGATGAAAGGGGAGGATGTGTATGTGATGAATGTGGGCGATAGTCGAGCTGTTTTGGGGCAGAAGCCGGAGATCGAGGTTAAAGGGAAGGGGAGGCAAGATTTGGGGAGGATTAGCGAGGAGAGCTTCCGTGATGATGGCCGGGATTGGCCGGATCTGTCGCCGAGCCTGGCTGCGCTGCAGTTAACTTTGGATCACAGTACTTGTGATGAGGAGGTACTAGTTTGTGAATCTGGTTGCATATCTGGGTTCCATTCGCAATCTGTTACATGCATTGTGTTTGTTTTGCTTGTTGTTGTTCAGGAAGTTCGGAGGATAAGGGGGGAGCATCCTGATGATGCCTGCTCGGTGATGAACGATCGGGTGAAGGGTTCGTTGAAGGTGACCAGGGCTTTCGGAGCTGGATTCTTGAAGCAGGTATGCTTCGATCCGAGTTACATTTCTGTTCTGTCGATACTGCAAAGTGCACACCATCTGTTTGATTGCTTTGATGCAAACATTTGCACATCTATGTTATCTATACCTATACCGCATAATGGGCATGCATAGGAAAGACACCTGATCGATCAGCTTCTATGGCGCTGTCTGTGTGCATTGCAATTTTGATGTTCATTCTAAATTGAATTGTGCCGCACGTTCATAGTGCAAGAAGATGTGCCTGTCGATGGGGGTTTGCTTCTATTTATCGGATTGCAACTTCTGAACCTCAAGGTCGACATTCAAGTCATATTACCAATAATCACAACAAAACTTTTGGTAGGCAAACTTTGTCACTTTGGTTGCTCTATGAAGAAGGATTGACTTGGGTAGAGTGCTTGAGTAGATAACAGTCGCATTGCTAATTAGTTTGATATCTAATTACAGAATTCAAGCTTTTTTTGGCTCGGTTTATCTCGTCTCTGCATTTTGCTGCATATGTTTGAGTTTGTGTCTTCTTTATCACTTGCAGCATGAGCTGATAGGTCGAATTCATTTTGATTCTGACGAGGCATTTGCAAAATCTTAGCTTTCTCTTGCATTAGCATCTTCTGTATCTTTGTAGATGCAACATAAGAAAAACAGAAACCTCAATCAATCACCAATCAGTTTAAAATCTGCAACTTCACTTGATATGATTTGCTTGCTCTTTTAGTTAGACTACTATTTTTAAAGCTTGCTCCGGATGTTGATCATCTAATTTTTAAGGTGCTCATGTTTTGCAGCCCAAATGGAATGATGCGCTGTTGGAGATGTTTAGAATTGATTATGTTGGGACATCCCCATACATTACGTGCAACCCGTTCCTCTATTACCACAGACTTGGACCTAAAGATAGATTTTTGATTCTTTCATCCGATGGGCTTTACCAGTACTTCACTAATGAGGAGGCAGTTGCCCAAGTTGAATTGTTCATTGCGACGACTCCTGAAGGTGATCCTGCACAACACCTTGTCGAGGAAGTCATTTTCCGTGCCGCAAACAAAGCTGGTAAGGCACACTTTTCTCTGACTTATAGATGATTAAGCTGCCTTGTAACCTAGATTTGTGTTACTAGTTCAGTACTTTAATGTTTAACAATCAATTCATGCCACTAATAATAACCTTTTTTACTTTCCCCCCCTTTTCCCCCTTTTTTTGTGCACGCCGAGGGTTTGGGGTGGTGGTTAGAGAATCTGCATTTATCTTCAGAAAACCGTAGAAATGCAGAGCTTACATGAAACCCCAGAGAAAATTACATCCTTAGCGACATGTCATGTTTGTGTAAAAAGAATTCATATATGCATACGACCCTTGATGTTAGGATAGGAGGCAACGCGTTTATTTGCACATAAACAATTAATACTGTGTGGACTAGGATATCGAGTCCTGCTCCAATTTGGTGGTTGTTTTTGTGTGTGTGTGTGTTTTTTTTTTTTTTTTGTTGGGGGGGGGGGGGGGGGGGGGGGTGGTGGTGGTGGTGGTGGTGGTGGTTAGAGAATCTTCATTTATTTTCTGAAAACTGTAGAAATGCAGAGCTTACATGAAACCACAGAGAAAATTAGATCCTTAGCGACATGTCATTGTCATGTTTGTGTAAAAAGAACTCATAGATGCATATGACATGTTAGGATAGGAGGCAAAGCGTTTATTTGCACATAAACAATGTTAATACTACGATGGACTAGGATATGGAGTCCTGCTCCAATTTGCACGCAGGGGGTTTGGTGGTGGTGGTGGTGGTGGTTAGAGAATCTTCATTTGTCTTCTGAAAACTGTAGAAATGCAGAGCAAATGCAGAGCTTACATGAAACCACGGAGAAAATTAGATCCTTAGCGACATGTCATTGTCATGTTTGTGTAAAAAGAATTCATAGATGCATACAACATGTTAGGATAGGAGGCAAAGCGTTTATTTGCACATAAACAATGTTAATACTACGATGGACTAGGATATGGAGTCCTGCTCCAATTTGCACGCAGGGGGTTTGGTGGTGGTGGTGGTTAGAGAATCTTCATTTATCTTGTGAAAACTGTAGAAATGCAGAGCTTACATGAAACCACAGTGAAAATGAGATCCTTAGCGACATGTCTCGAACCCTTGCAATTTTCTTTCACTTTACTTTTTTTTTGGGTGAGAAATAGGTTGATCAAACACTCTCCATGTATAGAATCAAAAAAAAAAAAAAAACTATTCATGTATTTTATTTCCACATAATAGCTCTCTAATTGTTTCAAGTTCCATTTTCCTGAGAGTCTGGCATGGTTCTTTTCTAAATGGTAGTATCATAAAGCTTGTAGCAAATAGGAAAAAAAAGGGAAAGAGACAGAAAGAAGTTTAATGGCGTAAAGCGTCTCATCCTGTCTTCCAGATGATTATACACAAAATGCAATGTGTGCGCGCCCCCACAAATGCATAAATTTAGCAAAAGCACTGGCTTATTATTTTTAACAGTGTCAATAATGTTTAATTCAGATGGTTAATATTTTTGACCGTTATGATTGCAGGCCTCGACTTCTACGAGCTGCTTGAGATACCACAAGGTGACAGACGACGATATCATGATGACGTTTCGATTATTGTTATCTCCTTCGAAGGAAGAATATGGAGGTCTTGCGTGTAGATTGAGCCGCCATATATATATATAAGTGATGCCTTTGGAGGGAGAACATGGCGATGGCGCAAGTAGATAGAGTTACTGAGGAGACGGAACTTCTTTTAGGTTCCACAGGAAAGTTGTGCCTTTTCTGTTTTTTTCCCATCAACCATCTCTGTACCATGATATTTACAGAGAAACTTTGCATCTATGTTTGTTGAGGTGGTGGAGGCTGTAAATGTAGAAGGTTGAGAAGTTATAGAAATGAAAACAAAGATGTTATCTTCTAATAAAATGGCTCTGTTTTTCAAGCTAATAACTGAAAAACAAGACCCATCGGTCTCTAGTCTCCTTGTGTTTCGTTGAGAGCATGCAATCTGTAATTTGATTCATCCAAAAACTGCAATGTGTTTTGCATAGTTTGTTCTCTGATGGCATTTCATGGGCTGAATTGTGTTCTCCAATTGTTTATGCTGACAGAGAAGCAATATCTGATAATATTAAATGAGGCCTTTAAGTAAGTATGCAAGCAACTGCAATAATATTTGCTAATCAGGTTATAATGACTAGAGTTAGTATTTACTGTGGATGTTTAAGTTTGGCATGCAGAGCGCAGTGAACTTTTTTACTGAATGGTTTAATTTAGCTTAAGCCTGCAGCAATTTATACTTGGTTTGGCTACGTCTGGAGTTCTCTTCCGACAAGCTCCCTGTTATCTCAGTGAGGATATTATTGGTTGCCCATTTGATTAAAGGTATTATCAAATGAAATTCTATCTAAATTTATACTCTGTTAATTTCTCAAACACATGAGCATCATATACTTTGTTTCCAGAAATTTGCTTATATATCTGAAAAGAAGCTGATAGGATTCAAAGCAAATCTGATAAAAACAGCGAATAAAAAGATAAATGGCCGCAATTCTCGGCGCAACCACCTTCCCAAGACGCCGATAAGCGAGGACGTCCGTGTAGTGCCCTACGTAGCTACTGCACAAGTACTAGAGGGGGGGTGTGAATAGTACTTTAAAATAATCAAGAGAGTTATTCTTAATTATTGTGCAAACATACAAACAACAATGCGGAATAGACTACAAATAACAAGAATAGACAACGCAAATAAAGCATGAAACGGGTTCGGATCCACCCAAGTCTCCCCGACTTGTTCCCGGTGATCCTACGTCCCAACCACCCGGATCCCCTCCGGATACTTGAGTTAGAAACCACTAACCCAAGATTTTGCACTATGAAATTCTTGTAGAAAAACCTCTACAAGACCAAATCATACAAATGACACGTGACTCCCACAACCCGGGATCACACCCTTCTCTCACAACTGAGAGAACAATTTGCAATATCAAAGTAAATGAAACAATGAAATACTTACCACAAAATCCTATGCCTTGAGTATACTTACCAATTTAGGGCAAGAATGGATTTTGAGGAAGAGGATGTCACCAAACCGAAGCTCCACCAATATGATCAGCGATCTAAGGCTAGGATGGAGGATGGTGACTAGAATCAAGCTATTGGCTTGGAATGCTCACAATGGAGAGAATCTCTCTTGAGGAATATGGCTCAAAGAGTGAGGGAGAGATTCTTGGTGAGAAGAGAGAGAGCTTAGAAATAGCTTGAGAAAACTCTTCTCTTAGGTCTGAAATAACTTGGATAATGGACCTCTAGCCTTGGCTCAAACGAATCAGGTTTGTATTTATAGAGGCAAGAAAATCCTAGCTCAAAAGATTCCCAACGGTCATATTTCTGAAGCAGTTAGTCAGTCTAAGAAGGATCACTGACCGACTAGTTTCTCAAATAGTCGGTCGGTGATTCAACATGAACCGACTAACTGGAGAACAGCCAAAAGAGAAAGTTCAGACATAAAGAACTATTCGGTCTAAGAAGACTTGCCAACCGACTAGTTTCACCACTAGTCGGTCGGTGAGTGTTCTTTGACCGACTAAGAGTCGAAATAGAATAGGCTGAATACAAGTTGAACTAGTCGGTCTGAGAACAAATTTCAACCGACTAGTTTCTCAACTAGTCGGTCGACAATCGTTCTTAGACCGACTAACTCGAAACAGTAGCTCAGGCGGAAATGCGGCAATGATAACTAGTCGGTCTGAGAAGGATTCCTAACCGACTAGATCGTCATCTAGTCGGTCTGTGAACCTTCTTTGACCGACTAATTGATCAACAGTGCCAGGCTGAATTGAGCAAGTACATCTAGTCGGTTCAAGAGGAATTGCCGACCGACTAGATCGTCATCTAGTCGGTTGGTTCTTCTACTTGAACCAACTAAGATGCACTAGAAACCGAGGGAAGAAGCGATAGGCTTCAGGAAAATTTCTAATGGCTTCTAAGATAATCCTAGCTCTAAGATATGAGCGATAAGAAGATTATAATGTAAGTCCTACTCAAGGCTTAACATTCTATTCTATGAAGCTAGAAGACATTAAATTAAACATGGTGAACCGTCTTCAAAGTTTCAATCTTCATTCTTGACTTCAATAATGGTCCTTGAGCTTCAACGAAGCTTCAGGCACACGATCACGTGTATTGAGAAGTCTTGAGACGTCGCTTTTGATGTACGTATTCTTTTGGCGACGATCTCCATAACTGCGTTCACAAACAGTTAGTTCACAATATTTATGTTTGCTCATCATCAAAACCAAATCCGGGGAATCAATACTCAACAGTCTCCCCCTTTTTGGTGATGACAAACCAACATAATTAATAATCAGTAATAATGATTCAATTGAAATTTACTTACTCCCCCTGCATTGATGACATGTTAGTCTCGTATTAAATATTAATCATACGCATCAAGCAGATGAGGAAGATATGAAATATGAACCAATTATTGACATATAGGATCTAAATCCATTTTTATATCTTCACTCCCCCTGAATCTAACATATCAAATTAGATTCATGGTAAATTGCTTTGAATTATTAATTAGCACATCGTCATTATTAATTCTCTCCCCCTTTGGCATAAGCAAAAAGAGCGGGAGGAGATCAACGACAAATACAATGGCTAAAAATAAAGCACGAGAGTCGAAGAATACGACCACGGTCCAAATGACACCAATGTAAAATACCGAAGAAACTCAAAGCGTGCCAACGTGACCATAGTCGAAAATCGAAAAACGAAATCATCAAACCATAGGAGAAAATCGAAAAACGAAATCATCAAAACTCAAATCAATTTCACTTATTGAATTATGGAACATACTCTCTAATATCAACATTCTTAGTTAAATAGAGTGCATGGAAAACAATTCTATGTTTCCATAGAAAGAATTCTATTTAATCCAATAAAATCGTCGAACCACGAAATCAACATCAGAGACAAAAATAATCCGATGTGAAAACCAAATGTAGCAAATTGATACCAAAAGTAATATGCAAAAGTGTTATGCCAAAAATAGATAGAACATCATAGAACAATGGCATATGCAATTCTAGCATACTAATTGAAACAAAATGATACCAATGTGAATATTCTAACAATGCATGCATTCAACCCACATGGATACCTAATGTATATCAAATGTAAGAATATACTTACACCATTACGCTCCCCCTACTTTGGTGCATCGCTTTAAGCACCATCAACTCCATTTGAGTGAAAATCCTTGCAAATCACGGAGTTGGTAGGGTTGGTATCCCACGGTGGCTTGAACCTAGAAAACATAATTCATGGAGCTAAAATTTGATTTGTTGCTCATTCTCTTATTCTTGAGTACCTGAAGATAAACATATCATTCCATGGTACCCAAGGACATTGGGTCCTAAGAGATTAGACCTTTGGACGCCAAGTCCAATTGGACATAGACTTCCCAATGTAATCATCATTGTTCACGATATTCATAAAATAAGAATTCATGTATGCTTGTTTCTCATGAATATTTGTGTCCTTCGGGCTCCAAATAGTGAAGATTTTGGGAGCCCTATTCCTATTGGGAACATGCATACGTTGTTGATTTCTATGTGATGCATGTCGTGGATAGGCATAAGATGCATGATGAAATGGTGCATGATGATAATCATTCACATAGTCATGAGGATAAACATATGCATGTGGAGGAACACGTGCATGAGTGTGTCTCACATGGTGTGCACGTGCTCGTGGATGCGGAGCATAGAAATCATCATACGTGCGAACATGTGGGGTAGGATGTGTGTTCCTACGTGGCATGGTATACATGAAAGCATGACCCTTCTTTGGAGGTCCACCCAAAGTGGGTTTCTTTCTAAATGGGGGTGTGTACCTAGCGGAAGCACCATTGGTAGAAGAACTACCCATGGGGTGTTTACTCCCACTAGTTGAGGCATCGAAAGTTGGCCTAACAAAGGTGGCAGACGATTTGGACGAATCTCCCATCTTATACCCCAAGCCAATGTGATGATTGGCCGGAAGTAAGTCATTTAGGATATTGTCCAAATGGCCCTTACCCTTATTGAATTCATGAATTCGGCCTAATGTGCACTCATACTTCTCGGTGAGAGAATGCAAAGAAGAATCCAAGGTGGACACTTGCGATGCGAGTGCACAAACACGTGACTTGAGATTCTTATTCTCAATACTCAAAGTTGAGTTTTGAGACGTCAAATCCGCTATCACATGTTCATCCGATTTCTCAATATGAACATGCTCAAGTTGAGATTTGAGATTTACAATCTCATTTCTCAAATCCTCAACAACGGTGTCGTTGTTGATGATGATAGGCTTGGGCGAGGTTTGAAGACTATCTAGCTCATTTTTAGTCTTAATAAATCTAGTAGCCAAATTAGAAAACTTATTTCAAAGTTGTTCGTTGGCTAATCTAAGTTCATCCATAGTTACCTCTTCGCCTTCATCCTCGCTTTCATCCTTGCTTTCATCGGAGGAAGTCTCTTGATCACGTTCCTCTTTTCCCATGAAGCATGTGTGTGCTTTCTCCACTCGTTCATCATCCGACTCTCCACTTGAGGAGTCCTCTTCGGAGTCGGTGAATGTACCGACAAGTCCTTTCTTGTGCTTTCTCGACTTGTCGTACTTGGATGCCTTCCACTTCTCCTTGTGTTTGTTGAGAGGACAATCCGGCTTGATGTGTCCTGACTTGTTACATTTATAACACACGGGAGTAAAAGCATTAGTCGAACTAACTTTAGATTTATTTCTAAAGTTACCTTTTTGGAAGAATCGGTCGAACTTCTTTGCCATGCTGGCAATGGTTTCTACGTCCAACTCGTCTTCCGATTCTTCATCATTGGTAGATGGAGCGGCCTTGTACGCAATCGTCTTTTTCTTTGGCCCATCTTGCTTCAAGTACGCCTTCATCTTTTCCTTCATCTTGATCTTACTTTCCTTGCGTATCTCATAAGACAACAAGGTACCCATTAATTGTACAACAGTGTACTTATTCATATCGTTACCTTCCTCGATGGTGAAGATACACTTTTCCCAACAAGAAGGGAGTTCGTCAATAATCTTTGCGACTTTCTCCTTTTGGGTGTAGATCTTCCCAAGAGCTTCCAATTCGTTGGATATGTCCAGGAAGCGAGCATAGTAGTCCTTCATAGTTTTCACCCGGTTCCATGTGAAACAACTCAAATTCTTTGTTAGCGACAACGAGTTAAGAATCTTTTACCGTACTCGTTCCTTCGTGCAAGATGAGAAGTTAGTTCTATACTTGATATGCACTCTTACATGTGCATATCTTGTTGAAGTCTTCGGGCTCCAACGCACATTGCAAGGCATTCATGGCCTTGGCATTGCTTACCTCCGCGGCGACCTCCGCGGTAGTCCACTTCGTGAAATCTTCTTCGGGCTCGACATACTCCGTCAATGTGGCTCTCTATAGTGAAGTGCTCCGGAGGAAGGTTTCCATTCGGCATTTCCAGTACCCATAGTTGGTACCGTTGAAGTGAGGAGGCCTGACGGAGGATTGTCCTTCCATAACTGAAGAAGATCCTTCACGATTCTTGAAGACATGGTAGTCGTTGTTTGTCATAGCTTTGAACTCTGGCTCTGATAGCAATTGTAGTGCCCTATGTAGCCACTGCACAAGTACTAGAGGGGGGCGAATAGTACTTTAAAATAATCAAGAGAGTTATTCCTAATTATTGTGCAAACATACAAACAACAATACGGAATAGACTACAAACAACAAGAATAGACAACGCAAACAAAGCATGTAACGGGTTCGGATCCACCCAAGTCTCCCCGACTTGTTCCCGATGATCCTACGTCCCAACCACCCGGATCCCCTCCGGATACTTGAGTTAGAAACCACTAACCCAAGATTTTGCACTATGAAATTCTTGTAGAAAAACCTCTACAAGACCAAATCATACAAATGACACGTGACTCCCACAACCCGGGATCACACCCTTCTCTCACAACCGAGAGAACAATTTGCAATATCAAAGTAAATGAAACAATGAAATACTTACCACAAAATCCTATGCCTTGAGTATACTTACCAATTTAGGGCAAGAATGGATTTTGAGGAAGAGGATGTCACCAAACCGAAGCTCCACCAATATGATCAGCGATCGAAGGCTAGGATGGAGGATGGTGACTAGAATCAAGCTCTTGGCTTGGAATGCTCACAATGGAGAGAATCTCTCTTGAGGAATATGGCTCAAAGAGTGAGGGAGAGATTCTTGGTGAGAAGAGAGAGCTTAGAAATAGCTTGAGAAAACTCTTCTCTTAGGTCTGAAATAACTTGGATAATGGACCTCTAGCCTTGGCTCAAACGAATCTGGTTTGTATTTATAGAGGCATGAAAAATCTAGCTCAAAAGATTCCCAACGGTCATATTTCTGAAGCAGTTAGTCAGTCTAAGAAGGAGCACTGACCGACTAGTTTCTCAACTAGTCGGTCGGTGATTCAACATGAACCGACTAACTGGAGAACAGCCAAAAGAGAAAGTTCAGACATAAAGAACTATTCGGTCTAAGAAGACTTGCCAACCGACTAGTTTCACCACTAGTCGGTCGGTGAGTGTTCTTTGACCGACTAAGAGTCGAAATAGAATAGGCTGAATACAAGTTGAACTAGTCGGTCTGAGAACAAATTTCAACCGACTAGTTTCTCAACTAGTCGGTCGACAATCGTTCTTAGACCGACTAACTCGAAACAGTAGCTCAGGCGGAAATGCGGCAATGATAACTAGTCGGTCTGAGAAGGATTCCTAACCGACTAGATCGTCATCTAGTCGGTCTGTGAACCTTCTTTGACCGACTAATTGATCAACAGTGCCAGGCTGAATTGAGCAAGTACATCTAGTCGGTTCAAGAGGAATTGCCGACCGACTAGATCGTCATCTAGTCGGTTGGTTCTTCTACTTGAACCAACTAAGATGCACTAGAAACCGAGGGAAGAAGCGATAGGCTTCAGGAAAATTTCTAATGGCTTCTAAGATAATCCTAGCTCTAAGATATGAGCGATAAGAAGATTATAATGTAAGTCCTACTCAAGGCTTAACATTCTATTCTATGAAGCTAGAAGACATTAAATTAAACATGGTGAACCGTCTTCAAAGTTTCAATCTTCATTCTTGACTTCAATAATGGTCCTTGAGCTTCAACGAAGCTTCAGGCACACGATCACGTGTATTGAGAAGTCTTGAGACGTCGCTTTTGATGTACGTATTCTTTTGGCGACGATCTCCATAACTGCGTTCACAAACAGTTAGTTCACAATATTTATGTTTGCTCATCATCAAAACCAAATCCGGGGAATCAATACTCAACAGTCTCCCCCTTTTTGGTGATGACAAACCAACATAATTAATAATCAGTAATAATGATTCAATTGAAATTTACTTACTCCCCCTGCATTGATGACATGTTAGTCTCGTATTAAATATTAATCATACGCATCAAGCAGATGAGGAAGATATGAAATATGAACCAATTATTGACATATAGGATCTAAATCCATTTTTATATCTTCACTCCCCCTGAATCTAACATATCAAATTAGATTCATGGTAAATTGCTTTGAATTATTAATTAGCACATCGTCATTATTAATTCTCTCCCCCTTTGGCATAAGCAAAAAGAGCGGGAGGAGATCAACGACAAATACAATGGCTAAAAATAAAGCACGAGAGTCGAAGAATACGACCACGGTCCAAATGACACCAATGTAAAATACCGAAGAAACTCAAAGCGTGCCAACGTGACCATAGTCGAAAATCGAAAAACGAAATCATCAAACCATAGGAGAAAATCGAAAAACGAAATCATCAAAACTCAAATCAATTTCACTTATTGAGTTATGGAACATACTCTCTAATATCAACATTCTTAGTTAAATAGAGTGCATGGAAAACAATTCTATGTTTCCATAGAAAGAATTCTATTTAATCCAATAAAATCGTCGAACCACGAAATCAACATCAGAGACAAAAATAATCCGATGTGAAAACCAAATGTAGCAAATTGATACCAAAAGTAATATGCAAAAGTGTTATGCCAAAAATAGATAGAACATCATAGAACAATGGCATATGCAATTCTAGCATACTAATTGAAACAAAATGATACCAATGTGAATATTCTAACAATGCATGCATTCAACCCACATGGATACCTAATGTATATCAAATGTAAGAATATACTTACACCATTACGCTCCCCCTACTTTGGTGCATCGCTTTAAGCACCATCAACTCCATTTGAGTGAAAATCATTGCAAATCACGGAGTTGGTAGGGTTGGTATCCCACGGTGGCTTGAACCTAGAAAACATAATTCATGGAGCTAAAATTTGATTTGTTGCTCATTCTCTTATTCTTGAGTACCTGAAGATAAACATATCATTCCATGGTACCCAAGGACATTGGGTCCTAAGAGATTAGACCTTTGGACGCCAAGTCCAATTGGACATAGACTTCCCAATGTAATCATCATTGTTCACGATATTCATAAAATAAGAATTCATGTATGCTTGTTTCTCATGAATATTTGTGTCCTTCGGGCTCCAAATAGTGAAGATTTTGGGAGCCCTATTCCTATTGGGAACATGCATACGTTGTTGATTTCTATGTGATGCATGTCGTGGATAGGCATAAGATGCATGATGAAATGGTGCATGATGATAATCATTCACATAGTCATGAGGATAAACATATGCATGTGGAGGAACACGTGCATGAGTGTGTCTCACATGGTGTGCACGTGCTCGTGGATGCGGAGCATAGAAATCATCATACGTGCGAACATGTGGGGTAGGATGTGTGTTCCTACGTGGCATGGTATACATGAAAGCATGACCCTTCTTTGGAGGTCCACCCAAAGTGGGTTTCTTTCTAAATGGGGGTGTGTACCTAGCGGAAGCACCATTGGTAGAAGAACTACCCATGGGGTGTTTACTCCCACTAGTTGAGGCATCGAAAGTTGGCCTAACAAAGGTGGCAGACGATTTGGACGAATCTCCCATCTTATACCCCAAGCCAATGTGATGATTGGCCGGAAGTAAGTCATTTAGGATATTGTCCAAATGGCCCTTACCCTTATTGAATTCATGAATTCGGCCTAATGTGCACTCATACTTCTCGGTGAGAGAATGCAAAGAAGAATCCAAGGTGGACACTTGCGATGCGAGTGCACAAACACGTGACTTGAGATTCTTATTCTCAATACTCAAAGTTGAGTTTTGAGACGTCAAATCCGCTATCACATGTTCATCCGATTTCTCAATATGAACATGCTCAAGTTGAGATTTGAGATTTACAATCTCATTTCTCAAATCCTCAACAACGGTGTCGTTGTTGATGATGATAGGCTTGGGCGAGGTTTGAAGACTATCTAGCTCATTTTTAGTCTTAATAAATCTAGTAGCCAAATTAGAAAACTTATTTCAAAGTTGTTCGTTGGCTAATCTAAGTTCATCCATAGTTACCTCTTCGCCTTCATCCTCGCTTTCATCCTTGCTTTCATCGGAGGAAGTCTCTTGATCACGTTCCTCTTTTCCCATGAAGCATGTGTGTGCTTTCTCCACTCGTTCATCATCCGACTCTCCACTTGAGGAGTCCTCTTCGGAGTCGGTGAATGTACCGACAAGTCCTTTCTTGTGCTTTCTCGACTTGTCGTACTTGGATGCCTTCCACTTCTCCTTGTGTTTGTTGAGAGGACAATCCGGCTTGATGTGTCCTGACTTGTTACATTTATAACACACGGGAGTAAAAGAATTAGTCGAACTAATTTTAGATTTATTTCTAAAGTTACCTTTTTGGAAGAATCGGTCGAACTTCTTTGCCATGCTGGCAATGGTTTCTACGTCCAACTCGTCTTCCGATTCTTCATCATTGGTAGATGGAGCGGCCTTGTACGCAATCGTCTTTTTCTTTGGCCCATCTTGCTTCAAGTACGCCTTCATCTTTTCCTTCATCTTGATCTTACTTTCCTTGCGTATCTCATAAGACAACAAGGTACCCATTAATTGTACAACAGTGTACTTATTCATATCGTTACCTTCCTCGATGGTGAAGATACGCTTTTCCCAACAAGAAGGGAGTTCGTCAATAATCTTTGCGACTTTCTCCTTTTGGGTGTAGATCTTCCCAAGAGCTTCCAATTCGTTGGATATGTCCAGGAAGCGAGCATAGTAGTCCTTCATAGTTTTCACCCGGTTCCATGTGAAACAACTCAAATTCTTTGTTAGCGACAACGAGTTAAGAATCTTTTACCGTACTCGTTCCTTCGTGCAAGATGAGAAGTTAGTTCTATACTTGATATGCACTCTTACATGTGCATATCTTGTTGAAGTCTTCGGGCTCCAACGCACATTGCAAGGCATTCATGGCCTTGGCATTGCTTACCTCCGCGGCGACCTCCGCGGTAGTCCACTTCGTGAAATCTTCTTCGGGCTCGACATACTCCGTCAATGTGGCTCTCTATAGTGAAGTGCTCCGGAGGAAGGTTTCCATTCGGCATTTCCAGTACCCATAGTTGGTACCGTTGAAGTGAGGAGGCCTGACGGAGGATTGTCCTTCCATAACTGAAGAAGATCCTTCACGATTCTTGAAGACATGGTAGTCGTTGTTTGTCATAGCTTTGAACTCTGGCTCTGATAGCAATTGTAGTGCCCTATGTAGCCACTGCACAAGTACTAGAGGGGGGTGAATAGTACTTTAAAATAATCAAGAGAGTTATTCCTAATTATTGTGCAAACATACAAACAACAATACGGAATAGACTACAAACAACAAGAATAGACAACGCAAACAAAGCATGTAACGGGTTCGGATCCACCCAAGTCTCCCCGACTTGTTCCCGATGATCCTACGTCCCAACCACCCGGATCCCCTCCGGATACTTGAGTTAGAAACCACTAACCCAAGATTTTGCACTATGAAATTCTTGTAGAAAAACCTCTACAAGACCAAATCATACAAATGACACGTGACTCCCACAACCCGGGATCACACCCTTCTCTCACAACCGAGAGAACAATTTGCAATATCAAAGTAAATGAAACAATGAAATACTTACCACAAAATCCTATGCCTTGAGTATACTTACCAATTTAGGGCAAGAATGGATTTTGAGGAAGAGGATGTCACCAAACCGAAGCTCCACCAATATGATCAGCGATCGAAGGCTAGGATGGAGGATGGTGACTAGAATCAAGCTCTTGGCTTGGAATGCTCACAATGGAGAGAATCTCTCTTGAGGAATATGGCTCAAAGAGTGAGGGAGAGATTCTTGGTGAGAAGAGAGAGCTTAGAAATAGCTTGAGAAAACTCTTCTCTTAGGTCTGAAATAACTTGGATAATGGACCTCTAGCCTTGGCTCAAACGAATCTGGTTTGTATTTATAGAGGCATGAAAAATCTAGCTCAAAAGATTCCCAACGGTCATATTTCTGAAGCAGTTAGTCAGTCTAAGAAGGAGCACTGACCGACTAGTTTCTCAACTAGTCGGTCGGTGATTCAACATGAACCGACTAACTGGAGAACAGCCAAAAGAGAAAGTTCAGACATAAAGAACTATTCGGTCTAAGAAGACTTGCCAACCGACTAGTTTCACCACTAGTCGGTCGGTGAGTGTTCTTTGACCGACTAAGAGTCGAAATAGAATAGGCTGAATACAAGTTGAACTAGTCGGTCTGAGAACAAATTTCAACCGACTAGTTTCTCAACTAGTCGGTCGACAATCGTTCTTAGACCGACTAACTCGAAACAGTAGCTCAGGCGGAAATGCGGCAATGATAACTATTCGGTCTGAGAAGGATTCCTAACCGACTAGATCGTCATCTAGTCGGTCTGTGAACCTTCTTTGACCGACTAATTGATCAACAGTGCCAGGCTGAATTGAGCAAGTACATCTAGTCGGTTCAAGAGGAATTGCCGACCGACTAGATCGTCATCTAGTCGGTTGGTTCTTCTACTTGAACCAACTAAGATGCACTAGAAACCGAGGGAAGAAGCGATAGGCTTCAGGAAAATTTCTAATGGCTTCTAAGATAATCCTAGCTCTAAGATATGAGCGATAAGAAGATTATAATGTAAGTCCTACTCAAGGCTTAACATTCTATTCTATGAAGCTAGAAGACATTAAATTAAACATGGTGAACCGTCTTCAAAGTTTCAATCTTCATTCTTGACTTCAATAATGGTCCTTGAGCTTCAACGAAGCTTCAGGCACACGATCACGTGTATTGAGAAGTCTTGAGACGTCGCTTTTGATGTACGTATTCTTTTGGCGACGATCTCCATAACTGCGTTCACAAACAGTTAGTTCACAATATTTATGTTTGCTCATCATCAAAACCAAATCCGGGGAATCAATACTCAACAGTCTCCCCCTTTTTGGTGATGACAAACCAACATAATTAATAATCAGTAATAATGATTCAATTGAAATTTACTTACTCCCCCTGCATTGATGACATGTTAGTCTCGTATTAAATATTAATCATACGCATCAAGCAGATGAGGAAGATATGAAATATGAACCAATTATTGACATATAGGATCTAAATCCATTTTTATATCTTCACTCCCCCTGAATCTAACATATCAAATTAGATTCATGGTAAATTGCTTTGAATTATTAATTAGCACATCGTCATTATTAATTCTCTCCCCCTTTGGCATAAGCAAAAAGAGCGGGAGGAGATCAACGACAAATACAATGGCTAAAAATAAAGCACGAGAGTCGAAGAATACGACCACGGTCCAAATGACACCAATGTAAAATACCGAAGAAACTCAAAGCGTGCCAACGTGACCATAGTCGAAAATCGAAAAACGAAATCATCAAACCATAGGAGAAAATCGAAAAACGAAATCATCAAAACTCAAATCAATTTCACTTATTGAGTTATGGAACATACTCTCTAATATCAACATTCTTAGTTAAATAGAGTGCATGGAAAACAATTCTATGTTTCCATAGAAAGAATTCTATTTAATCCAATAAAATCGTCGAACCACGAAATCAACATCAGAGACAAAAATAATCCGATGTGAAAACCAAATGTAGCAAATTGATACCAAAAGTAATATGCAAAAGTGTTATGCCAAAAATAGATAGAACATCATAGAACAATGGCATATGCAATTCTAGCATACTAATTGAAACAAAATGATACCAATGTGAATATTCTAACAATGCATGCATTCAACCCACATGGATACCTAATGTATATCAAATGTAAGAATATACTTACACCATTACGCTCCCCCTACTTTGGTGCATCGCTTTAAGCACCATCAACTCCATTTGAGTGAAAATCATTGCAAATCACGGAGTTGGTAGGGTTGGTATCCCACGGTGGCTTGAACCTAGAAAACATAATTCATGGAGCTAAAATTTGATTTGTTGCTCATTCTCTTATTCTTGAGTACCTGAAGATAAACATATCATTCCATGGTACCCAAGGACATTGGGTCCTAAGAGATTAGACCTTTGGAAGCCAAGTCCAATTGGACATAGACTTCCCAATGTTATCATCATTGTTCACGATATTCATAAAATAAGAATTCATGTATGCTTGTTTCTCATGCATATTTGTGTCCTTCGGGCTCCAAATAGTGAAGATTTTGGGAGCCCTATTCCTATTGGGAACATGCATACGTTGTTGATTTCTATGTGATGCATGTCGTGGATAGGCATAAGATGCATGATGAAATGGTGCATGATGATAATCATTCACATAGTCATGAGGATAAACATATGCATGTGGAGGAACACGTGCATGAGTGTGTCTCACATGGTGTGCACGTGCTCGTGGATGCGGAGCATAGAAATCATCATACGTGCGAACATGTGGGGTAGGATGTGTGTTCCTACGTGGCATGGTATACATGAAAGCATGACCCTTCTTTGGAGGTCCACCCAAAGTGGGTTTCTTTCTAAATGGGGGTGTGTACCTAGCGGAAGCACCATTGGTAGAAGAACTACCCATGGGGTGTTTACTCCCACTAGTTGAGGCATCGAAAGTTGGCCTAACAAAGGTGGCGGACGATTTGGACGAATCTCCCATCTTATACCCCAAGCTAATGTGATGATTGGCCGGAAGTAAGTCATTTAGGATATTGTCCAAATGGCCCTTACCCTTATTGAATTCATGAATTCGGCCTAATGTGCACTCATACTTCTCGGTGAGAGAATGCAAAGAAGAATCCAAGGTGGACACTTGCGATGCGAGTGCACAAACACGTGACTTGAGATTCTTATTCTCAATACTCAAAGTTGAGTTTTGAGACGTCAAATCCGCTATCACATGTTCATCTGATTTCTCAATATGAACATGCTCAAGTTGAGATTTGAGATTTACAATCTCATTTCTCAAATCCTCAACAACGGTGTCGTTGTTGATGATGATAGGCTTGGGCGAGGTTTGAAGACTATCTAGCTCATTTTTAGTCTTAATAAATCTAGAAGCCAAATTAGAAAACTTATTTCAAATTTGTTCGTTGGCTAATCTAAGTTCATCCATAGTTACCTCTTCGCCTTCATCCTCGCTTTCATCCTTGCTTTCATCGGAGGAAGTCTCTTGATCACGTTCCTCTTTTCCCATGAAGCACGTGTGTGATTTCTCCACTCGTTCATCATCCGACTCTCCACTTGAGGAGTCCTCTTCAGAGTCGGTGAATGTACCGACAAGTCCTTTCTTGTGCTTTCTCGACTTGTCGTACTTGGATGCCTTCCACTTCTCCTTGTGTTTGTTGAGAGGACAATCCGGCTTGATGTGTCCTGACTTGTTACATTTATAACACACGGGAGTAAAAGCATTAGTCGAACTAACTTTAGATTTATTTCTAAAGTTACCTTTTTGGAAGAATCTGTCGAACTTCTTTGCCATGCTGGCAATGGTTTCTACGTCCAACTCGTCTTCCGATTCTTCATCATCTGTAGATGGAGCGGCCTTGTACGCAATCGTCTTTTTCTTTGGCCCATCTTGCTTCAAGTACGCCTTCATCTTTTCCTTCATCTTGATCTTACTTTCCTTGCGTACCTCATAAGACAACAAGGTACCTATTAATTGTACAACAGTGTACTTATTCATATCGTTACCTTCCTCGATGGTGAAGGTACGCTTTTCCCAACAAGAAGGGAGTCCGTCAATAATCTTTGCGACTTTCTCCTTTTGGGTGTAGATCTTCCCAAGAGCTTCCAATTCGTTGGATATATCCACGAAGCGAGCATAGTAGTCCTTCATAGTTTCACCCTGTTCCATGTGAAACAACTCAAATTCTTTGTTAGCGACAACGAGTTAAGAATCTTTTACCGTACTCGTTCCTTCGTGCAAGATGAGAAGTTAGTTCTATACTTGATATGCACTCTTACATGTGCATATCTTGTTGAAGTCTTCGGGCTCCAACGCACATTGCAAGGCATTCATGGCCTTGGCATTGCTTACCTCCGCGGCGACCTCCGCGGTAGTCCACTTCGTGAAATCTTCTTCGGGCTCGACATACTCCGTCAATGTGGCTCTCTATAGTGAAGTGCTCCGGAGAAAGGTTTCCATTCGGCATTTCCAGTACCCATAGTTGGTACCGTTGAAGTGAGGAGGCCTGACGGAGGATTGTCCTTCCATAACTGAAGAAGATCCTTCACGATTCTTGAAGACATGGTAGTCGTTGTTTGTCATAGCTTTGAACTCTGGCTCTGATAGCAATTGTAGTGCCCTACGTAGCTACTGCACAAGTACTAGAGGGGGGTGAATAGTACTTTAAAATAATCAAGAGAGTTATTCCTAATTATTGTGCAAACATACAAACAACAATGCGGAATAGACTATAAACAACAAGAATAGACAACGCAAACAAAGCATGTAACGGGTTCGGATCCACCCAAGTCTCACCGACTTGTTCCCGGTGATCCTACGTCCCAACCACCCGGATCCCCTCCGGATACTTGAGTTAGAAACCACTAACCCAAGATTTTGCACTGTGAAATTCTTGTAGAAAAACCTCTACAAGACCAAATCATACAAATGACATGTGACTCCCACAACCCGGGATCACACCCTTCTCTCACAACCGAGAGAACAATTTGCAATATCAAAGTAAATGAAACAATGAAATACTTACCACAAAATCCTATGCCTTGAGTATACTTACCAATTTAGGGCAAGAATGGATTTTGAGGAAGAGGATGTCACCAAACCGAAGCTCCACCAATATGATCAGCGATCGAAGGCTAGGATGGAGGATCGTGACTAGAATCAAGCTCTTGGCTTGGAATGCTCACAATGGAGAGAATCTCTCTTGAGGAATATGGCTCAAAGAGTGAGGGAGAGATTCTTGGTGAGAAGAGAGAGCTTAGAAATAGCTTGAGAAAACTCTTCTCTTAGGTCTGAAATAACTTGGATAATGGACCTCTAGCCTTGGCTCAAACGAATCTGGTTTGTATTTATAGAGGCATGAAAAATCTAGCTCAAAAGATTCCCAATGGTCATATTTCTGAAGCAGTTAGTCAGTCTAAGAAGGAGCACTGACCGACTAGTTTCTCAACTAGTCGGTCGGTGATTCAACATGAACCGACTAACTGGAGAACAGCCAAAAGAGAAAGTTCAGACATAAAGAACTATTCGGTCTAAGAAGACTTGCCAACCGACTAGTTTCACCACTAGTCGGTCGGTGAGTGTTCTTTGACCGACTAAGAGTCGAAATAGAATAGGCTGAATACAAGTTGAACTAGTCGGTCTGAGAACAAATTTCAACCGACTAGTTTCTCAACTAGTCGGTCGACAATCGTTCTTAGACCGACTAACTCGAAACAGTAGCTCAGGCGGAAATGCGGCAATGATAACTAGTCGGTCTGAGAAGGATTCCTAACCGACTAGATCGTCATCTAGTCGGTCTGTGAACCTTCTTTGACCGACTAATTGATCAACAGTGCCAGGCTGAATTGAGCAAGTACATCTAGTCGGTTCAAGAGGAATTGCCGACCGACTAGATCGTCATCTAGTCGGTTGGTTCTTCTACTTGAACCAACTAAGATGCACTAGAAACCGAGGGAAGAAGCGATAGGCTTCAGGAAAATTTCTAATGGCTTCTAAGATAATCCTAGCTCTAAGATATGAGCGATAAGAAGATTATAATGTAAGTCCTACTCAAGGCTTAACATTCTATTCTATGAAGCTAGAAGACATTAAATTAAACATGGTGAACCGTCTTCAAAGTTTCAATCTTCATTCTTGACTTCAATAATGGTCCTTGAGCTTCAACGAAGCTTCAGGCACACGATCACGCGTATTGAGAAGTCTTGAGACGTCGCTTTTGATGTACGTATTCTTTTGGCGACGATCTCCATAACTGCGTTCACAAACAGTTAGTTCACAATATTTATGTTTGCTCATCATCAAAACTAAATCCGGGGAATCAATACTCAATAGTCTCCCCCTTTTTGGTGATGACAAACCAACATAATTAATAATCAGTAATAATGATTCAATTGAAATTTACTTACTCCCCATGCATTGATGACATGTTAGTCTCGTATTAAATATTAATCATACGCATCAAGCAGATGAGGAAGATATG
Source organism: Scilla litardierei (assembly GCA_030789695.1). Classification (NCBI taxonomy): domain Eukaryota; kingdom Viridiplantae; phylum Streptophyta; class Magnoliopsida; order Asparagales; family Asparagaceae; genus Scilla; species Scilla litardierei. The sequence goes on from CM061142.1 coordinate 554,208,671, forward strand.
AAATATGAACCAATTATTGACATATAGGATCTAAATCCATTTTTATATCTTCACTCCCCCTGAATCTAACATATCAAATTAGATTCATGGTAAATTGCTTTGAATTATTAATTAGCACATCGTCATTATTAATTCTCTCCCCCTTTGGAATAAGCAAAAAGAGCGGGAGGAGATCAACAACAAATACAATGGCTAAAAATAAAGCATGAGAGTCAAAAAATACGACCACGGTCCAAATGAAACCAATGTAAAAATACCGAAGAAACTCAAAGCGTGCCAACGTGACCATAGTCGAAAATCGAAAAACGAAATTATCAAACCATAGGCGAAAATCGAAAAACGAAATCATCAAACTATAGGCGAAAATCGAAAAACGAAATCATCAAAACTCAAATCAATTTCACTTATTGAGTTATGGAACATACTCTCCAATATCAATATTCTTAGTTAAATAGAGTGCATGAAAAATAATTCTATGTTTCCATAGAAAGAATTCTATTTAATCCAATAAAATCGTCGAACCACGAAATCAACATCAGAGACAAAAATAATCCGATGAGAAAACCAAATGTAGCAAAATGATACCAAAAGTAATATGCAAAAGTGTTATGCCAAAAATAGATAGAACATCATAGAACAATGGCATATACAATTCTAGCATACTAATTGAAACAAAATGATACCAATGTGAATATTCTAACAATGCATGCATTCAACCCACATGGATACCTAATGTATATCAAATGTAAAAATATACTTACACCATTACGCTCTCCCTACTTTGGTGCATCACTTTAAGCACCATCAACTCCATTTGAGTGAAAATCCTTGCAAATCACGGAGTTGGTAGGGTTGGTATCCCACGGTGGCTTGAACCTAGAAAACATAATTCATGGAGCTAAAATTTGATTTGTTGCTCCTTTTCTTATTCTTGAGTACCTGAAGATAAACATATCATTCCATGGTACCCAAGGACATTGGGTCCTAAGAGATTAGACCTTTGGAAGCCAAGTCCAATTGGACATAGACTTCCCACCGTAATCATCATAGTTCACGACATTCATAAAATAAGAATTCATGTATGCTTGTTTCGCATGCATATTTGTGTCCTTCGGGCTCCAAATAGTGAAGATTTTGGGAGCCCTATTCCTATTGGGAACATGCATACGTTGTTGATTTCTATGTGATGCATGTCGTGGATAGGCTTAAGATGCATGATGAAATGGTGCATGATGATAATCATTCACATAGTCATGAGGATGAACATATGCATGTGGAGAAACACGTGCATGAGTGTGTCTCACATGGTGTGCACGTGCTCGTGGATGCGGAGCATAGAAATCATCATACGTGCGAACATGTGGGGTAGGATGTGTGTTCCTACGTGGCATGATATACATGAAAGCATGACCCTTCTTTGGAGGTCCACCCAAAGTGGGTTTCTTTCCAAATGGGGGTGTGTACCTAGCGGAAGCACCATTGGTAGAAGAACTACCCATGGGGTGTTTACTCCCACTAGTTGAGGCATCGAAAGTTGGCCTAACAAAGGTGGGGGACGATTTGGACGAATCTCTCATCTTATACCCCAAGCCAATGTGATGATTGGCCGGAAGTAAGTCATTTAGGATATTGTCCAAATGGCCCTTACCCTTATTGAATTCATGAATTCGGCCTAATGTGCACTCATACTTCTCGGTGAGAGAATGCAAAGAAGCATCCAAGGTGGACACTTGCGATGCGAGTGCACAAACACGTGACTTGAGATTCTTATTCTCAATACTCAAGTTGAGTTTTGAGACGTCAAATCCGCTATCACATGTTCATCCGATTTCTCAATATGAACATGCTCAAGTTGAGATTTGAGATTTACAATCTCATTTCTCAAATCCTCAACAACGGTGTCGTTGTTTATGATGATAGGCTTGGGCGAGGTTTGAAGACTATCTAGCTCATTTTTAGTCTTAATAAATCTAGTAGCCAAATTAGAAAACTTATTTCAAAGTTGTTCGTTGGCTAATCTAAGTTCATCCATAGTTACATCTTCGCCTTCATCATCGCTTTCATCTATGCTTTCATCGGAGGAAGTCTCTTGATCACGTTCCTCTTTTTCCATGAAGCACGTGTGTGCTTTCTCCACTCGTTCATCATCCGACTCTCCACTTGAGGAGTCCTCTTCGGAGTCGGTGAATGTACCGACAAGTCCTTTCTTGTGCTTTCTTGACTTGTCGTACTTGGATGCCTTCCACTTCTCCTTGTGTTTGTTGAGAGGACAATCCGGTTTGATGTGTCCTGGCTTGTTGCATTTATAACACACGGGAGTAGAAGCATTAGTCGAACTAACTTTAGATTTATTTCTAAAGTTACCTTTTCGAAGAATCGGTCGAACTTCTTTGCCATGCGGACAATGGTTTCTACGTCCAACTCGTCTTCCGATTCTTCTTCATCAGTAGATGGAGCGGCCTTATACGCAATCGTCTTTTTCTTTGGCTCGTCTTGCTTCAAGTACGCCTTCATCTTTTCCTTCATCTTGATCTTACTTTCCTTGAATACCTCATAAGACAACAAGGTACCCATTAATTGTACAACAGTGTACTTATTCATATCGTTACCTTCCTCGATGGCGAAGGTACGCTTTTCCCAACAAGAAGGGAGTCCGTCAATAATCTTTGCGACTTTCTCCTTTTGGGTGTAGATCTTCCCAAGAGCTTCCAATTCATTGGATATGTTCACGAAGCGAGCATAGTAGTCCTTCATAGTTTCACCCTGTTCCAAGTGAAACAACTCAAATTCTTTGTTAGCGACAACGAGTTTAGAATCTTTTACCGTACTCGTTCCTTCGTGCAAGATGAGAAGTTGGTTCTATACTTGATATGCACTCTTACATGTGCATATCTTGTTGAAGTCTTCGGGCTCCAACGCACATTGCAAGGCATTCATGGCCTTGGCATTGCTTACCTCCGCGGCGACCTCCGCGGTAGTCCAATTCGTGAAATCTTCTTCGGGCTCGACATACTCCGTCAATGTGGCTCTCTATAGTGAAGCGCTCCGGAGGAATGTTTCCATCCGGCATTTCCAGTACCCATAGTTGGTACCGTTGAAGTGAGGAGGCCTGACGGAGGATTGTCCTTCCATAACTGAAGAAGATCCTTCACGATTCTTGAAGACATGGTAGTTGTTGTTTGTCATAGCTTTGAACTCTGGCTCTGATAGCAATTGTAGTGCCCTACGTAGCTACTGCACAAGTACTAGAGGGGGGTGAATAGTACTTTAAAATAATCAAGAGAGTTATTCCTAATTATTGTGCAAACATACAAACAACAATGCGGAATAGACTACAAACAACAAGAATAGACAACGCAAACAAAGCATGTAACGGGTTCGGATCCACCCAAGTCTCCCCGACTTGTTCCCGGTGATCCTACGTCCCAACCACCCGGATCCCCTCCGGATACTTGAGTTAGAAACCACTAACCCAAGATTTTGCACTATGAAATTCTTGTAGAAAAACCTCTACAAGACCAAATCATACAAATGACATGTGACTCCCACAACCCGGGATCACACCCTTCTCTCACAACCGAGAGAACAATTTGCAATATCAAAGTAAATGAAACAATGAAATACTTACCACAAAATCCTATGCCTTGAGTATACTTACCAATTTAGGGCAAGAATGGATTTTGAGGAAGAGGATGTCACCAAACCGAAGCTCCACCAATATGATCAGCGATCGAAGGCTAGGATGGAGGATGGTGACTAGAATCAAGCTCTTGGCTTAGAATGCTCACAATGGAGAGAATCTCTCTTGAGGAATATGGCTCAAAGAGTGAGGGAGAGATTCTTGGTGAGAAGAGAGAGCTTAGAAATAGCTTGAGAAAACTCTTCTCTTAGGTCTGAAATAACTTGGATAATGGACCTCTAGCCTTGGCTCAAACGAATCTGGTTTGTATTTATAGAGGCAAGAAAAATCGTGCTCAAAAGATTCCCAACGGTCATATTTCTGAAGCAGTTAGTCGGTCTAAGAAGGATCACTGACCGACTAGTTTCTCAACTAGTCGGTCGGTGATTCAACATGAACCGACTAACTAGAGAACATCCAAAAGAGAAAGTTCAGACATAAAGAACTAGTCGGTCTAAGAAGACTTGCCAACCGACTAGTTTCACAACTAGTCGTTCGGTGAGTGTTCTTTGACCGACTAAGAGTCGAAATAGAATAGGCTTAATACAAGTTGAACTAGTCGGTCTAAGAACAAATTCCAACCGACTAGTTTCTCAACTAGTCGGTCGACAATCGTTCTTAGACCGACTAACTCGAAACAGTAGCTCAGGCGGAAATGAGGCAATGATAACTAGTCGGTCTGAGAAGGATTCCTAACCGACTAGATCGTCATCTAGTTGGTCTGTGAACCTTCTTTGACCGACTAATTGATCAACAGTGCCAGGCTGAATTGAGCAAGGACATCTAGTCGGTTCAAGAGGAATTGCCGACCGACTAGATCGTCATCTAGTCGGTTGGTTCTTCTACTTGAACCAACTAAGATGCACTAGACGTCGAGGGAAGAAGCGATAGGCTTCGGGAAAGTTTCTAATGGCTTCTAAGATAATCCTAGCTCTAAGATATGAGCGATAAGAAGATTATAATGTAAGTCCTACTCAAGGCTTAACATTCTATTCTATGAAGCTAGAAGACATTAAATTAAACATGACGAACCGTCTTCAAAGCTTCAATCTTCATTCTTGACTTTAATAATGGTCCTTGAGCTTCAACGAAGCTTCAGGCACACGATCACGCGTATTGAGAAGTCTTGAGACGTCGCTTTTGATGTACGTATTCTTTTGGCGACGATCTCCATAACTGCGCTCACAAACAGTTAGTTCATAATATTTATGTTTGCTCATCATCAAAACCAAATCCGGGGAATTAATCCTTAACAGTCTGCACTCTCCTAGATCTACCTAAGAATTCTCGAAGAACTCTCACAAAATATCAATATTCAACATCAATTTCAACGTAATTAAAATTAGGGCCGGCTGGCCTCTTATAACACTTACTGTAGTGTGCAAAGTAATTCTCTTCCAGCTTGTTGTGTGAAAAATAATTTCTCCATGACTTGTTGTGTGCATAGAAATTTCACCCCTTTGGCTCCCGCGGCTCATGGACATCATGTTTGCGCCTCCTTTAGTACTTAATTATCGCATCATTACTCCGCCCCCAAAGATCCACCTTGTTCTCAAGGTGGTGCATGGAGTGCGTGGGCCATCCATTCCATGTATTGCATGTCTCCTCCTGGATCAAAAGGATGAGAGTGGTCTCCATCGCCTTCACTGTCGTCCTGAAGATGTCCATGGTAGTCGTCCATCATATCTGAAGGTCCTCCATGCGTAAAATAGAATTGCTGATTCTCACAAGGTCGTCCAACTGAAAACCTTGGTCCATGGAGCCCATGTAGATTCTTCACGTCATCCTTAGGACCTAAAAGTAGCTGAAACTCATCGTTGAGAACTCGGCAGGTGCCATGCATGTTTCTGGTTCTCGGGTCATCCGTCCACTGCTCAAGACTCCTCCGATGTGCCTGCACGGGTATAGGAGAATCCCTGCAGTGGTCTGCAGAGGCCTGCAAGCCCTGCAGGGGCCCTGCAGGTTCTGCAGTGGGCTACAGGCCCCCTACAGGCCCCTGCAGGGCCTGCAGAGGCCATGCAGTGGGCAGCAGGCCCCCTGCAGGCCCTGCAGTAGGCTGCAGCAGGCCTGCAGTGGCCTGCAGGCCCTACAGGCCCATTACAGACCCTTGCTGGTCCTGTAATGTGTCTCTAAACTCCCCATGACTGCTAGGGTTTTTCTGATCCATTGGATGTTCTTCCGCCGCCGCCCTCAGATCTAGATCTTTGCTGCCTTCCGATCCAGATCTGAAAGTTTCAGATCGGGAAATTTCCTTGTCGAATTCCTCTTCCAGTTAGACGTTTTCCGCATCAAAAATCTCAACTTTTTCCTTCTCCTTGCCTAAAGGTGGTGCCTTTCCCGCTGATTTAGGACTTCCCTTTCCCTTTCCATCCTTTCCCGCATTTGCCGTCAATTGAAAAATTAATTACGCGAATTGTTAGTCGTGTTTCTCTTGCCGTACCGTCAATTTTTCGATGGAAGCCATCAACTTTGCTATGGATTCATCGTTTCCCGCCAACGATTTCTTAATCCCGTCGATCTCGCTTGTAAATTTCGCCTACAAAGCCTCAATTTTGTCTTGCGATCATGTCGAAGCCGCCATGTATCGTCACGCGCTCTAATACCAAAATGATAGGATCCAAAGCAAATCTGAAAATAATTCATTAAAAACAGCGAATAAAAAGATAAATGGCTACAATTCTAGTGGCAACCACCCTCCCAAGATGCCAATAAGCGAGGACATCCGCACTCTTCTAGATCTACCTAAGAATTCTCGAAGAACTCTTACAAAATATCAATATTCAAAATCAATTTCAACGTAATGAAAATTAGGGCCGACTGGCCTCTTATAACTACTACTGTAGTGTGCAAAGTAATTCTCTTCTAGCTTGTTGTGTGCAAAGTAATTCTTCCATGACTTGTGTGCATAGAAATTTCACCCATTTGGCTTCCGCGGCTTATGGACATCATGTTTACGCCTCCTCTCGTACGTAATTATCTCATCAGAAGCATGCATCACATTTATCGCATCCTGATCAAATGTGTAGAGAATTTTGAAGGGCAAATTGCCAAAACTCTATCCAAGTTTAATTTGTGTAATAGTACTAATATCTCATAATATAAGAAAATCCGAAGAGAGTTTGAAAATTAGCAGACTACCCTTATTCTATTGGTATGTAAGTATTAATATCTCCGTTTCAAGGGTATTAACTATGCTAAAAGAATGAGAGCAGTTTCTGCAATTTGCCTAATTTTTAATTACTTATAAAAGCATGCATACATGCATCATCAGACCTAGTCAAAAGCCGAAACAAAGCAAGTTAAGGTAGGTATAACTTGAGATTAGTCATATAAATCCCAGGATCCTGTATCTGCAACTGATGCATTTCAGACATATTAAACCTTGTGCTGATACCACACCCTCAACTAATCTATACATTGCCATCTGTATCTTTGTATTCCCATCTATTTTAACCCAATAGATTTAGGATACAACCACTCAGATTTCTACGTAAGAATACACACCTGCTAATGCAGATCATTGTTTATAATTGTTTTAAGGGAGTTACTTTACGAACCCGCACCGCTTAAATTTTCATTCCCGCTCACAACCGGCTAATTACGTTTTTGCGCAGTGCACAACCGGGAATACCGAAAATGCCCATAAGCCAAAACACCTTCACATTCTTTCAGCTTCTTCAAGATCAGTCTCTTCTTTTAGCTTCTGCATGTAAGATTGGAAAAAGAGAGATATGATAGGTTTGGGAAGGGGAGAGGAGGGAAGGAAGGCAATTAACTAATTAGAGATTTATGGTTTAATTACTTATATGTATAATAGTTTCCATCTCATTCTCTCTCAAATGAAGAAGTTAATTAATTAATTTCAGGTACTAAAAAAGACATTTAAATGTGACAAAATTGATTAACTTTCTTAATTGATAGAGAGAAGATGATGATGATGATGAGAGAAAATGAGCAAAATATTTTTAAAATACGAAGAAGTGGGATGTGTTGAATCATTGGGCCGGCATTCGAGATAACTCGACTGACAGATGACTAAGGCCCACGGGGCCCATAAGAGAAGCCTGATACCGACTCAGTCAAAGCCCATTGGTCACTCGACTGTTGTATTCACCTCGCTCGAACGTGGGATTAAAGACGGGATCGTAATTCGCGGAGACGTGCACAACATTTACTCCTATTAAAGGGAAAAGATCGTGGCCCCATTATGGTGGCCGTTATCTCCCCAACGTTACTGAAAGGACCCAGAATGCCTATAAATAGGAGGATGGGTCCCATCTCCAAGGTACAAGGGCTAAGATATAAAACTCTACTTTTCTCAGCTGATATATTTTACCTTAAAGAATTAGCGACGACAGTTCTGAGGTGAACCTCTATGGGTCGATCTCAGCTGCTCCTAGCTCCCTCTCATCTTTAAGTTCACATATTAACTTAAGCATCGGAGGGGATTTGGGTCGGAACCCAGATCTGACCCCCTAACGTGTCACTGTGGTGCAGATCGAAGAGTCACCATCCAACGTCGAGGGTCGTTACCAAGATACCCAGGCTCGATCGATCGACACATCAGCTGCCCAACGGTTGATCGATCACCGCATCATCATCAACACCCATCACTCGACCCATGTTCTTCCAACCTAGGGTCCCACTTCACTCGCTGACGAGGATCCAACTCAGTCTGAGAGCCCTACGTCAGCCTGACAAATGTCTTGTTCAATTTTGCCCTTAACATTTTGGCGCCATCTGTGAGAAACATTAACCAGCTCGACATTCCAAAGCAATCAAAAAGCTATGACAGCTGGACCGAATAACGTCGGACCGATCGAAGTTCCAAAGGAGAAGCAGAAAGCAAATAGCGTCCTGGTGGAGGACGCCGCAGACTCCACATCGCCATCACAATGACCAGCAAGGGCCACGAAAGAGCCTGAGGTGACCCGGAAGAAATTCACCCAGTTCACCGAGCAGGTCAACAGGAGTCTCGGTGTTTTGGCGACCTTGATATGCCAAAACATGGGGAATCCATCGCTCTCGAATGAGCCATTACCAAACATGGCCCTAACACTGTCGCAGAAATGCTCAACATAACGGATCAGTTCACCATCTCTGAAGAGGTGGAGGAACCCACCGGAGCTAGTGCGAAAGGCACCCCCTGCCCGTCGTGGAGACTTAATGCGAGAGAAACCAACTCCAAAAACCCCTCGCCAGGAGTCTCGAGACAAGAAACACAGAGAGAGGAGCAATCGAAGCAAGGAGCGCCCAACCTATGCTAATCTGAACGCTCCTAAGACGAAGATCCTTGCTTACGCCCCCACGAGAGAAGCTGATCCAAGGGACCGTAAAGAAGGACAAATATGAGAAGAGGGACGACCTCAAATTCTGCAAGTACCACAACGACTATGGACACGATACCAATGACTGTTAGACTCTCAAAAAAGAGATCGATGCACTAGTCAAGCGAGGACAGCCCAAAAATCCAGCTAACGATCAACCTAGTAAGGAGGGATCCTCGAAACAGACGGGCAAGATGACGGGGTCACCTGTCACCAAGGTGATCGACTAGCAAGTCATCCGAGCCCGAGGTTAAATAAAGAGGCGTTGGACAATAACAGCTCCGATGAAGTTCGAAAACACCTGTATGCCTTTTATTTTTCTGTCACTTCTTTCAATAAAGCATGTATCTTTCATCGAATAAAGTTTTGCTTCCTTAAGCCTTCATGAATTCTATAAAAACCATCCCATCAAAACTCCCCACTAAAAGGATCCGATCCCCAAGAAACCTGGGTAAAACTGAATTCATGTTGATGAAATCCATGCGAGTGACTCCCAAAGGTCATCAGCCGTAAGTCGAAGGGGCCACTCATTCGCCATTGAACGACTCTCCTAAAGGTCGTCAGCCGTAAGTCGAAGGGCCACCCCTTCGCCACTGAACAACTCTCATAAAGGTCGTCAGCTGTAAGTCAAAGGGGCCATCCCTTTGCCACTGAATGACTCTCCGCCAATGTGTCATCAGCCGTAAGTCGAAGGGCTACCCTTTCGCCACTGAACGACTCTCCTAAAGGTTGTCAGCCGCAAGTCGAAGGGGCCAGCCCTTCGCCACTGAACGACTCTCTACCGACGTGTCGTCAGTCGTAAGTCGAAGGGCCACCCCTTCGCCACTAAACGACTCTCCTAAAGGTCGTCAGCCGTAAGTCGAAGGGTCACCCCTTCACCACTGAACGACTCTCCTAAAGGTGTCAGCCGTAAGTCGAAGGGGCCACCCCTTCACCACTGAATGACTCCCCTACAACGTGTTGTCAGCCATAAGTCGAAGGGCCAACCCTTCGCTACTGAACGACTCTCCTACAACGTGTCATCAGTCGAAGGGCCACCCCTATACCACTGAGCGACTCTCACAAGGTGTCATCAGTCGTAAATCGAAGGGGTCACCTCTTCGCCACTGAACGACACTCCTAAGGTGTCGTCAGCCGTAAGTCGAAGGGTCCACCCCTTTGCCAACGACTCTCCTGAAGGTCGTCAGCTGTAAGCTGAAGGGGCCACCCCTTCGCCACTGAATGACTCTCTCCCCCCCTAAGACGTCGTCAGTTGTAAGTTGAAGGGAAACCCTTTCGCTACTGAAAAACTCTCCCAAGATGTCGTCAGCTGTAATTCGAAGGGCCACCCTTTCGCTACTGAACGACTCTCCCAAGACGTCATCAGCTGTAAGTCGAAGGGCAACCCCTTCGCTACTGAACGACTCTCCCAAGACGTCGTCAGCTATAAGTCGAAGGGCCACCCCTTCGCTACTAAACGACTCTCCCAAAACGTCATCAGTTGTAAATTGAAGGGCCACCCCTTCATCACTGAAAAACTTCCGTACCGTCAACCGTGAGTCGAGGAAATCTCTCTCTCACCACGAAACGTAGTGGTCAACATCTAAGCATGGTTCGATGGTTTATCCTCGATCATCCTGAAGCAGTACCTAACCCATCGAAAGGGGCCATCAGGAATTGCGACCACCACATGACGTAAGCGACAACAAACAAAGAGATGCAACGACAAACAAGGATATATATATGCCAATTCTTCTGGCACTTCCAATTGTAAAACATTGTTTTTGTTTACATTAACATTACCATCTATACATTCAAAAATTTCTAAAGCAGTCGTAAAAACAGTGCCAAGATCATATAGCAGTTGGCTAGGCCCTTGGTCTCCATCCAGTACGGCCATGGACTCTGGGTCCCCCGTAGCATCCGCTCATGCATCATTGCTGGCCATGGTGACAACTTCGTCGACAGGAGCAGCCTCCTCCATTGTAACTGCCGTAAAACACAATACGGTGTAATGCTAAGCTTCTGCGTATGTGCATTTGAAATACGTGTAGAATGGCACACGTGTAATTTTTCAACTTTTGCTAAAACCCACTTTTTCTTTTTCAAATCTGTTTCACCTTTCCTTCTATTAGGTTATGTTACAAGTTCCACATGGCATTCATGGGTTTCCATTTCATTTTCCATTTTCCCTTCTTTTCATTTTTCCTTTCTTTTCATTTTTTCATTTTCCTTTCATTTTCATTTTCATTTTTCTTTTCCCTCCCTTGTATTTATCTTTATTTTCCCTAATGGACTTTCCCTCATGGGCATTGGGCCAAGTCATCTAGCAACAAAAAAGAGAGAAAGAAACCAAAAAGAAATCAAAAAGGAAATGAAAACAAAAAGGGTAGAAAAGTCAAATCTTCTCCAAATTTCTAAACTTTCTAAATTCTTCCTTCTTCATTCTTTTCTTTTTATTTCTTTTAATTCCCCTCCACTCCCCTCTCTGGCCGAACTCTCTAGCAACACAAAAACAAACAAAGAAAGAAAGAAGATGAGAAGAAAGAAGAAGAAAGAAGAAGAGAAGAAAACGAGGAAGAAGAAGAGGAGTAAAACTTCACTTGAGGTAGGATTCAAATTAGAAATGAACTCTTTTATGGTTATAACTCAACAATAATCCTTGCAATTAATATATATGCAATAGTTACATCTTAATTTGATGAACTTCATGTCAAGTTAATGCTGATTTTAAAGTTCGAATTTTGTTGGAAATGTTTTTGTGCATATCTCACTCTGTAGATTGATTTAAATTCTGAAACAAGTTAAGCTGAATGGATCATTTAGTTATCTACAACTTTCATGTTGGAAGTTTTTCCAAATTCGAACTACTATTAGCTCAAAACTGCTAGTGTATCTGAAGTAATAGAATCTGCCAGATTTTACACCAACTCACTGAAATGGCAATAACTGACACTGCAGACATCCAAATCGTGCAAATTTAGACATTTTGAGCAACTACACTTCAAGAACTACAATTTTTGCATAGGGAAAAATTATTAAATTCTGCCTGCAATATGGATAAATTCGTTGTTGCGGTTACGTCAAATTTTCTGAATCTGAATAGATCTGATATGTTTTATGATACATGCTCTATAAATAGCACACAACACCTGAATTTTTGATATTTGATATTAGATACCATAACTAGTATAGCTACAACTTTCATTTTATGAGTTTAGGCAAATTCATAAGGAAATGTGATGATACTGGCCATTATTATAATAGTTTGTGTATTTTCTGTTTTGCTGAATGTGTTGTCGCTATGTGGACATTTTCAACTTGAAATGTCCTGGGATAACTTGTTCCACTCTAATGTGGGTAAGTATCCTGAGATGACGTGAGTTGATCTTATCTCGCTCGCACTCCCATGAGAGGGAGTGGGCAGAGTTCGAGAGGCCCCGTTAAAATTCATCAGTGCTCGTGTACCACTGGCGGGATAGTTGAGAGCCACCCACCCGAGGTGGCATGCCCCATTTTAGACTATACGGGTATGACACGATATATGTGTGGTATGGGCTAGGTAATGGCAGTATGCATGTGTGATGCGCGTGTGGTGCACATGTGTAGGTGTCGGTATGCATAGTGGTGTGTGATGTAAGGGTGGTGAGGGGCATTCTTGTAATTTCGTAGAAATGGGTTAGTGAAGGTGGGCATAGTGTGAAAATGGTTATGGTTAGTGGCATTTTTGTAATTAGTTAGGAGTGGGTGTGTGTAGTAGAGGTGTGTGTGCAAAGTAATGGCACACTTGTAGTTTAGAGGGGGTTGTGTGTAAAGTAAAGAGGTTGTGTGTAAAGGAATGGCAAACTTGTAATTACTTACAAGTTGAAGCGTAGTTGGGTAGGGGTAGTTTATTCATTTCATGTTTATCATGATGTGTTAGAGATAAGGATGGAAGATACTTCCTTTATTAAAAACAAACAAACAAAAAAACTCTAGAACTCTCTCTCCCTTTCTCTCTTTTTCTTATCTTTTCTTTTCTTTTTCCTCAAGTATCTTCTCCTCACTCTCTCCCCACAAGGCTAGCCACGTTTTCCCCTTCTCCCCCCTCCTCTAACCACAAAACTTACTCTCTTTTGATGGAAAAATGAAAGAAGAGGAGGGAAGGAAACTAGAAACATGGAGTAAGAGGATTGAAGAGAAAGGAGAGGTTTCATGGCGTAAGGAGGAGTCTCTTGAGACTTAAAGCTAGAGGACCTTGGGGGAAAGCTTGAGGGATGAGAAAGAGATCATCTTGGAGGTAGGAATCCCTCTTCCATTTCTATGTCACTTGCATAGCATTTTTCATCTCAATTTGTTGATGTTTTGTTCCTAGCTTTTTCCTGCAGATTTGTTCTATGTTCATCTATGTTTTCGGCAGTATTTTATCTTGATTAAAATTCTGAAAAAAAATAGATCCATGTAGTTCATGAAATCTTACCCCATGCTCATATATAATTGACATATGTTCAGTTCAAATATTAGGAGAAAAAGGGTTTTGTTTACATCATTGCAGATTTCAGCCTGTTTCGACACCCTGCACTAAAACGGTAATAACGACCACAATACTTATTGAAATTAGGTGTTTTAGGATATTTTGGATAACTACACTTCAAGGACTACAATTTATGCTTAGGGAAAAATTATCAAATTCTGCCTGCAATAGGGATATATTAGTTGTTGAAGTTATGTCAGATTTTCTGAATCTAAACAGAATTGCTATTTGTTACTAAATTGAGCACCATAAATCACACAATTAATATTAGTTTCTGAAATTTTGTGGGAGAATGGAACACTAGCATATCTACAACTTTGTAGTTGTGAGTTTTCTGAGATTCGAACTGCAATTGCATGATAACATCCATGTTTTATGACAGATTACGTTTCCTGCACGTGTGATGCTGTTTGGGGAATTCTAACACCATGTTTTATTGTTGTTTTACTAATGGATCATAATGCCACATCATGGAATCTTGCTAATGTTGGTAGTGTGGAAACATGGGATGCATCCCCTTTGAACAAATTGGCATTTCAACCATGCTTGCATCGTATGATTATCTCCTATAAGATGTTGCATTTCTATGGCACTTGCCTTGCTTGAGCAAGTTAAGCTATGTATGAAAAGGAAGAGTGAAGGAAAAATGAGAGTTGACATTGAGCAATGAATGAAAATGTGATATATTGAGAACGGATGAAAATGGTATTTTGAGAAAGAATGGGAAAGCGTGATATTGTGATTCCAGAGCGACTCAGTCCACGCTAACGTGGGTGACACAGGGTGGGGGAGCCTGATGTGTCATTATATTTCACATTTTATCTATACGATTACAAAATGATTGCTCAGTTACATATTTCATACGCTTTTACGCTCATAATTGGAACTACTGTACTTTAAGAGCGTTTGATTTCATTTCAGGGAATATTGAGCGATTTGGAGTATATTGGAGGAGAGAGCGCGTGCTTCGACATCGAGACTCCTCAGGCGCCGCATTCGGTGACTTAAAGTTGCCGAGGAGCAAGGAAGGGGCAAGAGAGAAGGAGTGAAGAAGAGGAGAATGAAGAAAGCATGGTTCTATAATACCATGACTCATGGGTTCCTAGTCGCTCGATCGAGCTATGATGCGGCGAAGAAATCGAGCTACCCAAAGTGCTGGAAACAGGACATCCGTGCACTATTTCCAAATCTTCTATCACCTAGTATTTTTTTTAGTATTTTTCTGATATTTTTTCCAGATAGTAAACTTCAAGACGGTTCCAACTCCACTAAGAATGTGCCAATCGGAGGTCGGATGAGCTCTAGGAAATTTCGGCAAGCTAAGACTACAGTGCTGAAATTTTTTCTTGACACCCTACTCGACCGAGCAACCATCTACTTGACCGAGCAACCACCTACTCGGTCTGAGCAACCTCTACTCGGTCCGAGCAGGCAGAATGATGATTTGATTGATGAATCCAGACTACTGACAGCTCGACCGAGCAGCCGCCTAGTCGACTGAGCAGCCACCTACTCGACCGAGCAGACCCTGCTCGGTCCGAGCAGACAGAGAGACGTTTTAGGCGATGAATCCAGACTTCTGACGACTCGACGGAGCAGCCACCTACTCGATCCAGTCGCTATGGGCCCAGAACTTAAGTTGCGTCCGAATTTGGCTTTGGGCATGATTTGGAGAGGGTTTTTTTGGTTTGTTTGCTAGGGTTTAGGGAGGGATATATATTGTTTTGGTAGCCGTCATTTTATGGGGACCGGGGAAGAGTTTTTAGAGAGTTGTGGAGATGATATTTTGGAGTTAGGCTATGCCCTAGGCACCTCCTTTGTATCAAGATAAGTATTTTTGTTTTCTTGAATTCTATTTGAGTTCTTTTTATTGATTGATTATTCAAATTCTCCTTGATGCATGCGATGAAGTTTTTCTATTGTTCTTATATTTATTGCTATCATGCATGAGTAATTTCATCTAGGGCTGAGGGATTAGCCCATGGATCTTAGGATTTAGATGCAAAGATAGGATTTTTATGATGCGATGGATATAAAAGGGGTTTTATTTTGGTTGATCCAGCCAAATCCTTAGGAGAACTCGTAGTGAGATCGTGCCCACGGTCGTGGAATCGATTAGCTTAAAGATTATCCCATGGATTTAATTAGGGAGTTAGTGGATTCAACTGAGGCACGCGACCATGCCCGGCTCGTGCCTTGAGGGGATCCACCGATGAACTATATAACTAATTGACGGCTACCGCCATTGCGCCAATAAGAGCCACCAAAATACCACTACGCTCTAACCCTCGAGAGTAGTACGAGTTGAGAGCGTTCGAACCACGAGAGTGGTGAGAACTTTGTAGATCCTTAATACACAAAACGTATGCATCTATCGCACGAGCAGGGTGAATACGGTATATTAGATTCATAATGCCAATACACATGAATTCACTTCCTAGATGCTACAACCCCCAATTAAACCAATGCAACATAGAAGTCTCAACCGAGCACCGACGTCCGACGGTCCTAGCGGCGAGTCCTAAAGCCCTAAAATTTTATAGTTTATTCTTTTTATATTGTGTGGAATCCCCTATTTGCGACGTTAAGTCACACAACCTTCGCATCCATCACCATTACAACCCTCCGTACTCCATATCCACCAATAAACCCGCAAGTCTAACTCAACCTAGGAGTAGATAGGTAGTATAGCACCGCTTCCCCGTGTTCGATACCCGCTTGCCACTATACCGTGCACTTGCAGTAAACGACATAGTTTCGGAGTTGATTCCGGCTCGATCAAGTTTATGGCGCCATTACCGGAGAGGCGTTCCGCTATATTATCTATTTACCATAATTAGGTTGATTAGTGTCACGCCCCGCTTCCCATTCTACCGGGAGCGAGGACGCGAGCGGGTCCGCGATGTGCTTAAAACAAGGAGGAGTACTTTTTTTTCTTTTGGAATCCTTTTCTTTTCTTCCTCCTTGGCTTAAACACACTAAGCGTCTGTATAAAAATTGCAGATCCTTGCATGCAAATTTAAGAAGCAGCTCAAACAACATTATTACATATCCAGCGTACAATAATTACGATACAACTTGGGCCTAGTATAGCAATACAAACAAGGTACACAAATTACATTATTTTAAATGTAAAGAAACAGTCGCGAAGGGGGATCGTCTAATCTTCTGTGGGAAGGTACTCCACGTGCTCGTCAAGCACTGGCTTGACTCCTGCAGTCGTGTCTTCAAGGAACTCACTATCGATACCTGACGGACATTTCGTAAAACAATAAAGTGAAATGTCCGTCAGCGAGGTTTACTCGGCAAGATATTCTCAAAACCAAAACATTGGAAAATTTAAAATTAAACAATGCTGAACTTTAAAGACAAGCAATAAGTTTAAACTTTAAAAGAGTTAAGAACAAGCAATGATTTTAAACTTAAAAAGAATTAAAGACCAGTAATAAGTTGAACTTAAAAGAGTTAAAGCAGTTAAGACGGTTAAAGCAGTTAAAGCAGATAAAACAGTTAAAGCAGTTCAAACAGTTAAACATTTGCAACCTACAGCAATTTTAATCATTTGATAGCCATTTGCAATACCATTTGCAACCTGTAGCATATTCATTATTCAATAACAATTTGCAAAGCCATCTGTAACCTGTGACAATTTAGCATTTAATAATAACATTGTAGCGACCTGTAGAAAAAGAGGTTAGAACAATAATCAATAACCAGTCTATCCTAGTGATAAGTCCATGTCCAAGAGTACTAGAGATAACCAACATGCAGCCTGCGACGGGAGCAACTCCGAGGCTTACCCACCGTTCCGATATGGCAACGGTCAAGGTTCTAACCCCCGTAATGTGTTGGAGGTAATTTAGTATGGCGCATCCAGTCATTCTGTAACACTTGTGATCATAGACTACCCCAATCCCAGGTCAAGTCTAGTGTCGGTCAAAAGAACGTGTACTATCTGTCTATTATTGAAATTCCATCTTTCATTCTATATTGTTAAAGTTCCATCTTCCATTCAATATTGTTGAAGTTCCATCTTCCATTTCAGTCAATTCAGTCTCGGTATCTCAATAGTCCGTACAATAGTTTCACAAAAGTTCACAACTTCATGACTTGATTCAACAATTAAATGAAAACATAAAGATCACTTAAATAGAATGAAAAGACGAATAAGATATGATTTAACTGAGCAAAAGAGTTTAAATTAGCTCAAAATATTTTCTAAGACTAGTAGTCATTTTTCAAGATTTTTAAACAATTTTTAAACAACTTTAAATAGCCGAAAAGCAATTTTAAATCAAGAAATGATTTTTAAAACATATGTTCAAGGAATTGTTTAGAGCAAACCGTACATCAGAATTCTTCAAACAAGGTGTCAAAATGATCGTATTCACTAGTATTACGACATATATTTTTATCGTACATAGGTGTACGTAAAAATCACAGATTACGAATTTTAAAAGGATTTTTAAAACAAGAATTTATCATTACAACATATCTTCAAAGATTTATTCCGGGCAAACCGTACGTCGAAATTCTGTAAACAAGATGTCAAAACGATCGTATTTACAAGTATTTTAACATATATTTTTATCGTACAGCAGTGTATGTAAAAATTGCAAGCTAGGAATTTAAAAAAAGATTTTAACCTATTTAAGTTTTGCATTTAAAAATTCATTGTGAGAAATATACTTGCCTTATGGCGATGAAACTTGCGCCAATGGATTCGTTTCGACGTTTCTGATTTTCTGGGGCTATCCACACATTTTTCTGGCCCCTGTATATCAAGTTATGGATTTATAACCCTTAAACCCTATTATTAATTAATTAAAAATCGAATATTACGAAAGTTCGCAATATTTACAAATGTGCCATTCGTTCTTCTTACGCTGCTGTCGACAGCTGAGGGGTTCAAGCGGCGGGGAGATCTCGAGTTCGCCGGCGGCGGCGGCGGTGTCGGGGGTCGGGGTCGGCGGCGTCGCGGCGGGGTGGCGAGACGGGGGCGGTGGTCGGAGAGCGGTGCTGGGCGGAGGCGTGGGGAGAGAGAGGCGGGAACAGGGGAGCTGCTGTCGGCCTCGGGGAATCGCCGGCGGACGGGGGTCGCCTGAGCTCGGGCTGCTCCGGTGAGGCGGGGCTTCGGGGTGGTCGGTGCAGCGCCTTGGCGAAGGCGGAGGCGGGCGTCGAGAGGGATGCGATGTCGGAGAGCGGGGAGGTCGGGCTGCCGGCGATGTTGAGGGAGGCGGGGTTCGCTGCAGCTCGTTGGGGCGGAGGAAGAGGGAGGAACGGGCGGTGTTCGTGTTGAAGGGGGCGGCGACACGGAGTTCGTGCGGTGGCGAAGCTCGGGGATGAGCTCGTTGGAGAAGAACGAAGAGGGAGAGGGGAAGTACAGTATGGGTTTGGTTTTGAGTTCCCAGGGATTGGTTTAGGGAGAGAGAAACAGGGGAGGGGTGTTTAAATAAGCTAATGAAAATTATTAGAATAAGGGTGTAATTAATATAGTCAAATCTATTTAATGCCAAAGCTAGCCTTTTTGACAAAAGAGTAAGCCAAATTGGACTAACACTCTCCTACTAACAAAACGTGTGTGAGGTTGCCGACGGTTGGTGGATTAAACTCGGTAATTAACATGGTAATTAGGGTAACGTAAAACGGTAATTAGTGAAATCATTTTGTGAAATTACGATTTTGCCCCTAGGGTTAAACGACTCCGAAAAATTACGAAAATATAGCCACGGGTTCGTATCGTCACGAGGATCGTGACTACGAGATCTATTTCATAGTTTGGACTACGGAAATACGAGTTTTGGGCCCAAAACGTTTAGGAAGCGGGTTTGCGGGTTCTCTATCGATCCGACTTCGAAAAATTACGAAATTAATGTGGGAAGCACAAAATGGTCTTAGAGTGATACTGTAGAAGTTTGAAAGCATTTTGAAAACGTTTACTTAGAAAAATAATTGTTAAGGCTGAAATGTTAAAATTGAGTTTAAATAATTATAAAAATCATTTAGGGATTTAGGATGGCACTCGTATACTCTAAAAATAGGCTATAACTATATTGGTTCTATAAAACATTTTTTTATAAATGATTTAAAACTATTTTGATGTTCAACTCCTAACAAACCATTATAAAATATTATTAATTTAAGAAAATACGTAAAATAAGTGTATTGCTAAATACGGGTCATCACATTCTACCCTCCTTAAAATAATTCCGTCCTCGGAATTTATCAAAACTTTATAAAATAAAATAATTACTGTTATTAAGAAGCTCAAGCAAATAAATGATAAAATGGAAAACTAGATGAAAATTACAATTTAGAAAAATAAGTTGTTAATATCATGAAATATAATGTGATACCATTGCATCAAGAAAACAAGAGATATTAATAATAAATTTATATTATTAACATTACCATAGCTTTCGTAACTATTCCTAAGACCAGTATCATTACAAAAGTTACTCTGACTTCTTAAGTAGTCTAAATTAATATGAGAAAATAACATTACATGAAGATGAGGGCTATTATGATGACAACCTCGGTTCGAACTTGGAATCTGAGGTGATAAGCCAGTAGCAAGCTATAAAAATGGAAGACCATAAAGTTTATTCGTGCTACTGGTGACTAACTGGATCTAGCCACAGATGTCGTCCATAATATAGAATGTAACGATTAATCCACGGGTACCAACAACATCAATCTCCATAATGCCCAACCACATGCTAACGTCCAGATCAACGCCCAAAGGTAAGTACAGGGCCAACACTCTAAGTCAGTACTCACTGCCAGCATTTCTTCCATCAATCTCCATAATATCCCACAATAAGGCAAGATCCAAGCTCTCATCCAGAGCCAAGCACAAGGCTTACATCCAACTTCAACTCCCAAGGCCAAAATCATACCAGTAAGCATCGCCATTATTCCTTCCGTAGACCAATACTTGACATTCGCAACACCCAACATCACCCAACAAATGAACAACCAAAAGCACGCTTTCCAGCACACCAAAAGGAGTAGACGCAAAAGGAAGCCTAGACGGGATCTCAATCTGGGTGAGATCAAGAGCAGAGAGCTCAAGAGAAATCCAAGGATCACGACTTCCCAAGATCTCAGCCATACGACAACAGCGAGGGTGGCAGAGAGGGTCGTTGCTAATCCCATCAATCGTCGGTGGGCCATCGGCGGTTGTCGATCTATGGTGGCTGTGACTGGTTGACGTGGCGGGTGTCACCGGAGTAGGGTGGGGTGGTGGAACTTCGGGAGAGGCAGGAGGAACTGGAGGTGAGATGGGTCGAGTTCGCTTGGGGAAGAGGCCGGGAAGAGGAGTGGAAGTCGATACGGCGTAGGGGAAACTACGGGTGGCTTGGTGAGGAAGAAGTGAGGTCTTTTAAAGAAAAAGAGGGGCACCGAAAGTCGTCAGTAGGGTGGGGTAGGGTTAAGCATGAACGGGGCTCGAGGAGAGGAAACAGACAAAACGCAATAAAGAGGGGGAGAGAAAGTAGGCGGGAAAAGAATTCAACCTTGGGAAGTCGGGTACATGACAAAAGTAGGGGTAGAAAAGAAGTACGAGTTACGTAACCGTCTACACTTGCACGTCGTGGTTTGGCTCGTCTCAAACTCTCTAGTATCATCCTCGAATACTTCTGAGCGTCCTTCGATCTGCTTCCGTGGAGGAACTTGAACTTAAGATGGTCGGGTATTTCGAACTCTACCCTCCTTTGACGACAGTCAAAGGTGGCATGAAATGTCCTTAACCAATTCATCCCAAGAACAACATCAAATGTTGGCATCTCTATCACCATGGATTTAGCAAAAAGACCTCGTCTACAAATCACATAGAACATTGGAGGCATCCGCTGGGAACTGCCAACGGTCTCGACCATCCAACGTGGAGTCAGAGGTTTAACAGTTACAGTAATAAGAAACATGTCCAAGCTCTAAATAATAGAGTAAGTAGCTTAGTGGAATATCTCGTACCTGGGATTACTTGGTCCGTAGCCTCAGCTTCTTCTACCGTCATGGTACAAGCTTGTCGTCTTTGGGGTAGCACCTGTTGTCGAGTCTGCTGGTACACTTGTTGTTGGTTGACGTTGCTGAGCAGAGTTGGAAGGCTGAGACTTCCTCTCAGGACAGTCACTTGCAGTGTGGCCCTTCAATTTGCTTCAGTGGTTGAACTCGAACTTCTGATGATCCAAAATTCGAATGCTGTCCTCCATAACTAGAGTTCAAGGGGACTAAGGAAAGATTCTAAGAAGGTCAATCGAAAGGTCATCAAGCTAAGAGAAGGTGATAATGGTGAAGATCGATGGCGTTACATAATCATGATTCACGTCCTTGCGGTCCAGCGGACACGGCCAGGGAAGTGACTAAGCCAGGATCACTTATGCCCAGTCTAGCTAGGTTGATCCAACAGACTTTAGCCAAGCACATTGACCGGTATCATGGTCCATTGAAGGAAGATCATCATTCATATGAGTGCCACTGACAACTGAAGGAAAGGTAGATGGTTCAACCAATGAAAATAACTGCAACTGCTAGCAAAAGAGGTTACTATGGAGGGTATAACCAAGAATGGAACACGAGTTCCTAAGCAATGGTTAAGAATTCGAAAAAGGTAATGAGGTTCAATGGAGATAGTTCGTTGCGAATTTTGTGATAAGAAGCAATAGGAAATTTCCAAATCAAGACATGCTATAGCACGATAACATATGCTAGCAATGATAATAAAGACGATGGGTGTCAAATCGACGTAGAGGGAAAAGGTTCAGGTATACCAGTGATTACTGGCTCAGCAGCTTCGTGGAGAATATAGGATTGAATTTCCGGTATTTCCTTTACGATACCCAAGATGTCGTTGTTGGTGACGTCGTCTGTATCTGGTCGACCTGCCATATATACTTTAAAACAAACCGCAATGTAAGGTAGGTTAGAATAAATCTATTCTAGTTGTACACTTGGATATTCATGTCATTTAAACCGATCTTAAAGTATTTGCATAAGCAAGACCTGCATGGGCCGCCAACAAAACCTGTCACGCCCCGCTTCCCATTCTACCGGGAGCGAGGACGCGAGCGGGTCCGCGATGTGCTTAAAACAAGGAGGAGTACTTTTTTTTCTTTTGGAATCCTTTTCTTTTCTTCCTCCTTGGCTTAAACACACTAAGCGTCTGTATAAAAATTGCAGATCCTTGCATGCAAATTTAAGAAGCAGCTCAAACAACATTATTACATATCCAGCGTACAATAATTACGATACAACTTGGGCCTAGTATAGCAATACAAACAAGGTACACAAATTACATTATTTTAAATGTAAAGAAACAGTCGCGAAGGGGGATCGTCTAATCTTCTGTGGGAAGGTACTCCACGTGCTCGTCAAGCACTGGCTTGACTCCTGCAGTCGTGTCTTCAAGGAACTCACTATCGATACCTGACGGACATTTCGTAAAACAATAAAGTGAAATGTCCGTCAGCGAGGTTTACTCGGCAAGATATTCTCAAAACCAAAACATTGGAAAATTTAAAATTAAACAATGCTGAACTTTAAAGACAAGCAATAAGTTTAAACTTTAAAAGAGTTAAGAACAAGCAATGATTTTAAACTTAAAAAGAATTAAAGACCAGTAATAAGTTGAACTTAAAAGAGTTAAAGCAGTTAAGACGGTTAAAGCAGTTAAAGCAGATAAAACAGTTAAAGCAGTTCAAACAGTTAAACATTTGCAACCTACAGCAATTTTAATCATTTGATAGCCATTTGCAATACCATTTGCAACCTGTAGCATATTCATTATTCAATAACAATTTGCAAAGCCATCTGTAACCTGTGACAATTTAGCATTTAATAATAAAACTGTAGCGACCTGTAGAAAAAGAGGTTAGAACAATAATCAATAACCAGTCTATCCTAGTGATAAGTCCATGTCCAAGAGTACTAGAGATAACCAACATGCAGCCTGCGACGGGAGCAACTCCGAGGCTTACCCACCGTTCCGATATGGCAACGGTCAAGGTTCTAACCCCCGTAATGTGTTGGAGGTAATTTAGTATGGCGCATCCAGTCATTCTGTAACACTTGTGATCATAGACTACCCCAATCCCAGGTCAAGTCTAGTGTCGGTCAAAAGAACGTGTACTATCTGTCTATTATTGAAATTCCATCTTTCATTCTATATTGTTAAAGTTTCATCTTCCATTCAATATTGTTGAAGTTCCATCTTCCATTTCAGTCAATTCAGTCTCGGTATCTCAATAGTCCGTACAATAGTTTCACAAAAGTTCACAACTTCATGACTTGATTCAACAATTAAATGAAAACATAAAGATCACTTAAATAGAATGAAAAGACGAATAAGATATGATTTAACTGAGCAAAAGAGTTTAAATTAGCTCAAAATATTTTCTAAGACTAGTAGTCATTTTTCAAGATTTTTAAACAATTTTTAAACAACTTTAAATAGCCAAAAAGCAATTTTAAATCAAGAAATGATTTTTAAAACATATGTTCAAGGAATTGTTTAGAGCAAACCGTACATCAGAATTCTTCAAACAAGGTGTCAAAATGATCGTATTCACTAGTATTACGACATATATTTTTATCGTACATAGGTGTACGTAAAAATCACAGATTACGAATTTTAAAAGGATTTTTAAAACAAGAATTTATCATTACAACATATCTTCAAAGATTTATTCCGGGCAAACCGTACGTCGAAATTCTGTAAACAAGATGTCAAAACGATCGTATTTACAAGTATTTTAACATATATTTTTATCGTACAGCAGTGTATGTAAAAATTGCAAGCTAGGAATTTAAAAAGGATTTTAACCTATTTAAGTTTTGCATTTAAAAATTCATTGTGAGAAATATACTTGCCTTATGGCGATGAAACTTGCGCCAATGGATTCGTTTCGACGTTTCTGATTTTCTGGGGCTATCCACACATTTTTCTGGCCCCTGTATATCAAGTTATGGATTTATAACCCTTAAACCCTATTATTAATTAATTAAAAATCGAATATTACGAAAGTTCGCAATATTTACAAGTGTGCCATTCGTTCTTCTTACGCTGCTGTCGACAGCTGAGGGGTTCAAGCGGCGGGGAGATCTCGAGTTCGCCGGCGGCGGCGGCGGTGTCGGGGGTCGGGGTCGGCGGCGTCGCGGCGGGGGTGGCGAGACGGGGGCGGTGGTCGGAGAGCGGTGCTGGGCGGAGGCGTGGGGAGAGAGAGGCGGGAACAGGGGAGCTGCTGTCGGCCTCGGGGAATCGCCGGCGGACGGGGGTCGCCTGAGCTCGGGCTGCTCCGGTGAGGCGGGGCTTCGGGGTGGTCGGTGCAGCGCCTTGGCGAAGGCGGAGGCGGGCGTCGAGAGGGATGCGATGTCGGAGAGCGGGGAGGTCGGGCTGCCGGCGATGTTGAGGGAGGCGGGGTTCGCTGCAGCTCGTTGGGGCGGAGGAAGAGGGAGGAACGGGCGGTGTTCGTGTTGAAGGGGGCGGCGACACGGAGTTCGTGCGGTGGCGAAGCTCGGGGATGAGCTCGTTGGAGAAGAACGAAGAGGGAGAGGGGAAGTACAGTATGGGTTTGGTTTTGAGTTCCCAGGGATTGGTTTAGGGAGAGAGAAACAGGGGAGGGGTGTTTAAATAAGCTAATGAAAATTATTAGAATAAGGGTGTAATTAATATAGTCAAATCTATTTAATGCCAAAGCTAGCCTTTTTGACAAAAGAGTAAGCCAAATTGGACTAACACTCTCCTACTAACAAAACGTGTGTGAGGTTGCCGACGGTTGGTGGATTAAACTCGGTAATTAACATGGTAATTAGGGTAACGTAAAACGGTAATTAGTGAAATCATTTTGTGAAATTACGATTTTGCCCCTAGGGTTAAACGACTCCGAAAAATTACGAAAATATAGCCACGGGTTCGTATCGTCACGAGGATCGTGACTACGAGATCTATTTCATAGTTTGGACTACGGAAATACGAGTTTTGGGCCCAAAACGTTTAGGAAGCGGGTTTGCGGGTTCTCTATCGATCCGACTTCGAAAAATTACGAAATTAATGTGGGAAGCACAAAATGGTCTTAGAGTGATACTGTAGAAGTTTGAAAGCATTTTGAAAACGTTTACTTAGAAAAATAATTGTTAAGGCTGAAATGTTAAAATTGAGTTTAAATAATTATAAAAATCATTTAGGGATTTAGGATGGCACTCGTATACTCTAAAAATAGGCTATAACTATATTGGTTCTATAAAACATTTTTTTATAAATGATTTAAAACTATTTTGATGTTCAACTCCTAACAAACCATTATAAAATATTATTAATTTAAGAAAATACGTAAAATAAGTGTATTGCTAAATACGGGTCATCACAATTAGATTGCCTTAAAAAAACAAAACAAAACAAAACAAAATTTAAAAAAAATAAACAGCGAGAGAAATTTTTTTTCCCACCACATGCTATTATTATTATTATCTTTATCTCTCTTTGTACCACTGACGTCTTTTCCAGGTTGTCTACTTTGCTTGATCAGGTATGGTTGATGCAGCGATGGTGCTTCTGATTCGGGTTGAATATTGCTTATTTAACCCCTCATCTAATAATATTTTGTGCCTATATGATGCTTAATTGGTCTCTAGTGCATTCGTATTTTGTATACCATTATCTATTAGAGCAAAACCATTGATTTGTGCACAAACTATGAATTCTATTGAGTATTTCTGCATTTTTATATTTTACATGGCAAGATCTCAATCTCACGATTCCAACGACTATTTATTTGTATTTTTCTGAGATCTGTGCTAAGTACTGTGTATTTTTGAATGCAGAATACTAAAAAATGAGATGCGCACGAATCTTGGCGCATGACGTGGCCTACATCCACGCGTTCCCGCTCGGATCCGACGGCAGCAGATAAGCGGGCGACGCGACATAATATCAACCGCCCGATCTCGATCCGACGGCTCACGAAAGCGGAGCGATTCGAATTCGAAATCGACCAATGCAGGCGACGTGGCTTGCTGACATACGTTGGATTCGAATCCAACGGCCCAAATGAGTGCGCATCCAAGCGACGACGTGGTGAATTCTGAAGCGTCGATCTCAGATCCAACGACTGAAAAGCACCCTGACGTGAACTCGGAGCGGAGAGCGGATGCGGGTGGCGCTCGGACCCGCTAAGATGCCACGCGTCAACGTCTCGTACGATCCCGCATCGATCCGACGGTCGGTATTTGTGCCGACGTTTGTGAAGCGGGTTGGGTTTGATTTAGAGAAGGTTTGAACCCGATAACCCCATTAAACCCGCAATGTTATTATATAAGGTATTCCTAGGGTTTTTGGGCGTATTCGGGCGTATTTTGGGGTTTTTGGAGCAGCTATTGGACGTATTTCTACAGAGCAAAATTCTGTAAAATTCCAGAGGCTATTCTTCTTATTTTCAAAGAGTTTTGGGGTCTAACTTGGAGATTTGGTGATAAATTCTTGAACTTATACCCCGCATTTGGGTCTTTTTCATTGTATTTGGCTATTAGAACAATGTATTTTGCTATGAAACTTGATTTTTCTTGCATTATGAGTAGCTAAATTCTATTTGTGCATGGTATGGCGTAGTTAGGGGATATGAATCATATTCATTTGGTTGAATCATTGTGCTAAATCGCTAACGTTACTAATGTTGTAGTCTTTATTGTTAAATCTTCTCTTCATCTTCCAAAAGAATATGATAGAGTAGGTGATCACCCCACAAGGGTGAGTTTTGATCTCTCCAAAATAGAGTTTCATATCGTATTTTTAAGATTATAACTTTAGCAATGATCTCATTGAATTTTGTGCTTTAATCCCCAAAAGGGTATTTTCCGATGAATTGCTCCCAAAAGGAGGATTTATTGAGTTATACTTAATCAACCAACTTACACGAATCATTGATCCTAATGAACCCATACCATGTGCATATTTCTCATACATACTTTCGTACACGAAGTTCTTTGTTCGTATTGTTCGCGTACCAAAAATCACCATCACACACTTTCAAACCATCGCCAACATAAGTGGTTAGTTTCTTTTCGTTGGATTTCTATTTGATTTAATCTTTGTGGTTGCAACAGATGTTCTCCCAAGGATTCAACATCTGGACTCCCAGATTATATTACTTGTACGGACTCTTTCACTTGAGAGAAGCACTATTTTGGGCCTACCAAGTTTTTGGCGCCGTTGCCGGAGAGAATGGTTTGTTACCACGGTTTATTTCATTCAGAGGACCTTTGGTGAGATCTTTTCACTTTATTGTATATAATTTTTGTTTGCTTTCATATATTAAAAAAAATACTTGTGCTAGTTTATGTGGCATAGGACTCCTAGGACACAGAGGTTGACTAGACGTTTTGAGATGGCTAATAATAATATGGATGAAAATTTTAGCAACAACAACGAGAATAATGTGCAACCTGGAGTGCCTAGCACTTTAAAAGATTTACTCAGACCTACTAGGACTAGCACAGCTTCATGCTTTGTTTTACCTACCGATGCAAATTCTTTCAATTTTAAACCTGGGGTGATCCAACTCCTACCCACCTTTCATGGGTTAGACAAGGAAAATCCATATCTTCATATAAAAGGATTTGAGGAGGTGTGCTTGACATGCTTTGATGGGAAAACTAGCGAGGACACAGTATACCTTAAACTATTCCCATTTTCATTGAAAGACAAAGCTAAAAATTGGTTGAATGCATTACCATCACATTCTATTACTACATGGATTGATTTGCAGGCTGAATTTCTAAAGAAGTTTTTTCCTATTCACAGGACACAGGGATTGAAGCGGCAGATCATGAACTTTGCCCAGAAAAGCGAGGAAACATTCTACCAGGCGTTTGAAAGGTTCAATGAGCTGTTGCTTGCATGTCCACACAATGGCTTCGACAAAAGCAGGATTATTGGCTTCTTCTACGATGGATTGCAACCTCAGATGAAGCAATTTGTAAAAATGATGTGCAATGGAGGATTCTTCGATAAAGAGCCAGATGAAGCTTGGACGTATCTGGAGGAGATAGCAGAAAATGCGCAAACATGGGACACTACTTCAGACTACGACAGAGGAGGCCACTCTGCACCATCTCAGCCTACACGAGGAGTGGTATTCAATTTGAAGCCAAAGGATGCGTTGGAGGCAAAGATGGAGGCCATGATCACAAACAAGCTTCACGCCATGAATTTGAAAGAGTCCAAGGCAGTTGAGATAGAGCAGACTTGTGCACTTTGCGACGTTGGTGGCCACGACACTAGTGCCTGTCCCACACTTCCAGCTTTGAAGAGCATGCTAGGCAATCCAACGGGGGTGAATCAAGTGTCTACAAACTACCAGAGTTTCAATTCTAACAACAAGGGGTGGCGCAACAATCCAAACTTAAACTGGGGCCCCAATCAGCAATCTCAGCAGCAAGCTCCACCTCAGTTCAGAAAAAATCAATATAACAACAATTATCAAGGTGGGAACCAAAGGAGAGACCATGAGCCAATGCCACAACAGCAGATGCAACCATTTGGTGATGCACTTCAGTAGCTCATTCAGTTATAACAAGCTCAAATGCAGCAACAACAGGCTCAATTTCAGGCTCAGCAGACTCAAAATCAGCAGATAAGCGAAAGCTTGGCTAGGCTTACAGCGACACTGGAGAAAGGTAAGCTTCCATCTCAGTCAAGTTCAAATCCTAATATGGGCTCATCTTCTTCTGCAGGTAACAATATGAAGCCTTTCCAAGCTGTGTCCACTCTGAGGAGTGGAAAAGATATCCGGAAACCTGACCCATCGAGCAGAGAAGCTGAACAAGAGGAGGGAGTTCAGATCCAAGAAGAGGAAATTCAAGAGCAAGAGGAGGTGCAGGAAGAGAGCACGGAGATGGGTTTGAGAAAGAATGTCATTGAAGAGAATGAACCCGCAGCATATGTACCTGCAGCACCTTTCCCTCATCGGCTACTTCAGAAAAACAAAGATAAGTATCAAACTGAAATTCGTGAAATTTTTCAGAAGTGCCAGATAAATATTCCATTGCTTGATGCTATAAATCAGATACCTGCATATGCTAAATTTTTGAAAGACCTGTGCACCATTAAAAGAAAATTGATTGTGAAAAAGAAAGCATTTTTAACTGAACAGGTTAGCTCTATTGTGCAACAAAATGCCCCACCTAAATTTAGAGATCCTGGATCACCCATCATTACTTGTACTATTGGCACTAAAAAGATTGGAAATGCTTTATTGGATTTGGGGTCTAGTGTTAATATCTTGCCATATCCTATCTTTGTGCAACTTGGATTAGGACAGCTAAAACCTACATCTGTTGTATTGCAATTCGCTGATAGATCTATTAAAGTTCCAAAGGGATGCATTGAGGATGTCCTCGTTCAAGTGGACAAATTTTACTACGCTGCAGACTTTATAGTTCTAGACATCCAAGGACCCCAAACTGCCAATTCCACTCCCATCATCCTAGGTAGACCATTCCTAGCAACATGCAATGCTTTGATAAATTGTAGGGATGGTCAAATGAAAATTACTTTTGGCACCATGACGTTGGATTTGAATATTTTTAATACTTGCAAGTTGCCACATGTGGATGATGAGGTTGAGAAGGTACATATGATTGATTCATTGGTGAAGGATTATATTTGTTCTGAATTTTGTGGTGATGCTTCTATTGTTGAGACTATTATTGGTGATTCTGATGACATCTCTTTTGTGCAGGAGAACGTGAAGGAGCTTAACGCGGTATGGGAGCCTAGGTTCGAGGCTTTGCCACCTAATGCACCAACTCAAATTTCATCAGAGGTGGAGGATCCAAAGCCCGAATTGAAGCCACTACCTGATTATCTTAAGTATGCCTTCCTTGGAAACGAAAACAGCTTCCCTGTGATACCAGACTGGTCTCTACCATTTGAAATCATGTGTGACGCAAGCAATTACGCAGTTGGTGCAGTCCTAGGCCAAAGAAAAGACAAAGTTCCAGTAGTGATTTACGACGCCAGCAAGACATTAAATGACGCTCAGAGGAATTATACGACCACAGAAAAGGAGTTGCTGGCTGTAGTATTTGCGTTGGAAAAATTCAGGAGCTATATTTTGGGATCACCAATTTTAATTTATACTGATCACTCTGCTTTAAAATATTTATTGTCTAAAAAAGATGCTAAACCTCGATTGATACGATGGATTTTATTGTTGCAGGAGTTCAATGTCATAATCAAGGACAAGAAAGGCGTGGAGAATCTAGTAGATGACCACTTATCACGATTGACAGTAGGCCTTGATTCAACAGATGTGCCTTTGAAGGACTCCTTTCCCGACGATCATCTTTTTAGTGTTTCCACCTCACCATGGTATGCTGATATAGTTAATTATCTAGTGACTGGTAAGACCCCTGACACTTGGTCTCTTCAAGACTTTAAAAGGTTCAAGTATGAGGTAAAATATTTCTTCTTTGATGATCTGTACCTCTATAAATATTGTAGTGACCAAATTGTTAGGAGATGCATTCCTGACCATGAAATAACCAGTGTGATACAATTTTGCCATGATGGAGTGTGTGTGTAACGACTGGTTTTCATGTATCTGGATTTATTATATTATAATATATGTTTTGGTGGATTTTCTCCTCATGTGTGGTTTTCGTCTCCGTAACTTTCATTTTCGATCGTTTCGTCGTGTTTTCTCGTTTCTTCCTTAGGATCGTCGATTTCGGAGTAAGTCATTCGTGAGGAGCTTCATAACGGTCGTATCTTACTGTTAGATCAAGCCTAGGAGTCTTAGGGATCAATCCCGGAGCTCCGCGCTCCGTATCAGAACTTTTGGTGCTAATTAGCCGGTGTAAGAAGGGCCACCGACCGACTAGATGACGATCCAGTCGGTCGGCAAACCTTCTTGAACCGACTAGTTGGCTTTCTAAAATATTCAGGAGTTACTGTTTATCGTTAGTCGGTCTAAGAACGTTGGTTAACCGACTAGGTTGCAAACTAGTCGGTCAGCAATGCTTCTTTAACCGACTAACTCTTCAACTAATTTTTGGTATCAATACTGTTCACTCTTAGTCGGTCTAAGAACGTTCACCGACCGACTAGATGTCAAACTAGTCGGTCAGTAGTTGTTCATCGACCGACTAAATCCAAATCATATTTTCGTTCAGAAGCTACTGTTTACACCTAGTCGGTCTACGTTGGTCGACCGACCGACTAGTTCCCAAACTAGTCGGTCAGTGGTTGTTCTTTGACCAACTAACCAGTGCTGTAAACCCTAGTTTTGCCCTAGCCGCCACCAAACTCTAGAAATACCCCTCCAAATGTTTTCCTCTTCTCCCTCACGACCTAAAACCCTAATTTCTCCCCCATTGAGCCCCCATCTTCCTCAAACCATTAATCCTTCATCCCAAGCTCATCCTCCATCATCCAAACCCTCTCTCAACTCATTCTACCCCTCATCTTCCCCAAACCTTCATCAAACCCCCAAAATCCACATCCAAACCCATTTCTCCAGATTTTTCCCTCATTTCCAGATCTGAGCCGGATCGTTCTTCCGTTGCCGTGGTTGCTCGGCATCGCTCATCCGCCTCTTCACGGTAATACTCGATTCCTTTAGTTTTAGCATAACCCCCATTGACATGTGTGAAACCCTAATAAAATCGATTATTAGAAAGTTAGGATTCTAATAAGAAATCGATTTAGAATCATTGTTCTAATGATTGTTTTGCCATAACAGCGATCTATTCTGTAGTTAGCTTGTGACGATCTTCATTGCTCGTCAACCCCGGTATCAGGCAAGTGAAACTTGCAACTCTTGAATTGGGCCATGTCTTAGGCCATTTCCCTTGCTTTAGCGTAAAAGAGACTAGACGGTGAAAGGATAGCCGTCTAGACGCCTTTGACCTAGCTTGACAACGAAGCTTGGTCCGTCACCCTCATCATGCTTGTATGTCACATTTACTTTAAATTAACGGTACGCGAATATGTTCATGTCATTGCATTTTGCCCGTCACGTTTAAATTCAATTAACGGTACGCAAACATCTGTTCCTGGCATTGCATATTGATTTGTCATCATGATTGCGTAGCACACGCTACAATGCTATTATTTTCCTGGCTCGTGTTCCAGAAGCGAGCCCTGTAGTTGGAAACCCCAACGCTCGACACATATGGGTGGGGTAAGAGATAAGCGGCCACCTGAGCCCCGAGTTGGCCTGATCCGCCACTCCGGCCAGCAGGCGAAATCTCTAGTGTACAAGTGATTAATAGTGATAGAGATAAGCGGCCTGAGCCACGAGCTGGCCAGCAGGTGGACTCTCTATGCACTAAGTGATAAACAGTGATTAGTGAATAGTGATTAGTGAATTGGTAGCTTTGTCTACATAGTGCGTGCTTGCCTCTCTTTTAAACTGTTGCATCATACTTAACTGCCATGTCATTGCTTAATATTACAAGTGCTAGGTTGTTAGTTACTTTCAGTTTTCTTGCTCAAGTCTTTCAGACTTGCTGACATGTGCCCCTTTCTCTTTTGGGTGACACATGTTAGACCTTGAGCCCGAGTTACTTGCTGAGGGTGAGGTGTTTGCGGACGCCGAGCTTGCGCCCGTGTTGGACGAGGACTTCGTAGACACTAGAGATCAGTCTTAGTGTCTACGTCTAGTTTTGTTAGATCTTTTGGGTTGTCGGTGCGCGGCACCTAGTTCGATACTCTGTTATGTTTGTATTTTTGTTTGGCCTTGTTCTGGGCCTTTAGACTCTTCCTTTTTGCCTGGTGGCTTTTCTGTGATGTTGAATATTTTGTGGAAAAACTGTGGGATTGGTATTTCATATCCGTCTCATTATTATTATTATTATTGTTGTTGTTTCGTTTGCAATTACAGGGACCTGCTTATACTAAATTTACGCTTATCAGGTGTGCAGCTTCACAGCTCCACGTTTGAGCGGACCTTCTCACGTCTCGCCTCCATTTAAGGGAAGCGGGTCGTGACAGGCTTTAGTGGTGGCCCATGCAGGTCCTTCTGTAACTGCAATTACCGGGATAACGATAATAATATAAGATTGTCCAACAAATAAGTTTGACATCTGAGCCCTAAGCTATGAGTCTAATTGTTTCGTTTTCTATGTCATTAGATGGCAGGAAGGCGAATCACCCGTGGTGGTGGTAGTGGTGCGCCCCCTCATGACGAGGAGCCTGAGCGGGAGCCCACTAACGGAGAGATGATGCGGATGATGTTGCAGATGATGCAGGTTCAGCAGGGTGTGCTTCTGCAGGTACAGAATGCTCCGGTGGCTCGAGCTGCTCAGGTGGTGGAAGCCCCTCGCCCTGAGCCCGGGGCGAAGCAGTTCAGAGAGCTGGGTCCTGCATATTTTGATGGAACCGAAGGTCCACTAGCTGCTGATGAATGGATGAGGAATATCGAGGACAATCTAAAGATGTCCAAGGTCAACGAAGTTAGTTGGGTTGACTTGGCAAAGCGCCAGCTGAGGGATAACGCCAGAAATTGGTGGGATGCTGAAGAGAAGATGTTGGTGGAACCGATCGTCTGGGCTACCTTCAAGGCCAGATTTGATGGTGAGTTCTTCCCAAAAGCTGCCAGGGAAGAGATGCTGCAGCGTTTTATCGATCTGAAGCAAGGAAGCTCATCGGTGGACCAGTACCACCAAGACTTCATGAGGCTGAGTCGGTTTGCACCGAAGATGGTGCAGGACGCTGAGGAGAGAGCTCAGAGGTTCCTGCAGGGGCTTGCTTCGGAGCTCCAGAGTTTTGTGACTTCTTCTGATCGGGAATCTTATCAGAAGGTTTTAGTAGCAGCCAAGAGGCAGGAGCTGCTTGTGAACCAGAGGAGGGGGTCTATTGTTGGTGCTAGGAAGAGGCATGTGGAACAGGCGAGAGCTGTGGTTAGACCCGGATTCAGGCCGAACCAGCCTGTTCAGTTTAAGAGGCCAGGAGGGCTTGTTCGGAGGACTTGCCATTTCTGTGGCAAGGAGGGCCATATCAAGGAATCGTGTAGGAAGTTCTTGGGGCAATGTATTGCCTGTGGAGATCCTGCCCATGCTCTCAGGGAGTGCCTGAGGTTGAAGCAGCCTTGGAAGGCACCTATTGCTGCCCCGCCGTTGCAGCAGAGAGCCCCGGTGCCCGCTGGTCGTGGGGTACCCCTTGTTCCGCAAGGGCATGCCTTTCGGCAGGCTGTTCCGCCGAGGAGGCAGACATTTCTGATGACCGAGGAGGAGGTTTTGGCCATGGATGAGGTCATAGCAGGTAACTTCCAATCTAGTTGTTCCTTCCTAAATTAGTTGATTGTTAAAATTATGTTGGTTGCTTGTGTAAGAATGTTGCTAGAGTAAGATTTGATTGATTAGACTGTTTGTTAGGTGTGGTTTTGGTTTGCACGTTCCCTGCCCGAGTTCTCTTTGACTCAGGTGCATCGATGTGCATTTTGGCCCAGAGCTTCGTGGAGAAGCATTCCTTGTCGACGTCACCTCTCTCCAAGAGTTGGAACATCGTTACAGGGAATGGAGTAGTCACGGTGCATCGTGGATGCAGCCCTTGCTCTGTGGTGGTTTGTGGGCATGAGCTTTATGCTGATTTTATTGTCCACGACATCACCAACTACGATGCGGTCTTTGGGATGGATTGGCTTGCGAGCTTCTATGCTACGATTGAATGTCGAAGAAAGAGGGTGGTGTTCAAGATTCCTGGACATCCAGTATTTGAGTTCAGCCGTGGTAGCAATTCGCTTGGTCCTGTCAGATTTCGGGCCAGACCGGTGGAGGTTGTGGCTATGCAGATGGAGTTGGAGTGGCCAGCTGTGGTGCGTGATTTTGGCGACGTCTTCCCCGAGGAGATGTCTGGTTTGCCACCTGATCGAGCTCTAGAATTTTCTATTGATCTTGTTCCGGGAGCGCAGCCGATTTCGAAGGCGTCGTATCGTATGGCACCTGCAGAATTGGAAGAGTTACGGAAGCAGTTGGATGAGCTTTTGCAGAAGGGTTACATTAATCCCAGTGTGTCTCCGTGGGGGGCACCGGTGTTGTTGGTGAAGAAGAAGGATGGTTCGCGTCGCATGTGCGTGGACTATCGGGAGTTGAATGCGGTGACCATTAAGAATAAATACCCGTTGCCTCGCATCGATGATATTTTTGATCAGCTTGGAGGTTCGAGGGTGTTTTCTAAATTGGATTTGAGGAGTGGTTACCATCAGTTGAAGGTGAAGAAGGATGATGTTCCGAAGACAGCGTTCAGGACGAAGTATGGACACTATGAGTTCGTGGTTATGCCTTTCGGTGTAACTAACGCGCCCGCAGTTTTCATGAATCTGATGAACCTGATTTTCTACGACTTTTTGGATAAGTTTGTCGTTATCTTTATTGATGACATTCTGATCTATTCAAAGTCGGAGGAAGAGCATGCCTCGCACTTGAGGACGGTGTTGGAGATTCTGAGGAAGCATCGGTTGTATGCTAAATTTTCGAAGTGCGAGTTTTGGCTGGATAGAGTTGCTTTTCTCGGGCATGTGGTGACTGGAGATGGTATTTCAGTGGATCCCGAGAAGATTAGGGCCATCAGGGAGTGGCCTGTTCCGTCGTCTGCGTCCGAGATCCGGAGTTTCCTTGGTTTGGCGGGATATTATCGTCGTTTCATTAAGGACTTTTCCCGCATTGCTGAGCCGATGACCAGATTGACGCGGAAGGATGTACCTTTTGTTTGGTCGGGTGATTGTGAGGAAGCTTTTGGTGTTTTGAGGGAGAGACTGACGACTGCCCCTGTTCTTGTTGTGCCTGATCGCAGCGGTGGATTTGAGATCTTTTGTGATGCTTCTGGCAAGGGTCTAGGTTGTGTGTTGCATCAGCACGGACATGTTGTGGCGTATGCGTCTCGTCAGCTTAAGGTTCATGAGAAGAATTACCCGACGCATGATTTAGAGTTGGCTGCCGTTGTGTTTGCTCTTAAGATTTGGAGGCACTTCCTGCTGAGTGAGAAAGTGAAGATTTTCACCGATCACAAGAGCTTGAAGTATATTTTTACTCAGAAGGAGCTCAACATGCGACAGCGTCGATGGTTGGAGCTTATGGCGGATTATGATATTGATTTGCAGTTTCACCCTGGCAAGGTGAATGTGGTTCCTGACGCGCTGAGTAGGCTTCCAGCGGTGATGTTGTTGACCTCGCAGTGGAGATTGCAGCAGGATTTTTGCGAGTCTGGGATTGAGTTTGTTCTTCCTGGGGAGGTTTCTTCGTTGATGTGTATGCATATACAATCGACGATCGTGGATCGGATTAAGGTTGGCCAGGTTGGAGATCCGAAGTTGGTAAAGATTCGGGAGCAGGTGGAAGCCGGTCTGCGGACTGACTTTTTGATTCATGAGGATGGCTCGCTGAGGTTTGGAGCCAGGTTGTGTGTGCCCGCTGGGGATATTAGAGAGGAGTTGATGGTGGAGGCACACAGTTCGTCGTATTCTGTGCATCCTGGTGGCACCAAGATGTACCAGGATCTTCGTCTGAACTTTTGGTGGCATGGTATGAAGAGGAGTGTGGCTCGGAGTGTAGCCAAGTGTTTGGTTTGCCAGCAAGTGAAGGCGGAGCATCAGCGTGCGGCCGGGTTGCTTCAACCGCTTCCGATTCCAGAGTGGAAGTGGCAACACATCACTATGGATTTCGTAACTGGACTACCTCGGAGTCCGAAGCAGAATGACGTGATTTGGGTGATCGTAGATCGATTGACCAAATCCGCCCACTTTATTCCATTCCGAGTGGGACAGTCCACTGAGGCGCTAGCAAGGAGATATATGGAGGAGATTGTACGACTTCATGGGGTCCCCGTGAGTATCGTGTCAGACAGGGACACGAGGTTCACATCTCAGTTCTGGCAGAGTTTGCAGAAGAGCTTGGGTACGCGTCTGAGTTTCAGCACGGCGTACCATCCACAGACGGAAGGCCAGTCTGAGAGGACAATTCAGATTTTGGAATACATGCTGAGAGCGTGCACGTTATATTTCAAGGGTTCGTGGGAGGACCATCTACACTTGGTAGAGTTCTCTTACAACAACAGCTACCAGGCATCTGTTGGCATGGCGCCTTTCGCCGCCTTGTATGGGAGGAAATGTCGATCGCCATTGAGTTTGGATGACGTTGGCGATCGGGAGCTGTTGGGGCCTGAGATGATTGTGGAGGCCGTGGATATTGTCAGGAACATTCGGGAGAGGTTGAGGATTGCTCAGGACTGTTTTAAGCATTGGGCGGATGCTAAGCTTCGTCCTTTGGAGTTTCAGCCGGGCGATCATGTGTTTCTGAGGATTTCCCCGAATCGTGGAGTGATTCGTTTTGGGAAGCGGGGGAAGTTGAGCCCACGATACATTGGACCATTTGACGTTTTGGAGAGGGTCGACGAAGTAGCTTATCGCTTAGCCTTGTCGCCGTCTTTGGAAGGAGTCCATGATGTTTTCCATGTGTCGCAGCTTCGTCGATACATTAGCGATCCGTCTCATGCCGTGGATTTCTCGGAGATCTCCGTTCGCCCAGATTTGACGTATGACCAGCATCCAGTGCAGATTCTGGACAGGCGCCAGAAGTCACTTCGAAACAAGGTCGTCGATCTTGTTAGAGTGATGTGGCGGCACGGTTCGCCGGGAGAGTCTACTTGGGAGAGAGACGATGAGATGCGAGAGCGTTTCCCACTTTTGTTTCCGGACACGTGAGTGTTTGGAAATTCCGAGGACGGAATTTTTCTTAAGTTGGGGAGGATGTAACGACTGGTTTTCATGAATCTGGATTTATTATATTATAATATATGTTTTGGTGGATTTTCTCCTCATGTGTGGTTTACGTCTCCGTAACTTTCATTTTCGATCGTTTCGTCGTGTTTTCTCGTTTCTTCCTTAGGATCGTCGATTTCGAAGTATGTCATTCGTGACGGGCTTCATAACGGTCGTATCTTACTGTTAGATCAAGCCTAGGAGTCTTAGGAATCGATCCCGGAGCTCCGCGCTCCGTATCGGAACTTTTGGTGCTAATTAGCCGGTGTAAGAAGGGCCACCGACCGACTAGATGACGATCCAGTCGGTCGGCAAACCTTCTTGAACCGACTAGTTGGCTTTCTAAAATATTCAGGAGTTACTGTTTATCGTTAGTCGGTCTAAGAACGTTGGTTGACCGACTAGGTTGCAAACTAGTCGGTCAGTAATGCTTCTTTAACCGACTAACTATTCAACTAATTTTTGGTATCAATACTGTTCACTCTTAGTCGGTCTAAGTTCATTCTTTCGACCGACTAGTTGCCAAACTAGTCGGTCAGTAGTTGTTCATCGACCGACTAAATCTAAATCCTATTTTTGTTCAGAAGCTACTGTTTACACCTAGTCGGTCAACGTTGGTCGACCGACCGACTAGTTCCCAAACTAGTCGGTCAGTGGTTGTTCTTTGACCGACTAACCAGTGCTGTAAACCCTAGTTTTGCCCTAGCCGTCACCAAACTCTATAAATTACCCCTCCAAACGTTTTCCTCTCCTCCCTCACGACCTAAAACCCTGATTTCTCCCCCATTGAGCCCCCAATATCCTCAAGCCATTAATCCTTCATCCCAAGCTCATCCTCCATCATCCAAACCCTCCCTTGTCACAACCCACCTTCCATCTTCCCCAAACCTTCATCAAACCCCCAAAATCCACATCCAAACTCATTTCTCCAGATTTTTCCCTCATTTCCAGATCTGAGCCGGATCGTTCTTCCGTTGCCGCGGTTGCTCGGCATCGCTCATCCGCCTCTTCACGGTAATACTCGATTCCTTTAGTTTTAGCATAACCCCCATTGACATGTGTGATACCCTAATAAAATGGATTATTAGAAAGTTAGGATTCTAATAAGAAATCGATTTAGAATCATTGTTCTAATGATTGTTTTGCCATAACAGCGATCTATTCCGTAGTTAGCTTGTGACGATCTTCATTGCTCGTAAACCCCGGTATCAGGCAAGTGAAACTTGCAACTCTTGAATTGGGCCATGTCTTAGGCCATTTTCCTTGCTTTAGTGTAAAAGAGACTAGACGGTGAAAGGATAGCCGTCTAGACGCCTTTGACCTAGCTTGACAACGAAGCTTGGTCCGTCACCCTCATCATGCTTGTATGTCACATTTACTTTAAATTAACGGTACGCGAATATGTTCATGTCATTGCATTTTGCCCGTCACGTTTAAATTCAATTAACGGTACGCAAACATCTGTTCCTGGCATTGCATATTGATTTGTCATCATGATTGCGTAGCACACGCTACAATGCTATTATTTTCCTGGCTCGTGTTCCAAAAGCGAGCCCTGTAGTTGGAAACCCCAACGCTCGACACATATGGGTGGGGTAAGAGATAAGCGGCCACCTGAGCCCCGAGTTGGCCTGATCCGCCACTCCGGCCAGCAGGCGAAATCTCTAGTGTACAAGTGATTAATAGTGATAGAGATAAGCGACCTGAGCCACGAGCTGGCCAGCAGGTGGACTCTCTATGCACTAAGTGATAAACAGTGATTAGTGAATAGTGATTAGTGAATTGGTAGCTTTGTCTACATAGTGTGTGCTTGCCTCTCTTTTAAACTGTTGCATCATACTTAACTGCCATGTCATTGCTTAATATTACAAGTGCTAGGTTGTTAGTTACTTTCAGTTTCCTTGCTCAAGTCTTTTAGACTTGCTGACATGTGCCCCTTTCTCTTTTGGGTGACGCATGTTAGACCTTGAGCCCGAGTTACTTGCTGAGGGTGAGGTGTTTGCGGACGCCGAGCTTGCGCCCATGTTGGACGAGGACTTCGTAGACACTAGAGATCAATCTTAGTGTCTACGTCTAGTTTTGTTAGATCTTTTGGGTTGTCGGTGCGCGGCACCTAGTTCGATACTCTGTTATGTTTGTATTTTTGTTTGGCCTTGTTCTGGGCCTTTAGACTCTTCCTTTTTGCCTGGTGGCTTTTCTGTGATGTTGAATATTTTGTGGACAAACTGTGGGATTGGTATTTCATATCCGTCTCATTATTATTATTATTATTATTATTATTGTTTCTTTTGCAATTACAGGGACCTGCTTATACTAAATTTACGCTTATCAGGAGTGCAGCTTCACAGCTCCACGTTTGAGCAGACCTTCTCACGTCTCGCCTCCATTTAAGGGAAGCGGGTCGTGACAGTGTGGTGGACATTTTTCTGCGAACAAAACTGTGGCAAAAATCTTGCAATGTGGCTTTTATTGGCCAACTATGTTTAAGGATACATTTCATTACTGCAAGACTTGTGCTGCATGCCAACAATTAGGGGGTATTACTAGACGTAACATGATGCCTTTAAACCCCATTCTAGAAATTGAAATATTTGACTATTGGGGTATAGATTTTATGGGACCTTTCCCACCTTCATTTGGATATTCGTATATTTTGGTTTGTATTGATTATGTTTCTAAATGGGTGGAAGCTATTCCTTGCAGGTCGAACGACACTTCAGTTGTACTCAAGTTCCTCAAAGAGAACATTTTCTCTAGATTTGGAGTGCCCAAGGCCTTGATCAGTGATGGAGGGTCCCATTTTTGCAACCGCTTGTTCGCTAATCTAATGAAGAGGTTTGGGGTCACACATAAAGTTTCTACTCCATATCACCCCCAAACCAATGGTCAAGCAGAGCTAGCAAATAGAGAGATCAAAAGAATTTTACAGAAAATGGTGAATCCATCAAGGAAAGATTGGAGTTTTCGCTTACCTGAAGTGTTGTGGGCCTTCAGGACAGCCTACAAAACTATTTTGGGGATGTCACCTTACAGTCTTGTTTTTGGGAAGTCTTGTCACTTATCTGTTGAATTGGAACATAGATCCTATTGGGCTATAAAGAAATTGAATTTTGATACTGATTCATCTTTTTCTTCTCGCAGGTTACAATTGTTGGAGCTAGAGGAGTTGAGGAGAAATGCTTATGACAACGCTAAAATATCGAAAGAGAGGATGAAATCCGTCCACGACATGATGATCTTGAGGAGGGAGTTCACCCTAGGCCAAAAAGTTCTTCTATACAATTGCAAGCTACACATCTTTCCCGGGAAGCTTCGCTCTAGGTGGTTTGGACCTTTCACAGTCAAAGAAGTTTTCCCACATGGCGCAGTGCTATTATTGAATGAAAAAGACGGAAGTGAGTTCAAGGTGAATGGCCAAAGATTGAAGCATTTTCACGAGCCTTGGACCAAGGAAGCGAGCACCATGGATCTCACAGACCCACCTTCGGGTGGGGACTAATCAGGTGTGTTCTTTCCATGATTCCCTCTTCCTAACATTGAGGAAAATGTCTATTTTAAGTTGGGGGGAGGGTATAACTTTTAGGATTTTTATTTTTATTTTTCCTTTTTCTTTTAGGATTTTATTTTTGATTTTCTTTAGTTCCCTTTTTGCATTGAAAAAAAAAATTTTTTGAGTCAAGTTATATTACCACTACGGTTTTTACCTAGAAATGAACCTCATGTGATGAAATTTCTCGATATTTATTCACCACCGTACACACGTGATTTATTTTCGTCCACCCCTATTGTTAATTATTTCAGTCTCATTTGACATGAATGCGAGTACTTGTGGTAAATTTCTGTTGATATATCTCAATGGTAGGATTGATTGATGGCTTAATGAATCTAGAGATTATGAATTAGCAAATATTATACTTTCAATGGAACACACCAATAGTTCATAAAATAACTGGAGCATTGTTTTTTATTTCGTATTCATTGCTATTTGCATGCTTTGTGTGATTTTGGGTAGAAAGTCTACACTGTCTTTTGAAATGATTAGGATAACTCCTTCTTGTGAAATAATTACAAAGAGGAGGCTATCTTGCTAAGTTATTTATGCACACACAAAAGAAAAAAAATGAAATGAATGAAGAGAAGAAAATGAATAAATGTGTCACTAAATAAATAACTTGGTTGGCTCGAGTAGTACAGTCCGAGGGGTCCTTCTTGGCCTAATGCCCTATTATCGTCTGATTTGGGAGCCATTGACCGGAACCTCAATCATTTGATGGAGCGATCCAAGTTATATACTTTTCTGCGAATGTTGCTTGATGCGCGTTACGCGGAACTATTAAAAAAGAGGGAGAAAGAAAATAGAGAATAAGTGTGCATAATTAGCAAGGCAAGAGAACTTCCAAAGCTTAAAGAAAACATAAGATGTGGTGTGATCTCTTATGAATGAAGATTGACGTGTGTATGCTTTGATACCATTTTATTTTTGATGCTTACTTTGCATGAAACATCTACGCTCCAAGTTAGAACATTTGATTGAACGGTGTGAGCCATTGATTTTGTACACTATGAGCTATGAAGTAATGAATAGTGAAGTTAAGTCTATTTTATAACCATTTGAGATACTTGATCTTCATTTTTAAACCCACAAGCACCATTATTTTTTAGATTAAAATATTGATATTAGTGTGCGGTTAACTTCTTTTGTCATAGTAGTATGGTGATGAGTGATTTGAGATCTGATAAGGTGATCTAGGTGCATATTTGATATTATATGTCGCTCATTTTGCTAGAGACTAGCAAAACGCTAGTTGGGGGTGTGATTCGGGTTGAATGTTGCTTATTTAACACCTCATCTAGTAATATTTTGTGCCTATATGATGCTTAATTGGTCTCTAGTGCATTCGTATTTTGTAAACCATTATCTATTAGAGCAAAACCATTGATTTGTGCACAAACTA
Organism: Scilla litardierei; assembly: GCA_030789695.1. Lineage (NCBI taxonomy): Eukaryota > Viridiplantae > Streptophyta > Magnoliopsida > Asparagales > Asparagaceae > Scilla > Scilla litardierei. The sequence goes on from CM061142.1 coordinate 554,251,876, forward strand.
TGAATAATATTGAGTATTTCTGTATTTTTATATTTTACATGGCAAGATCTCGATCTCACGATTCCAACGACTATTTATTTGTATTTTTCTGAGATCTGTGCTAATTACTGTGTATTTTTGAATGCAGAATACTAAAAAATGAGATGCGCACGAATCTTGGCGCATGACGTGGCCTACATCCATGCGTTCCCGCTCGGATCTGACGGCAGCAGATAAGCAGGCGACGTGGCATAATATCAACCGTCCGATCTCGATCCAAAGGCTTACGAAAGCGGAGCGATTCGAATTCGAAATCGACCGATGCGGGCGACGTGGCTTGCTGACATACATTGGATTCGAATCCAACGGCCCAAATGAGCGCGCATCCAAGCGGCGACGTGGCGAATTCTGAAACATCGATCTCAGATCCAACGGCTGAAAAGCACCCCGACGCGAACTCGGAGCGGAGAGCGGATGCGGGCGGCGCTCGGACCCGCTAAGATGCCACGCGTCAACGTCTCGTGCGATCCCGCATCGATCCGACGGTCGGTATTTGCGCCGACGTTTGTGAAGCGGGTTGGGTTTGATTTAGAGCGGGTTTGAACCCGATAACCCCATTAAATCCGCAATGTTATTATATAAGGTATTCCTAGGGTTTTGGGGCGTATTCGGGCGTATTTTGGGGTTTTTGGAGCAGCTATTGGACGTATTTCTGCAGAGAAAAATTCTGTAAAATTCCAGAGGCTATTCTTCTTATTTTCAGAGAGTTTTGGGGTCTAACTTGGAGATTTGGTGATAAATTCTTGAACTTATACCCCGCATTTGGGTCTTTTTCATTGTATTTGGCTATTAGAACAATGTATTTTGCTATGAAACTTGATTTTTCTTGCATTATGAGTAGCTAAATTCTATTTGTGCATGGTGTGGCGTAGTTAGGTGATATGAATCGTATTCGTTTGGTTGAATCATTGTGCTAAATCATTAACGTTGCTAAAGTTGTAGTCTTTATTATTAAATCTTCTCTTCATCTTCCAAAAGAATATGATAGAGTAGGTGATCACCCCACAAGGGTGAGTTTTGATCTCTCCAAAAGAGAGTTTCATATCGTATTTTTAAGATTATAACTTTAGCAACGATCTCATTGAATTTTGTGCTTTAATCCCCAAAAGGGTATTTTCCGATGAATTGCTCCCAAAAGGAGGATTTATTGAGTTATACTTAATCAACCAACTTATACGAATCATTGATCCTAATGAACCCATACCATGTGCATATTTATCATACATACTTTCGTACACGAAGTTCTTTGTTCGTATTGTTCGTGTACCAAAAATCACCATCACACACTTTCAAACCATCCCCAACATAAGTGATTAGTTTCTTTTCGTTGGATTTCTATTTGATTTAATCTTTGTGGTTGCAACAGATTTTCTCCCGAGGATTCGACATCTGGACTCCCAGATTATATTACTTGTACGGACTCTTTCACTTGAGAGAAGCACTATTTTGGGCCTACCAGCTTCCAAGGATGCAACCGGGTTCTATACAATCCTATATATACCTCGTTACATTCTATCAGGCTGATGGAGAGTCCTTTAGAGAAACATTGTGCAAGTTCGAAAGAATGTTAGGGATGTTCCATACAGAGTCAGACCATGAGTGGGATGGCTCCAGGCTATTTGATATCTTTGATGGAAGGCTAAAGGGACCCTCACGTGATTTTATGAAGAGGATGAAAGTGGGAAAGTTCAGTGATTTGCAATTGGCAGGAACCATGTAGCAAATAATAGATGATACTCGATCTACCGGTTTGCTAACCATTATGGTAGGTAAACCATCCGACCAAGTACTCATCGATTTCGTTATGGCTAATGTCTCTGATGCAGGTACGATCGTAGACGGAGTGCATGTTTCACTTGAAGGTGATCATATCCACCTTTACACCATCAACACTCTACAAATAGAGACATCCGAGCTGCCAGCGGAGGACACATTTATGGACCTATTGAGAAGCATTGTGGACACAGTTCGATACACCGGTCCATTAACAATAATGGCAGGTGACACTTTTGAGCTTGGATTTCAAAACTTTATTACTCATCGGATCTCTTCCACAGGCACAATTGATGATGGAGTCTATGCTCTAGTTGGGGGGGCACAAGACCCACTTTTATACCGTGGCCGAGATACAGGAGCCCATAGAGCCACCTGCACCTACCGTGGAGAGGGCCAAGCCACACCATTCAGTGACTCGAGTTCCAGAACGGAAACGAAGACATAGGCATAAAAAGGAGAAGATGAAATTCACTTTGCCTACTATACCAGAGGAACTCGAAGAGGAGGCCGAAGCACTGCATCGCGAGGAGGCAGAGCTATATTTATTTTACATATTACATACGGAGCCAGAGACTTTCGTCGAGGAGGTCGTGCATTGGGATGGGGACACAACCATTCATGAGGATCTCGAGCATTACCCTCCTCCTTTCGAGCTACCGCAACCACCTCCACTTTCTACAGAGGCTGAGCATCCCTCAGAGGACCACCCACCAGAGCTTACTGCTCCCCTTCAGGGAGATCTCTTCACCCCCTCATCTCCTACATTTAATTCCCCTCCCGTGTATGATGTTTATTATGATTCATATTTAGATGACTCATTGTGCCTTTTGCAGGATACACATATAAATAATAAAGAGGTACGATGGGACGTATACGAGGAGGAGAGCGAGGAGTTAGCACACATGGATGCTATTGAATATGATCAGGAGGTGAACTGGGATGAGTCTGACGATAATGAGGAGCATCCTGACGAGACCCACTCTATTATGCCAGAGTTACCTGAGGAACTAGAGGAAAACAACGAGGAGTTGATCGACGTGGTGCACGAGAATAGAGATTTATTTCCAGGGAAGTGTCGTCAAATATCCTTAATTTTAAATACTTATATTGGTGACCCTCTTTGGAATACATTTATTTTGGGAAAGAACTATCCACATCAGATTGATGCGGCTTATCTCTTACAGTGTACATGTGGAGTCCTTGGGGAGATGTTGGGAGCCGCATTGCTGGAATCTGATGGAGTCCGTGGACACACACTCCTAGCGCAGCCACTGAAGTAGCAGTTGGAGCAGTTGCCTGCACCAGCAAAGATACTGGATCTGTCTTTTGCTATAGGTGATATCAATCCAATAGTGTAGTATTTTATGCTTTCAATAAACACGAATCCTCTCGACAGCGAGAGGACCGTATATGATTTTATATGCTTTCTTAAGTTTAATAAATTCACCCTAAATGATGGCTCAATTATCTTTTGCACCCAACCTATTATTTATCATCCATGTCCACCCTTGTATTTAGCGCTTATTTTGCCTCTCCCCCCCCCAATTTTTATGTGACGTTTAAGCTTGGGGGAGAGAAACTATTTTATTGAGTGGCCCCCCATCTTGTCGTTGTCCTTTATTTATATCATACACACATTGAGGACAATGTGATGTTTAAGCTTGGGGGAGTGCATAGTGCACACACTTTGCTTCATCGTGAAACACACTTCGAAATTTTCATGTGAACCATGTTCATTTCTATATTTATGTCTCATATGTTTCATTTTCTATGAAATATCGTGGATTTTTTAAAATGAACTCTAATATCTGTTTGATTAGAGTTCGATTCCTTGATTAGTGTATCTTTGTTAATATGCTTTTTCATGGTAGAATCCATAGCTCCACAACTATATTCTCGAAACAGTTTTAGCTAAAAATGAATGAATTAAATCTGAAAATCATTTGACTCATGCGTGATTTGATTGATAATCCTATTGCTTCATGGATGTTTAGTGATTCAAAAGAGATAGGATAACCACACGACAACCAAAGTAGTGATAATTAGGATTCCTGAAACCGAGCCATGTCTAGATTCTATACTTTTTCTTTTTCCATTGTGAATAGCCAATAAATGATCTTTGATCATATTTTGCATTCCATCGCGTTTACGTGAGTTTGCTAAAATACCAAAAATGCAAAAATCAAATAAATATCATGAATAAAAGGCCATAGGGGTTCCTCGTAACCCAATGCCCTAAGACCGTCTGGTCTGGGATGCATAGGCCGCTTCTTGTTTATATTGAGTTATCTCGTGTATATAAAGAAAGAAAAATGTATATGGAATATTCATATAGCCAAAAACAATATAAAAGTACAAAAATCCCATTTCCTTATCTCCATTTCTATATAGAACAAAGACATGGCAAAGTTGATGGGTTCTAGGAGTCTTGAAATGGTCGTAGTGTGGTGATGTCTTACCTTGATTGAATTTGATAAATTCATTCTATGAAGTATAACAAAATACCACGCATGCTTGAAAACGTTTGATCATGACATATTATACCACTTAAAGAATGAGTTGTGGACATTGGTTTTACTTCTGTAAACTTAGTATATTGCATGATAAACTATGATATGATATAACTCTACTCTTATTTAATTACTTATCAAGTTCATTACATTTATTGAAATCCACGTTATTTTAATTTGAGCGAGACTTAAGTATTTGTTGTGTATATGTGTTCTAATTTCATATTGACGCGTGTTCACGAGATCTTGCATACCTTGGGTTCTTGTATTTTTCTGAATTTAAGATTTAACCCTTTGTCTCCATTACATGCAACCGCCTCACATCTCCATTGTATCCCTCTCCCGTGTTAGCTTCTTACTAGTCTTCCTCGAGGACGAGTGAGAGGTAAGCTTGGGAGATTTTGATGTGTCATTATATTCCACATTTTATCTATACGATTACACGTCAAAATGATTGCTCAATTACATATTTCATATGCTTGTACGCTCATAATTGGAACTATTGTACTTTAAAATCGTTTGATTTCATTTCAGAAAATATTGAGCGATTTGGAGTATATTGGAGGAGAGAGCGCGTGCTTCGACACCGGGACTCCTGCGGCACCGCGTTCGGTAACTTAAAGCTGCCAAGGAGTAAGGAAGGGGCAAGAGAGAAGGAGTGAACAAGAGGAGAATGAAGAAAGCATGGTTCTATAATACCATGACTCATGGATTCTTGGTCGCTCGATCGAGCTATGATGCAGCGAAGGAATCGAGCGACCCAAAGTGCTGGAAACAAGCAGCCGTGCACTATTTCCAAATATGCTATCACCTGAGATTTTTTTAGTATTTTTTGATATTTTTCCAGATAGTAGGCTTTAAGACGGTTCCAAAGCCACGAAGAACGCGCCAATCAGAGGTCAGATGAGCTCTAGGAAATTTCTGCAAGCTGAGACTACAGTGCTGAAATTTGTTCTTGACACCCTACTCGACCGAGCAACCACCTACTCGACCGATCAACTACCTACTCGGTTCGAGCAGGAAGAGCGATGATTTGATTGACGAATCCAGACTTCTAACAGCTCGACCGAGCAGCCACCTACTCGACCGAGCAGACCCTGCTCGGCCCGAGCAGACAGAGCGACATTTTGGGTGATGAATCCAGACTTCAGACGACTCGACCGAGCAGCCACCTACTCGACCGAGTCGCCGTGGGCCCAGAACTTTGCGTCCGAATTTGGCTTTGGGCACGATTTGGAGAGGGTTTTTTTGGGTTGTTTGCTAGGGTTTAGGGAGGGATATATATTGTTTTGGTAGCCGTCATTTTGTGGGGACCAGGGAAGAGTTTTTAGAGAGTTGTGGAGACGATCTTTTGGAGTTAGGATATGCCCTAGGCACCTCCTTTGTATCAAGATAAGTATTTTTTTTCTTGAATTCTATTTGAGTTCTTTTTATTGATTGATTATTCAAATATCTCCTTGATGCATGCGATGAAGTTTTTCTATTGTTATTATATCTATTGCTATCATGCATGAGTAATTCCATCTAGGGCTAAGGGATTAGCCCATGGATCTTAGGATTTAGATGCAAAGATAAGATTTTTATTTGGATATAAAAGGGGTTGTATTTTGGCAGATCCAGCCAAATCCCTTGGAGAACTCATACTGAGATCGTGCCCACGGTCGTGGAATCGATTAGCTTAAAGAGTATCCTATGGATTTAATTAGAGATTTAGTGGATTCAACTTAGGCACGCGACCATGCCCGGCTCGTGCCTTGAGGGGATCCACTGATGAACTATATAACTAATTGACGGCTACCGCCATTACGTCAATAAGAGCCACCAAAATACCTCGACGCTCTAACCCACGAGAGTAGTACGAGTTGAGAGCGTTCGAACCACGAGAGTGGTGAGAACTGTAGGATCCTGCCAAAACAGAGTTAGGATCGATAATTAAAGTCGAGACTTACGCTAGCGTATGCGGAACGGTAGTCTCGGAACTTTGCCTTCGGATTCTCCACGACGGATCGAGTCTTCTCACGAACGGAGTAAGGCTACTAATCCACAATCTAAATCTCTATTTTAGATTAAGAACTTGGATGGAGGGAGAGGAAATATTTCTGCAGAGCTTCGCTATGAAGAAGATGCATGCATGAATTTCATGCAAATGGTGTAAGAAAAATGGCTACCCTTGGGTCTTATTTATAGCCCCCAAGTTAGTTATTTTAGGGTAAGTTGTTCCTTTGGAACAACTTAATTAAGGTGTACCATGATGCATGGCACATTATAAGCTTAAGTTGTACCATATGCATGGTACAACATAAGCTTAAGATATTCCCCCTTTATTAGCCATATGTCGCATGCATTTATGCATATATAATGCGACTTTCCCACTCATACAGAGATCCTCTCCGCAAGGGAACAGATTCCCTTTGCACACGACTTCGTGTGCGCGACGTTCGAGGTCCGTATTCCCTCGTACATCCCCCACAAGGGTGTACAAACATCTTCCATATCCAACATCTCCCACTCACACTTGAGGGGATTGTAAGAGAACGTCTTTCCCTTAGTTCTTTCATCTATCATACCGAGAAATAGACCGTGCGACCGTCATGCACGTAGAGTCTGTTGTTGTGCACTTGTTAGAGATACACAACGACCTCGAAGGTGCAAAGTTGAGTAGTTCAACGCATGCTTTACCCTAGATTATTTCTTCACATTTCTTATACTTTATATTCAACAATTGAATCCCATCTGGATTACAATTGGCTGGCCAGCTTTGAATCATTAAAGTCCAAATGCGAATATGAAATCAATCTTCCTCTTCTTGCGAACCTTCTGATCTTGACTTGATTCGCTTTTCTAACGTGCCCCGCCGAGCCGAATTATCATAGCCCATTAGCAACACGCTAAGATAGCGATCATCTCGTCAAATCTAAAGGAACCAATTGGAGTCCTTGAGGATAAGAGTTAAGACCCGTATGGCCTTTGAGTCTCACATAATAGCAAACACTATTGCTACTAACTCAGTGGTCGAAATGCATACGTGGTATGAACACGTATTACAACATCACTCCTTTCCCAGGGAGAGTATGTCTTAATGATGTTGTACGGATGAAAAGATCAGACACCACAGTGCCTATCTTTTTGAGTCCCCTTACTACTCGTGAAATATTCACGGACTCTCATCCTGCATAAGACAGATAGGATTAAATCCTATGAGATCTCTTTCAAATATCCTTGTGATGCAGATCTCAGATCTTTTGTAAGCATCCGTATGATGCAGATCTTTTATTCGACTATCTTGTTTAAGTCACGACTCTAAATCATTTAATGATTTTGACTTTAAACTAGTCTCATCTCTATCTTATCCATCTGATAAGATAAGGCGGTTGCTCATGTGAGAGAGACAACCTTAATCTGTCCGACATACGCAAAATAAAATAGCTGAGACTTAAACACAAATGTATATTAAATCATTTGTAAGAAACTTGTATGCAATATATATAAAAGAACTTCTTTCTTTTATTAAATTTTGATCTTCTATAGACATGGGAAATATTACAAGATACAGCTCAGCACCTACGCATTCCCATAGATGATAAGTGTTTGTAGAACACATCTCTGGGGATCGCCTTCGTAAGGGGATCCGCTATCATCTCATGCGTGGATATGTATCCAATGTCTACTTCCTTCCGTTTGTCATAGTCTTTTGCAAACTTGAATCGAATGTCAATGTGTTTGGTCTTACAATGAAATTTAGGATCTTTGACGTAGGCAATCGAAGCTTGACTATCACTGTATATAGGAACAGTGCTTGAGTCAGTGGCATTCGTCAGCCTGTCTAAGAATTTCCTAAGCCAAACAGCTTCTTGGACCGCCATGCTGAATGCTACGAATTCTGCTTCCATTGTTGATAAGGCAATGCAGGTTTTCTTCTTGCTGCTCCAGGATATTGCACCATTCCCGAGCAAGTAAACAAAGCCTGAGGTAGATCTTCGCTCGTCGAGATCACCTGCCCAATCAGCATCGGTATAGCCTTCGAGTCTCAAGGTATTGCCTTGATAGCATAACGCATAGTCCGCAGTCCCTTTGAGGTACCTTAGTATCCTCTTCACCGCTTTCCAGTGTGCCTGTCCTGGGTTGGATTGGTAACGGCTTACCATACCAACACCATAGCAAATGTCTGGTCTGGTACACATCATAGCGTACATCAGACTCCCGACAGCACTGGAGTATGGAACTTTTTCTATAGCTTTCTTTTCTTTTGGATCTTTGGGACACATTTCCAAACATAGACCCTCGCCTTTGCTTATTGGAGTATCAATTGGCTTGCAGTCCTGCATATTAAACCGTTCTAAAACTTTCTTTATATATGTCTCTTGAGAGAGAGAAAGAAGTTTCTTAGAACGATTCCTTGAGATCTTAACCCCAAGGATATATGTAGCTTCACCCATGTCTTTCATCTCAAAGACGGATGAAAGCCAAGCTTTGATATCCATGACAAGACGCTTATCATTTCTGGCTATAAGTATGTCATCTACATAAAGAGACATAATTACATACTTGTTTTTAATCCTCTTAATATATACGCAGTTGTCTTCGTCGAGCATGGAGAAACCATACGACAAGACGACTTCTTGAAAGCGCATATACCACTGCCTTGAGGATTGTTTAAGACCATATATGGATTTAAGAAGTTTACAAACCTTATGTTTGTTTTCTTCTTGTACAAACCCGTTTGGTTGTTCCATGTAGATCTCCTCATCTAGTTCTCCGTTAAGAAAGGCAGTCTTTACATCCATCTGATGTAACTTGAGGTCCAAACAAGCCACCATTGCCAGAATTAAGCGAATTGAGGTAAAACGCACGACAGGAGAGAAAGTCTCTTCGTAGTCTATTCCTTCCTGTTGCGTGAAACCTTTTGCAACAAGGCGAGCTTTATATTTCTCGATGGAGCCATCAGCCTTATGCTTGATTTTGAGAACCCACTTGTTCCTAATGGCTCTACGTCCCTTAGGTAAATCAACCAAGTCCCAGACTTGGTTTGTTTTCATGGATTGAAGTTCTTCTTCCATTGCCGCTATCCATTTATCTTTAGCAGGGCATGTGACGGCCTGTTTGAAATTTGCAGGTTCGTCATCATCTTGTAGTAATGTCATGAATGTTTGAGGAAATTCATCCTCAAATCTCAGAGGTGTTAGCCTCGTTCGATTACTACGTTTTGTTTGAGTTTGATCACTCCCACTTGGAATGACATCACTCCCACTTGGAATAACATCACTCCCACTCGGAATAGGATTGGTATCGTTCGTATCATCCATTGGTGAAGTTTGAAACGTATTTTCTTCTTCACCAAGAATTCTCCCACTCGAACGTTCCGATCCTTCTTGATCCCAAGTCTCAAACAAGGATAAGTCTTGACTTATCTCACCCTGTCTTGGAAACTCTTTTTCCAAGAAGACAACATCACTCGATTCGAATTCTATTAGACCCCCATTGTCCTCTTGACCGACGAAAACATATCCTTTGGAGTTTTCAGCGTATCGGATGAAGATACACTTCCTCCCACGTGGCCCAAGTTTGCCATATTTGTGAGAGGATAAATGTGCGTAAGAGGCACAACCCCAAGGTTTTAGAATGTTTAAGTCTGGAGTTCTATTGTTCCACAACTCATAAGGAGTAGAACTTACCGACTTCGAGGGTACACGGTTTAAGATAAATGCTACCGTCAATAATGCGTCACCCCAAAAGGTGATAGGCAAATTTGCCTGAGACATCATTGATCGGACCATTTCCATCAATGTCCTATTCCTTCTTTCCGCAACACCGTTTTGTTGCGGTGTGTAAGGCATAGTTACCTGATGTACTATGCCTTTTTCATCACAAAGTTCCTTAAAACTTATTGATTGATATTCACCGCCCCTATCGGTTCGCAAAACCTTAATCTTGCGATCTAATTGATTCTCCACTAAACTCATATAGTTTTTAAAGCAAGCCAAAGCTTCACTTTTGTGGGATATCAAATAGATATGTCCGAAACGGGTGAAGTCATCAATGAATGTGATGAAATAGGACTTCCCGCGTCTTGTCTTAACATTCATTGGACCGCAAATGTCCGAATGGATAAGCTGTAATGGAACTTCGGCCCTTGTGCCAGTTCCAAACGGCTTGCGACAAGTTTTCCCTACAAGACAATGTTCGTAAGTTGACATTTCAACTTTTGAAACATTAGATAGCAAGCCACTTTTGGCAAGTCTATCCATTCTAGATGGTCCAATATGACCAAGTCTTGCATGCCAACAAATGATCTCAGACTCAGAGTTAGAAACATTTGTCAAATGGAAACTTTCATTAATGGAAGAAGAATCATCATACATTGTGTTTAATACAATTAATCCATTACAAACATTACCAGAACCAATCAAAGAATTATTACAAACAAGGTCAACAGATTGTTTATAGAACCTCCACTCATAATCTAAAGACATTAACATGACCACGGATACGATATTTCTTCTAATATCTGGAGCAAAGAGGACGTCGTGCAATAATAAAGTCCGGCCGTTGTCGAGAACTAGCTTGCATGTTCCGACGCCTTTGACTTCAACACGAGTGTTGTTGCCGACGTATATCCACTTTGTTCCTTGAGTTATCCTTCGATACTCTACGAAGAACCTTCTGTCCTTCGCAACGTGGTCTGTGGCCCCTGAATCAATCAACCAAAAATAGTTAGATTCAGCAAGAAACATGGAACTAGAAACACATATGTAACTAGCCCTACAAGTTACCTTATCACTTCCATCCATACATGTACGGGCGAAGTGACCGTACTTGTTGCACTTAAAGCACTTGATCTTCTTCAAGTTTTTCTTCTTTGAGTGCATATTCTTTTGCCACTTTTTGTTCTGAGTCTTCTTTGAGGTTTCCGGTTCTTGCTTTCGTTCGTTCACAAACCTTAAGCGTTTATTCTTCCGCTTATTTCCTCCATGTGAGGAACTAGCGGCCACGTGCATTTCTGCACTTGGTTTTGCGGATTGAATCCGCTCTTCCTCGAGTTCGAGGTGTTTCGATACATCGCTTAAAGTTTTAATGCACTCATTATGAGTGAGATGCATTTTCATGTTATCCCAGCTATCTGGGAGTGAACGAATGACTGCTTGGATCTGCTGTTCGTCAGACAGCGTAACACCCGCATCCTTTAATTCAGATATAAGATTCGCCATGTGGCGGAGATGCTTCTTCATAGAATGATCTCGCCGCATCTTGTACGAATCAAATTGAATATTCAAGGAGCGGAGTTTGGTAACCGAAGTTCCACCAAACTTTACTTCTAGCTCAGACCATATGTCTTTGGCTAGATCGAATTCCCGAAATAGACGCATTATGTCATTGTCCATCGCGGACAATAACGTAATGCGTGCTATTTTGTTCTTTCGAGTCCAAGTATCAAAAGCTTCCCGGTCCCTTTTGTGTTGGGCCGTATTGCCCAACTCAGGTTCTACCATTATGTTTTGGAGTGTTTCGAGCACATCTTGCTCCTCCAAAACATATTGGATCTTTATTGACCAAAGTTTATAATTGTCGCCGTTGAGCTTTTCACCTTTGTTAAGCTCTACGACAATGTTCTTAGAAGCGGTAGACATATTCGATTCAAAAAACTGCAAAGAGAATGAAAAACACGATCAAAATTCTATGCATAAAGTTTCGATTCTTTAAACACTTGATAAGTTCCTTGGATGCGTTGAAATGTTACTCTAGAATCGAGAAGTTCACTACGTTCCCAACTACCATCTAGAAGTAACTTTCAAAGTATCCATCTTACTTATCTTAAGTAAAAAGAAATTAGAAATAATACCCGTATGGTATTAGCAGCGGAAAAATTACTTTGAAAAACTTATCTTTCAAAATAGAATAGGTGAGAATTAGCGCAAAGAATTTTAACGCAACAATTGCCAAGCCACGAGACCTGTTCTACACACCCATGGGTTAGATAACCATGGCCGGATCGTGGTAGGACTTGGAATTCTAAATTGCGCTATCCCGATTTAAGGACGGGACATAACCTATTTGAAAAACATCTTTTTCCAAAAAATTTTGAAAGCACGTTGGCTAATCTCCGTAGAGTAGAGCACAACATCACAAGTACATTGGCTAATCTCCGTAGAGTAGAGCACAATGACATGGCTAATCTCGCATGAAGTAGAGCACTATGGCTAATCTTCAAGGAGTAGAGCCCAATGAAAAACTTCATTAAAACGTTAGTTCCGTATGAACTAGTCGGCACTGTGGTTAGCCCCGTATGGGCTAATCGACACATTCGAGTTTCACCGATGCCTTTTGTCACCCCGTATGGGTCAGTAGGCAAGTTTGCAGTCGCCCAGACCTTCTGCCAGATTGGTCGACCAAAATCACAAAATTGGTCGACCAATTTTCGAAAGCAACTTCTTCCCGGTCAGGGCCTCTGCCCTGGCCGGTGCTTGGCCAAGGGCCGGCCAGGGCCTCTGCCCTGGCCGGCCAGGGGCCCTGGCCCCCTCGGCCAGGGTCGGCCAGGCCCTGGCCTCTGCCAGGGCCGGCCGGCCAGGCCTCTGGCCGGGGCCAGGGCTCCTGCCCTGGCCTCGGCCAGGCCCTGGCCTGAGGCCAGGGCCGGCCTGGCCCTGGCAGTGGCCAGGGCGCCGGCCCTGGCCTCTGCCAGGGCCGGCAGGCCTTGGCCAAGGTCGGCCACTGCCGGCCTGGCCTTGGCCGGCCACTGCCGGCCTGGCCATGGCCGGCCATGGCTTGGCCATGGCCGGTCATGGCCAAGACCATTCGGCATTGGCCGGCCATGGCCCCTTTGGCCATGGCCGGCCACCCCCTTGGATGGGGTTGCCGCACACATTCCACCCCCTTGATGGGGTGGTCGCCGGTGGTTATTGGCCGTAGCCAACCCCCTCCGCACGGGGAAGGGGGGGTGCATGGCCTTCATAGCCCATTTGGCCATGGTGCACATGCACCAAAGTTTCCTCTTACCCGATGGAAATAACTACCATCATCTTCCTTGATGAAGCACCCGTTCGTCGATGAAGCACCCGTTCGTCGAGAAATTAGTTATTTCCTAATGGCCTTGTGCCAAAAATAACTTACTACTTGAACGGTCTGTTCTTCCCGTCACGGAGAGTCCCTACCATATCCGTAATGATAGGAGGCCCTAACGTGAAAAGAACAACCGCTGCGTTCTCTCCGTCACGAAGCGTTCCTACTATATCTGTAATAGTAGGAGACCCATTCGTGAAAAAGACAACGACTCGTTCATAGTTTCGACGGGGTGGCGGTTTGACCGGGGCGAACCCATATGGCTCTGATACCAATGTAGGATCCTGCCAAAACAGAGTTAGGATCGATAATTAAAGTCGAGACTTACGCTAGCGTATGCGGAACGGTAGTCTCGGAACTTTGCCTTCGGATTCGCCACGACGGATCGAGTCTTCTCACGAACGGAGTAAGGCTACTAATCCACAATCTAAATCTCTATTTTAGATTAAGAACTTGGATGGAGGGAGAGGAAATATTTCTGCAGAGCTTCGCTATGAAGAAGATGCATGCATGAATTTCATGCAAATGGTGTAAGGAAAATGGCTACCCTTGGGTCTTATTTATAGCCCCCAAGGTAGTTATTTTAGGGTAAGTTGTTCCTTTGGAACAACTTAATTAAGGTGTACCATGATGCATGGCACATTATAAGCTTAAGTTGTACCATATGCATGGTACAACATAAGCTTAAGATATTCCCCCTTTATTAGCCATATGTCGCATGCATTTATGCATATATAATGTGACTTTCCCACTCATACAGAGATCCTCTCCGCAAGGGAACAGATTCCCTTTGCACACGACTTCGTGTGCGTGACGTTCGAGGTCCGTATTCCCTCGTACATCCCCCACAAGGGTGTACAAACATCTTCCATATCCAACAAGAACTTTATAGATCCTTAATGCACGTACCATATGCATCTATCTTGCAAGCGGGGTGAATACGGTATGTTAGATTCATGATGCCTAGACACATGAATTCACTTCCCAGATGCTACAACCCCCAATTAAACCAATGCAACATAGAAGTCTCAACCGAGCACCGACGTCTGACGGTCCTAGCGGTGAGTCCTAAAGCCCTAATCTTTTATATTTTATTATTTTTATATCATGTGGAATCCCATATTTGCGACGTTGAGTGACACAACCTTCGCATCCATCACCATTACAAACCCTCCATACTCCACATCCACCAATAAACCCGCAAGTCTAACTCAACCTAGAAGTAGATAGGTAGTATATCACCGCTTCCCCATGTTCGATATCTGCTTGCCACTATACCGTGCGCTTGTGGTAAACGACATCGTTTCGGAGTTGATTCTGGCTCGATCAGAGCCCTGGGTGGTACGTAGGTATCAGGACTGGATTTGGGAGGTATACCCCAGTGTGAGTGCTCCACTGACGGGTTTTAATGAGAATGCAATGTTCTGAGTGATGATGAGTGTTGATTATCTCACTCCCACTAGAGTGACGGGGGAGTTCGAGAGGCCCCGTTAAAATTCATCAGTGCTCGTGTACCACTGGCGGGGTAGTTGGAGAGCCACCCACCCGAGGTGAGGTCCAGGTCCTGATACACTGCATAGTATTCAGGGTTTCAAAATGCTAACCAATTTTCTGTGCTTGTTTTACTCCTTTCTATATCATTGTTTTATTCGTTTTCCTTTCTGCCATGTCACGTTTACTTTGTGTATCATACTAAATGCCATGCCAGGCATAAATCTATGTAGCTTGTTCATTTTATTATATCATGCATAATTAGATACATTTAAGGGTTGGCATACTAGTGGGAGTTGGGATTTCCTACTGGGTCACATAGTGATGTGCCCCACCATTATCTTTTCAGGTGGTTGGTGTTAGAGTTGGATGGAGTAGTTGGAGGTGACAGTTGAGCTGGAGATTCCTGGAGTTGTGTTTAGATGTTTGAGGTAGAGGTGTAGGATGGGGTGGTGAGGGGAGAGGAGAGGGAGCTCTTGTACTTTTGGGTTCTCTTTTGGGTCTGAGATGTGGATGTATAAACTGATGTACATAATCTTAATGTATGTATAATGATTGATGATGTATATTGGATATGAGTAATATAGTTAGTGTTTCTACTGTTCTTCAGTATTGGGCATTGTCTCTGTGTTGTTTTGTTTTTCCGTGCTGGTTGTTGGTTGCTTCTGGCTTGAGAATACTACATGTACTATCCCAACAGTGCGCAGTAGACCTGATGACTATTGTATTTCTTTTCTTTTCTTCATTTGTAACACTCGCTACCCTGAAAGAACCTGGGACGGATTCGTACTTCTTGGGTATCCTGTGGAGTGAGGCGTTACATGAGGTGGGGTCCAGTCCCTAATACACATATTGGTGTCCAGGTTTCCAAAATTAATAAAATCACGAAATTGTTGCTTGCTTTACTTCTTTTATATTACTGTAATCGTACTGTTGCTTTGTATTTCTATTAGACCATTAAATAATAATAATAATAATAATAATAATAATAATAATAATAATAATATAATGAACAAAAACCTAAAAGTGTTCCCTTCTAGTTGGGTTTCCTACTGGGCACGTTGTGACGTGTCCATGTTGTCTTTCAAGACCAAAACAGGCAGGAGCTGAGCCGGAGCCGAGGGAGCTTCCCCATGTAGGAGACTCTTGCCCTTAGACACCTAGGATTAGTTTAGCGAATGTGAGGTGTCCCTTTTTGGGCGCACTTTTGTTTAGGGACTTTCTTATGTCCACATGTTATATAGTGATGTCCTCTGTGTTGTACTTGGCAGATGCTTCAGTTGTACTTGTTTATGCTCAGATGTTGTGTAGTTCTCAGTTGTACTTCGTACTTGTAAATGACTCTGTAACAGATAGTACTTTGGACTGTTGTAATTGGAGCACTTGTAGTTTTCTTTTCCTTCTGTTGTGTTGTCTTAGCATGTGCAGTGGCCTGCTTGTAATAAAATTAAATTCTACGCTTGGTACAATACCGTGGCCTGTTAAACACCTATCTTCTGTTGCCCTAGAAACCTTGAAAACCAGGGTATTTGGGAGAATGTGGCGTGACAGGTTTTGTGGTGGCCCATGCAGGTCAAGTTCACTGCGACATGTGTAAGGATAGTACAGATAATGCTCCGATACTTCAGTATATGGTACTAATCTGAGTTCTCTTGTTCTCTCTTCACAGAATGGACGGGAGCAATAAGACATCGGGGACTAGGACCGACGTATCGGGGGGATCCGGTAACGAGACTTCTGCATCCTCTGAGGCCGCCCTGATGGCAAAGGTTTTGATGGGGATCCTAGACCATCTGAGCTAGCAGGATGAGAAGCTGGCTAGTGTCTCAACACAGAAGAAGCTAGGATACAAGCAGTTCAAGGAGATGCATCCGAAGTCCTTCTCAGGGAAGGAGAGTGCCCTGGAGGTGGACGAGTGGCTGAGGCATATGGAGGATGACCTGACCATGGTCGATTTCCCACGAGAGGGCTGGGTGGAGGCAACTAGGAGGTGCTTGACCTACCAGGCCAGTGATTGGTGGGAGGTTCAGGAGCGACACTTGGCCGGTGCTACTATTACCTGGGAGATGTTCAGGGAGTGCTTTGAGGCCAAGTTCCTCCTGGAGACAGCTAAGGACGAGTTGAGGAAGAGATTTGAGTGCCTGACTCAGGGTCGATGGAGTGTGGACGAGTAGGATGCATAATTCTCTTTGCTTAGCAAGTATGCTCCGGAGCTGGTGTCGACAGATGCGAACCGGGCTCGACGTTTCCGTATAGGCCTAGACTCGGAGTACAGAGGAGTGATGTCCACCATGGATTTGTCGACGTATGAGGCCGTACTGAAAGCAGCTAGGTTGCACGAGGTATATTTGCAGAGTGTGGGGAGGATGCCTGCTGGAGACAAATGTTCATCGGGACAGCAGAGGACTCTCTCCTGGCTAGTACAGACTATTAAGTTTAAGTGGCCAGGAGCCCCACTACCGACTCAGAGACAGGTGTCCTGCCAGCATTGTGGCAAGACAGGGCCCGAGGAGAAAGTTTGTCGGTTCTTGGCATCTAGGCGGTGTTTCGCGTGTGGGGGAGCAGGGCACATCAGTAGATATTGTCCACATCAGGGTCGCCCTCCAGTGCCAGTAGCACCGGTAGCAGCCATGCCAATGCAGCAGCATTCCCTTTCGCCCATACCTCACAGGTTTGCATTGTCGGTGCCACCTGGGCCCAGTTCCCTAGCACCTAGGGGACCTTACCTACCACCCCAGTAGAAGGCTTTCAAGAAGGCGACCTCCACTCCCCAGTAGCGTCAGACATACATGTTGACTGCAGTGGAGGTAGAGAGCACTGGCCAAGTTATCACTGGTAATATTCCACTCTTTGCTTCAGTTATATGTGTTCCTAGTTATCCGCATCGATGTTTAGTTTCTTTCGTTTGTTTTGCTTATAAGCATCGTTAGAATAGCCTCCTTCCCTGCCTTGTTGCTTTTCGATTCGGGGGCTTCTCATTGTTTCTTATCTAAGGAATTTATGACCAAGCATGTGATAAAAGTATTTTCTTTCACCGTTAGTTGGAACGTTCATACAGGGAATGGGGTAATTTGTAGTTCCTCTGGCCTTCGGAATTGCCCAGTGGAGATCGGTGGGAGAGAATTATATGCTGACTTTTTAGTTATTGAGATGCCCAGTTTTGAGGCCGTGTTTGGGATGGATTGGCTAGGAATATTTTATGCTACCATTGACTGTGTACTAAGGAGGGTAGTCTTTCAGATCCCTGGTCACCCAGAGTTTGAGTTTCATAGTGAAAGTAGCATACCTGAACCCGTGAAGTTTAGGGCCATGCCAGTAGAATTTCAGGCAATGACTATGGAAGCAGAAATAGTCTTACCAAGGGTTGTTCAAGATTTTCCTGACGTATCCCCTGATGACATCTATGGACTTCCTCTAGATAGATCCTTAGAGTTCACCATAGATTTGAAACCAGGCACATAGCCGATTGCGAAAGCTCCATATCGTATGGCCCCACCTAAGTTAGATGAGCTTTGCAACCAGTTGAAGAACATATCAGAACGAGGCTTGATAAGCACTAGTATATCTCCATGGGGAGCACCAGTGCTACTGATAAATAAGAAGGATGGGTCCCAAAGGATATGCATTGACTATAGGGAGTTGAACAAGGTGACAGTGAAAGATACATATCCTCTCCCTCGTATCGATGATATCTTTGATCAGCTGGGTGGATCCCGAGTGTATTCGAAGTTAGATTTGCATAGTGGATATCATCAAGTGAAGGTTCGGGGGTCGGATGTATCGAAGACTGATTTTAGGTCCTATTATGGTCATTATGAATTTCTGGTGATGCCCTTTGGAGTAACCAAAGCACCAGTCACATTTATGAGATTGATGAATCAAGTCTTCTTCGAATACTTGGATAAGTTTGTCGTGGTGTTCATTGATGATATCTTGGTATATTCAAAGGATGAAGAGGAGCATGCTGGACACTTGAGAAGTGTGTTGGAGACCCTAAGACAGCATCGACTATATGCCAAGTATAGTAAGTGCCAATTTTGGTTATATACGGTGGCTTTTCTCGGGCATGTAGTTTCTGGCGAAGGAATATCTGTTTATCCAGATAAGGTTGTTGTAGTGGAGAAGTGGCATGTTCCCTGAACGGTTACCGAGATTAGGAGCTTCTTGGGCTTTGCAGGTTATTATCGAAAGTTCATTCGAGACTTCTCCAAGATTGCCATTCCATTGACACACCTTACCAAGAAGGAGGTCTGATGAGTGTCAGCATGCATTTGAGGAGTTAAAGCGAAGATTGACGACTGCTTCGATCCTGACTATCCCTGATTGGTCGGGAGGTTTTGAGATTTTTTATGATGCGTCTAGAAGAGGCCTTGGCTGTGTTCTTTATCATCATGGCCGTTTAGTGGATTATGCCTCTTGATTGCTAAAGGTGCATGAACAGAACTACCCTACACATGACTTAGAGTTAGCGGCAGTGATTTTTTCCTTGAAGTTGTGGAGGCATTATCTGCTTAACATGAGGCAGCGTTGGTGGCTAGAAGTGTTGTCGGGGTATGAATTGATCTTCAGTATCACCCTGGGAAAGTGAATGAAGTTCCATATGCCCTCAGTCGACTTCCCACCATGGTGAGATTGACTTCTCAGCCACAACTCCGTTGGGTGCTACGACAAATGGAGATTGATGTCGTATTTTCGGGTGAGAATACAATTATGCTTGGTCTGCAAGTTCGGTCTGATTTGGTGGACTGCATTAAGGCTGCATAAATAGGAGATGCAAATTTGAAGAAGATACGAGAACAGGTAGAAGGCGGGCTTCCGACGGATTTTCGCATTCATGAGGATGGCTCCTTAAGGTTTGGAAATAGGATTTGTGTGCCATCCGATGGGGTACAAGAGGAACTGTTGAAGGAAGCTCACAGTTCACTGTATTCTATTCATCCAGGAGGGACGAAAATGTATCGTGATCTGCGACAACGTTACTGGTGGCACGGTATGAAGTGCAGTGTGGCTAAAAGCGTTGCCCCATGTATAGTGTGTCAGCAAGTGAAGGCCGAACATCAAAGAGTTGTAGGTCTGTTACAACCCCTTCCCATTCCTGAGTGGAAATGGCAACATGTGACGATGGATTTTGTGACTGGTCTACCCTGTACTCCCAAGGGTAATGATGCGATTTGGGTGATCGTCGACTGATTAACTAAATCGGCTCATTTCATTCCTTTTCGGGTAGGTCAATCTACAGAATTTCTAGCCAGGAGGTATATGGAGGTATGAATCTCATCGCATTCATATTATTATTTAGTTGACTCTTTAACATGTTCTGATGCAACCCTTGTATCCAGAAGATCGAGAGACTTCATGGTGTTCATGTGTACATAGTTTCTGATCTGGACACTAGATTTACATCTCATTTCTAGCGAAGCTTACAAGTAAGTCTGGGACCTCATCTCAGCTTTAGTGCTGCGTATCATCCCCAGACAGACGGGCAATCAGAGCGAACCATACAGATTCTGGAAGGGGCATGCATGCTGGAATTCAAGGGGTCCTGGAAAGATCACTTACACCTAGTGGAGTTTGCCTACAATAACAGCTACCAAGCAAATATTGGTATGGCACCATTTGTAGCTCTGTATGGGAGAAAGTGTCGATCACCTTTAAACTGGGATGATGTTGGAGACCGTGAACTTTTGGGCCCCGATATGGTAATAAAAGCGGTTGATGTGGTACGAACGGTTCGCAAAAATCTCCGTATTGCTCAAGACCGCTACAAGCACTGGGCTGATACAAAGAGACGTCCCTTGGAGTTCCAGCCAGGTGACTATGTATTTCTTAAGATTTCACCTACACGGGGCACAATACGTTTTGGCCGATGTGGAAAATTGAGCCATAGATACATCGACCCTTTTGAAATTATTGCTCGTGTTGGTGAGGTTGCCTATCGTCTGTAATTGCCATCATCTCTAGAAGGCATTCATGACGTATTTCATGTATCCCAACTCAGAAAATATGTTGGGGACCCCAGTCACGTGGTGGATTTCTCAGAGATTGAAGTACGCCCAGATATGACATATGAGCAGTAGCCTGTGGCTATTTTGGATCGGAAATAGATGATGTTGAGAAAGAAAGCCATCGATCTGGTAAGAGTCATGTGGCACAGAGAATCTCCGGGAGAGTCCGCATGGGAGCATGAAGAGGCGATGCGAGAGAAATACCCTTATTTGTTCATGTAGTATCTTTTGTGTTCTTGTACCACTTTCACCCTACGAGATGTATATATGTGTAGCAGCCCTCCTAGCAGGATCATAGAAATTCCGAGGACGGAATTTGATTTAAGGAGGGTAGGATGTAACCCCTGTAAAACACAGTACGGTGCAATGCCAAGCTTTTGCGTACGTGCATTTGAAATACGTGTAGAATGGCACACTTGTAAATTTTCAACTTTGGCTAAACCCCACTTTTTATTTTTCAAATCTTTTTCTTCTTTCCTTCTATTAGGTTATGTTACAAGTTCCCCATGGCCTTCATGGGTTTCAATTTCATTTTCCCTTCTTTTCATTTTTCCTTTCATTTTCATTCTTTTCATTTTCCTTTCATTATTCTTTTCATTTTCTTTTCCCTCCATTGTATTTATCTTTATTTTCCCTAATGGGCTTTCCCTCATGGGCCTTGGGCCAAGTCATCTAGGAACAAAAAAAGAGAAAGAAACCAAAAAGAAATAAAAAGGAAATGAAAACAAAAGGGGTAGAAAAGTCAAATCTTCTCCAAATTTCTAAACTTTTCTAAATCCTTCCTTCTTCCTTCTTTTCTTTTTATTTCTTTTAATTCCCCTCCCCTCTCTGGCCGAACTCTCTAGCAACACAAAAAAACGAACAAAGAAAGAGAGAAAGAAGAGGAGAAGAGGAGATATATGGTTATAATTCAAAGAAGAGAAGAAAGAAAAGAAAGAAGAAGAGAAGGAAGAAGATGAAGAAGAAGAGAAGAAAGAAGATAGCTAAAGAGGAGGAAAACTTTACTTGAGGTAGGATTCAAATTAGAAATGGACTCTTTTATGGTTATAATTCAACAATAATCCCTGCAATTAATATATATGTAATAGTTACATCTTAATTTGATGAACTTCATGCCAAGTTGATGCAGATTTTAAAGTTCGAATTTTGCTGGAAATGTTTTTGTGCATATCTCACTCTGTAGATTGATTTAAATTCTGAAAAAATTATGCTGAATGGATCAGTTAGTTATCTAAAACCTTCATGTTGGAAGTTTTTCCAAATTCGAACTGCGATTAGCTTAAAACTGCTGTTGTATCTGAAGTAACAGAATCTGCCAGATTTTCACCACCTCACTGAAATGGCAATAACTCACACTGTAGTGATCCAAATCATGCAAATTTAGACATTTTGAGCAACTACACTTCAAGAACTACAATTTTTGCATATGGAAAAATTATCAAGTTCTGCCTGTAATATGGATAAATTCGTTGTTGCAGTTATGTCAAATTTTCTGAATCTGAACAGATCTGCTATGTTTTACGATACAGGTCTCTATAAATAGCACGCAACTCCTGAATTTTTGACATTCGATATCTAATACCCTAACTAGTATAGCTACAACTTTCATTTTATGAGTTTCGGCAAATTTATAAGGAAATGTGATGATACTGGCCATTATTATGATAGTTTGTGTATTTTCTGTTTTACTGAATGTGTTGTCGCTATGTGGTCGACATTTTCAACGAAGCCAAATTGTAATTGAAATGTCCTGGGATAACTTGTTCCACTCTAATGTGGGTAAGTATCCTAGGAAGGGGGTGGGGGAGACCTGAATAGTACGTATGTATCATGACTGGACTTGATAGGAGTTGAGGTGATATATGATGCCCACAGTGCAATGTACCGTGAGATGACGTGAGTTGATCTTATCTCGCTCGCACTCCCATGAGAGGGAGTGGGCAGAGTTCGAGAGGCCCCGTTAAAATTCATATGTGCTCGTGTACCACTGATGGGGTAGTTGAGAGTCACCCACCCGTGGTGAGGTCCAGTCTATGAGACATAGCGTGGTGTCCATGTTTCCAAAATTAATTAAATCATGAAAATGTTGCTTGCTTTACTTCTTTTATATTACTCTTGTCGTACTGTTGCTTAATAGTTCTATTAGACCATTAAATAATAATAATAATAATAATAATAATAATAATAATGAACAAAAACCTAAAAGTGTTCCTTTCTAATTGTGTTTCCTACTGGGCACGATGTGACGTGTCCATGTCGTCTTTCAAGACCAGAACAGTCAGGAGCTGAGCTGGAGCCAAGGGAGCTTCCTCATGTAGGAGACTCTCGCCCTTCAGACACCT
The DNA here is from genome assembly GCA_030789695.1 of Scilla litardierei. NCBI lineage: Eukaryota > Viridiplantae > Streptophyta > Magnoliopsida > Asparagales > Asparagaceae > Scilla > Scilla litardierei. Next base: position 554,275,090 of record CM061142.1, read on the forward strand.
AGGATTAGTTTAGCGAGTGTGAGGTGTTCCCCTTTTGGGCGTACTTTTGTTTGGGGACTTATGTCCACATGTTATATAGTGTTGTCCTCTGTGTTGTACTTGTTTATGCTCAGATGTTGTGTAGTTCTCAGTTGTACTCCGTACTTGTATATGACTCTGTGACAGATAGTACTTTGGACTGGTGTGATTGGAGCACTTGTAGTTTTCTTTTCCTTCTGTTGTGTTGTCCTAGCATGTGCAATGGCTTGCTTGTAATAAAATAAAACTCTACACTTGGTATAATACCGTGGCCTGTTAAACACCCTTCTTCCGTTGCCCTAGAAACCTTGAAAACCAGGGTATTTGGGAGAATGGGACGTGACGTCCATGCCTTGGCTCGATTCATCATCACCGTGGTCTAGAAACACAACCGGGATCTTGTCGATCTCAGTGGATAGACCAGGGAATCGGTTCTTCATCTCCAATCGACATCGCTCCTAGCCTTCCTTGGATAGATCATCGAAGTCGAAAAACGTATCCTTGAACTCTTGAACCGCCCTCTCTGCTACAACCTCGGCTTTGAATCTCTCTTCCAACAGAGCGTCCTCCACTCGCTCTCTCAAGGCAGTCTGTTCAGCCTCCTTCCTACGAGACTCATGTAACTCATGCTCGAGTTTCTAAAGACAATTCAAGCATGTCTCATAAAGAAGGCTGAGTCTAGTCAGCTCAACTTGAGATCTTTCCACAGCCGACCTAACGGCCTCCAGAGTGACCTCAGGATTGGCCACCACCGGAGCGCGACGACGCAATGCCGCAGTGGCCACGAGAGCCTGCAAACAACATGTCACGGTCGCTTTTCGATCGTACGTTTTTGTGCGCTTACTTTTGTTCGTACGCGAATTTATTTTGATCACTTCTTGTATCCGAACCCTATGATGTGATATGCCGTTGAGACCCTCTGGAAGAGTACTTATTTGTGGAATTATTTTGGAACGTCATTTCACGGGTCGTTCTCCCACAAAATAACTTTGTTTGAAGAGGTGTCGTAGCTTCCACCTACGTCGTTAGACCTTTCTAATTTTAGTTCTGCTTTCTGTCGCCCTAGCCCATGACCGATCTCCTTAGTCTCGACCCGCTCGTCGACACGGTCGTCCCGGTATTTTTCTCATAATTATCGGACACTGTTTGACCCACTTTTTCCACTAATCCCCTTCTAATACACATAACTTAATTAACTTAATTAATTAACTAACCTGATTAAACTAGCCCTAATACGTTGCATGAAAATATTTCCTAGCTATTCTCCATCACATATTAACCTAAGTCTACCCCCACCCTCTCACAACCTCTCTCTCCAATCACCTAAACATACCCCCCTTTCAAAACACTTTATCAAAACTATTTTCTTATACTCATCTAAATGGGCTATTCAACCCACTGTTGTAACTAATCTAAACCCCCACTATCTCTCCCTCTCTCCTCCTATAATACACAAAATCCCGAACCCTAGAGCTATATTCATCTTCATACAAACGCAACTAGGGCTTCCTCACGAAAACCTGTCGGCGCACCCATCAAAAGAACATCTGGCCAGCCACTTCCCGACCTCCAGCGACCACCAAATTTCCGGCCTAGACTCCCCTCGACTTCCTCCACCTCCGACGACCTTCCTCTCGTCAACCACCCCCTCCTCCTTGCTTTAAAATCCGTGCAAACACCAACCCATTGCAAAAACTGCTATCAGCCCCTCCCATTCAAAAATTCTGCCAGCCCTCTCTAGCCCTCAGACGACCACCAAACTTTCGGCCTAGCCTCCCCTCGACGTCCCATATCCACCGGCAGCCTCTCCTTGCAACAGTTCCTCCTCCTCCTTTTGCAAACTCCGTGCAAATATCGAAACACCCCTGAAAAACTGTCAGCCTCCTTCCCCTTGCAAAATTCGGCCAGCACCCTACAGGCTGCCGCCGGCCATCCCCCTCCTCCGGTGAACTCCCATCGACGTCCCTTATCACATCCTAGCTTCCCTCGCAATAACTCTTCCTCATCCTCCCGCAAACAGCGAGCAAACACCCGGATACGCGCTGAAAAACTGTCGTTTGCTCTACCAAAACCCACGGCATGGGCTGTCTTGTCGCTGCCGGCCACCCCGCTGCCGACGGCTGCCCCTTAGGCCTTCCCCCTGTCTGTGCACGTCCTTCCCTAGTCGCTACAACCCCCGGAGCCCCTCCCACATGTGTGAAAACTTCAGATTCGTGTGCAATTTCAGATCTACGCTACCCGAACCCGCGGACAGATCTGTCTGCCGTCTCTCACGTGTTCCGCACCGCTGTCCATGCCTTCCCGACGCCGTAGGAAACTGTTCCGCTGTCCACTCCCTTTGTTTTGCTGATAGATGATCGTATCGCTACCCAGTTGATCGTCGTTCGTCGTCGCTATCTGCTGTACCATTCGCGCTACCGGAGTCCAACCCCTGACGTCGCTATCCAATGTCAGTGTAGCTCTCATGTCGGACTAAAGGTAATTTCTGAACCATAGGAACCACCACATCTCATGCTAATCAAGAACTAAAATCCGTAATGTTATTGCTTTGGATAATTCACTAATGAAGATCTAAAAACTGGGATTGTATGCTGGATCGCGATTTGAACACATAGGTAGACTTGGACTTGATTGAACGGGATCGTAATGTGGTTGTCTTTAGGCAAGTGATACTTGCCAGTGTTTTGTTTAGGCCATGTTTTAGGCCAATTTGTGTAGTAGCGTAAAAGAGACTAGGCAATGAAATGACAGTCGCCTAGACGCCCTTACCAGATCGAGCTTGACAATGAAGCTAGATCCGACATCTTTACCATGCTATCATTTCATGCTGACATGTCATGTTTACTTTCAATTAACTGTATGCACTCTTATCTGCATCTTGCCATGTCATTCATGCATCAAATTGTCATCATGATTATGTAGCACACGCTACAATAAAATTGTAACTATTGAGGCTAGGCACCTGCTTTGTAGGCACAACCCTATGCCAAACCAAAAACACTTCCTGGCTCGTGATCCAGAAGCGAGCTCAGTGTGTTAGTGAAACCAACGCTCGATACATGTGGAGGGGTAGAGTTAAACGGTCGCTTGAGCGTATAAGTGAGCTCGTACAGCCACTTCAGCCAAAAGACGGAAACTCTGTGCACAAAGTGATAAATTAGTGAATCGTGAATCGTGAAATAGTGTTTTCGTAGTTTCTGCTACGACGTGCATGCTTGTTTTCATCGTGTCATTTTAATTGGTGTACTCTTTAAATGCCATACTATATCATCATGTTAGAACTGCTAGTCGCTTTACTTTTATTTGTACCTTGAACAAAAGTCATCCGCCTTCCTTTGGGTGACTTTTGCTGACATGTGCCCTCTTCTCTTTGGGTGTCACATGTCAGGTTTAGAGACAGAGTCAGTTGCAGAGGACGAGCAGTACGCAGACGTTGAGTTTGAGGTCCCTGCAGAGGCTGAGTTGGAGGACACTGGTGACCAGTCCTAGACTCACTTGGAGTCTTTTTAGTTGTTGTTGCTTTTAGTAGTTGCTGTTAGGATTCGGTGCGTAGCACCTATCTCTCTGCTTTATGTTTCAACCATGCCTTAGGCCTTTTGTTCAGACTTTTTACTTTGTGACTTTTCTCTGTGATGTTTGGAATAATTTCTGGATGTTGTTGGTGGATATTTTTATGTCTGCTTTTCATTTAATATTGTTATTATTTCGTCGCATTTGCAAGAACCTGTAAATTGTATCATTCACAGACGCTTATCGGACTGCAGCTTCACAGCTCCAAGTCCGAGCGGACCTTCTCACGTCTTGCCTTCCATACTTGGGAAGCAGGGCGTGACAAGTTTTACCAGTGGCCCATGCAGGTCCTCTTTGCACCTGCGAAATATCAGAACAATAATAATGATAACAATGTCTATTTAAATATTCGAAACATTCAAGTCATAATTGAGTCTAATCTGAACGTTTTCCTTGTATTAGATGGCTGGGAAACGTATTACCTGAGCTGTGATGAGGCCTAATCAATCCGTGCAGTTTAAGAGGTCAGGTGGGCCTAGTCAGAAGATGTGTCATTTTTACGGCAGGACTGGCCATGTGAAGGAGCAGTGCAGGAGGTTTCTGGGCCAGTGCTTACTTTGTGGCGACGCTAAGCATTCAGTGAAGGATTGCCCGCTTGCTAGTCAGCAGCAGCGAGCACCAGTAGCTAGGCATAGTCAGGAGGAGGGCTATCATTGTGGCAAGGCTGTTCACGTGCAGGAGCAGTGCAGGAAGTTGCTGGACCAGTGCTTGATTTGTGGCGACGATTCGCATACCTTGAATGGTTGTCCGCGTGCTAAGCAGCAATATCAGCAGCAGAGAGCACCAGTAACTACCGGTCGTGGAGCGCCCCTTATATCTCAGGAGCAGGCTTTTCAATAGGCAGATCAGCCTAGGGAACAAGCTTGCACGATGATTGCAGTAAAGGTTGAGGCTGAGGACGGAGTTTTTGCAGGTAATCCTCAGACTAGCCTTTACTTTTCATTAGTTGATCTTGCATGTTAGATTAGATCTTGGTTGCTAGAATAGGTTTTGATTAGAAGACTTAGATAGACGTTTGATTTTATAGTCAGACACCTTCGTTAAGATTTAGTCGTACTCGTCTTAGGATACCCTAGTACCTCTCACCCAGCTCTGACCATATTAGATTCCTAGAGATTTTCCATTAGTCGTTCGCTTGAGTCCATCAAATTTAGGGCCCAACAGAACATGATCTTGATTCTCTTAGGACCTTTCCCTGAGGTCTCTATTATAGTCCAGCTCACTAGAAAGTCTTAGTGTTCCACCTAATTTTTAGTCGGCCCGGAAATTAGAACCCATGATTTCTATCATTTTCCTAATCCTTACACTTTGAGCTAATGACCATAGAATTCTATCGTAGCAGATTCACTAAATTATTTCCCATTCATATTTACGTTTTATTTGATTCACTTCCTTTCGAATCACGTGATCCTCCATGTCGTTCATCGTCCATCGTTAAATCTTCTCCATTACTATCCTGACCATTCGAAGAATATTTTCAATATTATCTATTTTGAATTTCTCTTCCGGTTTAAATTATTTGAAAACATTTAGCATGCATTTAGACTCCATACATTATCTGAATTTCGAAATTTTTCGCTGAAATCTTTAAAATTATTATCTTACCCTATTTTCTAACCTATATCTTTCACACTCGTGTAAATATCTTACTTTTTTCATATATTGACATTTCGATAATCCAAAATACCATTTCTTCCTCTACTATATATAAACTACTCAAGTTTAATTCAAACAACTTATTTTACCGACTTCTAAATATTTTTCTATGCAAAAGAGAACTCCAACTTTTCAAGAATGACCGTTTTTATATTCTTCGTATTTTAACTTATATCATTTACACACTATTTTCATGTAACCTATAAGGGTATTATTACATCTTCCTTTCCTCTACCTAAATATTCACAATTATATCTTTGTTTCACCTAACCAAACTACCTCTTTACCCTCACCTCATTTGAACCCGTTCATCCTGATCTCGTTTCGTTATGCTTTTTGATTTCGGTCCCCTTACCATTGCTTAGTCATCCTACTAGTGCTTGTCATTGTCTATGTCAACCTTAGTCTAGTAGTAAGCCCATTGGTTTTATTGTAATGTCGCTGTGCTGCATGTATATAGGTAGAGTGTGTGGACACGTGCGTGTGAACTCCGGCGTATCACTCATGTTTGAGTGTGCTCCCCTTTAGTATATTAATGATTGCCTCTTGTGTTATATATGCATACTCAGTGTTATTCATGTTATATATGAAGTTGTATGAATGATAATGTATATATATGTGTGTAGATAGCTATACCACTTTAGGTATGTCTGTGTATATTAGATTTAGTGTTGGAATATCTGCTAGTGGAGTATGTGGTAAATTTTTGAAATAGTATACTAGTAAGTCATGTGTATGTTAAGTGTAATGATAATGTGGTACTTATAATTAAATGTGCATGCCTATATATGATCTATATGTTAGTACGTATGAGCGTGTGCTCGTACGTATATATGTATCATGCTTAGTCGTAGGTAGATATGTGCTTATTGTATGAATATGTGTGATATACGTATGGTAATAGAATTATAATTTTGTATAGTGTTGCTTGCCTTTACGGTATGTCGTGTGTGTGCGTGTATACCATGAGGTATACACGATTATTGTATGTCTTAAATATGTATGGATAGGTATATGTAGTAGTATACCAGTTATATGCAAATGGCTAATGTGTGAATGTATTATACGTAGGTGATTATATGATGCATGCATATATGGGGTAGTGTATTTGATTATATACGTGTGCTGATGTTGTAATATTATTATGGTATGTATGTGGTTACGTTGGTAGATATGCATATATTGGAGTGGTGTTGGTATAGGTATAAATATCGTGTTATGTATATAGAGTATTCTGATATGGGTTTTGAGTCTCACTCAAGCTTGAGTGGGTATACTCTAAATATATTGTTACATATGTCTGTGGTTTGCGTATAGCACTATGAGTATAGTAATATATGAAGTATGTATAATGATAGGATGGTTGTGTCTGGTTGTGTTACGCACATGATTGTGGTTGGCTATACCATTATATAATTATAGCTGTTGGTCTTGTAGTTTAGTTATTTACTAAGGTTTTACATGTTGAATGTATATCTGTTAGCTAACTTGGTGTGTAGAATGTGCTAAGTATATAGTGGTATGAGTAATATGTATGAATGGTATGTTAGCGTGTATGAGCGTGCACCACGCGCAGGTAAGTATATGCTTAGTTATAAGTATTTGTAACCATGGTATGTGTGGTGTGACTTGAATATAGTTATAGGACTGGATGTGATGTGAATATATGGTGAAGTATCTGCGTGCATTTGAATAACAACATATTGGTGAATTTATAGTGTGATTACATGTGTTGACATGTTTAGTGTTGGATGTATACTAGGAAATAATGGGAGTAGTATATCCATGTTTGTTTGTACATAGGTAGTTATCTATACGTGAGTACTACGATCGTATTTGCTAGTGTGAAACTATTTTTATGTATGTATGTGTACCTTGGTTGTGATAAGTGAGTGATAGTTATATAAGGATGTACGTGACTACATGAATGGTTGAAGTATGTGCATGAATTTGACTGTCTACAATAGGTATAAGTATAGAATGTGTGTGTGTGTATATATATATATACATGTTTGTAGTCTAAATGTTTGACTACCTAGTGCATATATAAGCACTTACAGTGACTATACATGGTCTGAATTGTAGTGTGTTATGATTGGGGTAGTTACTAGAGTGGCTAAATAGATTTATAGTTAGAAAGTCCGAGGACGGACTTTATGAAAAGGTGTGTAGGATGTCACGGTCGCTTTCCGATCGTACGTTTTTCGTGCGTGTACTTTTGTTCGTACGCGTATTTATTTTGATCACTTCTTGTATCCGAACCCTACGCTGTGATATGCCGTTGAGACCCTCTGGAAGAGTACTTATTTGTGGAATTATTTTGGAACGTCATTTCACGAGTCGTTCTCCCACAAAATAACTTTGTTTGAAGAGGTGCCGTAGCTTCCACCTACGTCGTTAGACCTTTCTAATTTTAGTTCCGCTTTTCGTCGTCCTAGCCCATGATCGATCTCCATAGTCTCGACCCTCTCGTCGACACGGTCGTCCCGGTATTTTTCTCATATTTATCGGACACCGTTTGACCCACTTTTTCCACTAATCCCCTTCTAATACACATAACTTAATTAACTTGATTAATTAAATAACCTAATTAAACGAGGCCTAATATGTTGCATGAAAATATTTTCTAGCTATTCTCCATCACATATTAACCTAAGTCTACCCCCACCCTCTCACAACTTCTCTCTCCAATCACCTAAACATACCTCCCTTTCAAAACACTTTATTAAAACTATTTTCTTATACTCACCTAAAAGGACTATTCAACCCACTATTTTAACTAATCTAAACCCCCTCTATCTCTCCCTCTCTCCTCCTATAATACACAAAATCCCGAACCCTAGAGCTATATAGCCCAATTCATCTTCATATGCAAACACAACTAAGGCTTCCTCACGAAAACATGTCGGCGCACCCATCAAAAGAAAATCCAGCCAGCCACTTCCCAAACTCCAGCGACCACCAAATTTCCAGCCTAGACTCCCCACGACTTCCTCCACCTCCGACGACCTTCCTCTCGTCAACCACCCCCTCCTCCTTACTTTAAAATCCGTGCAAACACCAACCCATTGCAAAAACTGCTGTCAGCCCTTCCCATTCAAAAATTCGGCCAGCCCTCTTTAGCTCTCCGGCGACCACCAAACTTCCGGCCTAGACTCCCCTTGACGTCCCATATCCACCGACAGCCTCCCCTCGCGGCAGTTCCTCCTCCTCCTTCTGCAAACTCCGTGCAAACACCGAAACACCCCAGAAAAACTGTCAGCCTCCTTCCCCTTGCAAAATTCGGCCAGCACCCTACAGGCCGCCGCCGGCCATCCCCCTCCTCCGGTGAACTCCCATCGACGTCCCCTATCACCTCCTAGCTTTCCTCGAGATAACTCTTCCTCATCCTCCTGCAAACAGCACACAAACACCCGGATACACGCCAAAAAACTACCGTTTGCTCTACCAAAACCCACAGCCTGGGCTGTCTTGTCGTCGCCGGCCACCCCGCTGCCGCCGGCTGCCCCTCAGGCCTTCCACCTGTTCGTGCAGGTCCTTCCCTAGTCACTACAACCCCCGGATCTCCTCACACATGCGTGCAAACTTCAAATTTGCACGCAATTTCAGATCTACGCTACCCGAATCCGTGGACAGATCTGTCCGCCGTCTCTCGCGTGTTCTGCACCGCTGTCCATGCCTTCCCGACGCCGTAGGACGCTGTGCCGCTGTCCATTCCCTTCGTTTCGCTGATAGGTGATCGTATCGCTACCCGGTTGATCGTCGTTCGTCGTCGCTATCTGTTGTACCGTTCACGCTACCGGAGTCCAACCCCTGACGTCGCTACCCGATGTCAGTGTAGCTCTCGCGTAGGCTAAAGGTAATTTCTGAACCGTAGGAACCACCACATCTCATGCTAATCAAGAACTAAAATCCGTAATGTTATTGCTTTGGATAATTCACTAATGAAGATCTAAAAACTGGGACTGTATGCTGGATAGCGATTTGAACACATAGGTAGACGTGGACTTGATTGAACGGGATCGCAATGTGGTTGTCTTCAGGCAAGTGATACTTGCGAGTGTTTTGTTTAGGCCATGTTTTAGGCCAATTTGTGTAGTAGCGTAAAAGAGACTAGGCGATGAAATGACAGTCGCCTAGACGCCCTTACCAGATCTAGCTTGACAACGAAGCTAAATCCGACATCTTTACCATACTATCATTTCATGCTGTCATGTCATGTTTACTTTCAATTAACTGTACGCACTCTTATCTGCATCTTTCTATGTCATTCATGCATCAAAATGTCATCATAATTGTGTAGCACACGCTACAATAAAATTGTAACTATTGAGACTAGGCACCTGCTTTGCGAGCACAACCCTATGTCAAACCAAAAACACTTCCTGGCTCGTGATCCAGACGCGAGCTCAGTGTGTTGGTGAAACCAACGCTCGATACACGTGGAGGGGTGAGTTAAACGGTTGCTTGAGCATTGAAGTGAGCCCATACAACCACTTCAGCCAAAAGACGGAAACTTTATGTACAAAGTGATAAATTAGTGAATCGTGAATCGTGAAATAGTGTTTTCGTAGTTTCTGCTACGACGTGCATGCTTGTTTTCATCATGTCATTTTAATTGGTGTACTCTTTAAATGCCATACTATATCATCATGTTAGAACTGCTAGTCGCTTTACTTTTATTTGTACCTTGAACAAAAGTCCTCCGCCTTCCTTTGGGAGAATTTTGCTGACATGTGCTCTCTTCTCTTTGGGTGTCACATGTCAGGTTTAGAGACAGAGTCAGTTGCAGAGGACGAGCAGTACACAGATTGAGTTCGAGGTCCCTGCAGAGGCTGAGTTGGAGGACACTGGTGACCAGTCCTAAACTCACTTGGAGTCTTTTTAGTTGTTGCTTTTAGTAGTTGCTGTTAGGATTCGGTGCATAGCACCTATCGCTCTGCTTTATGTTTCGGCCATGCATTAGGCCTTTTGTTCAGACTTTGCACTTTGTGACTTTTCTCTGTGATGTTTGGAATAATTTCTGGATGTTGGTGGTGGATATTTTTATGTTTGCTTTTCATTTAATATTGTTGTTGTTTCGTCGCATTTGCAAGAACATTCAAATTGTATCATTCACAGACGCTTATCGGACTGCAGCTTCACAGCTCCAAGTCCGAGCAGACCTTCTCACGTCTCGCCTTCCATACTTGGGAAGCAGGGCATGACACAACACACGATGGTCAACATCCGTGCTAGTGTCACCTGCGAGGGTGGTCGGAGCAATAATTACCTGGACACTGGTATCAACAGCTATCGATGCAAGCTACTCATAGTCAACCCTCTCCACAATAGCACTGTCCTGTGGAAGGGTCGCATTCTCAGCAATGCGGGAGGCAGCCCCGCAATCAAGAAGAACAGAATCTCCACGCGTCATCAGAAATTCCGCCTGAACAAGCTCCTCCTCGGAGCAGTCGAATGGGGCCTGAGGAGATCAGCTTTCCAGCAAAATCAGCCTAAATTCGTCAGATATGTCTTCAGACAACCCCACAGGAGGGAACAGACCCCCAAGGCCAGGAGTCCTTGTGCAGGAGAAGCTTCGTTGGGATCTGGGTCTTCCCCAAATCTCCCTCAGAGGGAGTACCCCTCCTCGGCTGGGAGACATGCTCCGCGGCTTCATTCGACCTAGATGGCTTAGAATCGCTAAGAAGAAGTCACCGCCTTCTCTTATTCTCCTCGAGTGCAACCACTTCAAATTCAGAGGCGGGCTTTTCTTTCTTATTCTTCTGAAGGCGGGCCACCTGAGCAACCCTCTCAATATTAACGGGTCGATCCTCTGACTATTGGGCTACCCCTTCCACCATAGTCGATACCCGAGGAGACAACATGCTCACCTCCGCATCTCTATGGAAGCCTCTACTACTTCCCTCAGTGTGGGATCCACCTGATAATCCACACCGGCCATGCCTGCAGAAGCAACAAACAAGTTAAGTCGAAGAATGAAGGTCAAACAGTTGGCGAACATAGTCGAACCAACCTTTCATCCACATGATCTGACGTAACACGTCGTCGGACCACAGCCACTTGACCGATCTCATATCCTCTGGCAGACTCGTCAATGTGTCGACAACTTTCTTCTCCTCGCTAGTCAGCGGCTTATCCTCGATGGGGCCCAAGTCAGGGGCACCCCAACCGGTGCAGAAGCTTGCCTCCCCTTGGAAAACCATGAACACAAACTCGTCTTTCCATTTGGGATTAGAGGTGGGAAGGTCTTCAAGCAGCTTTCTGCCTCGATGAGTCATTATCAAATACCAGCCTAGGGTCTTGAGGGGAGGGATCGAGAAAAAATAATTGAACAATCTCAGAGACGGTTCAATTCCGTTCATCACACACAGAGCTATAAAGCCTGTCAGCATGCCAATGGCATTCGGCATCAACTGGCAAAGGGAAATGTTTAGGGTACACAGAAAGTACCGCATGAAGGGGTGTATGGGGAATCGAAGGACTCATTCGAAGGCTTTGACGTATATAGCTGCTTTCTGGTCGCCGGGACGATGGGTCCTCTCGTCCTTCTCAGGCATCCGAATTTGGTAATCAAGATGGACATAACTGCTGTCACGACCCGCTTCCCTAAAATGGAGGCGAGACGTGAAAAGGTCCGCACGAGAGTGGAGCTGTGAAGCCCCAAACCCGATAAGCGTCAATAAAATATAAGCAGGTCCCTGTAACCACAACGGAACAACAATAATAATACAAGGAGAGACTAAATTAAAAACTCACATCTCATAATTGTCCTACATGAAAATAAGTCCAACATCCAGAAAAGCCACCAGGCTAAAAGAAAAGAGTCCAAGGCCCAGAACAAGGCCAACAAAAGCAACGACATAAGTAAGTATAGGTGCTACGCACCGATAACAAAACAACTGTCTAACAAAAGTAAAACACAACGGAGACACTAGGACTGGTCCCCAGTGTCCACGTACTCCCCGTCCAACACGGGCGCAAGCTCGGCGTCCGCAAACACCTCACTCTCAGCAAGCAACTCAGGCTCAAGGTCTAACATGCGTCACCCAAAAGAGAAAGGGGCACATGTCAGCAAGTCTAAAAGACTTGGGCAAGGAAACTGAAAGAGACTAACAACCTAGCATTTAAATGTTGACAATGGCATGGCAGTTGAGTATGATGCAACAGTTTAACAGAGAGACAAGCATGCACGATGTAGCAAAAGCTACCAATTCACTAATCACTTATCACTTATCACTTATCACTTAGCACTTAACACTTATCACTTATCACTTATCACTTATCACTTATCACTTAACACTTAGTGCATAGAGAGTCCACCTGCTGGCCAGCTCGTGGCTCAGGCCGCTTATCTCTATCACTAATAATCACTTATACATTGTTTATCACTTAGTGCATAGAGAGTCCACCTGCTGGCCAGCTCGTGGCTCAGGCCGCTTATCTCTATCACTAATAATCACTTATACACTAGAGAGTCCACCTGCTGGCCAGCTCGTGGCTCAGGCCGCTTATCTCTTACCCCACCCATATGTGTCGAGCGTTGGGATTTCCAACTACAGGGCTCGCTTCTGGAACACGAGCCAGGAATATAACACTGTAGCGTGTGCTACACAATCACGATGAATAATCACTATGCAATGACATGAACAGATATTCGCGTACCGTTTATCTAAATTAAACATGGCAGTTAAAATGCAATAGCAGTTAAGGATGCATGGATGGCATGAACATTTAATACGCGTACCGTTAATTGGAAAGTAAACGTGACATACAAGCATGATGAGGGTGACGGACCAAGCTTCATTGTCAAGCTAGGTCAAGGGCGTCTAAACGGCTATCCTTTCACCGTTTAGTCTCTTTTACGCTAAAACAAGGGAAATGGCCTAAGACATGGCCCAAACCAAGGGATGCAAGTTTCACTTGCCTATCACCGGGTATGACGGTTACGAAAATTTGTTTCCGCAGATGCAAACCTACGGGGGATCGCTGTTATGGGGAACAATCATCAAAACACAAGTATTTTATTAGGGTTTCATAAAAATTACAATAGGATATGAAAACAACGGTAGATCGATTTCTTACCGAGAGGAGGCGGAAGAAACACTTCGGGGAACCCTAGGATCAAATCTGGAAATGATTGGAGAAGTTTGGAGAGATAGGGTTTTGGGGGATTTGGGGGTTTTGATGGATTTTGATGGAGATTTGGGGAAGATGAGGGGTAGATAGAGTGAATGGATGGTTTGGATGATGGATTTAGGGCTTGGAATGAAGGATTTAAGCTTGGAGGAAGATGGGGGATCAATGGGGGCGATTTTTAGGGTTTAGGGTCGAGTTGGAGGAGAAGAAAACGTTTGGGTTGGGTTTAAATAGGTTAGGCTGGCGGCTAGGGCAAAACTAGGGTTTACAGCACTAGTTAGTCGGTCAAAGAGCAACCACTGACCGACTAGTTTGACAACTAGTCGGTCGGTCGACCAACGCAGACCGACTAAGTGTAAACAGTAGCTACAGGTGAAAATAGGATCTAGAATTAGTCGGTCCATGAACAAATACTGACCGACTAGTTTAGCATCTAGTCGGTCGATGAACGTTCTTAGACCGACTAAGAGTAAACAGTAACTGATACTAAAATTTAGATGATGTGTTAGTCGGTTAAAGAAGCATTGCTGACCGACTAGTTTGCAACCTAGTCGGTCAACCAACGTTCTTAGACCGACTAACGATAAACAGTAACTCCTGAGAAATTTAGAAAGCCAACTAGTCGGTCCAAGAAGGATTGCCGACCGACTGGATCGTCATCTAGTCGGTCGGTGCCCCTTCTTATACCGGCTAATAAGCACCAAAAGTTCCGATACGGAGCGCGGAGCCCCGGGATCAATTCCTAAGACTCCTAGGCTTGATCTAATAGTTAGATATGAACGTTATGAAGCCCGTCACAAACGACGTACTTCGAAATCGACGATCCTAAGGAAGAAACGAGAAAATAAGACGAATCGGTCGAAAATGAAAACTACGGAGACGAAAACCACACATGAGGAGAAAATCCACCAAAACAAATATTATATTATATAAATCCAGATACATGAAAAGCAGTCGTTACAACTGCTCTGAAGATCAGGGATCTGGCCAGCCTTGATGTTGGACTTCAGATTCACGAGCATACCCGGCTCCATAACCCCATCCTTATTCTTCTGCATAACGGTGACCAAGCTCCCTTCAGAGGTAGGGTTGGAAGACGAAGCCATTTCTTTCGAGGGAAGAATTATCTAAATCAAGGAGAATGAAGATGTTACCCCCGCATTCTATTGCTAGAACCATCCTATATAAGCATGGCGACAGCCGCATGATGAGACACACGTCGAAGATACGAAGGTTCTGAGTGTATTGGATTTCGAACCGGTAAATCATCCGAATCAATGAAGTGGGCGTTTTGGCGCCTGGAACTCAAGTGATATTTTCTTAACTACCGTGCCCCATTAATGCGATGTATTGGCACTTGACTTCAGCAGGTAGACCCTTCAAGATCGTGCGACGGGGGGCCATTGTTGAATCATTGGACATGCATTCGACATAACTCGACCGACAGATGACTAAGACCCACGGAGCCCACAAGAGAAGCCCGGTACCGATTTAGTCAAAGCCCATTGGTGAGTCGACCGTTGCATTCACCTCGCTCGAACGTGGGATTAAAGGCGGGCTCGTAATTCGTAGGGACGTGTACAACATTTACTCCTATTAAAGGGGAAAGATCATGGCCCCATTTATCTCCCCAATGTCACTGAAAGGACCCGGAATACTTATAAATAGGAGGGGGTCCCATCTCCAAGGTACGAGGGTTAAGACATAGAACTATACTTTTCTCAGCTGATATTTCTTACTCTATAGAGCTAGCGACAACATATCTTAGGTGAATCTCCGTGGGTCAATTTCAGCTGCTCCTAGCTCCATCTCATCTTTAAGTTCCCATATTAACTTAAGCATCAGAGGGGATTTGGGTCGGAACCCAGATTCGACCCCCCAACGTGTCACTGTGGTGCAGATCAATGAGTCACCATCCAACGTCGAGGATCGTTACCGAGCTACCCAGCCTCGCTCGATCGACACATCAGCTGCCCGACGGTCGATCGATCACCACATCATCATCAACACCCATCACTCGACCCAGGTTCTTCCAACCTAGGGTTCCACTTCACTCGTTGACGAGGCTCCAATTCAGCCTAAGGGCCTTACGTCAGCCTGGCAACTGTCTTGGTCAATTTTGGCCTTAACATGATGTTTTGCATGGTGAGTAATTTTTGTCCATTGTGCTCGATGAGTAACTTGGTATGTGCGCGAGATAATTTTGTTTTGCATATTGTTTACGGTCAATAATTTTTGCCAGTTGTACACAGTGAGTTATTTGGTATGTGTACAGAGTAATTTTAAAACCCCAAAAGGGCTGACAAAGAAGAAAAGAACATCATGAATTTTAATTTTATGATGATTAATTTTAAAACCCCATGTAAAAACTATCAATTAATGGAAGCACATATCCTGATTCCCCAAAAAGAATTACACACTCCAGCAACAACAAAGCACCCAACTATCAAATCGAAGTAAGATCATGGTTAATTGTGCAAAAACTAGAAGTAATTTTTGGCGGAATGTCCGCATCCTACTATAGAGAGAAAATAATATGGGCTAAAAACGGGGTAAACAAAACCCTTGCTCGATCATTCTTTTTAGAACCAGGTTTTAAAATTAATAAGGTGAGAAGAAAAAGAAGAATGATGTACATGGTGTGAGTAAATTTTAAAGCTTGTTGTGTGCGGTGAGTAATTTGGTATGTGCGAGGTTAGTAATTTTGTTTTGCCTCTTGTGTGCGGTGAGTAATTTGGAATATGCGTGGAGTAATTATGTTTGGGAGTTGGTACGTGCACATGCCGTTCTACTCTCGTGCACAACCAGAATTCCACTTATTTACAAGTTTGTCATTCAAATTTTCTCACCGAGTGCATTTTAATCCATAAACTGTCCAGTTGTGCGTGATGAGTAAAACGACGACCGATGGCGGACTCCCCAGTCAACTGCCGCCATCGACCGCTGCCGCCAGCCCTCTTCATCGAATCGTTCTAGATGGAGAGGTCGTGCTTGAGAACTTTATCGAATCTCTGAGCCTTGAGCTTGCAGACGAGGCAGAAGTACTCCCAAGCGCCGCCTCCGTCGTTGTCTACTGGACCTCGAGGTGGTTCACCTTTAATTCATCCACTACCCCCACAATCGGTACGAAATTACGGTGAGTGCCACTGGAAGGCGGAGGCGCTTTTGCTTGAAGACGACGATGACGAGGAGGAGGAGAGAAGATTGGGGATCAGGAAGAAAAGGTGCAGCCGGTCCTCTTCCGCCTCCTCAGTCCCCACAAGCCCTAAAAACCCATCGTCGTCATCGGGGGGTGGATGGGTGTGGGGGTGTGTGTAGGGCAGGGGGACGGCGAGGGCAGAAGAAGAGTAACTTTTGAATATCATGCTTGTAAATAAATGGTTGTGCAAGCGAGTAAAACGGTATATGCGCGTAGCAACTCCCTTTTGTTTTGGCTGTTATGTGTGGTGAGTAATTTGATATGTGCACGGAGTTTTTTTGATTGGCATAGTTCATGGTTTTTTTAAATGACAGTTTCGTTATTTTTCAAATAATTTAAACGGTACGTGCATAGCAAAACTACGGGTTCACAAAGTAACACCCTTGCATAAACAGTTAAAAAAGCAGGAGGAGTTGGATTCAAGTCCAACATTTTACATTCGACAGTGCAACCTGAAAGGTGGCAAGTGGTTAATTAATCCTTAATCATGGTGCTCGATCCAAGAACTTAATAGATTTAATCGCATATGGATCCTATTAGTTTCACGTAAGTTGTATGCATTTTAAGTTAATTTGAATATGTGCGAAATACTAAGATACTGTTATAGGTTAATTGGATTTAAGAGATAGAGAGACAAAGTTTCATAGCCAAAGGAATGAGTAACCATGGCCATAGGCCATGGTTCTCTATATATTGATATAGGGGAGGAGATGAAAGGCCTCAAGGAGACCAAGAGTCCCCATTACTCATAGTAATGGGGACTAATGATAGTGGGTAATGAAGGAGGGGAGGCCAAAGGCCTCCCTCATTCATAACACTCCCCCTTACCCATTCATCACTTTGGTCTCAGCATTAGAGGCAAAGAGGGGTGGATACTTCTGGATCCAGAGTAAGAGTGTTTGCCTCGTTAAAACCTTAGATGTGGAAAACCCAGTGGGAAAAACCCAACAGCTTAAGGAAAAAGAGTGCAACCCACAGGTTACTCCCCCTGATCCGTACAAGCTTCAGGCTTGCAGGTCTTTTAGTTGTCGCATGCCAATGTTCTTTACAAGTTTTACAAAAATACATTTGGGCAAAGACTTAGTAAAAAGATCAGCTAAGTTATTGCAGGACTGTATCTGCTGTACTTCGATCTGCTTGTCCTCCTTTAGCTCATGTGTCCAAAAAAACTTTGGAGATATGTGCTTCGTCCTGTCGCCCTTGATGTAGCCTTTTTGAAGTTGAGCAATGCATGCAGCGTTATCTTCAAACAGAACGGTAGGCTCCAAATCACCGGTCTTCAGGCCAGTAGATTGAAGAATGTGTTGGACGATGGATCGTAGCCAATAACACTCTCTGCTTGCTTCGTGGATCACAATGAGCTCTGAATGGTTGGATGATGTAGCTGTTGTGGTTTGCTTCACCGATCTCCAGGAGATAGCAGTACCTCCGTAGGTAAAAACAAAAACAGTTTGGGATTTTGTCGTGTGCGGATCAGAGAAATAACCTGCATCAGCATAACCAAACAATTTGGGGGAGGCACCTCTCTGGTAGTAAAGTCCAAGATCAATGGAACCCTGAAGGTATCGTAGAAGATGCTTTACTCCGTTCCAGTGGCGCTTTGTGGGCGCTGCACTGTGTCTGGTTAGAAGATTAACTGTAAACGCTATATCGGGACGCGTACAGTTAGCCAGATGTAGAAGTGCTCCAATGGCACTGAGGTAGGGTACTTCAGTACCCAGTATCTCCTCCCCCTCTTCCAGTGGCCGGAAGGGGTCCTTTTGTACATCTAGTGATCTTACGACCATAGGAGTACCTAAAGGATGACATTTATCCATATGAAACTTGTGTAGAAGTTTCTTGGTGTAATTAGATTGGTGTAATAGGATTCCACCTCTTAGGTGTTCTATCTGTAAGCTAAGACAATACTTTGTTTTGCCTAGGTCTTTCATTTCAAAAGTATGTTTAAGGCTTTCAGATATCTCTTTGATCTCTGCAGGAGACCCTATGAGATTTAAGTCATCTACATATACAGCTATGATGACGAATCCTGTTCACGTTCTTTTGATAAAGATACAAGGGCAGACTTCGTTATTCGTGAATCCTTGCTGTGCAAGGAAGTCACTAAGTCTGTTATACCACATCTTTCCCGATTGTTTTAGACCATATAATGATCTATGTAGCCTTACAGAGAATACGTCCCGAGGTATCTCTTTCATCTCTTGGGGTAGATTAAACCCATCAGGGAGTCTCATATAGATATTTTTATCTATATCGCCATATAGATATGCAGTCACAACGTCCATGAGCTGCATTTCTAGGCTTTCCAGAGAAGTTAGGCTTATTAATAATCGGAAAGTGATCGAATCCATGACCGGAGAATACGTATCTTCGTAATCAATCCCCGGTCTTTGGGAAAATCCCTGGGCTACAAGGCGTGCCTTATAGCGAACGATCACATTATTTTCATCTCTTTTTCTTATGAAAACCCACTTATAGCCCATAGGTTTTACACCTACTGGTGTTTGGACTACTGGTCCAAAGACTTTGCGTTTCAAGAGTGAGTCCAGCTCTACTCTTATTGCCTCGTCCCACTTTGGCCAATCATCTCTGCGTTTACATTCCGCTAGAGATCGTGGTTCGACGTTATCGTTATATTCAGTGACGTGAACGGCAATATCGAACGCAAAATCGTCGTCGACGACTATGCTATTTCTGTCCAGTACTTCTCCAGTACGTACAAAATTTAATGATGTTTCTCCTATTGTTTCCTCTACTGGGGAAATCAGGAGGGGAGAAGTAGCTGGTCTGAGCTCAGCATCCTGTGGAGGGATAATCTTAGTATCACCAGGAGTCTTCCTCTTTCGAGGAACTTTATCTTTTGAACCTGGTGGGCGTCCTCTTTTCATTTAAGGTACAGCCAAATCTGCTACCAGTGGGTTGCATCCATCTATGGGGATGTCAATCCTAGCTGGCGTATTGGCAGCAGGGACGTGTGAACGGACAATCTTCTGGTTGTCCGTGAAGTTATCCGGTAATAGATGTACTGTATTCTGGATGTGAAGGATCTTCAGGATCTCATCTTCACACAGATTAGTACGCGGATCGTAAAGGGACAAAGACTTCTGGTCCCAACTAATGGTCTCAGAAGCTTCTGGCTTCTTAGACTGTGTGCCCAGTTTTGGAAAACTTTTCTCATTAAATTCACAGTCTGAAAAACGTGCCTTGAATGCGTCACCCGTCAGAGGTTCAAGGTATCTGATAATAGAGGGTGAATCAAACCCAATATATATACCGAGACGACGCTGAGGACCCATTTTGGTCCTCTGAGGTGGTGCTATTGGGACATATACCGCACAACCAAACACTCTCAAATGAGAGATATCCGGAGGTGCGCCGTAGGCTAGTTGCATCGGGGATAAAGTGTGACCTCCAGAGGGTCTTATCCTAATAAGTGATGCGGCATGTAAAATAGCATGCCCCCAAGCATCCACAGGCAACTGGGATTGCATAAGCAATGGACGTGCTATCCACTGGAGTCTCTTTATAAGAGACTCAGCTAATCCGTTTTGGGTGTGAACATGTGCTACCGGATGTTCAACTTCAATACCCGTTGCCTGGCAATAGTCTTCGAAGACTTGTGAAGTAAATTCTCCTGCATTATCACGACGTAGTTTCTTGATATGGGTATCGGGAAAATGAGCACGCAACCTTATTATTTGTGCCAATAGCTTTGGAAAAGCTAGGTTGCGGGTGGGCAAGAGGCACACATAAGACCATTTGGTTGATGCATCAATCAGTACCATGAAGTACCGAAATGGGCCACTTGCGGGGTGAATAGGCCCGCAAATGTCGCTATGTATTCTCTCAAGGAAACCAGGAGACTCTAGTCCCACTTTCAGGAGGGATGGTCTCGTTATTAGTTTTCCCTTGAAACAAGGGAGACATGGAAAATCACCCCTTTGAAGAATCTTCAGGTTCTTCAATTTGTGTCCACGGGATTCAGTGATGATGCGGCGCATCATTGCTGTTCCAGGGTGACCAAGTCTATTGTGCCAGAGTTGGAACTGTGGCAGTGATTGGCACGTCTGGTGCTCAATCATATTGGCTTCTACTGGTTGAATGTATGTTTGGTAGAGACCCGACGGAAGTCCCTTGAATCGCTCGCAGATGATCTTCTGGTCATCTTTTTGGCGAGTTACAATTAGATATTCAACCTTATTTTCATCTCTGGTCTCTAAGTGATATCCGTTTAAACGGAAATCCTTGAAACTTATGAGATTCCTATTTGATTTAGGAGAGAATAATGCATTATTTATTTGAAGTCTTGTGTTATTTGGGAGCAATATGACAGTCCTGAAATTGTGATAACAGGACCGTCATATTTGTTTACGCTATTAAAATAGCAATGATCGCGAAGGATTGTGTGCGTCGAGGCACTGTCCACTAGGCACTCAGACATCATCTATATAAGCAAAAACGAAATTTTATTTGAGCGAAAATGTAGATAACATTCGAAAATAAAAGATCGTACTAAAGCAAAATGAAGATACATCGAATTCTAAATGCATAGATAAAAGATAGTGCTCAATCGAGCAGGTCGTCGTTATCGAAGTCTTTAGCAGTAAAGACAGTTGGCGGCAGTACACCAGCCAAGTTTGTCTCAGGTCGAGACTTCTGGCTCGCCTGGTATAAATCCTGTAAGTGGCGAGGAGTGCGGCAGTTTCTGGACCAATGGCCAGTCATGTCGCATCTATGGCATTTGTCCTCCCAGGTCTTCTTTGGAAGTGAAACGTGCTCGGTGTTCTTTCGCTTCCAAGTGAAGTTTCTTTTTCCTTTATTGTTTTTGTTTGTCTGGGAAGCTGCACCTCTTGGTTGCTTCATTACCGCTTTCCCTTTAGTGTTTTTAGGCTTCCTCCTGTTTTTTCACTTCTGGGGAGAAACATGGTGGGCTTCAGGGATTGGGGCAGTGCCAGCTGGACACAAGTTATGAGTTGCAAGCAGTAAATCTCGATTTTGCTCTGCCCTAAGTAGGCATGAGATCAGATCAGAGAATTTCGTGAAGTTGCGTTCACGATACTGCTGCATGAGGATTGCATCTTTCTCGTGAAACGATGTATATGTTTTTTCCAACATGCGTTGTTCTATCACTTCTTCACCGCACAACTTCAGGCGTGAGGTGATGTTATGAAGTGCAGAATTATACTCAGCGACGGACTTATAGTCCTGAAGTCTGAGTTTTTCCCACTCATAACTGGCACGGGGTAATATAACATCAATTTGATGTTTATACCGTGCTTCCAGCGCTGTCCATAGGTCTTTTGGGTCCTCAACCGTTAAGTATTCGGCCTTCAAGGTCCGATCTATATGTTTCCTAATGTAGATTATGGCTTTCGCCTTATCTACATCGGATACAGTGGTTGTAGGGCTGCTGCTAGATGTAGCAGAAGCGTCGGCCGCTGCTGGGGCCGAGGAAGGAGCCAAAATGGACCCAAGGAGGGCCATCGAACGCAAGTGGAACTTCAGGTCCACTCGCCAACTCAGGTAATTTGTCCCAGCAGAGTCAAGGACTTCGAAATCGACGCTTGCCAATTTTGCCATTTATCTACGCAATTTAAAATGAGCATGAATTAATTAAAATTCAAATATTCATGCACAAAGAAATAAACAAGTAAAAATACGGGGATCGGCCAGATACCCAAAATAGTACACAGTCCAAAGTTCGTTTACAGTCCATAAGAGAAAAAAAAAGAAAAATACAACTTTGGAAACCCAAACTGGGTCCCTATATCTCCGTCTTCATATGCTGTTGCACCGAGCTTTGGCTTTTAATACAAATTTTCTCACTTACAAATTCTCTCAAAAGAAAAATAAAAGTGCAGGAATGTAAATAGGTATTCAATGGCCGATCCCGAAAAACACATTTTTACTTACTTAAACATCCACGCAGTTCTAAATATGCTACTGGCATAAAAATGTACAACCACGCATATATCTCAAGCAAAACATATTTGTAAAGGAAACTAGAAAATATAAATATCTCGTAGACCACGTGGAAACGTCATACACCATTAGGTTAGATGACTAACGGCAGAGCGGTCTCAGGATCTTTGAGATAGTTATATTTTTAAAAATAGAGTCCTAGTAAAACATAGATTATAATATGCAAGAGGGATGTATAAAATAATTTGTCAACAAGATTATTTTTGATTTTACTCAGGGGAGAGTCTCGTTAAAGAATTGGCTTCAGGCAATTATTTAGTAGGCTAAATATAATTTTTGACCGTTAGGTAATGGGGGCTGCAGGCCCAATTAAAATATTTTGTGTTATTGATACTCACAAATGGGCTTCTGGCCCAACTATCAATTTTAATTAAATTTAGCCTACTTTAGGTTGGGGAAAACCCAATAATCCCCAAACCGTAAGTTTGTCCTCACAATCTCCACCCTATTAGTTACTGATTTGGGTCATTGGCGGTGGCCAGAAAAACCCCCCACGCAGCAGCCAGAGTAAAATATCCCCCCCCCCCCCCGCCCCGCAAGGGTGGAAGGCGACAGAGAAGAGCCCCCCCCGTCGGGGGGGAGGCGATGCCGATCGGTCAAAGGAACCCCCCCCCCCCCGCTGGGGGGGCGCTGCAGATCGCCCCCCCCCCCCCCCCCCCCCCCCCCCCCCCGTCAGGGGGGGGGGCGCTGCGAATCGGCCCCCCGTCAGGGGGGCGCTGTCGGAGGAACCCCCCGCTGGGGGTGGGCGCTGCGAATCGCCCCCCTCCCCCCCGTCAGGGGGGGCGCTGCCAGAGGAACCCCCCGCTAGGGGGGTGGGCGCTGCGAATCGGCCCCCCCGTCAGGGGGGGTGCTACCGGAGGAACCCCCCTGCTGGGGGGTGGGCGCTGCGAATCGGCCCCCCTCAGGGGGGGCGCTGTCGGAGGAACCCCCCGCTGGGGGGGTGCGCGCTGCGAATCAGCCTCCCCGTCAGGGGGGCGCTGCCGGAGGAACCCCCCCCCCCCCCCCCGCTGGGGGTGGCGGCGGTTCAGAGACAGAGCCCCCCCCCCCGACTGGGGGGCGGCGGCGGGTCAGCGACAGAGGCCCCCCCGACTGGGGGGGGCGGCGGGTCAGCGACAGAGGCCCCCCCCCCGACTGGGGGGGCGACGGCGGGTCAGAGTAGGGTTTTTTTTTCATTTTAATTTTTACTTGTACTATAACAATGTAAAAAATTATCATGTATTGTAATCTACGGGAAATAAAATTTTACCTCTAGATCGATGATCTAGGGACGGCCGTAGATAAAAATCCGAGCTCCCGAACGCCTTGAGGATGCCGCAACGCTGCAACCAATAGATTCCTCGCCGCAGCAACTATAGATTCCTTGCGCGTAGGGGATGAAAATTTTGTTGAAAAATTTGTGCTCAAGAGGAGAACACGTGCTGATAACGTGTTATAGGTTGATTGGATTTAAGAGATAGAGAGACAAAGTTTCATAGCCAAAGGAATGAGTAACCATGGCCATAGGCCATGGTTCTCTATATATTGATATAGGAGAGGAGATGAAAGGCCTCAAGGAGACCAAGAGTCCCCATTACTCATAGTGGGTAATGAAGGAGGGGAGGCCAAAGGCCTCCCTCATTCATAACAGATACAAGTTTTTGTTGTTGTTGTTAGAATTGGTCTAAGCTCATGTTTGTCATTTTCCATACTTGATAATTTTTGTCCAAATGATAGGAAATTAACACCGGGTTACGTGCCAATTGACTATTGTGCATATATTTCTTCAATTGTTTCTCCAATTTCTATGGAAATAAACCTTTTTAAAAATTGAGACAGACAAATGCCTTTGTCAAAAAACAAATTTGAAGAATAAGATATTCGTGTTGAAGAAGATTAGATGAAGAGACAAATAATCTCTCATTAGGAGTAGCCATGGCACAAGCCATGTCTCTCTATATATTCAATTAGAGAATAGGAATTAGGAGTCCAATGGACTCCCCACTAACTTAGTGGGGAGTAATGGTAAGATGTTGAGGGGGAGGCCAAAGGCCTCCCTCAACTCACAACACTCCCCCTCATCTCTCCATTACCTTGGGTTAAGCATATGAATACTTCAGGATTCAGTATGCTAATGGGGTGGATACTTCTGGATCCAGAGCCACTGTGGTTGCCTCGTTAAAACCTTAACTGTGGAAAACCCAATGGAAAAAACCAGCAGCTTAAGGGAAAAAAGTACAACTATCGAGGGACTCCCCCTGATCTGTACAAGCTTCAGGCTTACAGATCTCCTATGTATCTATACAATCATCTCCTATTCGTCTATACATCCATCATGTTCTGAAAGAAAATACAATCATCACTCATCTATACAAGTTTCACTCATCTAGCGGCTATTGGAAAGCAGTGGCGTTCTGGAGTGGAATTCTCTTCGAAGTTGGTTGATGACTCCACTAAAGTATTCTTTGAATCAGTCTTCAGTGTGTCTGCAAGGTACTGTTGGACCTGGCTGAGCGTTTTCAATACTTGCTTCTTGGATGATGATCTTCTCAGAAGACGTAGACATTGGGGGATGATGTGTAGACATTTAGGAGGTGGCCAACCTATTGTGTTTTAGTCATCGCGATGATCTTTAAACCTGCATATGCGATATATATTCCTTGACCCTTGGAAGTTGCACAGAAGCAGCTTATCCTTGGTCTAGTGTTGCTCTCCAGGACAACATTATATCTGGTTAACAACTTTATTGGAGACGTTCTATCAAAGATACGTGCAGTTGGCCAGATAAAGAAGTGTAACAAGTACACTAGAGCTAGGCTCTTCGGGACCTAGGATGTACTCCCCCTCTTCCAGCTACTGAAGGTGTCATAAATAAGCATCCAATTTTAATAGGTTGCAAATGGATATCATTCTTCATAAACTCCAAGTGTATGAAGGATATTAAAGGGTTCCACCACGAAGGTGTTAAATATATAAGCCGAGACAATATCTTGTTATACCTAGGTTTTGTCATTTTCAAGGTATGCTTAAAGCTATCAGATATTTCAATGGTCTCTACAGGAGATCCTATTAGCTTTAAATCGACCACATGTACGGCGAATATCCCAAATCATGTCAACGATCTTTTAAAAAGATACACGTGCAGACTATTGCTTAAGATCAACTAATGATCTTTGTAGCCTTTATGGAGAAGACGTTTCTACGTCTCTCTTTCATCTCTGGGAGTAGAGTATACCCTTCTGGAAGTTTTATATAGATCTCTACATCTATATTACCGTATATATATATGCAGTCACAATGTCCATGCGCTGCATTTATTGGCTTTTTCAGAGAAGTTTAGGCTTAGAAGGAAAATGATCACATTTCCTTCATTTCAATTTCTTTATGAAATCTGAATTATATTCCACAGATTTTACACATTCAGGTGTATGGACTACTGGTCCAAAGACTTTGCTTTTCAAGAGTGAGTCCAGCTCTACTCTTATTGCCTCGTCCCACTTTGGCCAATCTATGCGTCTTCGCTATAGAAAAGTGGGTTGACGTCATCGTCGTATTCAGCGACGTGAACGGCAATAGCGAAAGCAAAACCGTCGACGACGACTGTGCTATATCTGTCCAGTACCTCTCCAGTACGTACGTAACATAATGATTTTTCTCCTGTTGTTTCCTCTGCAGGGGAAATTAGGAGGGGAGAGGTTTCTGGTCTGAGCTCAGCATCCTGTGGATGGATCATTTTAATATATCCAGGAATCTTCCTCTGTCGAGGAACTTTATATTTTGAACCTGGCGGGCGTCCTCTTTTCAAATGAGGTACAACCAATTCTGCTGCCGATGGATTGCACCCATCTTTGGGAATGTCAATCCTAGCTGGCGTGTTGGCAACATGGACGTGTGAACGAACAATCTTCTGGTTGTCCGTAAATTTATCCGGTGAAGGATCTTCAGGATCCCATCTTCACACAGAAAAAGTATGCGGATCGTAACGAGATTAGGACTTATGTGTCCCATGATATGGTCGCAGAAGCTTCAAGCTTCTTTAGACTGCGTGCCTATTTCAATGAGATTTTGCTCATCAAATTCACATTTATCAAGACTTGGTGGTAAACCATAAGCAAGCAGCATCAGCAATAAGATATGGCAACAAGCGGGCCGTATCGTGATAAGCGATGCGGAATGCAGTGTGTTGGTCCCTAAACATCAACAGGCAACTGGGATTTTACAATGGACGTGAAATCCATTGGAGTCTCTTTACCAGAGACTCTGCTAACCCATTATGAACATGCTGCAGGATGTTCAATTTCAATGCCAGTTGCCTGGCAGAAGTCTTGAATGATATGTGTAGTAAATTCACCCACATTATAAGCTCTTGAGAAAGCTAGGTTGCGAGTGAATATAAAGGCACACATAAGACCATCTAGTAGATGCATCTATCAGTACAATAATGGAGTACTGAAAATGGGCCATTTGCGGGGTGAATAGGCCCGCAAAGGTCACCATGTATTCTCTCAATGAAGCCAGGAGACTCTAATCCCACTTTCAGGAGGGAATGTCTCTCTATTAGTTTTCCCTTATGACAAGTGGGACAAGGAAACTCAACCTTTTGAAGAATCTTCAGGTTCTCCAATGGATTCATTTGATGATGCGTCCATCATCGCTGATCCAGGATGAACAAGTCCATTTTGCCAGAGTTAAAAACTATGGCAATGAAAGGCACTTCTGGTGCTCAGTCAAGTTGGCTTTCTATAGGATGAATATCTGTAATTATAGGGGCTCGACGGGGGCCCAATGAAATCGTAAGTAGATGGGCTTCTGGCCATCCTCGTGACGATTTACATATTGATATTCAATATTTATTATCCACAGTTTTCAAGTTATGTTCGTTTAAATGAAATACTTGAAACTTGGAAATTTCCTATATGTTTAAGGGGAGAAGTTTGCATCTTATAGTCTCGTTTTATGTGGAAGCAATATAAATGCTACACCCGTGCAACGAGGCACTGTCCATAATATTACATACTTCATCTATAAGCAAAACGAAATTTTATTTAAGTCAATTAAAAAGACATTCAAAATAAAAGTTCGTAATTAAGCAAATTAAAGACGAAGCTACATGGAATTTTAAATGCATAGATAAAAGATGAAGCTTAATCGAGCAGGTCGTCGTTCTCGAAGTCTTTTGCAGTGAAAATCATTGGCGGCTGAACAGCCGCCAAGTTTGTTTCAGGCAGAGACTTCTGGCTCGCCTGATACAGTTCCTGGAGGTGGCGAGGAGTGCGGCAGTTTCTGGACCAATGTCCAGTCATGCCACATCGATGGCATATATCCTCCCAGTTCTTCTTAGGAATTGACACTTGGTCAGTGTTCTTACGATTCCGTATGAGGTTTCTCATTTCTCTGTTGTTGTTGGTCTGGGTTGCTTCTCCTCGTGCAGGCTGCATTACAGCCTTCCCTTTGTTCTTTCTAGCCTTCTTATTGTTTTTCCACTTCTGGGGAGAAACGTGGTGGGCTTCAGGGATAGGTGCAGTACAAGCTGGACGTAAGTTATGAGTGGCGAGCAACAAATCTCGATTCTGCTCTGCCCTAAGTAGGCAAGAGATCAGATCAGAGAATTTCGTGAAGTTGCGTTCACGATACTGTTGCATGAGGATTGCATCTTTCTCGTGAAACGAGGTAAATGTCTTTTCCAACATGCGTTGCTCTGTCACTTCTTCACCACACAACTTCAGGCGTGAGGGGATATTATGAAGTGCAGAGTTATACTCAGCAATTATGAAGTGCAGAGTTATACTCAGCAACGTACTTATAGTCCTGAAGTCTGAGGTTTTCCCACTCATAACTGGCACACGGTAATATAACATCAATTTGATGTTTATACCGTGCCTCCAGCGCTGTCCACAGTTCCTTTGGGTCATCTACCGTTAAGTATTCGGCCTTTAAGGTCCGATCTATATGTTTCCTAATGTAGATTATGGCTTTCGCCTTATCCACATCGGAGACAGTGGTAGGAGTGCTGCTGCTAGATGTAGCAGAAGCAGCGGCCGCTGCTGGGGCGGAAGAAGGAGCCAAAATGGAGCCAAGGAGGGCCATCGAACGCAAGTGGAACTTCAGGTCCACTCGCCAACTCAGGTAATTTTTTCCTGCAGAATCGGGGACCTCGAAATCGACGCTTGCCAATTTTGCCATTTATCTATGCAATTTAAAATAAGCATGAATTAATTTAAATTGAAATTCACGCATTAAAAATAAAATAAGTAAAATGTGGGGATCGGTCAGATACCGAAAAATCTACAAAGTCCAAAGTCCGAATATACAGTCCATAAAGAAAAGAAAAATACAATTTGGAAACCCAGAATGGGGCCCTATATTTTCCAATTTTCACCTCCGTCTTCATTTATCGGTACACCGGTCTTTGGCATAAATACATATAATCCTCACTTACAAATTCTCTCAAAAAGAAAATAAAATTGCAAGGAATATAAAGGGTATCAAACTGGCCGATCCCAAAAATCACATTTTAGCGTATATAAACATCCACGCAGTTTATAATATGCTACAGGCACAAAAGAAACAACTACGCAAGCATATAACACAGGCATATACAATATGGAAAAAGAGACTATAAAATATAATAATCTCTCAGACCACGGGGAGACGTCATACATCGTTAGGTTAGTTGACTAACGGCAGAGCGGTCGCAGGATCCTTAAGATAATTATATTTTGAAAAAATCCTAATATTCCATAAATTAATAATAATGCAAGAGTGTTATAATTTTAGCAATTTGAAAGACTAGGCGACAGGCCCATAACAAGGAATTAAAATAAATTAATAGTTTGAATGGAGCTGCAGGACCATAAATATTAATCATTTTAATATATCTTAATAGTTGGGCTGCAGGCCCATTTGTCAAAATTTAACAAATTAATTATTGCAATTGAATTAATTTGGCTTCAGGCCCAATAAGTCAAATTAAAATATTTAATATTTGGGCTTCAGGCCCAGTTTCAAAATTCTAATTGACACATTTAAAATTGCAATTGGATTTACTGGGCTTCAGGCCCAATATTGGTAGACAAAAAGTTATAATAAAGCCAAATGAGGCTGCAGGCCCAACAAACAGGATATCTTATTTGTTTCTGTGATCGGTAAAGGTCACCCCCGGGGGTCGACGCCGGGGAAGGGCCCCCCGTCTGGGGGGGCGGCGGACAGTCCCCACAACAAAAGAGTCACGGCATTGAAACCCGACAAGTTCAACAAAATTTTATTTTCCTTTATGAATATTTAACCAATAAAGGTATCCTTCAAATGAATATATTACACCAATGAGACATGTATGTTGTAATAGCCCAGCGGTTGAGAGAAAGTCAAGGGATCTTCCCAGGGTCAAAACCCGACAGTCTTACAAGGAAGAAAATTTTTGTTTAATTTCAGTACTGGAATGCATTTAAATAAATTAATGAGATAGTGTTTACAAAAGCAGTACGTATCTCAGCGGTAATCCATTAGGCGCCAGTCCAAACGGTTGCGGGTTCAAGTCCCGCTCACGCCGCGTTTAATATTTTTTTCATTAAACTTTTTTTTTAAAAAAAATTGTTGCAGCGAAAAAACGCGACGCGAAACAGCGCCTCGCCTAAAAGAAAAAGCGAAAAACTGACTTTTGAACTCAAAATTTCAATGAATTTTCTATGAAATTATTCATAAAAAAATATTCCAAAATATCATAGAATCAAATCCAAACAATCCTAGATCAAGTTTTTGAAGTGAAACATATTTAGTTGGCATGAAAGCGAGTTTGTTGCTAAAAGACGAATCTTTCCTTCTCAATTTATTCCGGCCAACAAACAATACTCAATATCTCAAATTCATTTTTTAATGCCCAACGTTATCCTTGCTAGTGACTATTTGGATTCAACAAAAGATAAAAACGATTTCAACGGTAAAATAGTAAAAGATTTCACAATGTCAACTACAAACGTAAATTGAAGGAGCATTGTAAGGAGCCGAGGGGTTTTTGTTTTGTTTTGTTTTGTTTTGTTTTTGTTTTGTTTTTTTTGTTTTGTTATATTAAAGATAATACAATAGCATCAGATTTAAAATGCCTCTAGATGAAGCATTGTAAAATCATAGATAAATTAAAAATTTGTTTGTAGCTATCAACGGGATTGATAGATATTACCTCAAGATTAAAAATCTAGGGACGATCGTAAAGATTAAGATCCGTAGATAGTGCCGCTCCCGATACGCTCCAAAGAGAAATCCTCGCAAAGCTTCGCCGCAACGGATTACCGCAACAACAGATTCCTTCGCGCGTAGGGGTTTGATTTTTGGAAGGGGACGAGAAGAAAAAGCTCAAAATAGAGCGTATGTGCTGATAACGTGTTGAAGATGATTAGATGAAGAGACAAATAATCTCTCATTAGGAGTAGCCATGGCACAAGCCATGGCTATCTATATATTCAATTAGAGAATAGGAATTAGGAGTCCAAGTGACTCCCCACTAACTTAGTGGGGAGTAATGGTGAGATGTTGAGGGGGGAGGCCAAAGGTCTCCCTCAACTCACAACAATTCGACAATAATCAACTTGCAGTTGTAAAGAGATAACACCATCTCCTCTTCCCAAGGGACGCATTGGTTCCCCAACAGACACAACGGTTGGCATCCCAAGGAATGCAACCGTTCATTACCCAAGAGACACCCATTGATATCCCAAGAGTCATACCTGTTGGCATTCCTACAGTCACTATGTAATCTATATAAACCCATTGAGGCTAATGAAAATATTGTCGGTTTCTCTTATCTCTCTCTCCGATCGTATATCTCATTCTTCTATATTTCTTCATGGTATCAGAGCATCCTCCCTAACCGGTCGTCCCCTTCGTCGGTATCCAATGGAACCGATCTCTCCCAACCTTAAGTTTCTCATCTCCAAATTTCCAAATCTCATTACCACCCGCCTTGACTCCACCAACTACATTCTCTGGAAGTCTCAAGTCACCGGTGTTCTCAACACTCATGGCTTCCTTGGGTATGTCGACGGAACTCTATCCTCCCCTTCTCCCACTATACCAGATCCTCGCTCCACCACCACTGAACCTCTTCCTCCTATCCCAAATCCAAAGTTTCAAGAGTGGTTGATCACTGATCAGCACCTCTGTATTTGTCTTCAAGCAACCCTTACCACCTCCTCCCTTGGTATTATTCTCGGTGTAACGTCCTCTCGTATTCTCTGGACGAAATTGGAGCAACGTTACGCCATTCTTTCCGAAGGTCACATTGAACTTCTACAAGACAAACTCAACAACCTCACCATGGAAAACGAATCCATGACAGCCTATTTGGACCGTGCAAAGAACATTTACGATCAACTACAAACGGCTGGTCCCGATACTGTCACCACCCGACAAGTTCTCCGACAGACGCTTCACGGTCTTCCCTCTACTTATAATTCCTTCTGTGTTATGGCTCGCAATCGCGGGATACCATACACGGTGGAAGAACTTTGGAGTAGCCTTATTGCTGAAGAAGCTAATATGCTGTTGCAACGTCACACACCATCTTCCGAGACGTTACCAACCTCCGGGACAACTCTCGTTCCGGATAACACTTCTGCTCTCTTCACCAACTACAGCCATCGGGACAACCGCTCAAGACAGTATCGCTCCTACTCGGGACATGTCCTGAGTAATCGTGGCGGTCTTGGACATGGGGCATCTCATTTGAGTCAATCTCGCCCTCCATTACTCCCTACTCCAGGTAGATCCCCAGCACAAACCGGGAGATCTAGGCGTTGTATCCCTACCGATCCGACTGGTTGCCCTATTCCATGCCAAGTATGTGGGAAACCAAATCATCACACACTTGATTGCTTCTGGATTCATGAGCATGTCCACAAACCAGAAGCGCATGTCTCTCAAAGCACTCCCTCTGCGGAGACAAACTGGTTTCTTGACACTGGGGCCACTGACCACATCACTTCTACTGCAGGACATCTTGAGTCCTCGATTCCTTACACTGGTAATAAAAGGATCACTGTTGGTACTGGGGTTTCTGCTCCTATTGCCAACATTGGCTCCTCTTCTATCCCCTCTCTTCGGTCTCCTTTACTTCTTCCTGACATTCTCCATGCTCCTGAGTTTTCCAAAAACCTACTCTCAGTTTACAAATTCACCAAAGATAACAACTGTTTCATTAAATTCTTCTCTACTGGTTTTATTGTTCAAGACATAGACACCAGTCAAATTCTTCTCCACGGACCGAGTAGAAATGGGCTCTATCCACTTCATTCGGAACCAGTCTCCTTCTTTGCATCTTCTTCCTCGGGTGATCTTTGGCACACCAGACTTGGTCATCCAGCTTCTCCTGTTGTCTCAAAGATCGCCTCCGGTCTATCTGTCAAGCTGTCTCCCCTGAAGTCTTGTTCTCATTGCTCTATGAGCAAGAGTCATAAACTCCCATTCCCTCTGTCTGAATCAAGATCCAAAACTCCCCTTGCTTTAATTCATTCTGATGTATGGGGCCCTACTCCTATTCAATCGATTAATGGATATAGATTCTATGTTATTTTCATTGATGATTTCTCTCGATATACTTGGCTCTATCCTCTTTATCACAAATCCGATGTGTTTGCTGCTTTTCAGTCTTTTCAAATCATGGCTGAACGACAGTTCAACACCAAAATCAAAATTTTTCGTTCTGACGGCGGGGGCGAGTTTGTCAACAACCAGTTTTCTTCCCTATTTCATTGCCTTGGTATCATACACCAAACATCTGCACCATACACTCCGGAACAAAATGGTGTCGCAGAACGAAAACACCGACATATAATCGAAACAACACTTGCTTTACTTCTAACTGCTTCCATGCCCAAACAACATTGGCCAGATGCAGCAAAGACGGCCGTATATCTGATCAACCGTCTACCATCCTCTACTCAACAGAACAAGTCTCCTCTTGAGATTCTACATCATCGGCTCCCAGATTATAAGTGGATGCGCACATTTGGTTGTCTTTGTTTTCCCTGCCTTCGACCTTATGCGGGTGACAAACTTGAGCCACGATCTCAACCATGCGTCTTCCTTGGTTATCCGGACAATATGAAGGCCTACAAATGCATGGAGCTAAAAACCAGACGCATCTACCTCACCCGGCATGTTCAATTTGAAGAACAGACTTTTCCCTACTTCCAACCAGGCACGAGTCCTCCCGGGACCTCTTCTCCTGAGACGAGTCCTCCCGAAACCTCCTCTCCCGAGACGAGTCCTCCCGGAACCTCCTCTCCCCAGACGAGTCCTCCTGAGCCCTCTCCTCCCGGACCATCATGTCCCGAGACTTCTCCGAAACATCCCTGTCCCGATGCCTTCCCCGACACTCCTTTCTCTCTACCATCCGCTTCCCAAATAGCTACCCCTACTCCCAATACACCCCATCTCACTCCTCTTGTTCCCAGGCAACCTCTCCCACATCTCATAGCCCATCAAACACCGACAACCCATCCTACGGCCTACCTCCCCGATACACCTCCTCCCACTCCACCTCCAACGAGTTCTCATCCGTCTGCCCCTCTTCCCACCCATCCCATGACTACCCGCTCTATGGTTGGCACTTTCCGCCCTCGCCAACCTCTTAATCTCCATGCTGCCATCACATCTGAGGAACCTCTCTCCTTCAAAGAAGCTTCCAAACATCTCCACTGGATCGCTGCCATGCAATCTGAATTCGATGCCCTCACCCATCAACAGACTTGGGATCTGGTTGTCCCCCCCTCTAAATCCAACATCATTGGCTGCAAGTGGGTATACAAAATCAAGCGGGACGCCATGGGGTCTATTGCTCGCTACAAGGCCCGGTTGGTTGCCAAGGGCTTCCACCAAAAGGAAGGCCTTGACTATGCTCAAACATTCAGTCCTGTGGCCAAACATGGCTCCATCCGCCTTCTGATTGCACTCGCTCTTCACTTCGATTGGCCCGTCAAACAGCTCGATGTCTCCAATACCTTTCTACATGGCAATATTGAAGAGGACCTCTACATGGAGCAGCCGGCGGGCTTTATTGATCCTTCCTTCCCTCACCACGTCTGCAAACTACGGAAGGCCTTGTATGGCCTCAAACAGGCACCGAGACAGTGGTACGCCCATTTTTCAACCTTCATTCGTCTCCATGGCTTCATTCCCAGCATCGCCGACTCCTCCCTCTTCATTCAGCACTACAGTGGTCAGACTACAGTGATCTTGCTCTATGTGGATGATATTCTCATCACTGGATCTCCTTTCTAGTATATCCCTCAATTCATCACCTTATTATCTCAAGAATTCTCCCTTAAAGACCTTGGCGACCTCTCCTACTTCTTGGGTCTGGAAATACAACGACACCGTCATGGTAGCTTCGTCCACCAAACTAAGTATACTAAAGACCTTCTTTAACGAGCGGGACTTGCCAATTGCAAACCTGCCCGAACTCCTGTCTCGGTTAAGCTGTCCCATGTTCACCCGGATCCTCCTCTCTCAGATGGTTCTTACTACCGCAGCATTGTTGGCGCCCTTCAGTATCTCACACTGACCCGTCCAGATATTGCGTTTGCCGTCAATCGGGTCTGTCAGTTTCTTCACAGTCCATGCGAATCTCATCTCACTGCTGCCAAACGTATTCTGCGGTATCTCCAATCTACTCCGACTCATGGCATCCTCCTTCGCCCCAGTCCGCTGTCACTTGTTGCTTTTTCTGATGCTGACTGGGCTGGTGATCCCACTGATCGACGTTCTATCAGTGGTTTCTGCGTTTTCCTTGGCCGAAACCCACTCACTTGGAGCGCTAAGAAGCAGTCCTCCATCTCTCATAGCTCCACAAAGTCTGAATATCGCTCGTTGTCCTTGACTGCTAAGGACATCATTTGGCTCCAACTTCTCCTGACAGATCTGAAGATTACTCTCCAGGATACCCCTCTTCTCTGATGTGACAACAAGTCGGCTCTTTCGTTATCATCCAATCCGGTCTTTCACTCTCGAACGAAGCACTTCGCTATCGACTACCACTTCATTCGTGAGCAAGTCACCTCCAACAATATTCGTGTTCGACACATATCCACCGAGGATAATCCTGCTGACATCTTCACAAAGAGCCTCCCGACTCCGCGGTTCGAACTTCTTCGGGACAAACTGTTCGTCATCTCTACCGCTCAGTTTGCGGGGGCGTGTAAAGAGATAACACCATCTTCTCTTCCCAAGGGACGCATTGGTTCCCCAACAGACACAACGGTTGGCATACCAAGGAATGCAACCGTTCATTACCCAAGAGACACCCATTGATATCCCAAGAGTCATACCTGTTGGCATTCCTACAGTCACTATGTAATCTATATAAACCCATTGAGGCTAATGAAAATATTGTCGGTTTCTCTTATCTCTCTCTCCGATCGTATATCTCCTTCTTCTATATTTCTTCAGCAGTCTGCTATTTTGACCTTTTTTTCCCATAATATTTTACTTATTTCCAGCAACTTTTGTTGAAAAAACACAAATTCTATTTTATTTTAATCCACGGTAGCTGAAGCGCAGGAGACAGGACCCTCAAAGTCTAATATAAACAGTGTTTTTAAATATGGGCGGTAGATTTCATGGTAAAAGTAATTTAGGACCATGATTTGAAAGTTTATTTGGAATGAGCCCTTTGATTAAAGGGGTCTAAATTAAAATATATTTTCAACCAGGGTTTATAGAAACCTTTTCCTTAATTTTATGTTTCATATTTATTTTTAAGTGGTGGTCAGCAAGTCAACGCTGCATTCGGGGTCCCGTTCCCTTAAAAATCTTCCCTTTGAACTGAAAAAGTTGCCGAAACGATCGCCGCCTGAGCCATGCGGCTCCTGCCGATTCAGACGGCCGAATTGGACCGCCGATCACCGCCGATTCAGACCACAGGAGAGAGACGATCTCCGGCGATCCCCAGTGCCTCTGCTGCCGGGATAGTACACGTGGCGGTTGGCAGGTCGACGGCCAAAACCATAACTTTGCTTCAGTGGACATTTCGACAATTTGGGTGCAAAGAAGTGGGGTTGGTTCACGTTCATCAACATTCTCCAACGATTCCCACACTACGTAAGTCTTCAATTTCAATAACATTTTTGGTAATTTTTTTGCACCCAAAGTTTCATAATTTTTTTTTCCAAATGTTTCTGATGATGTTTGTGAATGATGTTATTCGCAGTGGGGGGACTCCCTGCGAATCAAGCAAATGAGGAATTGGTGGCTGCGTATCGAAAAGTAGAGAGGATGGAAACTGAGAGGATTCTGCAGGGTTATCAGAATATTTGTCATAGAGCACAGGTGATTCACATAAAAGAAGTCTTAAATTGATAAACAAATTTGACTAAAATTGATGATTTGCATGTTTTGTTGCTGTTATTCTAATAAAAGAAGACTGCATGAATTTTTTTTCCGGATAATGAGATCAGTATCAATTCTCAAATTTGAAGAAAAGTTAGATAAATGAAATACATCTTCCCCGTTAAAGTAGGAATTAGGCTGAAGAACTGAAAGTAAGTCAACAGGAGTAGGCGAATATGTTTTCTCCAATTAGGATTGAAGTGCACACTGGCGACTCTTAAGGGTGTGTTTGGTTAGTGGAAAAAGGAAAGAAAATGAAAAAAATTAAGAAGGAAAATGATTTTCCATTGTTTGGCTTAAAAGAAACGTGAAAAGAAAAAGAAAATGAAGGAAAAGAGTGGAAAATAAATAGTAAAACTTTTCTTTCAAGTTTTCCTCCTCTTGACCCAAGAAAAATGAGTGAAAAGAAAGCAAAACTAACTATTTCATGCAATTGTGTTTTTAACAAATATAATTAGTAGCTATTTTTAATGAATTCATGAATAATTCATGGATTTTTTCAAAAAATTATGAATGAATTTTTCAAAAAATCACGAATCATTATCAAAATTTTACACATGAATTATTTATAATTCGCAAGTTGTTTCAGAGTGTTTTCTCACTACAGAGCGTTGACCGTGGATAACCAGGTCAACGTGGTCAAGGGGCCTGCTTGGGTCCCTCGGGCGAGTCGAGTTGGAGCAGTCGAGGCTTGAGTCGGATCTACAGATGACGTGGAGCGCGTCGGCTGGATCGAATCGGGTTCCTCGGCCGTCGGCAGGGCGAGGGGTAGCCTCGGCCTGGGTCGTGACGTTCGGCCTCGGTCGGTTGCGCTCGGCCTCGACGGTCGGACGACGAGGGGTAGCCTCAATCGTCCAGCTGGTTGTGTAGTTGGCGATGGGCGGAGGGGAAGCCTCGGCCCGTGGATCTGATGCTCTCCTGCGTAGACGAGAACACTCGTCAGGGGGGCCGGACCTTGGTTCCGGCCAAAACCCCTCCGATGCTTAAGTCAGACAGAGATCTGAAAGAGGGGGCCCGGCGGAGGCGGTACGACTCGAGAGGAGATCAGTACGGCGTCTCACGGTGCGAGCGGGGGAGGAAGGAGGAGAGATGGGGGAATTAGGTCGTTGATGGAGTACCTTAGGCTTTCAATACATGAGATGCGGTCCCTTGTCTTGTCGTCCTCCTGGCCCCTTTATAGACTTCCGCCGTGATTCTCCCCGACCCACGTCGCTCGTCCGTCCTTAATCGTGCCCCCTCAATCCGTCCCCCCGTCGCCGCTTCCTGCGCCATGCCAGCACCTCCCTCTAACTGCCATTAAGTGGTAGCGGGATCGAGGGGGCGGTTAGCGCAGGAGTGGGCGAGTGACCGGTGTCTTACCGGGGCCGGGTCGGATCGACATTTGGGGGGGTCCCTCATAGGGCCTTATTGAGTAGGCCTGAGCGTGCAGATGGGCCCTTGACCAGAGGTCGGGTCTCTGAGCTTGTGTCTTTCGGGCCTCGGCCAAATAGGCGTAACAATTGCCACCATCGGTCGGGTCGATCGGCCTCGGCCGGTTCGGCTCGGCCGATGTGACTTCCGCCGACTTTGATAGGCTCGTCAGTCGATGTCGACTCATTTATTAGTCGTCATCATGAGTTGGCCCGTTCGATACTCTTAAGGCACGGGTTCCGAGGCGTCGTTGGTCCTCTGATGCTGCCACGTGTAGCTGCAAGCTTATCCTCATCGCTCGCGGGGTCGTCTTAAGTTGAGAAGCCGAGGGGTCGATCGGCCTTGGCTTGCTCGGCTCGACCGTTGTGTCCCCTGGGATTCCGAGTGGCGCTTTAATCGAGACGTGGTCATAAATGTAGGTCATGATGAGGCGGATCGATTGGACTTCCCTTGGCGCCGATTTCGAAACGCCGCCGGTTCTTCGAGTCCTGCCACGTGCTTATGTCAGGCGCTTCGAATTCGTCCCTGTGTCTGGTATATAAGATCCCCCGCTGCGTTGATCTCCACTTCTTTCCTGCTTTTCCCCTTGTTCTAGGTTTTCCACAACTCGGAGTTTCCCGTCGCCCTCGCTTCTTCGTCTCCCCCAAAGCTAGTAAAAAGGTAATTCCTTTCTCGCTCTCGTATTATGGCTGCCCTTAGGATAGGCGGTTTTGGCCGAGGGGCGAGGGATTCTCCAGAATCTAGGCGGGGCAGGCTTCGGCTAGTGGGACCAGGTTCCTCCTCTGGGAGTCGTCCCCTCCGAGATAAGGGGAAGGGGAAGCTATTCCCAGACTATGTCCGTGATGACGTGGCGTCGGCTGCCGTGCGTCTTAACGTGCCTCCGGTTGTCCTCCGAACGCCGTCGAGGACCATTCCTTCGGCGGTCACGGAGATCCGGGAGAGGTATCTCTGCTTCCCGTACGATGTCCGAGTTCCATTTGCTGACGAGCGGATCTGCCTTCCGAGGAGCAATGAAGTCGGCGTCTACGTCGAAATGTTTCGCCTGGGTCTTCGTTTTCCGCTCAATCCCTTCCTTATCCAGGTCATGGAATATCTCATGGTGCCGCTCTGCCAGTTCACCCCTTGCTCGATTGCGGTACTAACGGGCTTCGCTACGCTCTGCTGTACCCGTGGTCTGGAGCCGTCTCTCCCCCTTC
This sequence comes from Scilla litardierei, assembly GCA_030789695.1. Taxonomy (NCBI): domain Eukaryota; kingdom Viridiplantae; phylum Streptophyta; class Magnoliopsida; order Asparagales; family Asparagaceae; genus Scilla; species Scilla litardierei. The sequence continues at coordinate 554,314,615 of CM061142.1, forward strand.
TCCTCCATTTTTACCAGATCCAGACGGTCGGCCCGGGGTCATGGCTGCAGCTCCGAGCCCGCTCGAGGAGGGAATGCCTGATCGGGCTGCCCCGCTGGTCGGGGGATTGGAGTTCGGATTACGTCTTTGTGGTCTTCCTGGGGATGCCCAGATTTTGACAAGTTGGGGCGGGCCTGTCCAGCCTCGCCCGCCGCTAGCTCTTTCAGACGTCGACCGGGCAGCCGCCGCGCTGCTGTCGTCCCTCCCCTTGGAATCGAAGTCCATCTGGTCCTTGTTGGACGACCTACTCCTGAAGGCCGTCTTGTGGTCTCCGGGTAGGTCGCCCTTTCAGTCTTGATTCGCCCCGTGACTCATCCTGATTTTGGTTTCCCTTGCAGGGATGGCTGGCCGCGAGTTCTTCAGTGACGTCGATGAACTGATCCGCCGTGGAGCTGCTCGGAGCCGAGGTAGTACCTCTGGAAGGGCACCTCGACGGACCATTGAGGAGGAAGTGCGCCGAGCCGAGCCTTCCGTGGGTAAGGTGGTGGCCGCGCCTCCCGCCTCTTCTTCTGGCGATCCCCTTCCCGGGGGGGTCACAAGGGCCGGACCCGTCCCGTCAGCCCAAGAGGCAGGGGGTAATGACGGGTCTGGTGCAGTCCCTCCTGCTCTTGGCGTGCCCCCTCAGGTTCCCGAGGGTGAGGGTGGTGCGAGGCGGAAGCGTTCCCCTCCGGCGCCTTCGGAGCCCCACGGAGGAAAGAAGAGGAAGGAGGACGCGGATCCCTCCAGTCCAGCGGGTTCCGCGCTTCCTGCGGCGATCACCGGAGATCCTTCGGTAGCTTTGTCAGCCACCCCCCTCGCAGAGTCCTCGCCCGTATCACCGGGGATCGGGGCCTTGTTGGCGAGCAACATGGCTTCCCTTGTCGTCCCTGGGAGTTCGATGTTTGTCGACCGGGCCTTGGCTCAGCAGGTTGCCGAGGTCTCCGTCCCTCCCCGGGACCGCAGCTTCCTCAAGAAGATCCCGGCCGACAAGATGTCGGATTCCTTGGTCTGGATCCTTCAACAGGTTCGGTTATCTTGCTGTCCTCTCCTTCCCTTTATCCTCTTCTTAGCCCATGTCTCGTCTTTCTAGGGTTTGGCGCTCGCGGTGGAGTTGCAGTGTCGAGCCGCCCGCTTGAGGGAGCTGGAGGAGTCCTCCATGAGGGCTCAGGAGCGGGCCGGTGCGGCGGAGGTGGCTATGACGGAGGCCCAGATGGAGTCTCGGCGTCTCAAGCTCCGTGTGGCCGAGTTGGAGGGACGAGTGGGGGACCTTCAAGGGAAGCTGGAGGATGTTCGTCAATCGGCTGAGGAAGCGGCGGAGTCGTTCCGCCTGGAGAGGGAGGAGCTCCAGAGGGAACTGTCGGATCGGCGCCAGGTGACGTGGCTTGCAGAGGAGGTGGAGAGGGGTGTCGTCGAGACCCTGGGGAAGAGGATCTTCGAGGTTCTCACGGAGGCCTTCGGTAAGTATGTAGACCTCATCGCCCCTCGGATCGTCGAAGTCGTCCAGTCTTCCTTCCGGGAATGTGCGGAGCGTGTTCGGCAAGCCCCTCCGCCGGTCGATCCCCCTCGCTCCGAGCAAGGGGATGCGCCCGAGGATGTGTCCTCTCGAGCCCGGGTTCCCTAGGTCGTTCCTCCTGGCCGTTTATCCTCAAAATTTTTTAGCATCCGCTTCGCTTTGGGCCAGTCTACTTGGAATGGACCCCTGACCCTGCTTTCTCCTTCAGCCTCGCCAGCGACTCCCTGGTCCAGAGCCAATAATTGCTGATCGCATGGGTTTTCGCTTAGGCTTACAACTTCGAGTTCTTTCAGTCGACAAGTTACGCTTCGCCGGTGTGGCCTTAGTTTCTGTGGGTGACGAGCTTTGTTGTCCGTCGAGAGCGGATTAATCGTAGAGTGATTTCTTCACTTTGATTTCCTGTAAATAAGACATATTGTTATAAACGAGATTTGACTTACCCGAGTTTCTCGTATATTTTGCTTTGTCGCCTCGTCCTCGGCCTAGGATCGGCTGACGCCCGAGCCGACGGGGGGAGTTGTCTTCAATTTTAGAACGATTGAGTTGGTCGGCGAGGGTGAAGTTCTTCGGCTTAGGACCAGTCGGCGTCCGCGTCGGCTGGGGGAGTTGCCCCCAGACTTACGAGCGTAGGAGTCGGTCGGCGAGGGCGAAGTTTCTCGGCTTAGGACCGGTCGGCGTCCGCGCCGGCTGGGGGAGTTGCCCCCAGACTTACGAGCGCAGGAGTCGGTCGGCGAGGGCGAAGTTTCTCGGCTTAGGACCGGTCGGCGTCCGCGCCGGCTGGGGGAGTTTCCCCCAGACTTACGAACGCAGGAGTCGGTCGGCGAGGGCGAAGTTCCTCGGCTTAGGACCGGTCGGCGTCCGCGCCGGCTGGGGGAGTTGCCCCCAGACTTACGAGCGCAGGAGTCGGTCGGCGATGGCGAAGTTCCTCGGCTTAGGACCGGTCGGCGTCCGCGCCGGCTGGGGGAGTTGCCCCCAGACTTACGAGCGCAGGAGTCGGTCGGCTAGGGCGAAGTTCCTCGGCTCATCAGCTTCTCTATGTCCTTCTTCAAGTGCCAGCAGTCTTCAGTGTCGTGGCCATTGTCTTTGTGGTACTTGCAGTACTTCTCCCCATTCTTCCCACCTCTTTTTGCCTTCGGTGGGGGGCGATCGGCGCGCTCTTCCTTCTGTACTTGAGCGAGGATGGCGTCTGGGGTGACGCCCCTCGTACCTTCTCCGCGCTGCCTGTTCCTCGGCTTCTTCTCGGTCCGGTATCCCTCGGGGCTGCCTCGCCCGCTGTCGCCGCGCTTGGTCCCTCGAGCGGTTTTTCCTGCATCCTCGGCTAAGGCCTCCTCGGTCAACATGAAACGCTCGGCCCTTGTCATGATCCCGGGGAGGTCCTTCGGGGGATCGTTGTGCAAGGACTTCTTGAGGCCTCTGTGGCGAAGCCCTTTCTTAAGGGCCGTTTGGACCACCAGGTCGGGAGGGTTGTTCATGTTCAGCCTCTCCGCATTGAAGCGGCGCATGAACTGCCGGAGCGGCTCGGCCGGGCCTTGCACTATGTTGAACAGATGTTCGGCGTCAGGCTTGATCTGCCTCCCCGCCATGAACTGCTTGCAGAACAACTGGGTGAGTTGCTCAAAGCTGTCGATGGAGCGGCTGGGCAGGCTGCGGTACCAGGTCCTCGCCGCTCCCCTGAGAGTAGAATAGAAGCCTCGGCAAAGCAGGTCTTCATCAGCTCCTTGGAAGGACATGTCCCCCTCGTAGTCCATTACGTGGTTTCCCGGGTCCCCTATTCCGTCGTACTTCCCCAGCGTCGGGATCCTGAATCGAGAAGGGACCCGCGCATCGGTTATTCTCCGTGAGAGGGGGCATCGGTCTCCGTGGATACCCCCGGGGATTCGACAGTCGCCCGCCTCTAGCTCGTTCGGTGGTGGAGGGTGCACAGGCGCCGGCGGGGCTGGCTCCACGGCCTTCGCCACGCTGGGGGTCGGGCTGACCCGGCGCTCCCGGCTCCTCCGGCGGGAGCTCCTGCTCCGCCGTGATCGGTCTCTCGAGTGGTGTCGTTCGCTTCTCCTGCGGCGGGACGATCGTGACCGACGAGATGATGCAGTCATCGATTCGCCCTCCGTCCCTTCGGTTTCTCTTCGGCTCCTTTCACGATAAGGGGAGGAGACGCGTGATCTCGCCTGACGGGGGCCGGACAGCGTGAACCGACGATCTGTGTTCGGTCTCTGGGTCCCGTGGTCGTCGACCGCGGTGGATCGCAAGATCGGAGGACCCCCCGCCCATCGATGGCTATCGCCCAACGTGCCTCCGTTGGATGGCGCAGGGCCGACGAGCTGCTGTACCGTCGCGACCAACGTCTGGAGGCTCGCGTTGGTCTCCTGAGCCAGGGCGCGGAGTTGTCCCTGCGTGGCCAGTCCTGTGCCGCCGGTCTCTTCGGTTGAGGGGGCGGGGTGATCGCCGACGGGTGTGTCTTCGAGGTTGCCATTGGATGCGCCATTCCCCTCCTCCGGGATGGGGGGCATGCGCTTCTTTCCATTGCTGGCTCGTGCCATTACTGGTGTGGTTTGCTTCTTCGTGGGACGGTTTTCGTATCCCACAGACGGCGCCAAATGTTTCAGAGTGTTTTCTCACTACAGAGCGTTGACCGTGGATAACCAGGTCAACGTGGTCAAGGGGCCTGCTTGGGTCCCTCGGGCGAGTCGAGTTGGAGCAGTCGAGGCTCGAGTCGGATCTACAGATGACGTGGAGCGCGTCGGCTGGATCGAATCGGGTTCCTCGGCCGTCGGCAGGGCGAGGGGTAGCCTCGGCCTGGGTCGTGACGCTCGGCCTCGGTCGGTTGCGCTCGGCCTCGACGGTCGGACGACGAGGGGTAGCCTCAATCGTCCAGCTGGTTGTGTAGTTGGCGATGGGCGGAGGGAAAGCCTCGGCCCGTGGATCTGATGCTCTCCTGCGTAGATGAGAACACTCGTCAGGGGGGCCGGACCTTGGTTCCGGCCAAAACCCCTCCGATGCCTAAGTCAGACAGAGATCTGAAAGAGGGGGCCCGTCGGAGGCGGTACGACTCGAGAGGAGATCAGTACGACGTCTCACGGCGCGAGCGGGGGAGGAAGGAGGAGAGATGGGGGAATTAGGTCGTTGATGGAGTACCTTAGGCTTTCAATACCTGAGATGCGGTCCCTTGTCTTGTCGTCCTCCTGGCCCCTTTATAGACTTCCGCCGTGATTCTCCCCGACCCACGTCGCTCGTCCGCCCTTAATCGTGCCCCCTCAATCCGCCCCCGTCGCCGCTTCCTGCGCCATGCCAGCACCTCCCTATAACTGCCATTAAGTGGTAGCGGGATCGAGGGGGCGGTTAGCGCAGGAGTGGGCGAGTGACCGGTGTCTTACCGGGGCCGGGTCGGATCGACATTTGGGGGGGGGTCCCTCATAGGGCCTTATTGAGTGGGCCTGAGCGTGCAGATGGGCCCTTGACCGGAGGTCGAGTCTCTGAGCTTGTGTCTTTCGGGCCTCGGCCAAATAGGCGTAACACAAGTTATTCAAAATTTGCGAATTTTTCCAAATTTTTTCAAATTAGTATGTGAATAATTCGGAATTTTTTTGAAAATCATGAATATCTAAAATATTTTTATTCATGAACTTGTTCGAAAAATTAGCGAATAATTCATGTAATTTTCACGTTTTGCTTGAAAAATCCGCGTGTTATGCACGAATTTTTCTAATAGCTTGCAAAGTATTTCCAACGTTTTCATATAATTTGTAAATTATTTATGTACTATTTAATATCACATTATTTACGAATCATGATATTTGTAGGGTTAGAAAATTATTTGTTAGAATTCGTAAATTATTTGCTAACTTTCTTAGTTATTCAGAACAACTAACAAAAATTTAATTTATTATAAGACTAAAATACCTTCTAAATTTTTTAAGCAAATTATTTATAAAGTTAGCAAATACACCTCTTAAACTATTTAGCAAAACCACCTCTTAATTTTTTTTTCGTTTTGAATTAATAACATAATGAAAGAAATTTCCTTATTTTCCTTTCAACTTTCTTCAAAATTTTCTTTGGTAACCAAACATGAGAAAGAATCTCATTTCATTTTCATTTCACTTTTCTTTCTTTTTCATTTTCATTTCACATTTCTTTCATACATTTTCTTTCAATCCAAACAGACCGTAAGTGGTGCTTACCTAGAGGGCTAATAACCCTTCCAGAGTTGGGTATTTGTATATTTCTGATGGCTATTTACTTCTGAAGCTAATTAAATTGTCGAAACAATTGTTTAGTCCAAATATCACTATGCTGCTTTCACAAAACATAATACACAAGTTAAGCTACATGCATTACGGATGTATCTACACATACACATTTAGGATTCATGAGACTTGATGTGGTTTGTGCATCTCTCTTAAAAATGACTCATTATAAATAATGTGTGTAACTCTTGTATAGACAATAAAAATTGCTTGAATGTTGGTAATCTCCCAAGAGTTTAGGTGTCCAAACGTGGTAGCAGTATCTCAAGGTTATGTTGTATTATACATTCTGAGCTAGGACACAAATTAGATTCCTATACATAGGTGTCAATGAAGAAAATTTGGGATGATACTATAGCAAATTAACTTTGAGAGGGACATTAACAGACTTGAATGTAAAGGACTTGTATAGCCAAAACCCAGATTTTTTGGACAAAGCTTTATAGTTGCTTCTTTTGGTCATATTCAAGCATTGTTGAATTCTATAGGAAGGAGTGCATAGCCAATTTTGTTTGTGTAACGTGCAAGAGTTTTCTTTGGGTTGTGTTAGGAAAATTGACTGCACTAAGTAGTCCATAAAATGCATCTAATATTGACTTGCAATCGGCATGTGCGCACGGGCACGTGTGCAAAGGTTTTCTTTTAACGTGTCAGGGAAGTTGACAGAATTACTAGCAAACATGAGTTGGAAGTACCCTCATAAATGCATTTCTTCTGCAATTTCCTAACGTTGACTATCCTGCAGGTGCAACCAAAAATTGTTGTCACTGATTCTGGGCATGTTCGAGAAGGAATTGTAGATCTAATAACCACATATGGCATCCGCAAGCTAGTTATGGGAGCAACATCAAATAAGTAAGTGGTCATGATCATTGATATATGAACATAGTTTTATTTTTCATATCCCGTGACATTAGAATAGATTCATAATTCTGCACAGTCCCATTAGACTCAGCTGATATATGTGGCTGATGCTTAGCTATCATTTCTATATGTATATGAAAAATTTTGAGGCTCTGAAAGGCATCAATCACCTTATCGGTCATTTCTTGTTTTCAAAATCATTAATGAAAAAAAATCCCTCGTTATGTCATCTGTGAAAGTTTATTGTTGGAAAGATGCCTTGGAGTTAGCCCCTTGATAGTTGATAAATAGTCATCCATGTCGAAGATGAAGTACTGGAGGTTGATGGGAATTTGAAAGTAAACCAACGCTGAAGAAATATGAAGTTTGCCTAAGGTGGTGGGTCATAGTTAGCATAAATAATCTAGCTCTAATTTTGATGAGTCTTACGAGAATGGTTTATGCTGGAAACATCTATTTTTATGATGTGGGTGAATCTTTGATATGTATGGTTGATTACTTAGATATTTAGTTTCCTAATCAAGTTGGGCAGCTATAGATAGTGCCGCTAGGATTTTTTTGAGCTGTATGTAGTCTTTGCCAACCTCATGACTCTCTCTACTTGATATATGATCTTCTTTTAGATTGCATGTATCTGGTGTTTATTCTCCATTAGAATATCTTCATATATTTATGAAACTGATCAATAAGTTATTGCCTCTGATTTCTAAAGTTCAAAAAGGAAGCTCGTGGATGCTAGCTGCAAAATACTTTTCGTAGTAAAAATTTCAAGTGGACTATTTTTTCTGGTCTACAAGTAAACTCAAAAGCATGACCATATGCAACCACCTCCCCTCTGCATTGCACATGGGTTTTTTATTAGATAAGGTCCTGCAGTTCTCTCTCCCTTGAGTCTGTTTGTAGTACAGAATGCGTAGTCCGAGTAGCCGGACTCTTTCCCTAATGGCGGTAATGGTAATATACATTTTCTTATTCTGAGCATGCGAGCATTTGCCAATGGAATATGTGTATGAAATATTATAACAATGGACAAAACTTTATTCACTCTAATTGCAAATTTAAACATTGAAGCTTGTACTTATACATTTGCTACAAACTGCTTTCTCTAATAGCGGAGATCTGTTATGGTCATTTACAGCTGCTTTAAGGTCAAGGGTAGATACAGCAAGGTGACATACATTGCCCATAATACTCCTAAGTTCTGTGAAATATGGTTTGTCAGCAAAGGCAAGCATTTCTGGACGAGGGATGCAAGTGAAGGCATAGATGGTTGCTGCTTATTTCTTTCTCCAGATGAAACTGTTCTTAGGGAAAGGATATGGTCGAGTTTGCTACAGAATTATAACACAAATTCTACATTTGGTTCAGAATACGTTGGTTTGGATCCTTCTACTACAACTCAGATGCAAGGAGATAGAAGCAGCAATATATGTGAGTCTGATAATGCAGTAGCAGCAGTCTCAACAACTATTGGCGGTGCATCTTGCTGTAATCAAACAACTTCCCAGAGTCCAGCATGTATGATTAACAAAGCATCATGGCTTACTTTGGCATCTCAAAGGAACTCATCAGCGATCTGCTCAAAAGTGCGTGTAAGGTACTATTTTTCAAATCAGCTGTTCAAATTCCTTTAGAGATCACATTCACTGGATTCTGTTTCAGGAAGAGCTGGAAATAGAAGGCTTTTATAATCGACTTCAAGAAGTATGTGCGGAAATTGAAACATCAAAGAAAGAGGCCTTTAATGAGCTAGCAAAGCGCAATGAGTTGGAATCAAATATTGCAGATGCTATGAATAGGGTAAGCAGCTAAATGATTATTCACTTGAGGTCTTTCCTGTTATATCAGTACCAATAGATAGTCAGCACCAAGGTTTTAAATATCGGATATCATATCATATCAGATTGGTTATATCGAATATCGGATATCGGGGATAAATCTGGGATACACGCAAATATCTGGTTGGTTATATCGGATATGATAAACATAATATTATAATATCCTAAATATCAATAGTTGTTTATATTACCAAAATATCATCATTAAAATCACATATAGTTACGATAAACACACACTAATATACAAATATTTAATATACTAATACTACAAGTCTACATATTAATAAAATATTAAAACTTAAAATACTGCATGAATAGAAAATAAATTAAAAGATTTTCAAAAAGATTGACTTACCCACACATTATGTAACAAGCTCATTCGACACATGTCTCTGGCATGAATATTTGAGTATATGCAGTTCCTTTTGCATCAGCATCAGCATCAGAATCAGAATTATTAGAATTATTAGAATTATTAGAAGAAGATGACTCTAAGGAGATCCATGAATCAGAACCTAAAGCTTCCTCCTCCTCAAGCATTTGCTTCTTCCCTTACCCTATCCTGATGATGATGATTCAATGGATTTTCCTTTCTTTATAGTATTTAATCTTTTACTAGCCCTTGGCGTTGGTTCAACCCCTATCGCTTCTTCAACTTGCCTCAATGTCAGCTTTTTTAGGGAAGACTTCATCATCATCCTCATTTGAAGCAATAGCGGCATCGACTGATTTTTGAGACAGCTATTTTATCACATTGCCCTCTGTAATAGAGCGAACAAATGAGATATCTGTGTTTCTGCTTTCAAATATTTCTTTCAGGTGGGTATTGAATTTGGCAGATTAAGTCTTTAAAATTATCGGTATTTAGTCTATTCATTTTCTTCGTGTGAATCTGTTAATAAAAATACAATAACTAATTAGTCATCATGAGAAATATGTAAGGATCTATGAATGATATAAATTTAAAGTTTTACCATCTCAAAAGCACTCAAATTTCTTTCACAACCACTTAAGCTAATGGTCAATCCCAAAATTCTCATGACCATCTTCTTTAAATCAAGTGCCGTGGCACCATGAAAAATCCATCAATTAACTAAAAACAATAAACCAAATTGAAATTTCTTTTAGTTTAAACTTTAAAATATCAAAAACTGCTATAATAGGAATAGAAAATTAATATTAGTTTCTTGACTATACCTGGATTAAGTGCATGATTTTTTTTGCTTGTCTTTGCGCTACTTCTCTACCAAAAGATCCGCTTTGATTTTAATACAGCGACAGTTGGAAATTAATTTTATCTTGCATCTAAGGATCAGTGACTTACATCCTGAACATATACTCTGTAAAACCATCAACAAAGGTACATCTCCATCAATAGGCTTCCATCTTTGATAATAAAAATACGGGTTTAACAAATAACCTGTCATGCGTAAATGAGTCTTCGGTTTATTATTATATTTTTTATCAATTAGAATGGAGACCAGCGTGACTTTTTTTCATCATGCTTCAAATAATCACGGACTCCTTCTTGCACATGTCCATGTCTCCATATAACCACCACATTGATCGAGTGTCGCTATCTGTCCTTCGAAGAACATCGTCGATATGATCTAATTTTTTTTAATGTAGTGTCACTTTCTTTCAAAATGAACGACTATTAATGATGGTGTATACTTGATAAATTTAATTAAAAACATCAATTAGTTATTTAACTCTTAATTACGATAATATGCGAACTAAATAATATAATGAAATTAGATATAAGATATTAGATTTATTTCCTTCTTGCTTGAGCTGTCCTGAAGAATTTCAACTCATCCCATTCAGTGGAGTTGACAAAAGCCTTCAATTTAGACTTCTTTTTACTGCAAGCTTTGCAATGAAAAAAGCTGTAGCAAAGCGAGTAACATCGGACCTAACAAGATCATCCCAAATCTTTTCTCTCATCATATCAAACACGATAATGTATGCATACATGTAGACTGTAATGACCCTCGCATCTAAAATTGCATTGCAGATAGGCTTCAGCTTTTCAATATTCTAGAATAAAAGGTTCATGTGTGCATCACAAGAAGTAAAGAAAATAAAGGGACGCCTCACAGCTAACAACTTCGATGTAGCTATATTGTTCGATCCGTTGTTGGTCACTACTAATTGAATGACAGATTGTCTTCCAACTTCTCAATTGTTGCATTCAGAAGATCCTAAATATATTTGCCATCATACACATTATTAGATGTGTTCTCAGAACCAACGAACATCATTTCAACATAATTATGAATGACAATGTTTATTATGCCCCTACCTATTCTGTTAGTCTAACAGTTTGCCAGAAAACTACAACCATACAATCTACATGTCTTTACAAAAGCTTCCAATTTCTTCTTCTTAGAAGCTATTTTCTTAGAAAGATGCTTTCTAGCTATCTCATAGGATGTATGACATTTCAATAGATCCATATTTATACACAGCCTACACCATTGGCCCAAAAGATAGGTGATCAACCAAAGAGAATGGTAATCATGTCTCAAAAATATATCGGTGATCCACTCAAACATATTTTCTCTTGCATTCTTCTTCCAGTGTTCATTAAGGATGGATTGCATCCCTTTTTCTTTCGCTTTCACTAGCTGCTCCATCTTCCTCGTTTCTTGAACCTGGACATGTCTGTCCATCGGTCCTCTGAGCCTTACAAGACTTTGATTGGCTTTATAGGAGGACTCCACTTCAACATCCTCATCTTCAATAACCACCTCATTTCTAAGAGCTTGAAGCTTTGATTCCTTCACTTCTTTCGATGACTGTATGGCTTGTAATGCATTAATGGCCTTCAACCTAACCTGCTCAGGAACACTTCTGCAAGGAGAGACATTTCCTCTCTTCCCTGCAAGGTAGGTCTTGAGGCTAATACCGTCGCTCATGACATGTTTACAAAACTTACACCTTATAAAGATGCCAACTTCTCCACATGATTTCAAAAATTTGTTCCTAAGACGGATGATGCCTTGCTAGATGCTCCAGAAGACACTTTAGAACTCTTATTATTAAAGAGGACAAACTTTAAAAATTATTAAATTAAAAATTTAGGATACAAAAAATATAAAAAAATTAAAACTTATCATAAAAAAATTAAAACATGACTCATGACTGGAAATAATTGTGGGATTTACGTATACATATCATATATTTAGAAATCAGGGGACGTCTCTATTTGTAGCACAAAGTCAATATCATTGTGTCAATCTCTATAGTCAAAAATCGGACCTATACAGTAGCCGGTTGCCTGTAAGGGACCGTATCCATTATCCAATAATCCAATTATAAGCCAAGTTATCCAAGTATACATGTGAATGCATGAACCTCCAATCAATCCAAGTGTTATATCTCCAATAAGGCAATAGACTGCCAAGCATGGCCCAATAATTGATTACGAAGATTAATTGGAATTAATTTAATTTTTATAATCATCTCTGTATATCCTATAAACTTTTCTCAGAATAATGTCATCATATAAATTTTTTAACCCAACACTACTTCTCAAATCGACAAATTTTTCTCAGATTTTCGTCATTGAAAAATTATTTCCATAGCCTCAAGGCTAAAACCAACATTGAAAAAAAATCGAAGAATAAGAAGTGGCAGCACCTGCAGAGAAAAAGAAGAAGAAGCGACATCAGCCATAGAGGAGGAGAACTAAGGAGAAGAAGAAGAAGCGGCTGCAGCCGCAGAGAAGAAGACAAAGAAGAAGAGAGGATGAGGAGAAGAAGATCGAAGAAGAAGAAGATTGTAAAAGAAAAACACTAATGAAAAATTTCCCAAAAAGCAAAAATAATAAAAAAATGAAGAATTAAGCCTGAAATCATTAAAACTTACTTTTTACTTTATTTTACCTTTAATTAGGTCAGACATCGAAGAATCAAAAGATCGAAACACAAAAACCCTAGATTGAGGTCGGACGAACTCGTACAACGAAGAGAGAGAGAGAGAGAGAGAGAGAGAGAGAGAGAGAGAGAGAGAGAGAGAGAGAGAGAGAGAGAGAGAGAGAGAGAGAGAGAGAGAGAGAGAGAGAGAGACTGTGAAGTGCAAAGAGAGATGCTAGTTTCTCATTGATATTAAATCATACTGCGAAGTGCATAGAGAGATGCTAGTTTCTCATTGATATTAAATCAAACGGGTTTGGATCGCTACTGCGAAGTGCAAAGAGAGATGAGAGTTTCTCGTTGATATTAAATCAAATGGGTTTGGATAGAATCGATCCAAATCCGTTTAAAAAAATTCAAGTAATGTCCTTTATCTGCCATTATTGGCCACCCGATATATCGGAATTATCGGCCGATAAATTTGGATATCGGGGTTTTTTGTCAAATATCGCATTTGGGAGTTGATACCGATTTTTCGACCGATAAATCGACCGTATCGACCGATATTTAAATCCATGGTCAGCACATGGTGGCATTTATAAATCTCTACTTATTAACTTGGCTATATTTCACAAAACTACCCTGAACATTCATATAATTTTCAAAAAACTATAATGAACTTTATAAATTAATGAAAACTACTTCTAATTAGGTTAACTATCGGTGTTAACTGTTTCCCAATTAGGTCAACTATCGGTGTTAACAGTATTTGTAAGTTAACTTTTTTGCCATCTTAAGTACAAGACTGATATGTGGGCCCAGATATAATTACATTTTGAAAAAAAATTAAAAAATCAAAATAAAAAATAAAAAAATCAAAAATAAAAATAAAAATAGTAAAAAAACCAAAAGAGAGAAATGTGGGGTACCATAAAAACAAAAGAAAATAAAAGAAAAAAAATAGATATATCTTCTTTATCCCCGCTCGTCATCTAAATCTGCCTTTTTCAGTTCTTTCTCATTTGTTATGCTAAGCTTTGTAAAAACATGAAGGAACCCAAGGTAAAATATAAAATTCACATCAAGAATTTACCTAGGACCATCAAATTTCAATTCATTTATTCATCCAAAAGAATGAAGGGGAAAACACCAAGTCTTTGCTCACAAAAATAACCAGCAAAATCCCCAAAAAAAGAACATAGATGAGAAAATAAAAAACGTTTCCATTTCCAAAAGCTAGGGGCAAGCATCGGTTCGATTGGTTTGGTTTTGTACTTTAAACCAAAAACTGAACCGAGTTATGCAAGGACCAAACATACCAAACCGAATCCACCTGAGACCAAACTGTAGCTCTATTGAATTTTGGTCCAGTTCTGTCAGTCCAGTGAGGCTTCCAGTTTCCTTTCTAATAATTTAAAAAAAAACCCAAAAGGGGGCAATATTCTAAAGCAAAAAAATCATCAATTTATTTAAGAAAAAAGAATAATCAACCCACCAAATCAAAAAACTGCTTGCTACTGCATTCTATTTAACTCGACAAATCATACTAACTCCAACAATACATAAAAGAGTTGATTAGAAAGCAACAGTAATCACATCCGTAGCAACATAGACACGGGTACGGGTGCGGGTACTGTACAGATATAGACATGGGGCACAACTACTTTGTAAAATATTGGTTGCTGGTACATGGCTATATTAAATATTCTAATATATTATTTACACGCGCGCACACACACAAAATAAATGAAAAAAAATAAACTAAAAGGTGATATTAAACAATATAATTTGTAAATACATAATTTAGATAAGTTCTAGACAATATGGACATGGACATGTGATATAAACACATTGAAGCATAACGATGAATATGTGATATGTATGCGTCACATATAAGCAAGAACAACAATTTCTTAAAATGCAGGTTACATGGACATGATGCCAAGATGCTAAATCATATAAAGATATGAGAGCGAGTGTGTATGCATATATTCACATGCCTATGCACCTACAGTATTCAGACATTTCCGATTGTATAATAGATGTAATGATGCCAGCATATTACACATTTTCATAATCTTAGCAATTGATTAGTCCTTGGCTTTCCAACTTCCTATTTAGTAGCTCATGTATCTTGATATTTCTATCAAAATATACTTAAAATCATCATAGTTCTTAACATTTTTACAATATTTTTTCTTAGATATAGTCATTCATATATAAATATAACTAAAAATATTTCAACAAGTGTTTTATACTAGAAAATATATCATATAATTAACATGTTTGAAAATTATCGGACATGTGTTCGATTGTCCGAGGAGTGTTCAAGAAAGTGTGTTAATGTCCGCTACGGGTGTCGGTGTGTCCAATACGAGTATAGCCTCATGATAAAAATAATCATGCTACATAGATAACATCCAATCCAAAATCAAGACTTTAGTGCCGACAAATTCTATCAGACCACTAAAAACTCAAGTTTTTATCAAAAAGATAGCAATAAATTACAAAAACTAACTAAAAGTTTTTATTTTGTAATTGCAAGAATGAAAACTAAAAAAAAATCTAACCTTTTGTTATGAAAAAATGCAGTTCTAGTAGGAGATTGAGATCTTGAAATCTCTATCAATTTGGGTATTGCAGATCTATGCCATTATGAAGGCGACCTTGAGTATTCTCTTGGATTATTGGCAGAGAGATATCATTAGACTATTGCAGTCTACTTTAGGATCTTATGGGGACAATATAGGCCCACCAAAGTCCCTTAGATTGAGATCGAAATAGATATTGGGGAAAGAGATAGGCATGGAAAAAGATAAGCAGAAAAAATACATTCCATTTATGTTAGGCTGAAAGGGAGAGTGTGTTGAGACAAGGGATATGGGAAAGGAGATGAGATGAGGAATGGTTAGCTTATGGTTTATTATCTATATAAGATTTGTATATATCTATATTACATTTGATGATTGTTTTTGAATTCTAGAGCTGACTAGGACAAACTGATTAGGACAAAAGGGTAGATAGAAGAACGGCTGAGATTTAATCTTGAGGAATGAATGGTTGAGATGTGATTTTGTGGAAAGTTTTGGAGGGAAAAACATTTTAGGGGAAATGAAAGTTTCTGTGGAAATAAAATTTTTGGGGAATGGAAGTTTCATGGGAATAGCAGAGTGCACACAATTAATGCATTTGGGAAAAATATTTAACTTGTACTTAATGATGCAGATCGAATGCTGCTGTAGATCGAATGATCTCTCCCTCAACGTGGGGCATACCGTCTCTTGGACGTATGTGGCAACAAGATGAGAATATTTTCCCGTGTCGAAGGCGCCTGCACAATTTATTTACGCTAATTTGTTGTTCCGCACCGAAGGCGCCTGCACCAAATTTGTTGTTCTACGCTAAATTTATTGTCCCGCGCCGAAGGCGTTCGTGCCGCTGAATATTTTTACGCTAATTTGTTGTTCAGCACAATTTTAACTGTGGAAATAATTTTTTGGGCAATAAAGATTTCGCGGGGAAAATCTTAAATGAATCTTGCCCGCGGGCACGGGTTATGACTAGTCTATTTATTAAAATACAAATGTTTTTGAATTCTAGGGCTGACTAGGACAAGATAAAGAGTGGTTAGGATTTGTTCTTGAAGAATGGAAGGTTAAGATGAGTTTTGAGAAAGTTTTAGGGGGAATCAATTTGGTTGAAAAGCTCAAAATTTTGAAATTTTTATGGAAAAATGCAGCTCACTTTTTGGAGAGTAATTATTCCAACTTTTTCGTAACTCTAACCATGTCCCGAAAGCTCACTTTTTCGTGTTTCACGTGGCAATCTCCATTCATTTGCCCATTTGACCATGCAATTATTTAAATGGGGTTCAATTAATTTTGAGTGTCGTAGCTACGTAATCCAATTGTGAAGATTAGAGATGCACAATAGTTGAGGTAGCCCCTCTAGCAACGTTACCCAGGGTTGCTTTAATAAGCATCCATCTTCTTAAATAAGTAGAGATTTTGTGTTAATTGTCTAAGGTAAGGTCCCAGTGAGGTAGCCAATAAGTCCAGTTAAACTAACCTTGAAGGGGAGAATGGAATCCTTGGTTTGACTCACATGGGTTTAGTGATATCTTGCTATGGATTTTTCCACAAATATAACGAAGGTTCGGTGCCCGTGCCGAAGACGACTGCTAAATATTTTAACGCTAATTTGTTTTTCAGCGTCGAATTTGTTGTTCTACGCTAATTTGTTGTTTCGCGCCGAATTTGTTGTTCTACGCTAATTTGTTGTTCCACGCCGAAGGCGCCCGGCCGAATTTGTTGTTCCGCGCCGAAGGCGTCCAGTCGTATTTGTTGTTCCGCGCCGAAGGCGTCCGGCCGAATTTGTTGTTCCGCGCCGAAGACGCCCGGGCCGAATTTGTTGTTCCGCGTCAAAGGCGCATGCGCCGAATTTGTTATTCCGTGTCGAAGTCACCCACGCCAAAGGCGTCCGTGCCGCTAAATATTTTTACGCTAATTTGTTATTCTTTTAAATTTTGGATGTGAAAATAATTTTTTGGGAACAAAGGTTTTACGGGGGGAAAATCTTAAATGAACCATGCCCAAGGACACGTGTTATGACTATTGATATTATATATGAGCGTAATTTAAAAGGTAGCTAGCTAAGGAGGAAATTTTCTACTTGTCTAGCGTCAAAAACATCACCCTATATTTATGTCAACGATCAGATCTATTCATTTTGATTATATATTTTAAAACCTTAAACCGTCATTTTTTAAATAAACACAAGGTATTACTCATTCATTTAGCCATTGCAAAAAGTTTTGTTAATGCGAAACCGTTAAATTTATGACGAGTGGATGAATGAGCAAAATCCTTTAAGTTCACTTGAAAATTGATGGTTTGAGATTCTGGAACATGAAGATCAAAATGAACGGATCAGATCATCGGAAAAAAATAAGGGATGTGATTTTGACCCGAGCCAATTTCCTCTTTGGCTAGATGATGCACATGCACACACACACACTAGTCATAACCCGTGCCCGCGGGCACGGTTCATTTAATGATTTCCCCCCGCAAAATATTTGTTCCCCAAAAAATTATTTCTAAACCAAAATATAAAAGAACAATAAATTAGCGTAAAAATATTTAGCGGCACAGGCGCCTTCGGTGCGGACGCGGTTCATTTAAGATTTTTTCTCGCGAAATCTTTGTTCCCCAAAAAATTATTTGCACAGCGAAAATTACGCGGAACAACAAATTAGCGTAAAAAATATTTAGCGACACGGACGCCTTCGACGTGGAACAACAAATTCGGCGTGGGCGCCTTTGGCGAGGAACAACAAATTAGTGTAAAAAAATTTAGCGGATGCCTACATCGAGGAGACGATGTGCCCGTGTTGAGGGAGAGATCATTCAATGGTTACAGTTTTTTCCCAAATGCATTAATTGCGTGCACTCTGCTATTCTCCAGAAACGTTCATTCCCCATAAATTTTCATTTCCCCAGAAACTTTCATTTCTCCAGAAATGTTTTTCCCTCCAAAACTTTCCACAAAATCTCAGCTCAACTATTCATTCCTCAAGATTAAATCTCAGCCGTTCTTCTATCAACCCTTTTGTCATAGTCAGCTTATCCTAGTCAGCCCTAGGATTTAAAAACAGTTGTCAATTGTATATATATATATATATATATATATATATATATATGGACATGTTATTTTGAGAACTTTTGCCCGTGAGAACTCCGTGAGAACTTTTTCGCTTTGATTTTTTTCATAGATCCAAACCGTTGAATGTGTTCTAAACATGTTAATACACGTCCATGACAAAAATCAAGAAAATCCCTCCCTATTTGTCCCTTGATTGGATCGGTACAAAATGTACTATTGTTTTCAACCCGTTAAATTTGTAACGGCTTGATCGAGGGTCAAATCACCCGAGAATTCACCTATTATTTTTTTGTGGTATATATATGTATGAATTAAACCGTGGAAAAAAAATTATATATGGGTAATCTAATTTGCCTCCTTAGATGCAATTTAATGAGGTGCCCCTATTTTCCCACATTTCTCACATTTTTTTTGGAATTTTTCCATAGGATTGTTGTTCACCTCATGGATGATCACCATACCAAATTTCAAGGGATTCGAATCCTTTTTGAGCCCTTTGCAACTTCATGGGACTTTCAGCACGTTTTCAGACCGTTGAAGTTGTAAGGAGTAAATGTGAGCTCAAAAAGTATTGGAATCCCTTAAAATTTGGTATGTTGATCATCCATGAGGTGAACAACAATGCCATGAAAAAAATTCCAAATACAATGTGGAAAATGGGGGAAAATCGGGGCGCCTAATGACTTATTTCGACTGAATTCGACCGAAGCGACGTCGTTCGGTTCTAAATTTTGGTCCCATCAATTTTCCAAGTTTCTAGCAGGAGCTAGGATGATGATCTACATAGGAAAACTCCTTAAATGGTATCCCTGAAGTGGTATTTTTTGTTATCAATCCTGCAATCTGGATGGTTCTAAAAATAGAACTTTTCCAACATTGGAACTTTGATCTCATACCCCATTGCTCCAATTCTCTGTATTAATCCATACCAAGTATGATTTCATCTGCGTTGTCGACACCATGTCCCGACACCCTGTAGGCCATGGCACGTGCTGTTGCCCAATCTTCCCATTTCGTTGGCCCTATGGCCCCCTCTCCTTCTAAACCCATGAGCCGTGGGCTTGGAAAAATTTACTTTCCATAACTGCATTTCACAGATCTGTCTTCACCTGTTACTCCTATGGTCATGCATCACGCCTGTCACTTCTCCGGCTACCTGTCGGGTGCGTATAAACGCACTGATGTGTGTTTGGGGAGAAAAAAGGAAAAAAAAAAGAAATTATGGAAAAACTAATGAAAGGCATGTTCTGGGTAAAGGATTTTTTTACTTTTTACTTTTTTGGAATGGTAGTTCTGTCAATATTAAGCACATGATTATCACATGATAAATTTTTAATAGTAAACTAATATTGGTTAGTTATGTGGGAAAATTTTGGGATGGGTTTTTTGCAATTTACAAAGTTCCAATTTTCTGTGAATCATATCAAAGTTTAGGGTACTTTTTTGAAATATAGCGTATAAACTTCATAGCGTTGTCTATCAAAATGTTTGGAAACAAAATTTATTTAATCAATGCTTTGTATGCTGACTTTTTGGCAGATTTTGACTTATATATTGATTTTTCTGATAACCATCTATTAGTTTCGTTTGTTTGGTAGCTACTTCTGACTGTTTTCTGTATTTGATTGAACTAGGTAAAAGCTTTGGAAGCTGCCTCTGAAATGGAATCCAAAACCAGAAAACAACTTCAAGAAATCTTGATAACATTCAAGATGCAGCACAAAGAGCTTCTAAGTGAGAAAGAAGAAGCCTTGAGAGAGCTACAAAATGCTAAAACTTCCATTGCTCTCCTTGATGACCATGCCAAAGAATTGACATGTCGTCGTGAGGAGGCAGCTAGAGACCTGGAGCTCATCCAATCATCTATAGGGACTCTTCTTCTGGAGAGACAGAAAACTCAAGAACAGAGGAATAAGCCTATTCACTTGTCTGTAAGATGGAGATGTAGTGGTTATAGCAGATCTCCAAATTGCAACAAGTTGCTTGGCTTTGCCAGTTCAGTCACTTTGACAGAATTTTCTGCCGTGGAACTGCAAACTGCTACCTGTGATTTCTCCGAGAGTTTCAATCTAGGGCAGGTAGGTGATGAATGTGTGTATAAGGGAGAGATTCTAAATAGAACCGTGGTGATAAAAAAGCTGCATCTGCATAATGTTCACGGACAGAAGGAATTTCAGCAAGAGGTAAGCGCCCCATCCTCTTAAAATAATGATGTTAGAAAACTATTAGATTGCTAATGGCTGCCCTTTAAATGTTTCTCTAGGTACCACACACTTAGTCATAGGGTGATTTACGTGGTGATTGCTTGACTATTATAAATAAAAAGGAAAAAAAGAAATGTAATTTAATGGCTTGTTTCTCATACATTTATTGGGATCAATTGATAACGAAAATTGTAAAAATAAATGTTGGGTCTACATTGTTCTTGCACGTTATTATTCTTGGGTTTACAGATAGACGAATAACGTCAAATACAAGATGTGTTCGTAGCAGAATATTTTATAAGATCTGTCACCAACTTAACAAACACAGTAAGATTTTGAAGAAATCATAAAAAACACAAAATAAACTACCACACAAACGTGTCATGCAGTTTATTTTGTTTATACTAGATGGTTTATACTGGTTCGGCCTAGATCAATGCCTATGTTCAGTCTTCCGTTGTCACGGTTTTTACTAGATCAGAAATGTATCACCGGAGTTTACACCGACTACCAAGGTCTCCTCCAACAACGAGCGAACCCTCTTGACAATGTATATCTAGTACTCTAGCAATTATAAGGTCTCATGCACACTCAACAATGGAGAAATCTGATAGATCTGGCCTAGTAGGGGCCTATTTTGGGTATTTTTGTGATATTTTATTATTGTATGGGCTTTTGGGTAATCGGGCAATGAGTTAGATTATTATAAATAGGGGGAGGCTGGCCGGCCCTAGGTGTATGGAATTTGAGAGTGATTTTGATAAATTGAGGAGAAGGTTCCTCGTTCTACGGGAGGGTGCGGACGTCTCCTACAATAGGTGTTTTGGAAGGACGATTACACAAACAATTGGAATCATCTATCTTTACTATTTTCAATTTAATACTAATAAATTTTAGATCTGGTTCCTATCATTTTGGTATCAGAGTAGTTTAATGTTGATGGATGAGTTGAGATCCTTAATAAAGGAAATCCAGGATTCGACGAAGGAAGTGCAACAGTTGATGAAGGAAGTGCAGAAGTCGATGAAGCCAATCTACGAGTATCTCGAGAACTATCGTCGCCGTCAACACGAGGAGAAGGCCGCCATCCCAGATATGAAAACCACGTGTCCAAATCCAACAGATCTGGAAGAGGAGGCCAGCGACGCAGATTTGAGTACAAAGGTGGCGCCTTCAAAAAAAGAAGAAAAAAAATCAATGAAACAACTATTTCAAGAGTTGAGGGAAGTTTTTGAGGAAGAAGAAGCCGAGGAAGCGGAGGAGGAGGCACGAAAAGCTGTTGAACTTTCAGATCTGAAGAAGGCGGAAGAAAATGACGCAGATCTAAAGCCTACGGTCGATGGCGACTCAGATCCGACGTCGACGGGGGACGAGATTTGGCCCCGACGAGCCCCCAGCTATGCAGTTAAGTCGGTGAGTCGGCAACGAGTCAGCCAAGTACCGACTTGTGACTAGTCGAACGAGTCGGTGACTAGTCGACGACTAGTCGCACCCAGATGTTAAGATATTTTATTTCTTGTATCAGATGTTGCTTCTTTTTTATGTTTGTACCGGGCATATAATTTTCTAGCTCAGATAAATTCTTTGAAAATTCAATATTTTTTAATTTTTTACCTGCATATTATTGTAGATACTGTCATGTTAAAGTTCAATCAGTATACACCTGGTTCGTGATGGAGGTGAACAACCATCAGTCGGAAGGATCATATGGAAGTAGTCAATGAGACAGTTGGATTATATGGCGGAATCAGGAAACTATACGCCAATGATGAGATCTCTACATGGAAACTCTACATGGAAATGGATGTGGTCAGTCGCAGTTTTAGAGTGAACATTTTCTAGAGTTCATTATTGATGGTCATCTGCTGAAAATCTCTTGGCGGGGAGAGTTTCAAGGCCTTCTTGGCTTCCTCTTGGAATTCAACTCAATCCACTGTGAATGTTTTGATTACCACAAAGTTATAACGGGAGACACAATTTTCTCTATTGTATTTTGATTGTAGAAGTATGCTGACCAAGTCAGACCAAGTTGGTCAAAAGTCGGACCAAATCGGTCAAAAAACCGGACTAAGTCGACGTCTAGTCGGTGTCCGACTCACCTCCCAAGTTTTGAAAATTTTCAAGTCGGTCCTCCACCGACTCTTGACTAGTCGGTGACTAGTCGATGCCTCGATAGCATATGCCCCCAAATGGTCGCCGCGACCTAGCGAGCCCACAGAAGACCACGACGAGCACCCAGGAAGGCACCGCAGCCACGACGACCCTCGGAGGGCCTCGCCGGCCTGGGCGAGCCCCCTGGCGGCTCGTGCTGGACGAAACCCCGACGACCAACCATGCAGGGTTTCGAGCGACGCCGACGACACCTCCGACGATATCTCGCCCACCCACCGCTACCAACGAGTCAACAGCTGTGCCCACCGCGACGAAGCAAATGGACCAAGGTTCGTCGGTAACCGTCGGTGAAATCGTCGAAAAACACGGTGGTGTCGGTGAGCCGCCGTCACTACATGGGCAGCTCGATCCAGCCACCCCGGCAGCCGAGCCGAGAGGGGAAGCTGGCTCAGCCGAGCCGTCGGCATGAACCGGCTCAACCGAGCCTGCGGCTTAAGCCGGCTCAGCTGATGAACAGGGCGGCTTCAACTTTTTGTAGTATTTTTGAGCGAATTTCTGCTTTTTTCTGGGTAGGTTCCGTATTTTGATGATTCTAGGCCCGTTTGGAGTCTAAATTCAGAACGGAAGGAACCCAGGCGTAGAAGACTCAGCTGCAGACACTCTCCCACTCCTGCAGTAACATTTCAAGGAGGACGAAGCTTATGGGTGGCATTTTGATCAAGGAGGAGGCGAAGAGACGTGCTCCAACACTTGGAAAAGCGCACTCGTGGATTTCATGCACCATCTTGAGGACAAGGTGGTTTTTCGGGGGCGGAGTAATGATATATCCGGCCTAGTAGGGGCCTATTTTGGGTATTTTTGTTATATTTTATTATTGTATGGGCTTTTGGGTAATTGGGCAATGAGTTAGATTATTATAAATAGGGGAGGCCGGTAAACCCTAGGTGTGTGGAATTTGAGAGTGATTTTGATAAATTGAGGGGAAGGTTTCTCGTTCTACAGGAGGGTGTGGACGGCCCCTACAATCGGCGCCTTGGGAGGGCGATTACCCCTACAATTGTAATCATCTATCTTTATTATTTTCCGTTTAATACTAATAAATTTCAGATCTGGTTCAGTTCCTATCAAAATCTTACCAGAAACCCTAGAACAAGGACTACCTCCTCTTCCAAAGCTCATATCCGTCCTTTTTTCTTTCCCAACGGAAAAAACTTCAATGTATGTCTGCACGTGTTGCTTAAGAATCAATAATTAGGGTTATAAGAGCAATATTAAGTTGTGGCTGTTCGATTTGATTAACTATCAATCAACGGCCTATATTAAATTCTGCACCAGCTGTAACTTGTGCCATCAGGTGTCTGACCCAGTGAAGTCGGACACCTGAGCCAGACGACTAGCTCAGATTGTAGAATTTTCAAGAGTTGTGGGAAATTACATCATATGTCACCCAGTCAGGTGCCTGGTTATATAGAGTCAGTCACCTGATGTGTCTGTTTTTTTTGATATATAGCTTGGAGCAGCCAGAATTAAGCGCCTAATCCTATGTTATCAGGCGCTTGATGACATCAGAAAATTCAGGGAGACTTTGTAGTATAAATTTCAACACTCTATCCCGTTTCAAACTTCCTTCATCACACACGCAACTCTTCAACTATGACCATGACACCTTCAAACTCTCCACAATGGCTCTAACCAAATTCCAAACATCTCTACCCAGATCTACAATCTCTGAAACACAAATGAAGACGTGAATCAGTTAAATCACTCACCAAGTATAGATTAAGTTGACGCAATGCCTAAGCTTGACTACTACAACCGTCTTCGTAAGCATATCTACATGATTGTGATCCGTCGAGACCTTCTCTAGTGCTATGACCTTCTTCTCTTCAGTACACTACAATAGTGCCCAACGTAAACAAGTATCTAGTCGTCGTTCCCCTTCTGTCTCTGTCACACACATAATCTGAATCACAGAATCCGGATATAACCAACCCATCATCCTTGTCATAACACAATCTAATGCTAGCTGTTCATTTCAAGTAACTTAGTATCCACTTCACAGCTTACTAGTGTTTCTTACCAGGATTCACCATATACCTTCTATGACTCCAACTGCCTGTGCCAAGTTCGGACGTGTGCAAACCATCGCGTACATTAGACTTTCTACGACACTTGCATAAGAAACTTTAGACATGTAGCTTGTCTTCTCGTTGGTGCTCGGTGACTGTTTCACAAAAATTTGGAAGTGTGTCCCTGGTGGTGTGGTGACAAGCTTCGCCTTCTCCATTCAGTATTATATTAGGACCTTCTTGATGTAGCCCTCTTGGCTTAATCTCAACCCCCATCCCTTTTTGTCTCTGCTGATCTCAATTCTAAGGATTTTCTTCGTAGGTTCCAAATCCTTCATGTCATTCTTCTTTGCAAGTCTCCTCTTAAGCTTATTGATTTCCACCACATTACGTGACACGATCAGCATATCGTCCACTTACAAGAGCAAGTAGTTACTCGATTCATCATCAAATATCCGAACATAAACACACTGATCCTTAATACTTCTCTCGAACCTAATACTCAGCATGAAGAAATCAAACCTCTTATACATTTGCCTTAGACTTTGTTTCAAACCATATAGAGATTTCTTCAAATTGCATACTATTTGATCTTTTCCCTCCATCACGAATCCCTCGGGTTGGCGCATGCAAATTTCTTCCTGAAGTTCTCTGTGCAAGAAAGCTATCGTCACATCTAGCTGTTCCAGCTTTAAGTCCTGAGTTGCCACCATAGCCAACAACTCACGTTTCGACGTGTATCTCACCATAGGCGAAAAGATCACATTATAGTACTCTCCTTTCCTCTGTGCAAATCCTTTGGCCACTAGCCGAGTTTTATATCTCACATCGCCGCCGTCGCCTTCCTTGACTTTGTACATCCACTTGCATCCAATATCATTCCGATCCTTAGGCTACTCTACCAGTTTTTAGGTGCCATTCTTGTACAAAGACTCTATCTCTTCTTCTATTGCAAGCCGCTACTTTACAACTGCGCTCGATGTCTGGGCTTCTTCAAAGTCAACGGCTCTTCGTGCTCAATGTTTATGCTTACGCTTGCACATCTTCAACTGTAAACATCGAAGCATAGTATTTACATTCTCCAAGTCTCTCTGGTGCTCTCCTAGTCCTCGTTGACTACCGCACCTCCACCTGACCTTAGGTAAAAACCTCACTTTGAGTCTGAACCTGATCTGTATGTATAATCTGATTCATTGCAGTAATCGGATTCTGATCCGTCTTAGCCTCTCGTCTCATATCATCATGGAAGAATATCTCGACCTTAGCGTCGGGCTTCTCAGACCTATGTTTAACATTTGACTGAGTCATTTTCGGCCCGACCATCGACAACTCATCATATGTGACATGTCTGCTGATGAACGTCTTCTTGGTCTCAGGATCTAGCAACCTGTTACCCTTCACTCCTTCAGGGTATTCCAGCAATATGGCCTTCTTCGCACTCGAATCTAGCTTGTCCTCCTTTTGCAAAGCATATGCAGGACATCCATATACCCGCAAGTAGGAGTAATCACCATTCTTTCCCTTTCACTCCTCCGAAATCTTGAAGTAGATCACCGAAGATTGTAGTCTACTCACGAGATGCACGCGGTAGCAGTGTTTTGAAAGGCGGCAAAGGCGTACGCCTCAAGGCGCGCCTCAGGGCGAGGCTCACCTCCAGCGCCTTAAGGCGCGAGGGAAGAGGCTTTCACTTGTCAAAGGCGTCCAAAGGCTTACGCCTCAGGTCGAAGGCGCTCAAAGGCGTGCGCCTCAGTTCGGAGGCGCAGCAAATGCGTTAGGGTTTTCACGCCTTCAAAAAGGTGATTTTTTGCAAATTTTTTATTTCCCAGGTATAAAAGCTAAAAGAGAGAGAGAGAGAGAGAAACGATTCGCCGCCGCTTTGATTTGTCACCCCAGGTGCGTAAACCCCCCCGCCCCTTCTTTCTCTTTTTTTCTTCCTTCTTCGTTCCTTCTTTTTTCTCTTCTTCGTTCCTTCTTTTTTCTCTTCTTCATTCCTTCTTTTTTTCTTCTTTGTAGCCTAGGATGATGTTAGTAGCCTAGGAAGTTTTGGGGAGAGAGATGGCTTAAATGAAGATTCTGCATTTGATGATGTGGAAGAGTAGATTTTGAGTCTAATTTTGCAACTCAAATATTCTGATCTTTTTTAGATGTTTTATATTTGTCATTGGAGTGTTATTTTAATATGTTGATACTTTAATGATGGTTTGGAACTTAAATCCATGTTTTTACATCTATATTTCAGAATTATGTCGTTATAATTGTTATGTCTCACAACACGCTGAAGGCTTACGCCTCGCGTCACGGGTCGAAAATACGCCTCCCTTCACGCCTTCGCGTTTTAAAACTTTGCACGGTAGTCACATCTTCACCTCAATATTCCTTCGAGAGTCTAACTGTTAGCCTTAAGTGACGACACTTCTCTATTAACATTCGGTTCAACATTTCTGCAACACCATTCGATTGTGGATCACTAGGGGTAGGTTAGTGCATCAAAATACCATGTAATCTATAGAAATCTTTGAATACTCTTGATGTATACTCCTCACTGTTATCTGATCACAACACCTTAATGGCTCTTCTAGACTGCTTCTCAACAAAAGTTTCCAAGCATTCAACTTCTCGAAGACTTGATCCTTTGACTTCATCAAGTAGATCTATACTTTCTTCGAGTAGTCATTGATGAAGGACACGAAATATTTCGCTCTCCGGACGGTAGATACAGATGTTAGCCCTCCAAACGTCTGAATGCACGTAATCAAGCGGCCCATTGTTGCTGTGGTCTGCAGTCCCAAACTGTCTCTTTATTAGTTTGCCTTCAACACACTTCTCGCAAAACTCTAATCTTTCATGTTTGACTTGAATCGGCTTCCTCCTACGAAGCACATCAAGAGACTTCCCACTTTGATGTCTAAGGCCAAGATGCCATAACTTGGTTGACTCTTCACCACTCGAGCCTTGAGAGATACTAACTTCACCCTCCATGGTGTGTCCTGTAGCGCAATTAAATTCTGTACATTCTTCCTTTCATCATGATCAGAGACACATTTGACACTTTTAGCAAGTCACCTTCAATGACCGTCTTGCATCCCAATTCAGCTAGAGCACTAATGGAAATCAGACTTTTCTCCAAGTTTGGCACATGACGAACATCTGTTAACGTTCTGATAACTTCATCATGTATCTTGATTCTCACCTCTCCAACTCCTATCGTTCTACAATCCATGTTCCCCATCAGCATGTTTCTGGCTTCTCTAGAACAATATGAACTAAACCAGCTTCTATGCGGCGTCATATGGAAGGAGCATCCCTAATCCAAGAGCCATAAGTTCTCATGATCTCCAGATGTAGTCGCCATCAGAATCTCTCTGGCATCGCTATTATTGCTACTAATTCTTACAGAAGTAGAACCCGAATCATCTTCCTTTCCCTTTCATTTTCTCTTCAAATTGGGGCAATCTCTTCTCTAGTGTCCAGTCTCTTTGCACAAATGCCATTTGTCTCTGTGGCCACGTGACTTTGATCTCGACCGACCTTTGTTCTTTCTTGAACCATGGCCGTTCTTAGAATCCCAACGTCCTTTGATAAATAGAGCATCTCATTGATTACCATTATCCCGACCAGTTACCTTCATACGGAGAACTTCAGAATGTATCGCGGACTCAACTGCCTCCAAGGATAGTGTGTTCCACTCATATACCATGGACCGGACTAATGGGTTGTAGTCATTGTTAGAAAACACAACAGTATCATCGTCAATTTTTCATCCTCGATGTTCATCCCATATTTCGCAAATCTGCCACAATCTTCGTGAACACATCAAGTGATCCTTGACTTGAATGCCCTCCCTTATTTTCAATACATACATCTGTTGCATTAAGTACAACCGGCTCGTCAGCTTCTTCTTCACATATAGTGCCTCCAGCTTCTTCCAAAGCATGTATGCAGTCCCTTTCTCAAACACCTTCTTGAGTACTTTATCAAATAATGACAATTGTAGCGCACTCAATGCTTCTCTCTCTATCTCTGATTTCTGAGCTTCCGTGACATCCTTGTCAAGCTTGTTTTTGTCAGTAACAATCTGATAGCACCCATCTCTCATTAGGAACATCTTCATCTTCAGTCGCCACAGACAGAAGTCATTCCTTCCAGTGAACTTATCCATTTTGAACGATGTGGTAGATGACGACATCTTGACCTTCTGCTTTCTTCTCACCAATGCTCTGATACCACTTGGGTTGACAGACAGACAAATAATGCCAATCACAAGATGTGTTCGCAGCGAAATAATATATGATCTGCCTCCAACTTAACAAACAGTAAGATATCGAAGAAATCATAGAACACACAATACAATACCATAAACACATGTCATTACATAGAGAGACACACGGTTTATACTGGTTCGGCCAACATCAATACATACGTTCAATCTTCCGTTGTCACGGTTTCCACTAGATTATAGATGTATCACAATAGTTTACACCGACTACCAAGATCTCCTCCAACAATGAGTGAACCCTCTTGACAAGTATATCTAGCACTCTAGTAATTACAAGGTCTCATGCATACTCAACAATGGAGAAATCTAAGACTACCTCCTCTTCTAAAGCTCGTAGCTGTCTTTTTTCTCTCCCAACGCAAAAAACCTTAGCGTATGTCTACGTGTGTTGCTTAGGAATCAATAATTAGCGTTATAAGATCCATATTAAGTCGTGGCTGTTCGATTTGATTAAGTATCAAATCAACGGCTCAGATCAAATTCCCAACAGCTGCAACTTACGTCTTCAGGCGTCTAATCCAGTGAAGTCAGACGCTTGAGCCAGTCGACTGGCCCAGGCTGCAGAATTCCTGAGAGTTGTGGGAAATTACAGTCCTTCAGCCATCTGAAGACACCCAGTCAGGCGCCTAGCCATCTGAAGACACCCAGTCAGGCGCCTGATCATAGAGAGTTAGACGCCTGCCTGATGTGTTTATTTTCTGATACATAGCTTGAAGCGGCCAGATTCAGGCGCCTAATCTTATACTATCATGTGACTGATGACAGTAGAAAATTCAGGCGGGGTTTGAAGCATAAACTTGAACAATTATGACTGGCGATCATAATGCATGAGGTTTTAATTCTGAATATCCAGTTTCTATGGTATAATTGTAGCAAGGTTTTAGGTCTCGGTTTCGGTCTGGGTATCGTTCTTCTCAAAATTTAGGTTTCAGTATTAGTATCGCCGGTTTCGGCAGTTTCGGAAGCAAGTTTTGGTTTCATCCGTATCGCTAGTTTCGGCAGTTTCGTTTCGGGTATCGGTTTCGGTTTCGGAGATGCTTTAAATATGTATATACTATATACACACAGTGATGGTTTCAGAGGTTATTAAATCTAAACCTATCAAATACTATTAAATACTTAACAAACTAAAATATTAAATATATACTATCAAATACTAAATACTAAATAGATAAACTAAATTTGAGTTCTTAATCATATCAAATACCAAATAGCTAAAGTTTGGTACTTAAATACTAAATATTAGATAAATGAATATATCCTAAAGCATGCCTTGCGCACCCACCGTTTTACCTTGCGCACATACCACTTATTTACAACTTTGCCAAAAAAATCGTTGGGCGTTGCTTTGCGCATCCACCATTTTGCTTTGCGTACATACCACTTATTTACAGGGTTGCCACAGAATATCCGCTTAATATGCACACCAACTGTTTTACTTTACGCACATACCATTTATTTACAAGTTTGCCTTTTAAAGAACACATCATCTCCTGAAAGACGACTATGACCTCTTTCTCTCTCTCTTTGCTATCTCTCACTCTCACGCTAGATGGTCGAGGCGGGTTCGACGGGGCAGGAGGCAGGTTCGGTGACTCGGCGATGCAATGATGTGAGTTCAATTTTTTCATCATCTTCCTTTTGTCCCTTTTCTTCTTTTTTCAGCAATGTTTTCTTGGTTCTGCCTCTTCTTCGTCTACTTCTTCGTCATTTTTAAGCCGAAACTCTAAGGTTTTCTCCTCTCTTTTAACCGAGCTTTCTATGCAACCTATTGATTCACGAATTTTTTTTGGTTTTTTAGAGAATTTTTATTTAATACACATTCTTCTTCCTCCGGACCGGTACTGAACGGTATCGGTCAGTTTCGGCAGGCATCGGCTGAAACTGACCGATACCGTTCAGTATCGGCCAACACTGAAACTAACTATTGGTTTCGGTATCGTCAACTGTCGATAGCGATACGATACGGCCAATACCTAATGGTATCGGCCGATGCCTCAAACCCTGAATTGCAGGCTATTCCTAGAAAATTTGAAGTTTGAACTAGTTTGTATTTTCTTGGATATGTCGGTAATTTAAGATTGGGGAACTTAAGATTGTCCTTGTACTGTAGGATCACTATGTTTGCTGTTTGGGTGGTAAACCCCAGTTGTTTGAATTTTTTCTATAAAGAACAAGTTCTGTTGAGGGATTCACATGATCTTCCTTTTTGTCCTTCCTCCTCGACAATGCCATGCAGCCTTATTTTGGTTCTTTCTAATCAATTCCAATAATAACCATATCTACAGCCACATCACATTCTCCCTTTTTTTCCTACATGCTCTCCACCCCACAAGCCATTGCAACCGTGCACACCCAACTCTCCATAATACCCCTAAAGACATGAAACGTTGCTCATTGATATACACCCCTTTGGGCATATTTGTATCACCTTTACTGGCAGCAGATCAATCAATGGCTTTCTGTGACTGGTTTTGTCATATACGGATAACATAATTACTGGTTTATTTTGTCCCTTTGACTGCAAACTAGAAGTCAAAATTGAATTGTTATTCATTACTGTCTATTTTAATTTATATGTTTCTGATTTTAAAATTGAAGATGAGAAGCTCAATAGTGTTTTTGTCATTTATGTATGACATCAATTTCTTTATTTATGTTCTATGTATTCTGAAGAATTTGATATTTTAAATTTGGTAAAAAGGTTTGAGAGAATTAGACAAGCTCTCTCAACCTAGATATCTCGTTATTTATAGATACCCATATTACAATCTTTTATAAAACACCATACACACTTTACACAGAACACCTTATACCATGCATTTTAACACGCCCCTTCAAGCTGCCGTGTGTGTATCATACATGCCCAACTTGTTATAAATAAACTGAATATTTGTACCCCCTAGTGGTTTAGTAAACAAGTCTGCTAACTGATTTGCTGATGACATATGAAGAGTCTGCATAATCTTTTTTCTACGTCCTTTTCTCATATCAGATAACAATTAATCTCCATATGCTTCGTGTGCTGAAGAAAGATATGGTTCTTCGTAATATGAATGTCAGCATTATTATTATACTATAACTGTATTGGAATAGAAATTGTGAACTGAATTTTTGTCATGGGATCTTTGATCCATACCAACTCCATGTGACATTCGCTATAGCTTGAAATTCAGATTTTGCAAGATCGTGAAACCATTACTTATTTCTTGTTTTTTCATGTCACAAGATTTCCTCCAACAAATACACAAAATCCTGTAATATATTTTATGTCAATGTGTGATCCTATCCCGTCAGTATCAGAGAAAGCATCCACTCCACAATGATCATGATATGAATATATCAGTTTGTTGCTTGGTGTACTTTAGACATCACACTGTCCAGAGTACCCTCAAATGGTCTGTACGTGATGCTAAATGGACGGGCTAATTAAACTAACTGGATATGCATATCGAGCCGAGTTATCATGTTGTGAGCTTTCCTACAAGTTTCATGTATAGTTCGGGAGATCGAATGTTTCTTTCAGATTTGGCAACAACTTTAAGTTTAAATTCATAGTAGAATTGACAGGTCTACACCAAGATAGTATTGTCTTTGCAAAATTATCTTGTACATATTCCCTCTATGAGAACGATCTAGCTACCTTTATACCACGAAAGTTAAGCGGCAAGTCAAGATCATTGGCCTGAACATATCGCTGCAAGTGTGCATTTAGGGCTTTAATCCCTTTAACATCATCTCCGATTATTACTATGTTGTCGACATAGACAACTAGTAAGATATATCTCTTCTGTTGAACCCAAACGATTCTTCGTTGCTCTTTGCATACCAAACTCCTGAACCACAATAGCAAATATTTCAGACCATGCGTATGTTGACTGCTTCCGGTTATACAATGAGCGCTTTAGCCAATAAATTTTTTCAGACATAAGCAACAGACCTTGGTAGTTCCTTCATATAGACATCCTCATTAAGAACACCATTTACAAAGGTGTTTTTGATGTCTAGCTGATGTAACGATCAGTGATAGTGGTAGCAAATGATATAAGGAGACAAACTAAGGTTAGTGAACTAAGGTTAATTTTGTCACCAATGAGAATATATGCAAATAGTCAACACAATGGATATATGAATAGCCTTTTGCAACCAGTCTAACTTTCAATCTGATCAATGTTTTATCAGAAGCTTCCAGATAAATACCTATTTATACAATATTGCAAATTTGTCAGGAAAAGCGCCATTTTTCTCCAATACTTGCACTTCTTTCATTACCATTTACCAAGCTAGGCGGTAAAAGCT
Organism: Scilla litardierei; assembly: GCA_030789695.1. NCBI lineage: Eukaryota > Viridiplantae > Streptophyta > Magnoliopsida > Asparagales > Asparagaceae > Scilla > Scilla litardierei. The sequence goes on from CM061142.1 coordinate 554,347,573, forward strand.
TCAAATAAGGATTTAAGAAATGGGTAAGTATCAATAAAAGATAGAAGAGCACTCTATCCAGAAAGAGACGTGCAAAGGATGCAGATTTATGCAGTAGATGAGCAATGCAGTTATGTGTACTTTTAAGGAAAGTAATGAGTACATCAAATCTGGTAGAGTGTATGACTCATACATGAATGAAGATCGAGGGATATGTGAAGCATGGGGTAGTATGGTGGCTGATTTTAGCAGAGGAGCGGGAGTCTTAGGGCATCTGGTATATACTGGCAATTACATTTTTGAGCATGTTGTATATTGGTTTCTAATATATCTGAGATGTTATGTTTTACTGTTATCTTTTCTTAAGTGTCTAATAAGACAGAAAACCTTATTGAAGTCATCATTAGAAATACTTTTAGTATGTTTGTCGCAGAAATATGGCTGAGACTCAAATAATGTGACATCAATAAACATTATATACTATTCGGTTTCTGGATAAAAACATTTATATCCCTCTTGTGTGTGTAAATAACTAAGAAAAATCCATTTAACTGACCACGGATCAAGTTTGGACATGCTAGGCCTCAAATCATGTACAAAGTATGCAACCTAAAAATGCATGAGTAATGAGAAATAAAGGTCTATTAGTAAACGATAATGAATACTGAATCTTATTATTAAGTACCCATGATTTTATTTTGTTAATTAAGTGATATGCAGTGAGAATATCATTGGTCCCAAATTATTTAGAATATGATGAATTAACAGTGGTGCAACTTCAAGTAAATGTTTATTTTTTTCGTTCCCATACTACATTTTGTTGTTGTATATATGAGCATGATGACTGATGTGTACTACTAGATTGTGTCATAAATTCAATAAAAATGAAGTTGAAGTATTACGTATCATTATCATTACGTGAAATACACAAATAAACCAAACTAAGTTTTAATCTCAGTTATAAAACTCTAAAAGACTGAAAAGATTTCCGATCTATCATTTAACAAGTAAAGCTATGTAATATGAGAAAAATCAACAAATGTTATAAACTATCTAAAGCGAAGTTTCAATTGTATAAGTATGACACACTATACATCGGAGTGAACAAGCTCAAATAGTTTATTAGCTTTATTATTAACTCTAGAAGGAAAAGCTACATGACGATTGATGCAAGACGGAAGAAAAAATTGTGGTGTGGATTTGGGGAAGAACAAAATTAGGGATTTAAAAATTTTAAGGAAAATTTAGGGATTTGATAACATTCGGACCTCACAACCTGAAGATCTATCTATACTCACACAACTTGCACATGGAGATTTTTGGACCTTATTTTTGGAAAACCAATCCCATTCTCGCACTCCAATGCAAACGATTTAAAATACAAATAAAAAGTTTACACCAAATTTTATTCAATTTCTTCTGTACAATGAAAAATAAAACAAATTCAAAGCCTTTAAATAGGCTTATAAGATTCACATTCCTCTACAACAATCAACATGGGTCTAAAGAAAAATAAAGAAAAATAAAGAAAAAAGAAAAAAACTGAAAGGATTCGGGTTTTTATTAAAATTAGAATAAACATAACTTAAAAACTAATGACTCAATGAGTAATCTAAAAAGCCATTCTGATATAGATTTGATCTTACATCATTTTTCCTAGCTTTAAAAATTCATCACTTGGTAAATGGTGATAACAATATAGCCAGAAAAAAATAATAAGCCTTTATAGTTAGGAAAAATGCATCCACGAACCTTGGAGTTTAACAATATGTAAATTTACAAATGAATATGTTCTGTGAAATATTTTTAAATCACGAAAGATATGGAGGTATATAAAACATGCTTGTTGGTATGATGTGATGTGGAGGATCGTGGATCATGAAGTCGATGTGCTCAACTAGCTCAAATGGGACCTTCAAGCTATTTTCTACTATAGTATCATCGTGCAACTCTAGCTCTAGTTCGGGCTTAGTTACACGTTCGGACTCAAGCTTAAGCATGGACTTGAGCACAAGCTTAGTATCAATCACATGTACAAATACAGAGTCATGTTTCGGTTTAGACATTAGCTCAAATTCTGAATTATGCTCAACCCAAAATTTCTGGATGTGAATTTAGCTTAGGCTCTACTTGTAGGATTTGCTCTTATGTTTTCGTGAACAAATCAAAATATATATTTGAAAATTCCTTCAAATTTTCGATCGTTTCATTTCAAGATTGATAACAATGGAGATGACTGACATTACTGTCGAAGCTACGTCTCTAACCTATACCAATTATAACAAAGCTTCAATCTATATCAAAAGAGAGTCTCTCTTTGCAAAATGTATTTAGCACATCAAACTTATCCTCATTGGTTATATCAAAGTAATAGGTAAAAAAATCTTCCAACGAGAACTCTCACTTTTTATGCTAGTTTTCATGTAACCTCTCAAAAACATGAAGGCACGATATATTCGAAGCTCGGTTTTCATAAATTTGTAGGCATCTAGATGAGAATATGTACTGTAAAAACCTATTAAAGTATACTAAAAGAACTGGAAATACCTCTAAGATAGGTAGTGACTAGAACTGTTTTATAATTGGCTTAAACAGATTAAAAATTAGGATTGAAATGACTTCAAAATCTTCAAAAATAGTGAACCATGCATAAAATGAATGGAAATTCTCATAAAATTCCCCGAAATTGCCAAGTCGTACAGTGCGGGTATTCTGACCAGCTCAATCAATGGCTGACCGGGTCAACAGCTCAATCGGTTGACTTTGGTCGAGTCAGCTTCATGGCTCGGGTCGGCTTCGCGGCTTGTGTTAGCTCGATATAAGTAGATGAATAGTATCAGCTTAGATCAGTTCACGTTAGCTTGGGCTCGAACTGATCCATCGTGTTGGCTCATAAGTAGCATGAGATCGGTTCAGTTGAGCAAGTTTGGTCGGCTCGGCTCGCTGTCGGGTTTGGTTTATGTTAGTTCTTGGGTTCAAGACCAACGTTGTTTTGATGATGATCAATACATTATCTTAGTGTGCTAATCAAGCTTATGTTTTAGTCTAAGTTTATCTTAATTATTATCTGTTGATGAGACAAAGCATAATGCTTGGAGGATATTGCAATGGTTATATTAAAGACCTTCAAGAGTGATGGTGTGCTCAAGCTTGGATGAAGTCATGAAGATCATCTAAAGCTAAAGCTTGGTGCATGATAATGGATAGACTCATAGAGGAGTAATGCTAAAGCTTGGAGCTTGATGAAGGAAAGCTCATCAAAAGGTGCCAAAGCTTGGAAGATGATGGGGAGCATCAAGATATCATGAGGTTGAAGACTTAGACTCTAGGAGATGCAATATGTTATCCATGTAATTTCAATTACTTGTATTTCTCTTTTTTTGAGTCTAGGATTATTGTAATGCCTTGATAGTTGGTCATACTCTCATTTATATGAATTTAACCATCTTAGTGAAGCTTAGGATTATCATAGAAACCATCACATTAGGTTCACATTGCCTTAAACTCTTACTGGAGTTTCTGGCTCTCCCACATTTGACTGATGAAGACACGACATGCGACTGGATGACCTCTAGGCGACTGGCCAACCTTCTACAGTCGACTGTCATGCACAGCTCAAAGTCAACATTTCTTGACTCTTTCTTGAGCTCTTGGAAACAGTTGATGGACGTTCAATTTACAGTCGCATGTCTTCCTTCAGGTGTCTGGAAATTTTCTACAGTCGTCTGTGTGCCAAAGTGCGCAACTTGCATTTTCTGGGTTTCATCCCACTTTGCAAGTCAGTCGACTGATGACAAGATTTCAGTCGCCTGTCAATTTACGGGCGCATGTGAAATGGTCATCTATCGACTGAAGACGCTAGTGCGAAAGTTGCATTTTCTAGCTCCATTTCCATCCCAAATGACAGTCGCCTGCTGAAGGATATATAGGCGCCTGCTCATTTACAGGCACCTGTGTAGTCTTATATAGTCGCATGTCTTGGCTCAGATTATAGCCGTTGACAAGTCGTCTGCCTGTTGTTCATCAGTCGACTGTCTGTGCCGTAAACTGCCAAAATCTAGCCGTTGCAGATTTCTTTCCTGTGAGGTTTTGGCTGGTTTTATGGGCTTTTCTTGGCTTCCTACTATAGGAGATGGCTTAGTTCATTTAGAACACTTGGTTAATATTAAATATCTTTGAGAATCAATATCCACTCCTAATCTCTCTCATTTTCCTCTCATGAGCACATTCCTCTTCATGCATTGAAGCTAGCTCATAGGAAAATTCTCCAAGTGATCTAATTCTCATTCCTTTCTTGGAGATCATCTTTCTTCTCTTCATTTCATACACTCGAGCAGTGTTCTAAAAATCGGTCTGGGCGGCTGTCTAGGCGCTAGACGGCCAGTAAACGCCCCGATTATGGCATGGACGGTCAATCTGGGCGTTTTTGGGATTAATCGGCCGCCTAAGCGTTCTGGGCGGTGTCTGGGCGCTCTGGACGGTTCCTAGGCGGTTCCTGGGCGGTTTCTGGGCGTTTTTGGTAAATGGCTTAATTGCACAAGAGTATCTTTTAAATTTTATTTTGTTGCACACAAATACTCTAACGTAGGTAAACTGGATTTGATTTAGTATGTATTAAATATTTGATGTATTTTAAATTATATATATATATATAAACATAAATATATTATATTAAAATAATTAAAATAATTAAAACTGCAAATCCGCCTAGGCCGATTAATCCCCGATTAATCCCCGATTAATGCTCTGGGCGCTAGGCGCTAGCAATCCGAACGCCTAGCGCCTAGCATTTTTTACAACCTTGCACTCGAGTGAGAAGTGTTAGGATTCATTCCTAGAAGAGAAAGATTATCAAGTGCAATCAAAGCTAATCTCAAGCACTTGGTCATTCACTTACATGCCATCTTATCACATTGGTAAGATCATATCAAGGTATAGGTAAGTATTGTTTCGTTTCGTTTTATGTTCAAAACCCTAACTCTCTTTGTGAGAATTAGTTACTCTCTTTGTAGGAGTTATTCTCTTTGTGGGAGTTTGGTTCTTTCTGTGTGAGAGAACAAATCCTCTGTGTGATGTCTCTCTGTTTAGGATTTCTCTGTGTGAGAATCTAAATCCTCTGTGTGAGGTATCTCTGTGTGAGATTGTATTCACTTCTCTTTGTGGGAATCATAGTGAATATTGGTGTAGCTGGACGTACCCAAGTTTGGGGAACCAGAGTAAAATCCTTGTGTTTGCGATTGTTGTTATTGAGCACTCTGTTTAATTTCCGCTGCTTATTGTGCTTTAATTTTAGTAACTTTTAATTAAGCATTTTGCGTGTCATTACACTATTCAACACTCTCTAGTATGTGTGTAGCCCCGCAGGGTCCTAACAGTTTACTAAAGCCATCACTTAGCGAATTGAAACAGATCGATTTTCAATAGATTTTGCAGGCAATTCTCGCCAAGGTTGAGTGCCTTGGGATTACCTTAAAACATCAAAGCTATTAGGGTATTTGGCAGCTTTCGTTGTCAGTGACGGCATCAACATTAAAATTTACCGTTGAAGGTAGCGGGGGTGGCGACTGATGATAGCGATGTGTGTATCTGAGTGATGGTTTGATGGCAGCGGCGGTTGCGGGTGGTAAAGGTGGCAACGAAGAGGATCAAGGATGACGGTGGTAAGAGCATATGTGATTCTTGAGTTTATGGTTATGGTTAGGGGTTGTGAGGTAGGAGGATATGAATAATATAGTTTTTTTGGATGATTTTTTTTGGCTCAAAAAATCCTAAAAATTTAGAAAAATAAAAAATCACAGAAATTTATGGAAAAAGATAGCTAGGGTTTTGGATAGATTTTTTCCATTTTTTAAATTTGAAACAAAACCTAACTAAAAAGAAAAGAAACGAATAAATAAGGAAAAAAGTAAAAACTCCCCGTTTTGACCCTGATAATAAATATGACGCAAGACGAAAGAGGAAACAATTATGGTGGGGATTTGAGGAAGAAAATTATTTGGGATTTAAGAATTTTGCGAAAGATTTAGGGATTTAATAACGTTTGGACCTCGCACCCTAGAGATCTAACAGTTACTGAGTCTTAGACCTCGCATGCGGGGATTTTTTTTGAACCTTACGTTTAGGCAACTCAGCACACTCTTACTTTTCAATGCAAAAAGATTTACAATGCACACAAAAAAGTTTGCATTAAATTTTACTCAATTTCTTTTATTCAATTAAAAATCGAATACAAGGCCTTTAAATAAGCTTACAAGACTCTTATAAATCTAATGTGGAACTAAAGAAAAAAAAAGAAAAAAAAACCAAAATGACTTGATTTTCTACTAAAATCCAAATGAAAATAACTCAAAAACTAATGACCTAAAAATTAATATAAAAAGTACACTCTGATAGATTTGATCCTCATCAATAATGATTTTCTTTTTGACAAGACTCACAATATAGACTTGACTAATAATTTAATTGAGAAACTAACTATTTCATATTATTGTGAGCGAGAGATGTCCTAACTGACTATTGTCGGGATCATGTAGATGGCAAATAGACACTAAATAGTGGGTTATTAATATATGAAAAATCATCTAGTAAATCTACCTAAGGTTACAATTAGTGTTACTCAATTTAAATCTAATCAACAATAATTATCACTTGCAATAGAATATGCAACAAAAATAACAAGCAAGAGATTAACTACACAAAAATATAGAACATGCACAATCACGAGATGTATCATGGTTCGAATACCATGTATCTTACTCCAACACCCAAGTCCTACTTTGTTAGTACCACTATTATCACAAATAGTACAACTCCTCTTACCAAGAGGTTTTACAACTCACAATCTATTCTCAAGAGAAAATAACAACTCACCACCTCACACTTGACGATTTTCACTTACCATGAATATTGATACACTTTTACATATAGCCTCTCTTGAAGCTCTTGTGGATGCGTATTGGCTATAGTGTTGATCTCTAATAATTGTTGAAAATGAAAGATTTTAAGATCAAGAAAACTTGGCCAAGAAAGTATTGAAAATCTTTAAAACATATGCCAAAGGAGAGGATTTTGCTTAAAATTTCTCTTAAATACTTTATAGCTCAAGAAAATTGATTAATTAAGTTTGTAATAACTTCAGCAACAACCCAGCAACAACCCCCTAGGAACAACCCCTGTATATGGTGCATTTTTGGTCAAGACGGATTGCCAAAATGCCCCTCCAACGGCTAGTTCAACGGTTAGAAAAATAAAGCCGTTGGGGTCTGGGAGTCTTGTAACGACCCAATTTCTAGATGTCATCAAAAATTACAAGAATCTGTAAGTCATACTGGTTACAAGTAAAACAATATTGGCGAAATGAAAATATACCGTAAAAACATATGTGAACGAATAATATCAAGAACTCGGTACACAGCTCAAGGGAAAGAAAGCTAGTACTAGAATTCTTACAGTCTCTTATTATACCTTAAAAATGTACCACTGAATTAAAAAATAGATTATATCTAACCAAGCAATGGTTTATGTACAAAACAAAAAAATGGAAAGAAAAGTACAAGACACGTGAAAATGAACTACAAACAATGTACACTCCGAACAAGTGTAACATCATTAAAGACAAGTATACCAAGCTACTAAACTGAAACGTAACAGGCTAAGGGTGTAACAAACCACATTACAATGCATGCATAAGAGTTTGCAATCTATTACTGCATTGTGAATGTTTATATGTTATGAAAATATAAAGTTGTATCGATCCTAGGCTGTGCTTATATTTGGAGAGTACGATATGTTACCAGGTCCACCTTGAACCACGTGCGAGCTCACCCAGGCCGGTCCAAACAGATACATGAAAGGGGCTAAGGATCCATTCATCGGGTAATATGTTCATGAGTGTGTTCCAACACCACTCCGATGGGTAACAAATTCATGAGTGAGTCTTAAGACCCGTCCGACAGATAACATATTCATGAGTAGATCCCAACCAGAAGCATGATGTTAGTCAATATCATATTATCTAATATGAGTTACCCCAAACCCCGTCAGTTAATTGTAATATTGTTTAATTACTGCATGTATGTCAAGTGTGATGTCCAGATAGTGCTTGTTACATATTTGTTTCTAGGTTGCATGTCATCAGTGTCAAACTCAGGTAATTACATGGTTCTCGAAAATGTCTATGTTACATATTATCTTAAATCATGCAGTTTAGGTGGCTTTGATAACAATTCTAGTTCATGTTTTCAACAAGAATCATGTGTCAATTCAAGTATCAAGAGAATGATCACTTTATTGCATGCATAACCCCTAAACTACATAATTTAAAGATATAAAATAGTAATTCTAAATTATTGCAGGCATGAAAAGCATCTCCAGGATTGCATTCAAAACAGTGTCATGACATGTAATCGGTCACGAGTTTGATAATATATAGTTTTCAGTCTAACAAAACTAACTGATGTAACATGAACGTTTCACACCAACATTTGAAAACTTTATTTAAAACTGATTTTTTTAAAAAGGTAATTTTACTTAAAGAAACAAACAAAAATAAATGTAACAGTTTTGGATCAGATTTGGGGGTTTCATCATAGTGTGGTGCAAAGAAGGAACAACAGAAGATCTACGAAGGTGTGGGTCTGTGCTGAAGGTCAATGCAGGGTCAAGGAATGAATCCGAGCCCACTGCAAGGAGAAACAGAGGGATCTGAGCCCTAATCAGCATGAAACAACATACCAAAGCCCCCAAGCGTAGAAATAGTAACCGAACAGCCCCCGAACAGCCAAGCAGGAACTAGACCGCCAGCAGGAACCGGACAGCTCCCGAACAACCAAACATGGAGAAAAATGGGAACATAACAGCCCCACAACCAACAAACAAAAACATGAGAATCCCCAATAAAGCCACCAACAGCCAAACGGAACCATAGCCTTAAACCACAAACAAGGGAGATCAATTCCCACAAATAAAACACATTCATCAGGTCCTCACATCCAGAACAAAATCCCAAACAATGAATTTCCAGCATTTCAAGTAATTATTTTCGAAATTCAAACAAGAAAATAAACCAAAATTTGGGTTGAAATAATCTACCGTGAATCGAAGCCGAAAACCACTGAAATATCCGACCAAGCTCTATCACCTCGCCGATACACGGCTGTGATTTGCTTGGGTGGGGAAAAGCTGAAAGCTTTGAAAGATCCAGCCTCAAAATCTCATAAACAGCACCCAAAATCAAAAGAATCCGAAATCTGAAAGTTTTAGAGGAATACAAATTTTTGCAAGCGTAAAAACCATGGGCAACGTGCTGGGGAGAGTTATAAAGAGAGGAAGAGAGCTGTTGGAAAAGATTTTTTTTTTTTTTTGGGGGGGGGGGGAGGGGGGGGGGTGATCGTGGCGGGTGATCCGCGGCGTAACCGAAGAGAGTATAGGGCTAGGGTTACGAACGAGCTATGGTTTCTCTTTAGAAGAAAGAGGCAGCTGTTTGCTCCGATTCGAAGAGGCTAGGGCTCGGTTCATTTGTGCTGGGGGAAGAAATAATCGGTCAATGAATAAAGGGGTAATGAGGCATGTGAGTTTGTTTTAAGCGGGGGTAACTCATATTCATCATCATCTTATTATGTCATGGCGGGATCTTATATTATGTCATGGCGGGATCTTATATTTATTGGTAATAATATGCATGCTGTATTATTTCATCCATTCGTTCATCTTCATCTGCATCAAACCATTGCACATGAAAATGGGGTTATCTATGGATTGTAGTTGCATGTACATGAAACAATGGGTTGCTTGTTCATTTAACGCTAACCTTCTACGAATCATAGTTCTGGCCGATGCGATTATAGGCAAAATAGCAAATGTCTTGCAGGAAGACTGCTTCTGTTGGATATAGAGTCGGACACATGCAGTCAAGGAGCAACCCTCCACAATTCTGCTAGACATTGATAAGAGTTTAGACATAGTTGGAAGATAATGAAATTTCCTAAGCAAATTTATTAATTTTTGATAACTCTATTAGCATATATCTAGAAAAAGAATGTTCACGCCTCTAAATCTACATTTTTATTGGTTGAATGACATCGATTTCTGTCTATTGGTGCAGGTTTATGCCCTTGGCAAACATAGACACCCGCATCTCGTAAGTCTGCTCGGTATTTGCCCAGAACTCTTGTCCCTTGTCTACGAATACCTGCCAAATGGGACACTTCACCATCATCTCTTCTGTAGAACCACCACACATCCACTGACATGGATGGTCCGTAGTAGAATTGTTGCTGAAATCGCAAGTGCCCTCCTCTTCTTGCACTCTTCCAAACCTGAAAGGATCATTCACGGCAACCTGAAGCCTGAAAGTATCTTCCTCGATTCTAATCTAAACTGCAAGATTGGTGATCTTGGGATATGCCGCTTTGTTCCAGAGGACACAAGAAACTGCCCCTTGTTCCATCGTCACATGGAGCCCAGGGGGGCATTCCCTTACGCCGACCCAGAGTACCAACGAACAGGAGTTTTGACAGCAAAGTCTGATGTTTACTCCTTTGGGATCATCATTTTGCAGTTGCTCACGAGGAGGCAACCATGGGGGCTGGCTAGTGTGGTGCGACGGGCTGTACTGTCTGGTACATTGTCGCTGATCTTGGATTCAACTGCTGGAGATTGGCCTAGTGATGTGGCAACAAAACTTGCAGAGTTTGGTTTACGGTGCAGCGAGATGAACAGTCGGGATCGACCTGATATGACACCTGAGACTGTGAGGGAGTTGAAGCAGCTACATTTGATGAAGGAGCGACCTGTTCCGTCTTTCTTTTTGTGCCCTATCCTCCAGGTATGATAAAAAGCTAAGATTTAAGAAAATAAAGATTTCCTTTTGATTTCACTTAATTTACGAAAACTACCCTAAATTATCCACGGATTTAATAATACTACAATTAATTTTAGAAATTCATCAAAACCCCAACCCCCTTTGAACATTCACCAAAACGTCCTCTACATCGTTTCATCAAAATCACCTTAAACTTTACCAACCAAAAATTTACAATTCTGTATATAAACTACCTCAATGTTTGGGTTGAATTTAGAAAAACCTCCCTTATGCTTTGAAACTTAAGGGGGTTTTGTGAATTTAGAATGTTTTGGAATTTTTTTTTTGTTTTGGGCCGCAGGGGGGGGGGGGGGGGGGGGTGTGTGTGTGTGTGTGTGTGTGTGTGTGTGTGTGTGTGTGTGGGTGGTAAATTTCTAAAGTTAAGGGTAGTATTGTTAAATGCAATGCTAGTTTAGGGTAGTTTTTGTAAATTAAGATTTTCTTTAGAAAAAGTATTATAGTCGAATGTCAATTGTTCAAAATTACATCAACGGCATATAGATTTAGTCTCCATATAGAAATATATGTTGCGGAGGAGCTCCATGAACCAGCTAAAGCCATTGGAAAAGCCAACGTCTGGTTCTATGGATGCTTTAAATAAATGGCCATAGCCGACTTACACTGTATTATTCAACCATAGAAGATTCGTAAAAATTAGTTTGTGGGGGGTTTGGTTGACAGAATCATAACCATTTTTAGTTTCTGGGTGTTATTTGTTGTACACCATAGGTCCATATTAATGGAATAGATCGTTGTATTAGGTTGAAATTTTTTTTGGGAGACCTTAGTATGGACCTGTTTAGTGTTTATGACAACTGTTCTGACCATCTGGGTTGCTATCTCCAGGAAATCATGCACGATCCTCAGGCAGCAGCGGATGGGTTCACCTACGAAGGGAGCGCTTTAAGAGATTGGCTTGAAAACGGGCGGGGGACTTCGCCAATGACCAATCTGAAACTGGATCACCGCAGCCTTACCCCCAACCATGCTCTCAGGTTTGCGATCCATGACTGGCTGTGTCAGCCTTGTCAGCCTTGATGCATGGTACCACGAGTCTGTCGGTGGTTTTCATATATATCTTGTTCATATATTTGTATATTGTACGCGGTGGTGCTGTATAGAATAGTACATAATATTGTGCAAATCAGCTGCCCCATGCATTATGGAGGTGCAAAATCTGTATATGTGCACTGTTGGAAACTTCAGTTTTCTTCAAATGATCAAGGGCTTATTGACTCCTCCATTCATGGCCTTCTGCATTTTATTGGTGCTGATTGTTGTATGGTGAAGTCAGGGTCATATGTTTCCTTCATTTACTTGTGGTTTTGAGTTGTTGTAGCCTACCAAGGACTATTGAATCCACTTGGTGTAGAGAAAACTCCAGCCTTCAGTTGCCCATCAAGGCACGCCATATGTATTTAACCGTCGCAATTACCCAATAACAGTATTGGACCAACAACATCTCCTAATCTCTAGGAACCCTTCGAAACACCTGAGCCATAGTACATGATGCGGGAGCAATTCCAGGAGATGAGTACCTTGATGTTTCAAATGAAGCAACTCCTGACCCAATTCTCCCAATTGATGCACGTTCTCATACGAACACTTCAGAGTCACCATCATAAGCAATTCCTTCCTCCGTTTGATCAACAATCGGTGTTGCGGTTTCCCTTATAGGCTCCCCTGCAATTAACTCAGCAACCTCCTTGTCATTCCCATAACTCCCTGATCAAACTCAGCAACAATAACAATCCCATCAACCGCCTTACCACCAACTGCCCCAAGATAATGACGAGAATAATGGTGCAGTTGGAGCAGCAGCAGCAGGAGACAACCTTCACTAAAAGAGTAGAGTAAAGGAGAAAGACGAAAGGCAACCGAACCCCCATGCAAAGCAGGAATGCAAAAAGAAGCATTGCATAATGATGGGGAGGCTGGAAGAACTTGAGAAGGAAAAGAAACGAAAAGAGAGATATGAAGAATTAATTAAGGGCCTGTTCTTTTGTATCTGATGAGAGAGAAATATGTGTGTAGTGTGTTCTTTTGTTGGAAAGTGTGATTGGATTATGGAGTTGGAAAGATGATGTGGGTCCCACTCCGTGTAGTGTGTTCTTTTGGTTGAAGAAAGTTGTATGTTGGAAAGTGGTGTGAGGTCCACTCAAATTTAATTTGTGCTATTTAAACCTAAACTAAATACTTAAAGGTAAATTAATTAATTAATATACAAACTAAATTATTACTTAATATAATTAAGTGGGTACGAATTTTGTATTCAAAGGTTTACATAGTAGAGTGCCCACACGTTTTCACTTGTTGCAGCCAAACAGAGCAAAAAAAAAGCTTCCTTTGCTCCGATTGGTGGGAGAAGAGAGAGGGGCCCACGCCTATGTGAGAATCCAGTGTAATCCAGCCAAATGCAACGGATTGTTTTTGCCCCCAATTATTCCGCCTGCCACTTGCCACATAAGCCCACTTTCCACCAAATTACAAAACAAAAAAGAAGACGCATATGGAAAGTGTGTTGGGATTCCGGTGAATAGTGTATGAGCAGTAATAAATTTCACTTTCTCTTCGATCTTTTGGACAAAAGAACAGGCCCTAAGAGACACCTCATTCGTCCGAAAGATACTGGAGGCACCTTTCCATCATGACTTCTACTTGCTTGGTGATGAATGTTTTAATTACCGTAAGCGTACGAGTAGTGATCGTATCAAACGGGCCGATCTAAGGGAGGCGATGGACTAAGTACCAATCAATTTCGAATTATGGTTAGCCACGTGATTCTTTATCAGACTGTAAAAGTTATACTAAGAATTCATCAAGATGAAGAAAATGCTAGGTTTAAGTATCCACACTATTATGAATTAATTATAGGATTGATCTCAAGTATCAATTTATCGAATTAATGCTTTGGAATTCCCAACCCTCGTTCTCCCTTACTCTCGTGTGAGAACTCGAATCTTAGTCAATGGTCTCTAAACCAGGTTTCCAATTTTTCGTTGATGACCCTAATTAAGTTGCTCTAATTAATCCGGGTCCAATTTCTTGTTGATAACCTTAGATCAATAGAAAATTAATCTATCTATTGAAGAGCATCAAACCAAAATCCTGATTTCTCGTCAGTGCTTAGTGATGTATAGCAAATCATGGATAAAATAATATCAAGTACATCCAATATACTAAACCCTAATAATTAATTCAATAAATCGATATATGGCAATCAATCCATATAATAGTTCACAATCGGGTTCAACTTAACCCTAAGCAAAGAGAATTACTCATTAGCCAAAGAAAAAGCAATCACACACAATTCAATATATATATCATAGAATTAATGGAGAAAAGGAAGAGAAAATAGTTACTCAATTGATGGAAGCACAAAATTTCAAGCCTTTAATCCAAATCACATAACAAAAGTCTTACAAAATTCTTCAACAATAACGAGAGAAGCCACCCAAAATACAGGAGAGAAGACCTAATAAAAATGTGTTCTAAAAAGTTGCAATAGTGGGCTTAACTACTACCCCCCTCAAAAAGCCCTGAGCAAATCGGGTTCAAAAACTAAAATAAGCGGGCACATGGTCGTGCAACAAGTTGCACGAGCGTGTTGCAACTGTGCAGGAATTGGCCATTTGCTCTATTGACTTTGCATGGCCGTGCAGGCTGGGCACACTACCGTGTCGACTCATGCAGAAAAATCTTCAAAGTTACTGTTTCATTTGCACGGCCGTTGGCTCCCTCATTAGCACTTTCATAACTGATACTTTGATACGCCTGAACGGCTGTGTAGGATCCTTGCACGGCCGTATTATCCTGTTTCAGCACTATTTCCTCACGTTTTCTCCTCCATGCTTCAGATTTTCTTCTTCCTTGACATTCATATCGCTTCTTTGCCTCGTTTAACGTGATTTATCCCTGAAAAGCATGAATACTACCCGAGAATAAAATTAACTAAAACAACCAAAAAATGCATGAAGAATGAAAATAAAACATGAAAATTTCTTGGCAAAACAATATAAAACACTACAAAATATGTGCTTAACAAAATTCTCTAAGCTAAACTCTTACTTCTCATCAAGCAAGACAAGAGAGATACATGGAAAACGGGAAGAAATTGTTACAAGTGATCGAAGATCACCCTCTCATATTCCAAACGGATCAACCCATGCATGCATACACTAAGCAACAAATTTAGATTTTAGTCCAAGCATGCAACAAGCACTAGGGGTGGCAATTTTCGGCCCGGCACGATAAGACCGTGCCTGGGCCAACAATTTTGGCCCGAAATCCTTATCGGCCCGGCCCGGCCCGGCCCGGTTCATTTTTGGGTCGGACCCGGGCCAAGCTTTTCAGTCCATGGGCGGCACGGCACGGCACGTCACGAAAAGCATTTATTCGCCCCACTTCAATTTGACCACACACTAATCTAAAGCGGATTTCAGTAATGTGCATTCATTTATGGTGTTGAGTCCAATGTCATGAATCTTATCAGATCAAGGTTCAAATATCATAAATTTTAACAACTTTTCGCCAGCACCAACTGTCTTCGGATCTTGGGGGTCGATCTCAGTTTCCAAGAAGAGACAAAGAATCATCAAACATGTTACTTCATCTTGCCAAATAAATAAAAACAATATACGACACATCACCTTATGCAACACACTTAATCCTCTTCTTTCGTGCTCCATTTCGATGCATCTTTAAGCATATGAGACAATTTGTGTTTAAAAATATGATAAAATATTGTCACAATACATAACTCATTCAACCCTATCGGACCGGGCCGGGCGGCCCGAATTTTTATCGGACCGTGCCCGGGCCTCTCCAGAATGGCCTGAAGTCTTATCGGGCCGGGCCGGCCCAGTCCTTTAAGAAAACCGGGCCGGGCCGACACGGCCCAATAAGACCGGACCGGCCCGAATTGCCACCCCTAACAAGCACTATTAATTGTTCATGTCAGACACAACAAATATTTTTTTCATCATAATCTCGAGTTCAATGTACATATCCATGAAAAATAGCAAATCCACACAAGATTGTTTCTACTTGGTTCAGACCGATAAAACGTCAATCAATGTTTAGCACGTGCCAAAATTAGAGCATAACATCGTATCATAGTATCTAAATTCTTAAGGGTTTGACCACGCCAACTCTAAATCTTCCCTAATTTGTAGAGAATAGGTATGCTAGTTTTTATAATTATTTTTGGTTCAACATTATTTTATGTTCATGAGACTTAGGATGATCAATACGACGAGATTTCAGCCTATGACTCTCAAATAGGACGATTTTAGGGCACTAGGCCAAGACGGGCGACTCGGACTTGCTCTCTCGAATCACCTAAGGTCATCTTTTTCCGTCTTGTATACTCTCCCAAATCTTATCTTTCGATGCGAATCCCTAATTCTTCTTGAGGCACGAAGACCCAGCCACTCGATGAGACCGGAAGAATGATGCACTTTTTCAATCTCATTTTTTTCTTTTTGTTTGAAACATATCAACCAACCACGCCTTAGGTGCAACGAGGCATATGTCCATGGCCAAATCCTATGAAATTGAAACCTACTCTACTCAATTGGCTTAACCCAAATGCATGCATCACATTGATCGAGCAAAACCAACCTAAACCATCTCAAAGACATGCTTATCGAATTATGCACTTAATTCATGGATGGCACGTTAAAAATGATTCCATGAGAAAAATAAATAATAAAGACATGTCAACACAATACTAAGGGCATGCATATAAAGTATAAATATGAAGAAGCACATATATATATATATATATATATATATATATATATATATATATATATATATATATATATATATAAGCATACAAATGGGGTTTTCATCATTGAGGGATCATTTCTTCTTTTTTTTTAAAATTTAAGCTTATTTTTTAATGATGCAAACATGTATGCGATGCAAATATGCCATGTAAGCAATGCATGATGTAATAACAAAAAAAGCGAGAAATGGGATGCAATAATGATGATAATGATACAAGAAATGCATGATATGCATGATGGACTCCTCCCCCAAGCTAGAATGACGCATTGCCCTCAATGCGATAAAAATGGGGAGCAAGAATATAACCGCGGGGGAGGGGGGATGGCGTAACAAACCAATGACACAAACAAGGATGGAATGCTAAGGCCAGAAATTGAAACAAGGGAAGAAGGAGCGAGTATACCCAAGTTTTGTGGAGGTTTGCCGTAGAAGTCGTGGAATGTAGTGGATGTTTGATTTTTGAGGGCTTGATCATGTCACTCGCCTAGAACAAAGAAAACATGTTAAATTCCAAAAGAAAAGTAAGAAGTAAGATAAAATAAAACAAAAAAAATCCAAAATAAACTTGGGTCGCCTCACAAGATGCGTCCGTTTTAAGCCATGAGCTCGACTCCTGTGATGGTTAAAAAACGGATCATGGATCTTTATTTGTGGAGGAAGCTGCTCAAATAGTTCTTTGCACTTCTCAGCGAGCGTCTTCCTTCCACTAGCAACTTTGTGGTCAAGTGACATAACCAAGCATATCTCCTTCAAATGTGAACATATATCTTGCAGGAGATACAACATGTCAAAATAAATTAGGCACACTTGCCCATCCAAATAAGCTTGCCACAAAGAATCGTTGAAACAAATAAGACAATTTAATGCTCTATAAGGACTATCTGAATCTAAATTATATGGAACTAAAAAATGAGATTCGAAAATAAAGAGCTCGGTCTGATGGAAACTTCCCTAAAATAGATCGGTATGCTCTGGTTGATACGAGGCTTTTGGAGGAGAGTGGACTGGATGCAGAGAAAAATCTGGAAGAGAAGGCAGCTCAGGCTCAATGTACACCATCTCGCAATTACCTTCACTTGTCTCATCCTCACAGTCGGAGTATACATGCTCTGCAATCATCCCCATGCTTTGATGTTATTCATGAAAATCTTCGTGAAAGATGGCCTGGTGCGCATCTGAGGTGAAGAAAATGATGGCTGCTGAGTTGAATCAATAGGAAGGTGTGGCTCGGGGTCCATCATGTTCTATATGATATCGCC